>OX326967.1:39945220-41145220 GCA_946800305.1 Medicago arabica
TATGTGGGAATAGAATACGGGGATAGAAAAAGTAAAATTTGTTTCCACCCCACCTGATTGTCATGCTTACCCAAAAACTCACAAACAAAAACAAAGCCTAAAAATTCAGCCCTCCAAACCAAGTCCAACCACACTTTGTATCATTGAAAACTTTGTTTGTTAAATTGTTTATGCAGCGTGTGGGGTGTTTTTATTTATTTATATCAGATTAGATGTGCACGTGGGTATTAAAAATATAAAGAAGCGTAAAATATGAAGATTTGAACTCGGACTCATACATATCAATATTCATAAAACTAATAATATGTACATTATTTCTATTTTTCTATTACTTAAACTATTAAGGAAGAATGTCGTTGTATCTTGTGTAGCTGAACAATCTTTTTCTTATTATTAAAATATCATTTGATCGATAAACCTATTGAATGTTTGGTTTCACTTGTAGATCTCTTAGAAGTGTTTCTCAAGTGCAAAAAGCAATTATAAGTCCATAGAATTATGTTTGACATTTTTTTTTAAAATCAATTTTAGGGGCTAAAAACATTCAACTTTTTTTTGTGTGTAAACTAGTTTCAGTCTGTGCCACAATTGTGAAGACTAAGAATTTCAAGTGCAAAGCAATTCCACTTGAAACAATTATTTGTAGCTTTTGATTTTAGAATTGATTCAACATATAAATTTATGATTCAAACCACTTCAATATAAATGTATCCAAACACAAACTACTTTATCTACAACTCAGTTTTAATTATAATCAACAAAATCAATTCTTTATCAAACCAGAACCAAACATATACATCAAAACATGCTATAGTTAGGCTGTTCGGTTTTTGGCATTAGGCAAAAGCCTGCATTTAGTATTCTACGAGTAGAGAATATTTAAAGGTGGTCTGTGTTTAATTAATAAAGAGAATATTTAAGGTGGTCTGTGTTTAATACAGTCCATCTCTTATCCAAATGGAGTAAAAAAAAAGGAAGTGAGAGATCTAGCCTAGGACACCCAATTTTTTGATAAAATAAAATAAAAAATGAATCATTGGAATTGGCTAAAGGAACACATGCCTCTAAAGGAACACATGCCTCTAAAAGAACACATACCTCGAAGATGAAGGTAGGGATGTCATATGACTAGAGTACTATAGTAGTACCTGTTTTCATGCCTACAGTTTAAGAAAAACAAAAAGGCTTGTTCAATCCGGTCCCTTAACTTAATTGATTGTTTTAATTTGGTCCCTTAACTATAATTTGTATTAATTTGGTCCCCTATATTTTGCTCTGTTACTAGTTTAAGTCCTTTATGTTAGTTTCTCTCAAAAAAACGTTAAAAGAAATGACTAAAACTAGTAACGGAGCAAAACATAGAGGACCAAATTGGTACATAAGTTAACGTTTTTTCACTACTGGAAAAAGCAAAATTAGAGAGGGGAAATTAGTGACGGAAAAAATAAAATTCCTCACAAATTCCTTGGTCGCAAAATTTAGTGACGAAATTAGAAAGGGATTTCACGTTTTCCCTCTCTAAAATTCCCTCACTAATTTTTGCTTTTTTAGTAGTGTTTTTAAGAGAAACTAACAGAAAGGATTAAAACTAGTAACAGAGCAAAACATAACGGACCAAATTGATACAAATTATAGTTAGAGAACCAAATTGAAACAATCAATTAAGTTAAGGGACCGATTCAATTTAAAAAAACTATTTAAATATTATCAAAAAGTAGTCATTTAAACTTCTTAAATCTAGAATCATTATATACTACCAACCAAATTTTTTTCTAACTCAACATCTCAAATGGGCACACACATTGTAAAGCATTATATTGCATAGAGTTATCTACACAAAAATATAAAAAGTAATCACAAATTATCGGTTGATTGATATCATGACTTCCTCAAAGAAAAAGAATTGAAAATTGATTTATGGAGCAACTTATTGTTTGTATATCATAAAAAGTTAGACATAATGCCCTAAATGATTACTTGACGTTCAAGATATCTTAAAAATTTCTTCAAAATAGACATAATGTTATATTCTTCTTTAGACTTCTTAAATGTTCTATGACATTTGTTAGCATTTCTCAAAAACAAATTTTATAGCATCAACAAACTCAAACATCAAATGGCTTCATGACTAAACTTTCCATCAAAATATCACAATTAGGCAATGCTTTTTCTTTTTGATCAACTTCACCAAGCAACCTAACCATACTCATTCCTTCTCTTTCAGCCCTCATTTGGAAACTCATAACAATACTCTCAAGCCTACTTATTTCCAATCTATGATTTTCAGCTTTATTTTTCAACTTCAAAATCTCCAATTTTAAATTCCTAAATAAAATCATCACTTCTGACATTTCCACCAATCTCCTCCTAATTGGAATCACATTGTATCCCATTCCCTGCAAATCTTCCATTGTCTTCCAAAGCTTTTTTGCATTAATCCAGAAATCCTTAGCCTTCAAATCATGAACTTTTTCTGCTGTATCTTCAAATGCTTGATCCCATGCTGCTATCAATTCCTCTCGTGCTAACTCAGAGTAGTTTCTTAGCTGGAAGAAATGAGGACTCTGAGGTATACCCTTAAGAACTCGCGAAATTTTTATCAATGGCAAAGGCGAATTCGATGGTGCATCGGAATTTTCTTGGATTTTTTTGTTTGTTTTCACCATGACAGGATGATCGGAATTTTCTTGGAGTTTTTCGTTGGGTTTCACCATGACAGGATGATCAGGAACAAGGGTAAAAACAGTGTGAAGAGATTGATATTCGGCAATATTTTTCATATCAACTAGTTTAGCTTTAACAGTTTTTTCTACATTGAAAATATCACATATATATATATATATATATATATATATATATTATTGGTTATAGGCATAAAATATATACACAAAGAAGGTATAAAGGTATTGAAATTCAGATAATAACGTCTACGCTGTGCAATATAAAGACAAGCAAGCAAAAATAAAAAATGAAACCCTAATTTAAAACCATGATTAGTTGAAGAGTGAATATTATCCATTGTTCAAATCAACAAGAATACTAGAAGGTACCTTTGAACTTCGTGGTGATTTTTCTTCTCGCAGGAGAGGAAAAGACAGAAGAAGGTATAGAAGATGATGAGTTGAATACAAAGCCTTGTGTGCCTTGCATAGTTTCTGCATTTGTTTGACGTCTAAAGAATGAGCATTTCTATTTATGGCTTTATTTTCATGCGTTACATTTGCCAATAACTAAGTGCTCTGTAAATATTTTTTGAAAGGTCACACTGCGTGGTTTTGGGGAATGAGAACAAATTAACGTATCATGAAAAATAAATAGAAAATGCTTTGAAAAATGTGACGTTTTTTAAAAGATCAAGATTTTCTAGAGGAATTTTAAAAGATTATAGTTGAAAAAACAATTAAAGGAAATGCAAAATAATTAGATTATTTACCCTCTAATGCCTTAGCTTAGAGGGATGTAAGTCTGAGTTCATATGTCCTTCTTATCTTAGAATGAGTTCAGATGGTTTTCCTATTTTAGAATGTGGCTTTCTTTCATCTTAAAAAAGATTAAATATGTTTTTTATTATATAAATATTTCAACAAATTTGATCTCTGTATTTAAGGGGGTGTATTGGATTGAGATTTTAAAAGATTGTTTTGACAAACAAAATCCTGCAGATTTTAAAAGACTTTGTGAGATTATATTGATTCTATAGGATTTTAAAAGACTTTTTTTTTTAAATGACATTTTACAATCAGGATTTTAATGGATTTATAACACAGATTTGCTAAGATTTCAATAGACTTTATGAGATTTTAAGATTTGAAAGAATCACATGGATTCTTAAGAAAAATTCAAAATAACGAGAGTGAATGAAAAAAATTACGAACTTTTACAATATGGAAGGATAAAAAAAAAATAATAGTGGGGGGAAAAAAATCTGAAATATTTAACAGTGAGGGAAAAATATGCAATGTGTACAAGAAAAACATTCGATAATAAAAACAACAAGGTAAAGGTAAAATGTTCAAATGTATGGTGAACTGGGAAACCGTGATGACTTATGAATAATAATAAATGGTATGAGTTTTGGTTTGAGACAAGAACAAAACAAGAATTATGGAAGTCTCGAAAAATCTCAAGGATATTTGTGAGATTGTTGAATGAACATCTTATGTGTATTTTTAGATAAAAAGTCTCACAAAATCCATTCCATACAAGAATCCATTAAAATCTATATACTTTTGAATACCAACAGATATTTTATAAGTTAGCCGAAATCTCATTTGAATACCACCGGATTTTGTTGCCCTGTATAAAAAGTCTTGATTGAATACCACAAGATTTATTTTATTTATATTTTATAAAAGTCTTGATTGAATACCACGAGATTTTTTTATTTTTAAAAAGTCTTTTAAAATCCCATGAAATCTCAATTCAATACACTCTCCTAAGTCAAGTCATGTATTTCCTTCAGATTTTTGAATGAATTTTCGCTAGAATATTCAGAATAATATAAGTATCTCTTCCAAAAAAATTAGAATATTTTAACAAAAAGATTAATTAAATATGAATTTTCAAACGTCAAAAACATAAAAAATTCATATTTAATTCATGTTTGGTTAATATATTCTATTTTTTATGGACATATTTTTATAGTATTCTCAATATGACTGTGAAAAAAATTCAAAATTTTAATCTATAAAGTCAATTAAATTTTATTATAATACGAACAATTTCACTACAATAAAAAAGATAAGTTCCATTTTATTTGATTTTATTATATTCCAAAATATTTATAACAAATATGATAAAAGAAAAACATACATACTTGCACGAAGTACTCGTCTTGCCAATTATAAAATATATACATGAAAATGACAACATGACCTATAGCTTATTTTCTCGTGAAGATTGTGTGTTACTTTATGAAATATCTTTTAAAAGAGTTGGCATGCGTGACACACATGAGTCAAATTCAATTAATCATTCTCTCCTCATTTTATTTTTTTTATCACATGAGCAAAAGGAGGCAAAATCAAAATAAAGAATTACTTCCTATAGAAAGAGATGCCTAAAGCATCTCCAAATAAAGTTAAAGATAGTAAATCTGAATAAAACTCTTGAATCCTAAGGGGATCTCATCTTCTAACTCTCATCTTGGAAGAATGTCAACACATATTTCCTTCCCTATGAAAAAGTGTTATTTATTTCCCACTTCTTGTTTAAAAAACCTCTAATGCGCTCTAACAATATAGAACAAATATTAGAAACAAGTTTTCAGTTAGGTTTACCGGTCGAGTTGGTGTGGCATCATCGGGTCCCCGTGAAGGTCTTGGTTTTTGCTTGGCGGTTGATTCGGGACCGTCTTCCCACGAAAGCTAACCTGGCTCTTCGGGGTGTCATTCCGGCGGGAGAAATCTTGTGTGTTACTGGTTGCGGTCATGTGGAGACGGCTGATCATTTATTTTTATCTTGTCCTACGTTTGCTCCTTTATGGCAGTTAGTGCGCGATTGGATCGGAGTGGCTGGAGTGGAGAATAATGTTATAGCTGAGCATATTGTGCAGTTTACTCATTTGGCAGGTGGTGGTAAAGCTAAAAGGTCGTTCTTGCAGCTCATTTGGCTTTTGTGCACTTGGATTGTGTGGAACGAACGTAACAATCGTGTGTTTAATAATTCTGTTACTTCGGTGCCTAGCCTGCTAGATAATGTCAAATTGTTATCTTTAGGATGGCTGAAAGCTAAAAACGCTATGTTTGTTTGTGGTACGCAGAGGTGGTGGTCAAGCCCTCTAGTTTGTCTGGGCATTGGCTAACCTTTTTCCTTTTGTTTCGTGTTGTAATTAATACTTTGTATCTTTGAGTGGTCTCTCAGGCACATCTTGTGCTTGGGAACCGCAGTTTGATGTGGTATCTAATTTCATTTTGATTTCTTAAAAAAAAACACGTTCTCTCCTTATAAGGTTTTACTAACAAATGTTAAAAACATAAAATAAAAAAAATAAATAAAAAAAACACACACACATATATACCTTGATGATAGGAGCTTTTGGAGAATGGATATCCCTCTTGCATGCTTTCAAAATAGTGAATTCGCACATTGACCCTGCATATTTTTTTTAGAATTGTTACCAAATAAGGAGACATTTGAAATGATTATATTGATAGCAGATTTCCAGTAAATCAATTTGTTCTGAAATCTTGATTGATTTTTTCTGTACCAAATGACATTCAAAAGGTAAAATATCATGAATTGTTGTAAATTAACGATTAGAGTTTAAAATTGAGAAGTTCAGTTCTATCACACGACAACGAGATATCAAGAATTGTTGTGAATTAATATTAGAGTTTAAATTTTTGGCCAAAAGCTTGATCAGAGCAAAAGCACATTCAAAAAAATAGATAAAAAGTAGATTTTGTGCTAGACAAACATGAGGAGCACATTAAAAAAGTTACCCTTTCGATTATGAGATTATCATCGGTTGGCAATTTATCTTGAATTGATCTCCACACTAACAAAGATTTTGATGGAGGAATGTCAAGACTCCAATTTATTTTCATCCAATTTGGTATGATTCACACGGTTACGATGCAAGTGGACTCAGTTTGTGGTATACTAATACTGGATTTGGGATGTTATTTTTGTAATTTTATCATAAATGATTTTCCTACATCTGAGATGTGAAATAATTAATGGCTGATATGTTTGATACATTCGATGATTTTGAACAAATTAGTTTGCTCATGGATGTAACGGTTATGCAAAGTTGGCATGATTGATTTTGGTTATGATTGAGTTGGTATCAGCTGAATAACCGGTATTTTTTTTGTTGATATATTTTTGTTTGGTTAATTGAATAACTTAGTATAAATTGGTATATAAAAAATAAAAACGAGCTTCTATAAGGCCAAGCACATGTTTGATACATTTCAAAGTGTGTCCATTCTCATTATGTCAAGTTTGGTATACCACAAAAGAGGCTAAAATCAGTAACCAATTGATGATCACAAAAGATGTCCCTAACTAACATTGGTATGGTACCATATAATATTTAACAGATAACAAAACAAGTAGCAAAGTGATTATTACAAAAAGAACATTGTTTTTTTATTATTGACTCTAGTAGTTCTCCGCTTGCGATGCACGAAATCAATTACGATGGAGCAATATATCCTCCTTCACTATTTAAAAAAAAAAAAAATTAAATTTGAAAGTAATTATGTAATTAAAGAATAAAAGGTTGGTGATCTTTTACTACGATTATAGTCTACGTCAAGTTCAGTTTAGACTCTTTTTTCTTTCTTTTCAAGTCTAATGGGTAAACTCCTTTTTTAAGGGAACCTAAGCTAGATATTCGTTAGAAGATTGACCTCTATCTCCTATCTCAAACCTCTTCTTGAAGAGGTGTTGAATCTCTTCCAACTCTCGGATTGAAAAGCCTCAGTTTGTTCATTGTTTTCGCGAAGTTAATTGTTTTGCAGATTTCTTAACTCATCAAGGTCATAGTGGACCTTTCTTTGTAGTTTTTTTATTTTATTTTTTGAAATAGTTTCTTTTAATTTTGTTAGTCCTCTATTTGACATTTTTTTTAAGAATGATTGTAATGGTTCTTTGTTTGTTCGCCTAGTGCGTTATTTATTGCTTTTCTATAATTAAAATAATAAAATAAAATTGGTGTTTGATCCATATTCTTGTATCGCAATATCTATATCAATTGAGCTATGACCATCGAGATTGTGGATAGATTTTTTTTAAGTAGAAAAGATCAAAGCTAGAACTAGAAGCATTGATTAGCTAAAAAAAACAGCTATCGAAAAATCTTTTTGGTCTACCTTGTATCCCTCTTATTATATTAGAATAAAGATTGGTAGACACAATTAATGTGTACACCCTTTGTACCACTCTCGAACATTTCAGTTAACCAAATATATGGTCTGTGTGACCATATTTTTTCAGTTGCGTGACCACTATTTAAAAGCTGAAAAAATATGGTCATGCAACTAAAATTCGCGTGACCACTATTTTTTCACTTAGTTAATCAAATAAATTCTGGAAAAGTAATAGTCACACAACTAAAAAAAACGTTGTCACACAAACCATATATTTGGTTAACTGAAATTTTTCAAAGTGGTACAAAGGGGTGTACACATTAAAGGTGTCTACCTATCATTGCTCTTATATTACTAGCGTTCAGATGAACACTATGTATTCACATGTCTACTCTTTTTATTGCCCTAATGAGCATGAATGTGTGTTCGTTCCCTCTTTTCATCCCCCTAATACGTATAAATTATGAACAATAATTTTTATAAAATATTGATTTTAATTCAAATTATAGGTATATTTTGCACTTTCATATTGCAACAAATTATACTTGTCTTTTTCATTGACACCAACAATATAGCAAATACAATATAAATTCTTTGTTTTTAATGACACCAAAAATATAACATTCTTATAGACAGATTTGTTTAAGGGTGTAATTGAAAGTGAAAAGGTCACCTCAAAACCATGTATTCCCTTTATATATGATATAAAATATAGTATAGATAAACTTTATATTTTGTCTTAAATAATAAATTTGCTAATATGTTCTGTAATCAAAATGACCAATAGTATTTTACATATTTAAATTTAAATGTATTATTATATGAGGTTTCTATGGTTTACTTACTATTCAATTTCTATATTTTTTTAATGTTTTAAATCAAATTTGAAAAAAAAATCATTGAAAATTGACTCTTTTTTGTTTTACAAAAGAAAAACAAAGTAAATTCATTAATAATCAAATCTTGGTATCCCATAAGTGTAGCTCAGTTGATAACTATCAAGGATAATGTTTGCAATTTATGTAGTCATTGCTCATGAGTATAAGAAAATAAAATACCCTTACAGTTCAAAATAATATACACATAATTATTGAGAAGTGAGAACATTGTTAATACCAACCCAATTTCAAATTAGAACTCAAGTTTTACCAAATCAATCACAAATAGTCAACAAATTCATCTGAACCACAACCTCCCAAGCAAAGACGAGAATTGTCGTGTAAAATTCCATGACAAAATAAGTTGTCTTTAGTTAGGATTCTATTGTGTAAAAAACGCCAAGAAAGCATTGACACCTTCAACATAGCTTCTTTGTTCCGCATGATATTTATAAGCGAAGAGGGCACTTCCAACTTCACATGAGTTGATATTTGATAGACATCGTTAATCGAATAACCTTCACATGGTTCAAGCAGTCAATTAAAAAAAACTAATTTGATTTCCAATAAAAAAAATATTATACCGCAACAAAAACCACCTCTCCAGCTTCTCTACCTCCCCAACATGAAGCCTTGTATGTCACCTCCACCAACACCCCCACCCTAAATTACACATCTCCGCAACATACACAAAATTGATTTTCAGCTAAATCGAACAGCCTACTAAATCTTAAACATAAAGGTCCCCTCAGCCATGGGTCTAACCAGAAGAAAGATTTAGCCGAATTACACATCGCTCTTACCGAATTATCATCAACCTCCATCCCAACACCTCTTCACACGACCACCCTCGAACCATACTGAACCACAACACCATAAACCACAATCTCCCTTGATCCACATGCATCCTCCATCGCCATTTTTCTAGAAAATAAATGTTAAACTTTCTAAACCTACGAACACCCAAACCTCCATTCTCCTAATCAAGACACACCACAAAGTGGACAAGTTAGAAGTCATGCATTGTAGCTACTCAACAAAGAAAGAATCACAATAGATTCATAAAATTACAATTATGGTAGCATAGGCTTCATGACGATATCAAAAGACTATTTTTAAAATCATATCAGGATTGTTTGAAGATTCAAGAAAGAAAATGAGATTCATGATTAATCGACTATTCCTCATCTCCACACGTTTTCAACAAGCTTTAAAGATTCAAGGAATAATTAGAATAAGTTCATTGTTGAAGAATTATGGTAGAGTAAATGGTGATCACATAGAAATTAATATATCTTTAAAGTATTCAATATATATATATTTGACCAACAAAAAAGTATTTAATGTATATATAATATTATATTTTTAGAAGTTTGTTTTGAAAAAAATACTTTTACAAAAAATATGTTCGGTATGCATGATAAGACAATTGAATTTTTTAACCATTTGTTAATACAGCGTATTCAGATAAGATGTTTGTAGCCGCATAGTGCAAGCGTAATGAAATATATTTTTTTCCATCAAAAAAAAAATCGCTCTGCCACACGCCTTTGCACACTCGCGCAAATAGCAAACCTACATCAGGCAAGTTTTTTACTTTTATACCTGATAATTGGCTAAGCATGAGGAGACATTGCAACATTTTTGTTTATTACAATAAAATTCCAAAAACACGCATCCCTTTTATATCCCACCTCTCTCGGTCAAAAAAGAAAAATCTCCTTTCAATAAAAAAGACAGTAAACATAGTAACTTTGAGGCTTTCTGGTTTGGTGGGGTAACTGGGTTGTGACTAGTATGTTGGTCGCCGGTGGTTTCAATGGTTTGTGCTTTGAGAGAGAACCATTTTTTTGGTAAAGAGGTGGAATGGGTAATAAGTTGCAGAACGATGAAAATAGGGATTTCAGAACGGTGAAAAGAGTCGGTTGCCTAGTTTCCTAACTAAAAGTAGTGTGACATGACATCAGTAGATGAGCGAGTATTTGGTAGCGAGTGTGAAGGAGATTGTCCCACCACCGGCGACCACCCTCAATGGTGGGAAATGAGGGTCATTATGGTGGGAGAATTTGAATAAAATTAGGATGGAGGCTGGTTTGGTGAATGAGGGATGGTTAGTTGATAATATTAACAGTGAGGTGGGGAACATGATGTCTACTTTCCTTTGGAGGGACCCGTGGCTTGATGGGGTTCTGCTAGAAGCTAGTATTCGAAGACTTTTTGAGTTGGCGGAGAATAAACTAGCTACCATTGCGGAGACGAAGATAATGGGTTGGGTGTAAATGGAGAGGCTTGGAAGTGGTGTATGAGGTTGTTTGTGTGGGAGGAGGATTTGGTGAAGGAGTGTGTGGATATATTGTCTAATGTTATTTTGCAGGTTGAGATGGAGGACTGGTGGATTTGGAAGCTTCATCCGTCTAAATGGTACGCAACTAAAAGAGATTATGAAAACCTGACTTCGTTAAATGTTGATTTTAATGTGGGCTACAACCATGTGTTGTGGCTTAAAATGATTCCGCTTAAATTTAATGTTTTTTGTTTGGAAATTGATGTTGAATCGGCTACCAATTCCTCTTAAATTTTTGTTTGGCCAAATATGATAGTATTGGTTCTGCTGAGTGTGGCTTTGCGGAAGTTAGAGACGATATTTTTGTTAATTGAAAAATGTTCGATTCTCTTTGGTTCATGACCTCTGGTTGGCTAGGTATCTCGACGGCTTTTTATGAAAACATTCAAGATTATCTTTTGTAGTTTGGTGGCCTAGGTGGGTTCTCTAAAAATTCTTGTCTGGCTTTTAATATCATTTGGACTTCAGTTCTTTTTGTCATTTGGAAGGAAAGAAATGGAAGGATCTTTCAACATAAGAGTGATCTTATTCGGGCTTTGAATGAAAATGTTAAGTTGTAGACTTATTAGTGGTTAAAATCGTATTATGTTTTATTCGATTTTGATTGTCTTCTTTGAAGGTAGAATCCGTTGTTTTGCATAAAAGCTCTGTTGCAATTTTCTTTTATGTTGTTGTAACTTCCGATTCTTGTTTTGTGAATTGTTTGGATTGTTAAGTTGTTCTGACACACCTTGTGTTGGAGGAGCTTTATTTTATTTTTATATAATTTCTTTAGCTTCTTCAAAAAAATATTATTACTTTTGACAAAGTTTGTATAATTATTTCCTTAAAAAAAATTGTATTATTGTTATTAAACTATTTTCCTTTTTATTAAATTTCTATAAACTTAATGTGAAAACAACACTTTCTATAAACTTTTGAACATAGCCAATATTTTTTTTATCCGTTGGTGGAGTGACAAATATCATAAGAAACAAACATACACGCACGTAAATTGGAGGTTTCAGGTTCGAATATGGGACACCACCGATATTAATTAAGCCTAGAAATTTTATTATTTGTCAGTTGAATTATGACTTATAGATAAATAGTCAATATACTTATATCCTTTATTTTTGAATTGCCATGTTATCCATGTGAAGTTTTCATCGTTGTTTAAGAGTGACTAATCATTGAGAAATTTGTGGGGTACACAGGATGAATTCTTTCCTCTAAACCAAATTGTTCATACATAAGAGCAAAAAATCAAATTCATAACCACTTAAGGGGTTAAAATACCTTATAACTTGGATCATCCATTGTTGGTGGTATCTATATCTATAAATTTGTAGTGCTATTTTTTTTTCTTTACAATTTTACTATTCATATATACACCATTTTATTTCGTTAACTAATTAAAATTTTCAAATATTTATATTTTTCAAATATTTATATTTTTATATAAAAAGAGATTAAATTTTGTTCTAATATTGTATCTTTCAATTTCACAAGTTGCTTAACCTTTTTTTTTTTTTTTTTTACCAATTTTATCATTGATTATCAATCAAATAATCTAGTTTATAAAATAATTTGATAAAATTTATAACTAAATTTTTTTATGAAGCCAAAAACACAGTATAACAAAAATACTATCAAACACAAGATGTGTCTAACAAGTATCTAAGCGAAGTATCAAAATACAAAATAAAAAAACAACCAAGATTCGTCATTGCATAGTTGCATAACCAATACATAGGGATGGATTAGACCAACAAGAATGATAATAGAAACAATAATTAGATTTGTAAGTCATTAGCCACAAAACATTTTTTTTTCTTCATAAGCCAAGAGAAAGGAAATACATTAAGGGGAGACTTGGACATCCCAACGAGATTGGCACCTCCAAGAAACCCTAATCATATGCCGCCTAACTTGGAAAATTTATTTAAAAAAGGGGAAAGTATGCACAAGAGGGGGGACCACACCAAAACCCTCAAAAGACAAGAAAACAAACAAGAAAAAAAAAACAAAGAAAAAATAAGTGACCCTAAAGGAAAAAGTGTTGCTCAACCGCCCTTGGGTTTACCCTTGGAACGATTGTTGTAGGTAATGGCTTTGGTGAGTTGTTTATTCTGCTTCCTCGTTAGAAAAGAAGTAAAATGTTTGCCTGAATCATCATTCTCCATAGCCCTTATTTGACAAAGCAATTCCAAGTCCTTCTGAAGCACTGGACAGCCATGTTGGGGGCTTAGTAGCTATTTAGGCCTTCAGCGAAACATCTGTTTCCAATTGTGTTACCTTGATTGTTTCCTCCTGGGAAGTATCAGCATGAACCGGTTCCTCTTGTATAATATTGTTTTGGAATACATTTTGCTCGGAATTTGACTGAGATGTAACTGGTATCAAAATAGGTTCATCATCAACAGGAACCCGTCTATTATCTTGTTCCCCATGTGCAAGTTCGTACGTCACCATAACATGATCATTCATCGTGCCTTAAATCTGCACCACTAAATCTTGTGTGTTGTTGTCAACATGAGTTGATGCTACTTCAGTTTGCTTTGATGTGCCTACTTCAACCTTCTTCTCACGAGGTATATATTGTTGTGTTGCCTATTTCGTGGCAACAAGCTGGTTATTTGTTGGCTTCTTTCCTTGATTAATTGCTTTCATTGGTTTCTTTGGATGCAACCACTTGCAATTCGACACGGTATGACTGATGAGATTGTAATGGTGACATAACATCGGTAGTTTTTAATTTTAAACCTCGACATCAAATGTGTAACCGTCTCTTTCCACCGTAATCTCATAAAAGAGTCATTTTGATAGATCCATATCCACCAAAATACATGCATAGTGCCCTAAAACACGGTTCTTTGTAAAGCGTCCAATGTTAACAGAGTCCCACCACACTTGTTATGTCAAGCAAAGTTTTCTCTCGCCAATACTCTTGCGACAATTCCATAATTTTAACCGAAACTTGTGCATGAGTATGTTGTTGCATATATCAATTAGAATTCTTTGTTCATTTTGAGAGACGGAGAACCCCTGGTACCAGATTGACTGTCTCATTAGCCCACACCATGCACATTTCATCATAATTATCAAAATGAAATTAAAAAAAACCTCTACCAATGGAAATCAATCTCCACTTACCTAGCGTGTGCCATAACTTGGTTAATTTCATATTCAAATCTCGTGTTGTGTGTAGGGTTAATCCGCTTTGTTTAACACCAAACGACCCTGAAGGTTTCGCCGACAATCGGTGATACCCTTTTCATACTCCGCTTGTTCAATTTTGATGCATAGTTTATCGCCCTTGATGGCTGGAACCGGTAGATTTGCATTGTCAATTTTGTTAGAACTACACAAAGCTTGTGCAAATGATTTGTTCTGTGGATTGGCTTGCGGTGTTTGTTGTTGAGAGACCGCCACACAGGGCCATGGACAAGAGAAAGGCATGCCGACAACGGAGACCTTGGACAAAAACACATTGCAATTCTGATGAAAGAATTGGCACGGTGGAAATTAAAACGATTGGAACAATGGCTTGGCAACCGATAACATATGAGTGTAATTGAAGCTACTGGATCGAAAATTAGAGTGAAACATAAAACCAAATGGATTATAATTGAATAAATGGTGCTGAATTTGTGAATTGAAATGGTTAAATCTGGTTGGTAAACGGCGCACATGCTAGGAACCCTAGCTCAACGTTCAAAAAGGAAAAGAATTACACGTTACTAGTGTATGTCTTGATGGTTGTATGAATGTAAGGAGACTAAACTGTCTTAGCAACAATTTCTTACCAGACTTTACTTACCCCTCGTTTGAACTTTAAACTACCAAGGTCGCCTTCCATTAGAAACTGAATGGTTAACATTTAAAAAAAAAACTAAATTGCATATTGAGATATGAGAATAGCCGATGGATACACGTGTTTATAAAATTTCTTGAAATCACTACTGCGTATATAGCTGAATTATGGCGAATTTATGAGGGTCTTCGCATTAGGATGACGTCAAAGTACAACGAGTATTGAAATTGAGACGGGTTGTTTATTTGTTGTTTAGAATTTAAGGCATGAAATTAATGGTAGTATGGTGAGCGTCAATCTTATAAAGAAAATAAGAGAGTTGCTTGAGTTAGACGTGAAGATTCAGATCATTCATATATTTCACAAAAGCTAACATATGTACAAATGTACTAGCCGACATCGGATGTCAAAGTGATGCATACACCGCGCGCGCACACACACACATATATATATATATATTTTAGGGATGCACCGCATATTTTGAACACCCACCTTTAAAGAAAAAAATATCGGTTGTATTTAAATATCGTAAAGGTGTCTGTTTTTTTCCGATTAATTTCGTTGTTCTTTTATTTTTCTTATTTGGGTTTAGACCCCTTACAATACAAAAAAGAAAGTATATATATATATATATATATATATATATATATATATAAATAAAAAAAAGGAGACTAAAAAGTCTTAATTTAGCCATTTAATAAATTCATTCAAAATTCAATGACTCCACACTATCACAGATGCGTCAGATAAACAAATGAGGAAAATGAAGATATGGAAAAGATTTGACTTTTATTTTTTTTCTTAAAAACAAAAATAAAATCAAAAAGGTAAAATAAAAAGCAAGTAATGAACCAAAAAAGTGCCAAAAAACAATGTATTTAATATACTATTTTATCAACATGTAATATTTTACTGTAATAAAATAATATTCCTTTTTGTGAATTCTCAAATGCAGACATCATCACCAAAAATGAAAAAAACAAGGTTCAAATGTAACAAAGACAGCTTTAAATGTTTCTGGTACATTGAAACTTGACACCTCGTAGCAAAAACCACCGAACAAAATTGTACCTATTTATTCACTTTCATTCATTTTGTAACATTGCATGAACAACTTCACAAACTATAGAACTAGAACTAGAACAAGAACAAGCTACAATGATGATGCTTTCTGCTACTCTTCCCATTTCCCCTATTACTTCAAAATCATCCTCTTCAATGCAATCTCTGAGTTTCTCTCATCGTGTTATGGTTCCTTCCGGCAGCCGTGTTACTCCGGCGATGTTTACTGGTGTTTCAAAGGGTGGCAGTAGCTCACTCTCACCTGTCAAAATGAAGGCCTCTTCACAGACAACTGCAGCCATTGGTAAGTTAATGTTTGTTTTAGTTTTTTGTTTTTTGTTTTTGTCTTGTTTTTTATATGCTTAATGAATTATTGTTAGAATTTAAAAATGGGTATCTATGTTGAGTTTAAAGTTTTGATCTTTATTCTGTTTTGAATAAACTCTTGTGAAGTTTTATTAGTATTTGAAAGTGTTGAATGGTTTTTTGATTGTTTTTTTTTTTTTCAATGATGAGATGAATGTTGTAACTCTCGATGCAAGATGATTAATTTTGAATAAGTGGAGGACTCTCTGGAAAAAATTTGAGATTTAAGGCTCTTGCTTTTGTGATTTTGTGCAAGTTTGGATTGACGGTGAGTTTGGCAGAATCACGATGTGATTTTGTTAAACTCATTGTGGTTCCCAGCATGCATTTTCACTTTTCAATAATTTCAGAGTTTGCATTGAAAAAGAGGGAATTTTTTAACAAGGGTCTATTAATTTTGCAGCTGAGGAGGTTGATGAAAGAAAGAAGTTTATAGAGGCATCGAAAAATGGAAACTTGATTCCTCTATATCAGTGTATATTCTCTGATCAGCTTACTCCTGTTCTTGCTTACCGGAGTTTGCTTAAGGAAGATGACAGGGAAGCTCCGAGCTTTCTCTTTGAGTCTGCTGAGCCTAATTTTCAAGGTTCCAATGTGGTGAGCATGCTTTGCTTTTGTAGTTTCATGCTTTTTGAATTTGAAGGTTGTTTTTTATATATATATAAATCCAGGGTTTGAATGATTGCAGGGGCGCTACAGTGTTGTAGGAGCTCAGCCAACAATGGAAATTGTTGCAAAAGGAAATAAGGTGACAGTAATGGACCATGAATCTGGTCATTTAACTGAGGAGATTGTTGATGATCCTATGGAGATTCCCAGAAAAATCTCACAGGATTGGAGACCAATTCTTAACGATGAACTTCCAGATGCATTCTGTGGTAAGAGTTCTATGAACATAGTAAATCATGTTTACCAAGATGGGCTCATGCCAAATTAAGATTCAACTAATAAATATTTAGACGGATATAACTGTATCAATTATTTATAAAGCATGGATGACGTGTTGATGACGCAAGGATTAACAACTTTATGATAATGGAAAATTGTTACGGCTAGGATGTTTTCAGTTTGAGCAAGTGCAACTATAATTATTGATAACCAAAAGAAAACATGATATTAATGTCTTTTTCGGGTTTTTCGGATGACTATAATAAATGAAGTTGAAAGATTTTGTCATCCAAATGCCGACACTCTGCATTAGGACATTATTTGTCGTTATGCGACTTTTTGTGTGAGCACACGCGCGCGTGTGAGAGTAATGTTGATATATTGTTTGTTCGCATCTATTATATTATCTACAGAGCGTTAACTAGTTTATGTTGTTGTTCAAGGTGGTTGGGCAGGTTATTTCTCTTACGACACAGTTCGCTATGTGGAGAAGAAAAAGCTACCTTTTTCAGATGCCCCAAAGGATGACAGGCACCTCGCAGACATCCATCTGGGTCTTTATGAGACTGTGATTGTGTTTGATCATGTAGAGAAGGTACTTGTTTTTTGTATGCAGAAATTCTGTATCTACTACTAGTACACTGCTTGTGATGTTGATGTGCAGTTCAGCATTTCTGATTTGTACTGCAGTTTATACTCTTGTCTTTCCGAAGAGAAACTCGATTCAGATGCTTTATGAACCGAACGATAATATTTTGAATTTATTACATTTTTTTACTTGATTTTTGTTAATTAAACAAGGGAAAGTGTTTCAAATTATGAGTTCTTGTAAATTCCTTTTCTTTACATCTTTGGACATATAATGATATAATCCAGTGTTATCAAATATCGGCGATGGCGGCGCCATGGCGAATATCGGTGGCGGTTTTTGGGCTCGCTGCAGTTGTGAATATCGGCCGATATTGCTGGTGTTTCCGCCATAATCCGATATGACAGCACCGCAAAGCGGGTGGTATAGAGAGATTTTGGCTCTCCACCATGGACCGCCATCTGCCGTCGACAATAATGATATAATTGTCATGTAATGGATATGTATCATGAAATGACTACTGCAGAGATGAAATTTTTACTGAGCACTGATATGGAATCCGTTGGATATTAAGTCAATGTTTTTGTGTCTCAAGATTATCCATTTATTATTTAGTTGCATTATTATTATTATTATTATTATTATTATTATTATTATTATTATCACTACTACTACATATGATAATGATGGCCTTATTCACTACTTCAATGCTTCATTGATGATTCAATTTCTTATTTGTGCTCTGCCCAACAGAAAGCGTGTGTGATTCTTTGGGTGAGGACTGACCAGTACTCCTCGGTTGAGAGTGCTTACGTGGATGGAACGATAAGATTAAAGAAATTAGTGGCCAAATTACAAGATAACAAGCCGTAAGTTATCTGTTGAATGTTGCTCTATCTAACCATCCAGTTGTTTTTTGAATCAAAATTAATTTAAAGTGTCATTTCCCTAGCCCGAGGCTGGCTCCTGGCGCTGTGGATTTGCAAACTCGCCAATTTGGTCCGCCTTTGAAGGAATCAAACATGACAGCTGAAGCATATAAGGACGCAGTCCTTCAGGCAAAAGAACACATTAAAGCAGGAGATATTTTCCAGATTGTATTGAGTCAGAGATTTGAAAGGAGAACCTTCGCTGATCCATTTGAAGTTTACAGAGCATTGAGAGTTGTGAATCCAAGTCCATATATGACTTATTTGCAGGTTTATTGCTATGCAACACATAAAAATATTTCATTTGGGAAAATCGCGGTTCATCTTTTTCATCCACTGATGATCATGTCTTTTCTATACAGGCTAGGGGATGTATTCTGGTTGCTTCAAGTCCAGAGATTCTTGCGCGTATAAAGAACGTATGTTTTTGTTCATATTTAGACTTAATTTTAAATTAATTGTTGTTACTTCATACTTGGTCACTTCAATGTTTATTACACGTCTTGATGGGAAAATATCAGGTTTATTAAATTACTCTACTATTTATTCTAAAGTGAATAGCTATCACGGTCTTGTTATAAACAGAAGAAGATTGTGAATCGTCCGTTGGCTGGGACTTGTAAAAGGGGCAACACACCAGAAGAAGATGAAAATTTATCAGCAAAGCTCTTGAAAGATGAAAAGCAATGTGCAGAGCATGTAATGCTGGTCGATTTGGGGCGCAATGATGTTGGAAAGGTTTGTTCTGTATTTTCACTTTAATGGATGTTCCTTTTTGTTAAGCCTGTTACATTATAATCTTATGCAATAGTTTGCGCTATTATTTTGTTTTATTTAAAGAAGATGTTGCGAGTCTTGTTTCTTATATTATGTTTACTGTAATCTCTATTGAAGTTGAATTTTATGAAAATTCAAAGTTACATAAATCAATATAAGCTAATAACTGGGTTCGATAGTGCTTTTATAAAAAAAAATTGATAAGCAGTGCTAATATTAGGTCCTGTCCTTTTTATTTGTTAATTGTGGTTGTCAATCCATGTCAACATGTTTAGTTGTTTCTTAAAAGCCAATTTGCAGCTGGACTATCTGGTTGTGTTAGGAAAATTAGGTATATATGTATGGATATGGTTCTTCGAAGTTATTGTTAACTTCTGTATCATGGATTTACAGTCAGAAAGTATTATTCCTGTGTTTGTAACAACTATGTCAAAAACCTCAACAACAAAAAACAACTATGACAATAATTTTATAACCTCGAATATCTCTTTAATCACATTCTCATTCGATTTTATATCATGATGCAGACAAAACTGATTCAATGATTTTATTCTGACTTTTTTGCAAGATAGTTCGTATTCTGTACTTCAATCTGCTTTATGCTAACAAAAGTTCTGTTTGCAGGTTGCAAAAAGTGGTTCTGTTAAGGTTGAGAAGCTTATGAATGTTGAACGATATTCCCATGTGATGCACATCAGCTCAACGGTGAGAACATTTCCTTGTTATCTAGTGTCTAGTGTTAATTGATGCTTTAAACTATATTCTATGGTAGTTTGTTATGCAAAAGGCAATCCTTCTAGGAAAAAACAATTTTCATTTGATTTTTCCTTTGCCGGTTGAATTAATACATGTGATTCTTGGAAAAATCAGATGGTAACATTGCTGATGTCTGTGTTCCTTGAAAAAAATATGTATTATATTATCCGTTGCACTATAAAATTGGGGGCTTTTTGTTGTATGTATATTTCTCTTCCATGTTTTGACAGAAAATTTATTGTAAATAAGTTACCAGCACTAGGCACTATTACTATTAAATTGAGGCTGCCAACATCTACCTTACTATTATATTGAGGCTGCCAACATCTACCCCTCTCCCATGAGTTACTATTATATTGAGGCTGCCAACATCTACCCCTCTCTAGTTTATTTATTAAATAAACTCTGAATGCTAGATAATACTTAATTGCTTGTTTTCAGTTTCAACAAAAAATATTTATCATGTGATTAATTATTTATTATTATTTATTAAAAGGTTACGGGAGAGCTGCAAGACCATTTGACCTGCTGGGACGCCCTTCGTGCTGCATTGCCGGTTGGAACTGTCAGTGGAGCACCAAAGGTTAATAATTTTCTTCACTCCTTTTAGTCCAAATACAATTCCTCACAAATTTGAAAAGCCTGTTCATTAGTGACACTAATGTTAAGCTTTTGCAGGGACCCTGATACATATTATCCTATCAATTTCAATCTTCGGCTTCATTCTAACCCGATAACTGGTAATGCAGGTGAGGGCAATGCAGTTAATTGATGAATTGGAGGTGGCAAGGCGGGGACCTTATAGCGGAGGATTTGGATATATATCTTTCTCCGGCGACATGGACATTGCCCTAGCTCTTAGGACAATAGTATTTCCAACTGGAACTAGGTTCGACACAATGTACTCGTATAAAGACCTAAACAAACGCCAAGAGTGGATTGCTTACCTTCAAGCTGGTGCCGGTATTGTTGCCGACAGTGACCCTGCCGATGAGCACCAAGAATGTCAAAACAAAGCTGCTGGTCTTGCTCGCTCCATCGACTTGGCTGAGTCTGCTTTCGTTCATAAATAAGATCTCTTATACCTCCAAATCGAATCATTGGATATAGGATTAGTCGATTACCATTTACTATAAGAATTTAGTCCTATGCAGGGAAGCTCTTGATTGTGTAATATCTCTTTTGTTTGTTTGAACAAGTCAGAAATGTAGCTTCAGATAGTTATGTTTTAGTGACATTCAATAAATACAGTATCATCATAATCTTTTATCGAAACATTCTTTTTTCAATGCTTACTTTATATAAATTATCATGTGAAGTCGGGGACGGGGACTCCTCTCCCGTCCCTTACCTCCATCGTTTACAGTAAAAGCTGTCTTTTATGTCAAAATCCCTACATTCCATTTCCTCTAATGAAGAAAAACAAACTCATATGCAAGGTTTTGATCCGATGAAGAAAATCCAGCTTTGCTCGCTTAGGAGCAAGCTAGCTGATAGGGACTATGCCACATCTTTCTTCTTTGAAAAGTTTTTTTCTCCTGACAGATCCTTCTTTTGGCAGTTAAACTCAGAAGTTATCTAGGTTGGTGTTGCAGCTCAATGTCGCAAATTCTGGTTTACAACGGATTATTTGCTGAATAAAAAAACCAAATTTGACAGAATCCAACTTGAAAATCGTAAACAATGAACTGAGTTTTAGTTGGTGTTGTTATTTTTTTTTTATCGAATCAAATGGTTTTGATAAATTGATCATAACTATGTGCAGAGTGCTGACTGAAATATTAACATTTTCTCAAAGTCAATTCAACGAATATGAGTTTCTTTAACCATAATCAAAATATATTACTAAATATTTCTTGGCAATGTGAAGGGAATGGTTAATTTATGGTTCAGATTTCCCCTTATTCTCCCTCTAAATATTTCACATTGCTTCAAAAATACATTCGAGTAAAAGATGCAATATGAAATCAAAAGTTATATCAAATATGACAATTGACAAGGAATAACCATAAACAAGTCTCTAACAAGACTTATTTTTTATGTCTTAAATATTATTGACAATTAAAATGTTAAGAGCAACTTTTCTTACCCCGTATTAATAACCACACATGGTTCCAGAAAGCATACTTCTTGAGGTATAATTTTGCCCAGAAATATACTTTCTGATGACTCAATTTTATTTTTTGTATACGTTTACATCCAAAGTCATTTTGGGGTAGAGAAGTTCATCCTTTCATACTGAGCACTTCTAATTGGTATATTTTATTCAGTTTAGGGGATTTTGCTAAGCACTTGCACTCATACATGATAAATATGGGTTATGGTTTCCAGATAAAGAGGATAAACCTCGCCGTGTTTCAAAAAATGAGCATGACCATTACACCATATATCCAAACTACCTAAAATCAGAAGACACTGTCTTACATGAGATTACATCAAGCTTTACATCAATACAAACATGGTTAGCTCCATATGCAAATCCGCTATGGCTGAAATCGAGGATAAGGACATTGGTGCTAATCAAATATATATGCAGGGTTTGCCTAAGTGTGAAAAGCTTACCTCCCCCTAACACTGGCAGGAGATTGAACACATCTCTCACTGCCAACTTCATCATCTATCTCACTACTATCTAAACAAAGACCATTTTGGTTTACACTCATTTCAGAACTAGCATTACTGCTTGTTGCGTGAGGAGAGCCCGATACACTTATTGTTCGACCACGATGAGATCCCGACCTCACGCTATACATAGAAGATGCTGGAATATTTGTCATCAATGGCCTCAAGTTACCTGGAATGGTTCTCCTTATATCCTGTTCAAAGAGAAACAAATAAAAATGATTAGAAAAGAACTATAAATTACTAGATCTTATCAGGTTAAGTTAACCAATTCCATAATTAAATAAATTTGTTTTCATAGTGCCATTTTAAAGTAAAATAATATGCAAAGACTAAAATTCTCATAAAAATTGCAGGTGAAAGGAGTAACTTTGAAATGGTTAAGTAGATTATTCAACAAAATGAAGATATTACTGGAAAATGTTGATAAATGTTATATAGGCATTCTAAAATGACATAATTTATTTTAGACATGACAATTACAATGAGACAGAGGAGAGAAACAGTTAAGGATCTAAATTTGGTCATTCTTGAGACATCGTGCATCCAAAAAGGTATTAGCAAATATGGGATTCCATTCATTTTTATATAAAAACAGTGATGATTTGTATGCAGGTTTGACATTATAAGATTTTCTTAATCTGACAAAAAAAAAATACAGAATGTTGAAAATAGGTGTACCATATGCCGAATAGCCATATCCAAGGACTTCTTTGAGAGAGTTCTTCCAAACCCTGTGCTATCCGGAGATGAAGATGACTTGCCAGACAGATTACTACGAGGAGAGTTTTTGTTATCCATCATTGGTGGTGCTAGTTTTCGCATGTTTATAACCCTTTCAACCATTTTTGTGCCCATCATACCAGGACTAACATTGTCATTCACTTTGGAGCGCCCACGGCTAACTGCAGGCATTGAGTTTCCACTTATATGAGCAGTGCCATTGGAAGACCGTCCTCTTGAAGGAGAGCATGATTGTCGCTTAGGTCTTCCACTAAAAGAAGGCTCAACAGATGAAGACCGAGAAGTGGGAGCTCCAGGCCTGCCCCTAGTCGCTGACAGTGGCCTATCAGGTAATGTTGTCCTCAAATTAGGCGGAGCATCAAGTGAAAACCCTGGCATCTCAGATGGCTTCCATGGTCTAGACTTCACGGTTGGTGATGTGCCACGTGATGGCACTTGCGGCTGTCTAGAGGTCACTGGAGCTTGCTGTCTTGTTGTCGCAGGAGTTGGCTGCCTTGTTGTTGTAGGAGTTGGCTGCCTTGCTGTCACAGGAGTTGGCTGCCTTGCTTTCACAGGAGTTGGTTGCCTTGACGACACAGTAGTTGGCTTGGGGCTCGAAGAAACCTTAACTGAAGAAGAAGATATATTGAGCTCATTTGATGGTATAGATGGTCGCCGAGTTGGAGTAGATGCTCTTGATGTGGATCTGGAAGGAGGTAAAGTAGGTCTGCTAGTTGGTGTTGAAGATCTTGCAGTCGATCTTGACAACGGTGTAGAGGATCTTGATTGAGTTGCTGATTTTGCAGCAGGGGCGGTGGTCCTTGTGGCAGAAGTTGAAGGCTTAGTGGTAGAAACCGTACTGATGGGCTTGGTTGTCGACATTGTGGTCTTTGATGTAGCAACCAAGTTTCTAGTTGAAGGTATTGAATTCCGAGTAGGTGTTGAAGATCTTGATGGTTTTGAAGCTGTGGTCAATGAAGGGCGTCCAGTAGGAGTTGAAGGGCGTCCACTAGGAGTTGCAGGTCGTGATCCGGGACCCCCTGATGATGAGGGCCTCCTAGTTCCGCCACTTGAAGAGCTCAACACAGGGGAGGAAGTTTGCTGTCTAGATGTCAAGCCAGTCCTCCCAGTAGGCTCCAGTTGATGATTTGACAACTATAACAACAAGAAAACATTTTGAAGAAAAATTAATTTCTGACGATAACAATAACCAAGTCAATTCTCACTAGGTGAGATCAACTACATGAATCAATCGATACCAATCGCTCTATCAAAAAAATTCAGTAAAGCGCCAACAGGATACCAATGAATCTTTACCCAATGATGATGAGAGGATCGCCATTTTTCTGACCACTAAAATTTAAAATCCAAGAATGACCTTTACTCAATGAAGCCTATGAATATCAAATTCTTAATACATACTTAATGTAACGTGATACTTTAAATAATGGTCTCTTAATAAATAAATAAACCAATTAAAATAGGTGATGGTAAATGAACCGTAAAACATGCAATGTGATTAGAAGTTAATTTCAAGCAGTCCAAGCATATTAGTATTGTTGAGGACTTGAGGGGAAAACCATACCAATTCTAGTCAGGCATCACGAGAACAGAAAATATACAAAAATAACTGACTTATTCTATAGGTAACTCGATGTGCAGATCAATTATAAAGACCAAGTTCATGATGCATGCTGCTTGATGACAATGTCATCTAACAAAAGAAGTTATGTGAAAACCAGGAGAGTTATAATTTCATCAGCGATTTTAAACTAGACATACAGGCTTGCATCAGCCAATGACAACAAAATGATTGATATGACCGAAAAACTTGAAAGCTTCATAGAAAATGCTTACTCTGGATTTCAATGCTGTTGGACGTGCGGTTGGAGTACCAAGCTGACTCATAACAGTCTTCCGTGTTTCCATTTCCAAAGAAGGAAAAAGAGGAGTACCAGGAGGAGTCAGAAGCCTGAAAAACATTAATCATACTAAGTATCAATTTGAACAACAATCATTCGTACTGGCTTTACATCACTTACAAGCATTAACAAAATCATGCCAGTCACGCAAATAGTAGGAAGACAAAAAAAAAACTAAATTATCTGCAATAACTAAAACTAATGTGATCAGGAACAGCAGAAAAGGAAATATTTGTTTGCCAGGTTATTCTTGTAATTTGAAGAAAAATATTAATATTGGCATCTTCTGGATAAATGTGATATTTTAATTTTAGGTATTCATGTTACAAGTTCTTTGCATATAAATGAAACATCAAATATTTCCATTTAAGGTTATCCATTCCACGGGTTCTTGGCATATATATATATATATATGAAACATCAGCTAGTTTAATATGGAAACAGAAGCTAGTGACATAAGGAATGATACAATGAGTCTGACCAATATGAGAATGGTGCGTGTGTGTGTGTGTAATAGGGAGTTATATCTCACGCACGATTCTTATATTGGTCAGACTCATTGTACATTCCTTATGTCACTAGCTTCTGTTTCCATATTAAACTAGCTAATGTTTCATATATATGCCAAGAACCCGTGAAATGAATACCTTATGAAGCCAAGGAAGTTTAACTCCCTATTACACACACACGCACTATTTCTCTTGTTCAGATGCCAGGATGATACTATTTCAAGTTAGAAAATGAAGCCTAGGGAGTTAAGAGCCAGAACAAGAGGAAGGAATGTTTTGTTTCATATGACAACTTCGGTGTTCAATAACCATCTACTACCATCAACAGAAAAATGACTCTGCATGAAAAATTGCTCTACGATCCGTAACCTAAAAATCTACAATTGTTTATTTGGTCAAAAGAGCAAAACCTCCATCAATCTTTGCTCTAATAAACACACTGTCGAGATAAACATGATGAACAAAATATGTGTTATGGCAATTTAAAGGTACGGCATACCAGTCATAGTCATTTTTATTATTTTCCGAATTGAGAAACTCATCAGCACCACTCTTCCGCACAGGAGCCGTTGGCATAGAAGATGAAATGTTAAATAAGGGAGAAGTGCCCGGATTTGACCCTGCAATCATGAAAGATACCGTGTCACAAAGGGAAATTCCACCAAAATTAGAAAGACCCCATATTCATAAAAAACACATTTTGTCCAAACAACACAATCATTTTGCAACTTTTCACCACTTCTTAAAATAAGACAAATACATACGCTAATCAATCTTAGGGCTGTTTGGATTTGCTTATTTGATGTTATAATAGACAGATGTACGCACTTATGATGATGTTCGTAAGAGCTTATCGAAACAGCTTATGACATATTCATATGCTGTTTTTCCGCTCATAAGCGCTTTTATACATGAAGGGCAAGTTTGGAAAAACAACTTCTTTTGCAACTTATAGCATAAGTGCTTAATATACAAGCACATAAGTGCTTATGAATAAGTTGTTTCTATAACAAAGATAAAATAAAGTCAAGGCGTTTCGGTATAATCTATGGGCTATTTTCATAAGCTACCCGCAGAGCTTGTGTAAATAAGCTGAAAACAACTAATGAACATGTTATAAGCTGTTTCCACAAGTTCTCCCATACAGTGTCATAAGTGTTTATGCTAGTAGACAAGCTCAAATAAGTCAATCCAAACAAGTTCAAAATCAGTTTGACTTATTTCATCTTGTCATATAAATTGCTTATAGCTTAACTAATCTATTTACCCAAACAATGATGAGTCAACAACTAAACACGAAAACACCGAAAAGAATAAAATCAACAAAAACCCAAGTACCCACACAACTCCAAAATTAGAAACTTTTTAAGAACAAATTATACCCAAAGCTGAATCAAACTCCTCCGAGGTATGAAGCAAAAGATCATTCCGTTCCTTCTCACGCTTCCTCATCTCAAGAAACAATGCAAGCTCTTCATCTTTCTCCGTCGTGCCGGAACCCATCAAACCCCCAAATTGCTGCTCCCTCTTCAAACCACCTTGCATTTGTGATTCCTGAGCTCTGAAGCTACGATTCATCCCCAATTTTTAAAATAACACGAACCCTAATTCACTCAAAAGCCCTAAAAACCAAAACGCTAGCAGAAAGAACAAAACGACATTGCAAAAAAGAAAGAAATGAAAGAAGAAGTAGAAAATGAAATCGCGTGTGGAGCGTGAGGGTGAGAGGCGCGTGAGGAGAGAGAGATGGATCGGAAAACGGGAAATTTGAAGTGTGACGGTGGAGAGAGTGAGAGATGAGTTAAGAAGACGGAGTGGTATGGATGGTAATAATTATGGTTATGCAGGGTCAAAATGGGAAATTGAGTATGAAAAAGACAACTTTTAGCTCTTGTCGTTCCACTAGTTTGATGCCACGTTGCATTGTTTGATGGATAATCACGAAAGTGACCTTGCCCATGTGCATTCCACTTTTTGAATTGTTGCAACGGTGGGCTTTGAAGCACCCAATTTGGAATATTGTATTAATAAGCGGTAGACTTATTTATTATTCACCTCACCTTTTTTTTGTGCATCAGATGCAACACGAATTTAAAATCCTCCTTTAAAAAAACTTGCTAACAAACTAATAGCACTAAGTTAATGGTAAAATAAATATGAAAATTTTAAAAATATGAAATACTCATGCGTCTGAATATGTAAGGTTAACGACATCAAAGACATTAGTAGATCGAAGATAATCTTTTTAGTCTGAATCAAACAAACTTCACACTAAAAAAGTGGTAAAAAGATGTCGCATCAAAACTAAAAATTAAAATAAACAATGTCGCACTGAAACGGCGAAACACGATAAAATATGAAAGAAAAACTCGACGGTAATCACTAATTTAGTTAAGAGGATGTAAAAACAATTTATAGGGGGATTATTCACCTCACCTAATATTATGATATAGTATAAACTTTTATACAAATATATGATATTATTAATTAATGTGTCCTTCCTTTCACCCTAAATTTTATGTTAAACCAAATTGGTATGTATTAACTTTAAAAGTTTGGTCCTAGTGATTTATAAAAAATAAAAAATCAATCTAATTGATAAAAAGATATGTTTTAAATTTAATATTTTGTATTCAAGACATATTAATATCGTTTAAGAAATTCCGTATTCAAAACATATTAGTATCGTTTAAGAGATGTATATATAAATATAAATTCATTTGGGAGTTATCTCTAATTGAACTAACATCATCTCTCATCTTAAATTTTTTTTTTTTTATGAAAAAACTAAGTTAGTCCATCCAAATTGGCATCGGGAAATCGAAGTTTAAACCTTATGGATGAACACACTCTCAAATCTTAAATCAATCTAAGTGGTTCCTAAATTTTATTGTTAGGGTATAAAATGATCATTGTCTTTTTGAGATATATCATGTGAAATGTTGTTTAATTAGTGTTTATATCCTAATGATTATTGTCCATTACATTACGCAATGATCCATACTCTACTTGCATGTAAAAAAAATCAAGAGTGAATTTTTTTTTTTTAATTCAATGAGGACATTTTTTATAAGAGAAACTAGGAAGAAAGCTAGTATAGCGAGCTTAGCATTCCCTTAAAAAAAGATAGCTAGCTAGAATGGTATGGCGCCTGCAAGAGGATGACACGGTTTTTTAGATAGAATTTTACCCTTTCAGACTTACAAGGTACAAAGTATTTACTTCTATTTTTTCCTTTTTGTTTATTTTGGATGTTTGGTCGCTCTGGTGCACTCAAAACACATGATATTTTATTTACTCTAATTTTTTTTTCATAGCATCTGTTTTATAGATTCTTTTTTGTTGTAAATTGGGTATCATCTACACACAATTGTGAAGACTAATCTCTCGAACTTCATGGGATCTAAATAGACGGCAAGCTCTCCCTAGAAGTTTTAACGTTGCTGCAAGCTCAATACTGGAATCGAATCTGGAACATTGGTTAAACTAAAAGAGACACGTTCCATCTCATCTAAAACGAAAAACTTATAATTAGTTCGTTAATTGTTTAAAAACTTCAAATTTTAGTGGTAGAAGTTTTTATGATTTTATAAATATGCATGCTAGCAAAATAATGGAACAAAATTTGACCCATAAGTATATGTTTAATAAACAAAATTACAATTTTGCACGTTTTGCTTGAAATATTAAAATAAATTGAATAGTTTTCAAAATCCTATGAAACTTTGCAAATCCTTTCAATAACCCATAAGTATATGTTTATTAAACAAAATTGCAATTTTTTCTTGAAGGATGACGTCCCTTTTGAAAAAATTATCCTTCGTAAGAAGCCTACTACAAAAAAGATGTTAAGCTAATAAAGAAACCTTCGCATGAACCTTCTTGTACCAAAGTAACTCTGAATCGTAAGTGTTGATTTGATGATATGACGAAAACAAAAAGTGATACACGTCTCTAACGGAATAACATGTAGTCAACAACATTAACTTGCAAAGTGACACCGTGAAGTAATACCCTACACTCCACTAGCAACTCCTCCTCCCATACCAATAACCTTCTACACATATCCATGCCTCACATTCAGGGTCGGTCATAGCATTTGACGGGCCTTAGACATGTTATGAGAAAATGGCCTCTTACATAATACGTCATAATTTTTTGTGATAAACGATGAATGACACATGCATTAGTTACGACGGTCGACAATATATTATCCATCTTCGATCATTAATCTCATCATTGCTTAATTTTCTTGAATAACTCGCATGAGAAATGCCTGAAATATTTGTTATTTAGAAAATTAAAATTCATTTTAATAATAGGCTCATTTTCAACTAGAATATCTCTTGATTTGTTATCAAGATTCTCCGAATTCCTTGGATCATGAATATTAAAATGAGCAATTTTAATATTAGATGCATTTGACACATCATCATCAAGATTGGAGACGAAGGATTTGACACCCTTGATGTGTTTTTCCGATTTTGCGTTTATGCAGAGTTTTCTTCTCTGTTATGTTGTGTTTTAGTTTGCTAAAGTTTTATGTTGCTATACAAACCCTTATTTTTCATTGGTACAGGGCCTTTTGATAAATAAAAAAAAAGATTTAAAGGTTGTTGAACCGAAGCTTTGGTACTGTTGACATTAGGACCCTTTTTGTGCAATTGTTATACAAACCCCCTTAAAAAGCACATATTGATATTTACACCCCCCATATACTTTTTTTTGGGCCCTACAAACATGGACCCTAAGCCGTCGCACCTCAGACATATATGCCTTGGGCCGGCCATGCTCACCTTCCTCTCCCCAACCTAAATAAAACATACCAGCACTCGTCACCCACCAATTCTCTGACAACTCAAACAACCTCGGGAACCTACACACACAAGAATCCCCCAACCAAGGATTCGTCCAAAAAAAAAAAGAATCTTACCAACCTCCTCCGTAAATTATCCTCAAACCAACTCTCCATCTGCAACCCAACCCCGTTATGAATCTGAACCAATTCCCTCCACCAAACCAAGTCATCCCTACCTCCTTCCACACCATACCGCGCCACGCAACCTCTCTCCTCCGAGCTGACCCATCCCTACCTCCCTCTTTATGGTATTACTTTTAATAAATATTTTGTAGTGTCTGAAATTTAAAAGAAAATACAACGCCTGCCATATTTTCCCTACTCAAAATAGATGCTCAAATGTAATTCTAACGTTGAATACTTCATCAACAATCATCTTCCTATGTTGGCTCTATTATTAAGGAGCGATATTAATTTTAATATTCTTTTCTTTATAACTTATGTTTTTTTGTATGTCATGCGTAAAGTCAAACAAGTTGCTTATTATTAGTTAAATATGGTTTTTTACGGTCCAGATTACATAGATTACATGTGGAAGGAAGAGACTTCATTTTATATTTATGCAATTTTTGTTTTTGATTTTTTGTCGGAATTTTAGTTAATGAAGATATCCATGATTTAAAAAAATGTAAGTTTTAGACTATGCCATCGTAGTCTATTCACTATTGAAATTTCAGACCGTACATGAATATTTAAGTCCGACAGATTTATTGTTTTTCAAGTTGACACATTCTTGAGTCAAAAAAGTAATTGACAAATTGTTTGCCATATTCCAAAAACAAAAGAATTCAAACAAAAAACTGAACAATGAATTGAAATAGGTTCTGAACCCAATCATCAAAGATCGAACAATCCTTAAATCGAAGAATGTCGAGTATGAAGAGGAACGAAGCTAGCAGTAGCAGCAGCAAAACCCCGAAGGAAAGCGTTGTTGCTGATTGCGGAAAGCATCGAAGCTCTTGTGGTTATTGTAGATCTCCTCGTCGCAATAGCATCTCTCACGGTTCATTCCTTTCTCTTAAATTCCCCTAATTTCGTTCTCAATTTCGTCGAATTTGTTCGTGGATTATTGTTTTGATGCTTTTTGCTGAAAACCCAATAAAAAAGTTTTGATTTTTAACTGAAACGTGAATTGGGTTGTTGGATTGTACTTTGACTTTATATTATTTAAAAAAAAAAATCTTACAGGGTTGTTTGGATCGTTTATAATTATGTGATAATCGATTTTGTGATCAGATGTTTGTTTCTTTTTTCTTGTTACAGGCATGGTGGCATATAGCCTTACAGTGTATGATTACCAAGGTTGGTGTTGTTTGATATTCTTTGTGCTTGGCACTCTTTTCAATTTGACATTGCTGAATTTTATCATTTATTTTATAAAAAAAGCTATCTCTTGATGAAGTTTGTGAAAAAAGTGAGTCGAGACAATGTTGTGATAATTCAGTGGATATGTACATGATTCAATTGTAGATGACACTAGACTTCTTGAATAAGTAGAGTTATCTCTTGATGAACCAGAATTAAAATTCTTGTTTTTTAGGAATGATGGTAATGTGAGAGGAGACTCACTTGGTCAACAATAACATTAGACAAAACTTGTTTTGAGTTCTTTCAGTGATGCTTTTGTTGATATCCTAACATAGGGATGAAGAATAGATTGTGGTTTTATAACAAAACTCTACACTTTGTTTTTTATCACAAGTATTATATTTTGTAAATTGTGATGTTTATAATTATATATTAATGAATGCATATTTCTTTTAAGTATTTTACATGCATTTAAGTTTTATTATAATTTTTTATTAATGTATCTTAACCGTATCGTATCCTAAATTTCAAAAACTTTGTGTATCAGCTTATCCGGATCGTTTTACTTTCACACCTACACCGTGTATCCAGGCTTCATGGATTATAGGCCGAGTAGGATGGTTAACGACCGAGTCAGGCTTAATAACTAGATTAGCATGGCTGAGTAACCTCCCATGAACAATGAACTAGTACCTAACTTCCCCCCACCAAGAAACTTTACTTAGAACCATTTCTCCCGACCTCTTTAAATAGAGAAGGCTTATCTCATCTAAAAAGGGGACTTTTCTAGTTATTAACAGCAACAGTAACTTTTCTCATTTAGCTGATAAGAAAGTGCTTTGATTTAATACTTCAAACTAAATTGATTTGCTGATATGACTTTCGGATTAACTCAATTTCATTTTATTATCTTCTGTTAGCTCTTCTTGATCGGGGCTGGAGAAGATCTGGGAGTTTTCTTTATAAACCGGAGATGGAAAAAACGTGTTGCCCTTCCTATACAATCCGCTTGAAAGCAAGTGACTTTGTTCCCTCTAAGGAACAACTTCGTGTATCTAGACGAATGCAAAGGTATGCTTATTTCATGTGATATTTCTTGAGAGACATACTTTTAATTTTTAAATTGATGGTATTGAAATTAGTAACTGTTGTTGCTTTTTATTTTCAAGTTCAAAAGCTTTGTCGGCATCATTATAGACATGATATGGGAGTATATTATACAATTATTTCGAATAAAATAGAATCCTCACTCATTTGACTGATATAATTTTCCGTCATCGTCTTTCTCATTGTGATACGTAACTTGAACAAATATATTTTTTTAAGCTCTTATATTAACTACCTTCAGAGTTTCCTTTATATGTTTAGTTCCTATCAAATTCATATTTATCTCATCTTTTTTTTTGGTTAAGTAGCTTAGTGGCTAGAACTCACATAATTAAATTGTGGAGAAACGGAGTATCCGGGGTTCGAACCCCGGCCCCTACATATAATATGCAATATCCCTACCAACTGAGCTAAGCTCACGGGGATAATTCATAATTATCTCTAATAGTAATAAATTAGAGCATACTCTTTTGAGATTGACTTAATCTCATTGCGTGCTCTTCCTTAAATATATTATATCCTTTATATTTTATTGTAGGTGACATCTAGGGTGAACCACCAACTAAGGGGTTCGAACCATGAATAAAAACCATCAGATTATGCTGTCCTACCGGATCTTATGATGTACCCCACACACATAATATATTTTTTTTTTCTTCCTTCTTACTCTCACGAACTTAACCACCACCATAACCCCCAAATCACCATCTTCTAAGAACAATTTTGAATCTTGATATATTTTCTCTAGCCATCGTAAATCCATCTCAAATTCAAGCAATCACAATAATATACTATTTGGCATAATCTTTGAAAATGTTGATTGAATATACTTGCATTACCCCTTGATTTCATCAATTCTAGCAATGATTTATTAATTTAAAAAAAATGAAACTTTCATCTTTATAACTTCAACTGTGACAAATATGAAAAGAAGAATCTTCAGATTAGAAAGGATCTGCGAGGACAGCAGTTTTCCCTGGGCGCTGCAACTGTTGGTGTACATGGTTGATGAGTTCATGAACAAAATGGAAGAAAGAAAAATAAATAAATAAAGAACGTGTGATCTAGTGTATAATATCATATGTGAACTTGATTAATCTAATGGCTCTCTATGGTTGTTCGAAGTGGTCCACTGGCGAGGGACTTAATAGAGCCCTCACCCTAGAATCCACCTTTATTGTATATATAAATGCATATCTTTTAAATAAATATTTATGCATACTTATTTTACACATTTTTCTCTTAAATGTTCCTGGTTTAGTTTTCTTGAATTTGAAAATACTCGTGCAATGCATATGATACTTGCTAGTTATTATACACAAGGAACATTTCTATTTACAGTTAATTTTTATTCATTATCAATAAAAGAAAAAACCTTTGGGACATGTCACTTCCTGGTGAATGGTGATTTGATTTTTTCGAGCAACACTTCCTTTTATACTAGTGTCTTTTTTATTATAAAAAAGTGTATGTGAGTTGAGACTTGACGGCTAACCAGAGTCAGGGAAAGTCTTGAGGTTCATCCATGAAGTCCTCACATAGTCAGATGGGCAGTGAGATTCAAACTCACATCCTTTTGGGATACGAGTTGAATACATACCAACTGGACCAATTTTGGTAGGCTTTGCCACCATTTTTTTTATTTTAATTAAAAACACTTTTTTCTATTTTCCTGGAGGTCGGCGAAAATTCAAATTGCATCAATATATTACCATAAGGTGTTGCATCTCCTTTCCTTTATTTTAGCAAGAACTTTCAAGGAGGTTAAATACATGGGATTTTTTTTCCTTCTATAATATGCAATTCACTTCATTTGATATTGTAGCCCGTAAATGTTCCAGCTTGTTTGTTCCACTTTTCACCGATGGTTCTTTCTTCCTAGGTTTTTAGATGGAACCTTGGATGTTAAAAGAGTTGATGCCATGGAGGAACCAAATACTTCAAACAATTCAGAAAGCCTTGTCCATAACAACCCATCAAGCTCCATGTCAGAAGAATCTCTATCTGTTAGCAATAAAGAGGTGGATGAAGTTGAAAAATCTTTGCACTATTTATCCGATCAGATTGATAATGCAGTACACATGTTCACTGAGAACGGGGAATTTCCATCTGGTATTCAATTACCAAAAGCTTCAGTCAGAATGGTTTCACAGGGGAAAAAGAAGGTATTAGCCAATGGGTCCGAAGACCTCTTATATAGTAGCAATATAGCCTTTCAAGTTGCTGCATCTATAAACCGAGCAAAGTCAAGGGACAAGGATGGTAATGATTCTAAACCATCAAGAGATAGTGAGAAGGAGAATGGATTTTCTCCTAAAATTATTGCAGAAAAGCTGGTAGCATCTTTAGATTCAACAGTGAACATTTCTGGTCTGTCTATCAGGGCTTGCAATGGACATGTCAATTTTTATGCTTCTAGTAAGCAAGTTTCCCAAAATGGAACTGTTCAAAAAGCTGCAATTCCAAAGAAGTATGCAACGAATCGTAATATTGGAGGGAAACGAAAGCTTGAGATTCGTTTGAACAAATCCAGTTTTGATCCAGAAGAATATGCTTTATATAGAAAATATCAGAGAAAAGTACATAATGATAAACCAGAAAATTACACAGAAAGCTCATATCGCAGGTTTTTGGTTGATACTCCATTAATATATGTTTCACATACTGGTGATAACACAGTTCCTCCTTGTGGTTTTGGCTCTTTCCATCAACAGTATTTAGTGGATGGTAAATTAGTGGCAGTTGGGGTTATAGATATCCTTCCTAACTGTTTATCGAGTAAATATTTGTTCTGGGATCCAGACTTTGCCTTTCTGTCACTAGGCAAGTACTCTGCTCTTCAAGAAATTGGTTGGGTGAAAGATAACCAGGCTTATTGTCCTAGTCTCCAGTACTATTATCTTGGCTACTATATTCACTCTTGCAACAAGATGAGATACAAAGCTGCATATCGCCCTTCAGAGCTGCTATGTCCTCTTCGCTATCAGTAAGTTAATTATTCAGTTCAGAGTGCACATGAAACCACTTCACCATGTTTGTAGTTTATCCAAAAACTTGAAGTGTATTAAGTCTCTTGTTTTTATTTATAACAATTATTGGTGCAATCTGCATGCCTATGAAATAGATAATTTAAATGATTATCGCCTCTTCATAGTCTTCCACTATATCAGCATGCTGTATAGGTCGTTGCTTGATTTTTTTCTTCTGAATTCTGATAACTTTTTGCCCACCTCCTATATTATGTGAATCAAGGCTAATATCAATGAATGATCTCCAGGTGGGTTTCATTTGACATTGCAAGGCCTTTGCTTGACAGAAAACGTTATGTTGTCTTATCAGATGCTTCCATTTTACAAAATGGAGAGTCATCCCCACTTCAGGTTGCTGAAGATCAAGATACAATGTTAAGCCAGGTTGATGAGAGTGGTCAAGAAGATGCAAATGATGTTCCAATGCATGAAGATGAAGATGAAGAAATGGTTGAATCTGAATTGGAAAGCTCTGACGATGAACCTGATATAGAAACTACTTCAAATGGTGAACCAGAAAATGGCGATTTCAGCAAAGTTTTGCTAGGGATAAAGGGATCTCGTGTGAGATACAAGGTATGATTGGTTCTCTGTGAATAAATACTCCAGTTACTTCCTGCGCTTTAAGCACCTGGCCATCCTTAGAAAATGTTGGTTGCGAAAAATTGTAGAAAATGTAGTTATCACTAAATAGCGAGTACGTTTCAAAATGGTGAATTTCAGACATGTCGTTGGTTCCTCTATCTCTGCCTTTTCATACTCCTGTCTCCCGAAAAGATATTACTAAGACAAAATTGTAATTTCTCCCTCCCCTAATTACCAGTATTTTATTTGGGGGTAACCGGGTTGGGGATAGTGATAGAGGAAAGAGTTTGGATCCATTTGTTCAAGGAAAAACTAGTATTTCAATGTAAAACTAGTCATGTTGCATGTTTAGGTAGACATGTATGTTTAACAATAGCAAACTCCTGCATGATTTATTTGTCCCATTCTGGTCTGACTTGTTTGTCTACTTTTACTTGCATATACTTCGCTATTCATATCTGAAGGATCTGCAAAGTGTGTTTGGTCGTGAGCAGCAGAGATACTTGGAGTCACAGTTGCAGAAATACAGGAGGGTTGTTGGTCCAGTGTTATCCGAGCGAATGGTCTACACTCTCGGTTAATTTATATCCCGGAACTTGAATCACATAACATGCTACTGCAATTCTCCCCAACAAATAAGATCCTGTATCCAGCAGTTGGAGTTGAATTTGATCCCCGTTTGTCTCTAGGAATATGGCATTAGCTGTAACAATTATGTGAACTTAGTTTCTGGTTAATGGCTTGTTTTATTTAACATGTCTGATTTGTTCATCAAATTTCTTGTGCATTTGCATATATGGAATTTAATTTAATGGTGTATCTATTTGCCAGCATTAGTTGCTGAATGTGGAATGAAAGCGATCGATTTGCATTATTAGTTGAAGCATCAAGTTGGAAATTTATGCAAGTTATCAATCAATTTTATGTTCTATGAAAGCTTAGGTATATGATGGTTAGATCAATGTGTATGATTAATTTATCCTGTTGGTGGAAAAAATGAATCCGTTGTATACTTGTTCATTTTATGCTGATAGGTTCATTTTATGCCTCTACTCGTTGCTGTTCATTAGATTTGGCAAGGAATCCCAATGGGATGTCTGAAATCTGAAAGGTATACAGCGCTCGTTGGATCGTTTTACCGATAATGGCCATGAAAATATAACTTATTTCATTAAAAAAATATTAAATATGTTATTCATACCTATAAATTTGTTTTTTAAACGGGATGATTTGAATGGGATTTTTTTAAATGTCAAAAGCTCAAGATAAAAGAAAAAAAGTTGAATCTATAAATCATATTTTGAGTTCATTTTTTGTGCATGTGAATTTTTGTTTTAAATATGCCTACAAAGAATCATTTGAAAATTTAAGTCGACTTAACAAGAGAGATTAAAACTACTTGCAAGATAATTTTGCAGTGACTAAATAAAGTAAAAATAATAAATTATCAGAGACAACAAAATTTTATAGGGACTAAATATATTTAATACTTAAAAATATTAGATGTTAAGGTCATTTTGAGCCTGAACTCAAGAACTTGAGTATAAACAAATTAGCTCTATGAACGAGTATTTAATTTGGATAAAAAAGGGGAAGTGTTTTACCTTTTCGCAAACACCAAACTACTTAAGACAAGATTGTTCTTATAAAGTTAGTACATGAATTCAAATCTTTACATCTCAATTCTGTTGTGTCAGTGTTTCACATTCACGCAATATATCATTTGCCATAACAATGATTCAAATTAGTTTCAGGAAGAAACCAAGGTAAAATCAACCAACCAAGTTTTGGTTATAATAATACATAGTTTTCAGTAGTCTTTTATTTCATTTCAATACATTACAATTACATTTACATTTACTTGACAGAGATACATCACATGACACGGGAAAAGCTTTCTTCATCCAACTATGGTGCTACAAATCGAAAAACACGACCAATTAGAAGTTCGAATATAAACTTAAACTATTTCTTAATAAAACAATAGATTCACCAATTTGATCTACTCAAATTGTGTTACTGATAGAGTATGGCAAATGCTGATTTTGTAAAATTTCCTGTATAAATCCACATTCATCTGACTAACTTTAGGGTTAAGGAATGTACAATTAGGAATGGCGAGATGAATGACTATAAATCATCTGCATCGCTTCCGCCAACATGTGCTCCATTGTTAATCCGATAATTGCTACCATCAGGACCTGATACCTTGTACCTGCCCAATAACACAATTCATCTAATCTAAACCATTACATACTTGGACTCTGGGTGGGTACACAACTTAAGCATTTATAGTAGTACAAGCGTTTTATCATATAAGTGCTTATGTATACTATTTCTATATCAAAAGATAAAATAAAATCATATGTTTCTACATTAGCTATAAGATGTTTTAATAAACATGGGACTTATAGAATAAACTGAACAACTTATAGAAATATATTAAGCTATTTCCATAAGTTCTCTCAAATAGTCTTACAAGTGCTTATGCCAGTGGATAACCTCAAATAAACCAATCTAAACAGACTCCTTATGCTCAAGACATCACTTTGATTATATTAGGAATGTTATCTTACAACATTTCTACTGACCTTTCAAGCACAGACTTTCCTTCCTTGTACTTCTGGTCTTTTTCGTGGGCAATCTCCTGAAACAGCACCATTTCTGTAACTAAAAGCTACATAAAAGAAGGAAAAACAATTATATTCGAAGCACTGCCTCATAATCTTACATATTTCCAACCCACAATCGATCCACAACCCACACAGAAAATGTCAGCTACAGTATGTAACCCAGTCATCATCGGTCTCTCCTCTGTTTCGCCAAGAGAAACATTCACGCTGTCAAAGAATACAAAGTTTCAATTTTCAACTATATCCTTAAACAGAGGCAACTGCAAAGTATAGGCCACAAATTAAAAAAACTAACATTTTTGGTCAACACTTTGGTTACACATGCTATAAGATCCACAATGATATGACTTCATATTTGACTGTAAATAACTTTAATTTAAAAGGCTTGGTTTTGTACTTGATAGATAAATTAGAGCGGTTAACTTTTTAGGAGGGAATTTGTTAGCAGCAACGTCGAATCCTGAACCTCCTTCTTAATACTCCTTTAGTGTCCAAACTCATACCAGTACGATACACCTTCAGGGACTTGATCGACATATCTTATATGCAATATTAAGATGATGCACAAGCGGGCATGTGGCGTATAAAAACAAGTTCTTGAATAAACAAAATGCTACTATTTTTTTTTTTTTTCTTCTCTTTCTTCTTTTTAAACCACATGCGAAGACATTACCATTATTGGCGACAGTCTTAATACAACAAGTGAATGTTTTATTTCAATTTCTTAGGAATCACACAATGTCAGAGTAAGCATAACTTACACTTTATTGAAGAGATAAGCTTTCCCATGCCTGGAGTGGAAAGTCTAAAATAATAACATAGGGAAAAAATGAAAGTTAGATTATCTGTTCTTATGAAAAACTCAATTAAGAATTGGGGGGCCCAACAACAAAATTACCATAAATTTCTAGAAGAAAACGAAAAGACTAAAATTTTCAGAATAGTAACACTAGCATTATTTAGCAGCAACAACATTTAATGACAAATCACAGTATCACATTAGACATACATCAATGTAGTGTATCGTTTACATAGTACATCTTTTATAAGCCTTAACAAAACATCAAAACAGAACTAAAGAAGACAGTGTGAATAGATAATATGTGGCAAGCAACACTTGCAAATTGAAGTCATGTAGTGTTTAAGAGGATTGGTTTTGTCATCCAAAAAGGTCTAGCGGAGCAGCTTGTTGCCCGCGTGGCTCCTATTCATGTGTAAGTAATATTGATAGTATATTGTAAAACTGTTACTAATTATCTATAGTCTATATTGCATTGAATTTTAAAAACGGCAAGCAAATTGATTGATCAAGTAAAATAGGCTAAAGTTTCGAGTTGGTTGCCTACATTTAAAAAGTTTCAAGTTGGCCTCTTGCGTCATTGATGTCGGCATAAGTTCATTCTTTCCATCAAATTTTGAGTTAACTCTGTCTAAAACATTTGTGTGGCACCCCTAAAGATTATCCAAGTGCATGTCTAATTTAGCCACATGGACGCTTTCGATGAAAATTTAACTAAAACGACCAACTTATTGTAACGTAAGTAATGGAAGTGACCAACTTGAAACTTTTTAAACACACGAGACCAACTTAAAATCTAAAATAAACGCAAAAGATTAAACACATCCAATATAGCCTGTAATACTATTCAATGTGATCAATTGTCACCAACCAAGATAATAAATAGTACAGTGCAAGCAAACTCCAATTAAGAAGAACAACGCTTCAAAATGAAAAGTAATGAACATTTCAATGCTTCTAAATGAACACAAAAATTCTAAAGCGAGCACATTAATCAAATAAAGAAGAACAAATGAATTGGTAAAGTACTGATGAATAAACAATGAATGGATTGAAAATATAGAAAAAACGCAAAGACCCAGAAAAATAATTGCGAAAAAAGAGAGAAAAAGTGATGAAAAAAGGAACCTTGGAAACGATGTCTTCGTATAAAGCAAGATGGGTGCGACAGTATCTGCAGGAATAGATCTTACCTTCCAAATTGATCACAAACAATCTCCCCATGAATCTGCGAAGAACAAGAAGAAGAAGAAGAAGATCAAAGACATTGATTGAGATAAAGAAGAAATGAATGGTTGAAGATTAACGTTACCGGTGTGTGCTGTTGGTACGATGCAGTTGTAAGAAATGTGGACTCGCAAGTGATCACAAACTCTTTTCTATTTATTGCTCTTTCATTTCTATTTTTATTTTTCAATAAAATTGCTTTTTCAGACTAACACGTATACCCTCCGGTCACAGTTATAAGTAAAACTTTACATTTTAGATTCATTCTAGTCTTTATTATAAACTACATATATTATTTAATTAATGAATTTAAGATATAATAGTGAGCGGATGGGTGTATGTATTAGTATATAATATTGTCCATACCTTTAAGTTTTTTATTATAAAAAATAATCATTGTTTTTTTTTTATTTTATAATAAAGATCATTACTTTCATCATTTAGGCAAGACATTTTATAATATAATAATAACATAAAAGGTCCATCACTTTTTTTTTTTGACTAAGATGTTTTAACAAAATCTTTTAAATTATACTATTTCCTTGTACAATTTATGAAAGAGAGTCAATTAATTTTAAGATTTAAAATAAAATTGTTTCATTATTGTTCTTATATTTTAACCGTTCCTTTTTAAGTATTTTTTTAAAGTGAATTTTTATTTCCTATTTAACAGTCTTTTGTTATTTTAAGAATACGATTTGTTAATTAGTCTTATTTTTTTAATAAAACTAATTTATGCTATCTTGTTTTTTTTAAGAAATCAAAATGAAATTATATATCACCAAGGAATAGCGGTGCCCCAGCACAAGGAGTGCCTAGGAAACCACTAAAAGATACAAAGGTTCTGACAAAACAAAAGCAGATTAGCCAATACCCAGACAATCTAAAGCGCTTGACCACCATCTTTGCGTGCCATGAACAAACACAACATGTTTAGCCTTTAGACACCCTAAAGTTAACAATTTGACCTTATCTAATAGACGAGGCACAAGGGTAACAGTTTTATTGAACAATCTGTTATTACGCTCGTTCCACATCACCCAAGTACATAAGAGCCATATGAGTTGCATGAACGACCTCTTCGCTTTGCCACCACCTGCCTGCTGAGAAAACTACACCAGATGATCTATAATAACATTAGAGTCCACCCCATCAAAACCAATCCAACCGCGCACCTGCTGCCATAAAGGAACAAACAGGGGACATGATAAAAATAAATGTTCGGCCGTCTCAATGTGACCGCAACCAGACACGCAGAGGACCTCATCCGCAGAAACAACACCCCGAAAAGCCAGATTGGCTTTTGTTGGAAGCCGATCCTCGATCAGACGCCACGCAAAAACCGAGATCTTCACAGGGACCTGATGATGCCACACCAACTCGATGGGTAAATCCAGCTGAGCCTCGTCACCGCCAGTCAAAAAATCATAGGCTCCTCTCACGGAGTAACCCTCTGCTACATCAGGAAGCTACTCCCAAGAATCTGAAATATTAGGAACCAAAAAGAAATCAAGTAGTAACGCCCTACACTCCTCCCACGCCCAAAGCCTACGTCTCCACCTCTAGACCCCCCCATCCACCTCCAGACTCCTAGAGAACATAGAAGCAACAGAAATGGTTTTGTTCTCTGCCAGGTCGAATAAACGCGGAAAGTGCTCACAAAACGGGGAACCGCCAAACCACCTGTGCGACCAAAATAGCGTCGCAACCCCATCACCCACCCTCCGCCTAACACTATCTCCGAACCACCCACCACCAATGTCACCCATCCCATCACGGATCCTACCTACCTCCCGCCACCACGAAGAAACACTCCGACCCCTACCTCCAACCCCCCACCAGCCTCGCCATAACGGGCGACTAAAACACGATACCACAAACCCTCCCTATCCACTAGCATCCTCCAACACCATTTACCTAGTAAGGTCACATTAAACTCCTTCAACTTCCTCACCCCCAAACCTCCATCCTCCTTTTTGGAGCACAATGTCTTCCAACCTGTTGAAGCTTTGAAGAAAGAAAGAGCATAGACAGGCAGAGAAGTCAGTACAGATTTGAGGAGAATCAAGCGACCATCGAAAGAGAGAAACCTACTATTCCAACCTGCAAGTCTAGATTTAACGCGATTCACGATAGGTTCCCAAAACTTTAGCCTCCACGGATTGCCACCGATCGGCATGCCTAGATACATAAAGGGAATTTTTCCCACTTTGCAACGCAAGACCATAGCAGCCTCATTTAACCAAGACTCAGAAATATTACAACCCACCAATAAGCTTTTATTAAAATTCACTTTCAAGCCAGACATAGATTCAAAAATAACAAGCGCTGCTCGTATAGCCCGCACATTCGCCCAACTCTTGTTCCCTACCAGCAGGGTATCATCTGCAAACTGAAGGTGAGAGACCACAACCTGGTTAACCGTACCCACTGCATACCCGGTGAATAAATTATTCTCAACCAAAGCCTTCATCACAACATTAAGACCTTCAGCTGCAAGTAAAAATTAAAAAGGGGATAGGGGATCCCCCTGACGTAACCCTCTCTGCAAGCGAAACTCCTCCGTAGGGCTGCCATTGACGAGAACAGCAACAGTGGCAGAACTCACACATTCTCGAATCCACTTCCTCCATAGAACCGGAAAAGACATCCCTTTCAACACTGAATCCAAATAACCCCAATCAACTGAATCATAGGCTTTTTCAAAATCCACTTTGAATAGCAAAAGCTCCTTTTTAAGTTTACAGGACTCATCGACAACCTCATTAGCAATCAGGATGCCATTTAAAATTTGCCGGTTTTTAACAAAAGCAGACTGAGTCTCAACCACCACACTGCTCATCACCTGCCTCAACCTGTTGGCTAAAACTTTTGCTAAGATTTTGTACATGCTACCCACCAAAGAGATTGACCGAAAATCGTTTAACCTCTGGGGGTTGTCCACCTTTAGAATAAGCGCGATAAATGAAGCGTTGATACCCTTCGCCAGCTTGCCATTTCTGTGAAACTCGGAGACAAACCTCATCACGTCATCTTTCAACTCAACCCAGAACTCTTTAATAAAACCAAAATTGACACCATCCGGACCAGGCTCTTAAAGCTATCGCAGTCCTAAATAACATCCTTAACCTCGGTCGCAGAAAAAGGTATGATGCTATCTATTTGAAAAACTAAAGTTTTTCTTAAACAAAGTTTGTTTCTCAAATTTAAACATAATTTTGTCGGCCTCGTGATTATTTGGTAAGGACAATGCATAATATATGCAAGGTCTTGGGTTCAAATTCCGGCCACAAAAAAAAATTAAACAAAATTTTGTTACAAACAATAATTAAATTTCAAGAAGAGTAAAAAAAAAACACTTAAAAAGGAACAACAGGAGTATCCAATAATTTATGTATGGAATTTAGTTTACATTGAATTTGGATATTTTAAAATTATAAAATAAATTAAGGGGTTAACTATTCAAAAACGTACGACACACCAAATTTTAGATAAATTAAGCATGTATAATTATCTAATGTTAAATAGTTCTTATATTATACATATAATGTTATATTTTTTTTTTGAGAATGCTAACGAGTGTCCTTCGATCATTGGTTAAAATACTAAAATAAATAACTTTGCAATAAAAGTTGTGTAATTATTACCAAGACAAAACTAAAAACTTATATTTACAAGACACAATTCTTACTAATAGATTTTTTAACAATTGTTCTTAGGACGTTGCACAACCCATATTTTTTTTAAAACAAAACAACAACATACATAATATTTTTCTTCTTCTTCTTTCTAACGAGGGGCAGTGGGATTGACTTTTTAGTGAGTTATTTGATTTTTATCATTGTTTAATGTTTGACATCAACATCTCTATACATTCATGAGACAAATTTTTTAAAAGTCTTTTTATTTTTATTTTTATAGGCTTATAAGTCTTTCATCTTCTTCAACATTCAAATCACTCACATATGCATAACCATGTATATGTTTTTTGTTGGTCAATTTTTTTGGTTTAAAGGAGTACATTTCTAACAATTCTTTTCAACATGTTTTTAGAAAAAAAAACACTTGTTGCATGGATCTTTTACGAAGCTTTGGTGCTCTTCAAGGTTAGATGCACATTTTGGGAGGTTTCTCCATTGAAATTAGAGATTGTGTTGAGGCTTGACGCCTCAAATTAAGCCCTGGTCGAACCAATGATTTTGAAGTTTGAGATAGTCACCCCCAACCTATTGATTCTGATATCACTCTTGAGAATAACCCGCACACTAAGGCTTAGTCTAGGATGCGAGACCTTGATAGGTCTTACACCGTGAGCGAATTAGAGCAAATTTTCTTAGCCGTTGATTTATAAAAGTCTTTGGAACTTACTATATGATGTCAACACTTAATACTTCATTTCATTTCCTTACCACTTTCTCTCTCAACAACTCAGATCTGCATCAAACAATGAGGGAGGAAAAATGCACTCTTTAATTGTTAAAAGACTTGCATTTTTGTTGTAATTTTTATGGGCTGTGTTCTTGGTTGCTTATGTATTGTACTTTGTAGGTGCAATATTTTCTCTTTGAATATGGAAAGTGTGAACTCTGTTATTGGTTTGTTTTTCATTGGATATAAAAGATTTGTTCTTTTATCTTTAATCAATATGAAAGTATGAATGCTACTATTTATTGGGGCTGTCTAAAATATAAATATGAAAATTTGAACGCCATTCTTTTTTATGTTCTTGCCAAAGCTGGACATTAATTTTTAACAAAAAAAATATCGATAATTAATTGAATATTGAACTAGAATGATGAAGGAAAAAATTGGTTTTTTCATGAGTGATAAATAATCTCCCCAGAATTTTGTTGATATTGTGAAGAAAAAGAAAACAAAGAGATGGTTGTCTAACGTAACACAATGAGAATAGTGTATTTAGTTTGCTTGATCAATCTAACAGTTTTAAAAGATGATGTATGGTAGGAGACCTATCAACATCTCCCACTCTAGAGAGAGCCACAAACCAAATATCACTCCACATTGCCGGTTTCTCGCCTCTCCTATTTATTTTTTTAAGTGGTTTAGTGGCAGGAGCTCACACATTTTAAATATGGAGAAATGAGGAGTCCAATGTTTGAACCTCCAACCCCTGAGTTGTGTTTACAAGACTTGCCTCTCCTTTAATTGGAATTTTTCAAGTCTCAAATTATATTCATGCACCTCATGAAAATATAACCTCTTAAATTTCCACCATTTGTATTTATTTAGAAATTGCTACACCTATCCCTTAATATAGAGAAATGATATTCGTACAAAATTCAAAAATCCAATTGACACCAATTGACAGTTTGTTCAATTGTTGAAAGGCTTAGATCATTTCATTGATACCGAGGACTTGAAATTATACTGTAAATATTTCACAAACTTATCAGTAATGTGATAATTTTTGTGATTTTAATAGTTAAATTAAAACTAAGCTTTTGATACTTAAATATATTTAATTATTTTCTTATAAGTAGCAACACAGAGATAAATGTTTGTAGAATGGAAAAACATATATACCGTGAGTTGCTATAAGCAGCATTACATAGAAGCATATAATAGAGTACAAACATACATAAATGGTATACATAGCAGTTTTTAACTTCTGCTGAAGAAAAAGAAATTAACTAAATTTGAAGATGGAGTAATTAGTGACACATAGTATAGAAGATTGAGATAAAAGGGGTTCACATGTTATGTCACTGGTTGAAGGTAGCAATGAAACCAATAGGTCCTTTTCCTGTAACAGCAGCTTGAATTGCAAAGATGAGGAAAACCACCATGGCCAAACGAGAATGCTTAATCTCTGCAAGTTGAAGTCTTTCTTTCTCTTCAGGATCACTGGCCAAACCAAGAGGATCAAAGAACTTTCCACCCGGGTATAACCTTTTCTCTGGGTCAAGCTCTGCATTCCTTTGAAACTCAATGTAGCCAATTACTAATACTTCAATCCATATCAATGTGCTAATTGAGAATGGAAGAGAAAATCCAAAGTAGGATGATCCTTCCACCAACTCTACCTGAAAATAGTTAGATAGTAGTTATCAAAACAAAAAGAAAATGAAAATATTCTTTGAACTAACTTACTTTATCTTTGACCATCTTTAATTTTTACTCTATTCAGTAAAAACAGTGGATAACCGATAAACTAACTTATGATGGATGAACTTATTGCAGATGATTTATAAGTTAACTGATTGAATTTATAGTGTTTGAACTTGTTAAAATCAACTATTAAAATAGCTTATAAATATGAAATGACATAATAAAAGTGCATTTGATTAATATTTATTTTTTTCAATTAAGATTGTAAGAGTTAACTTAATGGTAAAAACTTGACTTTGTAATTTTAAAGGACAAAGTTCAAGTTGATAAAATAAAGGACAAAGTTGAAATCTCTTAAGAAATAGTTTTAAAATGTGTTATTGTTAATAATAATAATTCCTAACATGAGATTAAAAGAAAAATTATGCTTAGTTACAAGAATTTGTTTTCAATAACTTTTTCAGAACAAGTTGTGTGGCCTATTGGAAAGGGAACAAAAGAAAAAATCATGACACAATCTCCTACAAATCAAATAAAAATGTGAATTTTTGTCTTCATCGTTCTTGGTTCATAAGTCATCTTCAGCCATATAAACCACACTAATACAAAAAGCTTAACTAGGAATATTGGCGACAGAATCACATACATGACCTAGGGACCATATTACATTGTCCGTAGCTAAAACACATAAAATCAACATGTAAATACAATTTCCTCTGTCTTGTCACATAGTTTCCTCTTCTAATTTCCACACACGCTAATATCTGATCCCAATGATGTTAATGAAAGATCAATTGAACAAATGAAAGTGTAAATCCCTATGAAACCGACACAAGGGAACATAGACATCAATAATAAAGATTATAACCGGTTATATGCAGCCCTGGTAAACATAGCTCACTTGGTAAAAACAATGTATTATATATATAAGGATTAAGTTTAAACTTGGACTCAACACTCCACTTATTCGTCTTAAATGATATTTTTATCCACTATAATACTTGACAAAAAAAAGTTATATATGGTTGCGAGATTATGAGTGTCCATATTAGACACAAACACATTATCACATAACAAATTTTGATAAAAAATTATATGGTTTATGCAGATTAAATATATGATTGATTAATAGATAGTTAATGAATATAATAAAATGTCATGACAATTTATTAATCATACACTAATGTAATTAACAATAATTTCAAATGTAATTGCGACAATTTTTTTATGAAATATTAACCATAGTTTTGAACGTTAAACCATGATTTTAAAATATGACTTGAAAATCATCGTTAATGGTGTTCAAAATTGTGGTTCATGTTTATGGAATGATAGTCCAGTAGATAAAGAGTTGATTCAAACTCCGCAATAACACGAGTTCAACTTCCGTTGTTAGCATTAAAACCTCGTTGGCGTTTGTAAATGCTCTTTCAATCTTAATGTTGGTCTTGACCTTAACGAATCCGAAATCCAACTCATCTAAAAAAAAATTATGATAAAAAAATAACAATAACATAGCTAGCTCTATTGAACAATGACAATGATTGAATTACAACAATGAAAAGGAGTAATAAGAAAGGTACCTTTCCAGCATCTTGCCATGCGACACCAGTGAAAGCTTCAACAGCCAAAGCACCAAGAGCACCAAGCATAGCCCATCTTCCATGAATAACCTCACACTCACGAAACCTCTGAATCCCAAAAACCTCCGTGTACGGCTGAAACGGTGTAGGGTTAACCTCTGTACTCTCCACCCTAGTGCCAATAATATCACCTGCAAGGTTCTTAGCCAAATTCTGGTCAAGTGAGTCAAGATCAAACTGCAGATACTCAACAGGTTTGGCTAATCCCAAAGGATCGAAACCACGGTCACCGATCATCGTCCCATCGAGCCATTCCGGTGGCTGAGCACCGGGAAACCATACTAGCCCATCACTTTCTGGTTGTCTAACTTTTTTCACTTCCTTTTTCTTAGGTGCTGGCTTTAACTTGGTACCTAGGTTGAAGAAGGCACGAACTCTTCCCATGTTTGAGGTTGGTTTGCAGAGACTAGTGCCGAAAAAATGTGACGTGAAGGCGGCGGTTGCGGTGGTGGCCATGGTGGCTTTGTTTGGATTTAGGAACAAGGTGTGTCGGAGGGACAAAGTGGGAAATGGATTATATATATGTTTTAGTGATCATGGAGTGTGTGACTGTGAGAAGAAGGGAGTGGTCTATCTTGCTTCTTATCTGCATGGGTGTAATTGGATGGTTAGTTTATTGCTGCGTCACATTTATTTATTTTGTGGACCTTATGAAAAATGAAAAATATTTTCTTTGTTTTACATTTTCACTTTTTTCTTATATGTCATCCAAGCTCCAACCATTGTTTGGCTTATAATATTTTACAATTTTTAGAACTTTGAAAACAAAAAAAAGAGAGGCATGATCCATGTATGAATTCAGAAACAAAACATTATTTACTTGAATCAGACACTTATGTGATGCAATAAAAAACTTCATATATGTCATACAAAGTTTCTATAGGCAAAACAATGTTTTTTTAAGTGCATCTATAGGTAAAACAATGTTTTTTTTAAGTGCATCTAATGTAGTAATATTTAACGTGGCTTTGTGAAATGTAGAGAGTGTTTAATTTAGAGTTCTGTCGAAAGATAAGTAAAATCATATTAAAGAAAGTCAAATTTAGAAACTCCAAAAAAAAAAAAACAATTAAAAAAAGTTAAATTTAGAAACACCCTTAAAACAAGTGTCATAACCACCTCCAGTTTTTGTGGTTCGTTGAATCTTTAGTTTATTTATTTTCTAAAACTTATAAAAGTATTTAGTAAATTCGGTTTATTTGTCTTTCTTTGATGTCTTTGTTGTACTGTTATCATGCAAGGGTACAAACCCTAGCATATTACTTCTTCTTTTTTCTCTCCTTTCTCTACCTAATGATTCATTCTCCATATATCATTCGGTTTTAAAAAAATTGTTAGACCAAAATTGTTTAAAATAACAAAACCCTTAAATGTTGAAGATAACAAGGCATATACAAAGATCAATCCATTTCAAACATCCCTTCCACACCTTTCTCCGCTACTAAATATCAACCACCCTTTGTAGCCCCCTCCCCCCGCACCCTCTCCACAGTTCGTCCCTACCAATTTTCTACTCGCCAAAGTACCTTTTATGAATTTGTCTTCAAGTATCTTATAAATGCTACCCCTATCACCATGAAACTCCATACCCAACCTCCACACACTCCACACATTGCCATTGAACTTGATCTCTCCAATACCTCTTCCTCTGATAACTCTGAGAAGGAAAGAGAACTTGACGAACTTCTTGTAAAGTTAAAAGTCAAGAAACCAACTGCATCATCTTCCTCCGACCCATTTTTCTCTGAACCATATTTTCGTGACATTGGTGAAAACTGAAACACTTTTGTTCCCGATCCTTCTGCACCATCCTTTGGCCTCACCCTTGACTTCACTCCAACCACCTCCACCAAACCACCATATTCTTAAAGAATTCTCTTAGGAATTTGTTACAAGGATTAACTCTATGTTTGGACTCATTGTTTGAAACATGCTGAGAAGGATCCAAGATGGAATAAACAAGGTCATTTGGATGAACTACTTAAATGGGTTCATCAGCTGGAAGAGTTAATAGAAGCTGCTAAAAAAATAAAGTATATCAATCTACTGCCAACATCTTCTTTCATTTCCTCTGTTGAAGCACCTGATGTTGTGCTAGACTTTTATTTGCTGAAAGCTTCGAGAATTGAGCTTTCTTATGAAGCATCTACTTCCCCCAGTGCACCATCTGATCTTCAAATTTATGTTGCTGCAAGGAATGTCGTACTTTAAGAAAATCAGCCATAAGTTTAATATTATCGTAAACGTCTTTAACCCACCTTTTGAGGTCCCCATTAAGAGTCTACAAATTATTCTTAAGAACAAAATTCATCCCGCTTAAAGAGACATAACTACTCTATAACTCTAGGTTAATTAAGACTTTAAGGAGGTCTCGATGAGAAAGTTAACATTTATTGAATCTAAAATACTTGGCCCCCATAACTACTAGGAATACCTAAGAACCACTATATATTGGTAAGAAATATCTTGGGGAATGGACCAAACGATTGGCAACACCTTACAATGCCACCCACCCATGTGTCACCAAAATGAGTCAAGGCGACTTGTCGTATTTCTATTGGATATGACCAAGTAAATTGTCTCCCCAAAGAAGGAAAGATCTATAAGTCTCAACGAGCAAAATAAATTTACCAAACTTATGGGTCCCACCCATCCTACCATAATGATGCTAAAAAATAACTTTTCTTTCAATCTTTGAAAGCACCTAATTAAAGTATCCCAACACACACTACACATCACCTCAAAAACACCCCATGTACCTAAAAAAATACTTAACATCAACCTTTTATGTGATAAGGAACGGTTTGAGTAGAAATTAACAACAAAACAACGCAAAGCCCTCATCTCAAGACACACAAGAAAACCTGTATCGAGGAAAAAGAACACACATTTCCTTTTTGACTGGCATCAAATAGAGGTAACGCCCCTAATATTCTAAACAGTTGGAACAAAACTCCAATCACAGAAAGATTTCCCATGAGATAATGACTAACGTGGTCGTCCACCACTTCTAGCTTTGTATATTTGGATAGCCACAAAATCAACTCTAGAACCTTTTCTACATAACACCCCCCACCCCCCAAACGTTTGATATTTATTCATTGATCGGCGTCTATACCTAGACACTTCAACCACATCCCCCCTCCCAAAAGTAAACCTATCTCTTTAGCTTCTCCTTCTTGATAAAGAAACCTACAAAGAAATGTGAAGTTGAATTATTAGGACCAGAGAGATAAGCATTTGATAATAGTCATAATACCATTGGTCGATCCCTACTTTCCGCGTTGTTGATATAGCTTCCGGTCCTCGACTTAGGAGGTTTTGATAGTAGTTAATGGTTGCTTGGAGTTGCTGGGGAAAATCATCTCCCCACAAGGTGGTGAAACAATTCAACTTCTGAGAATATATGTTACCAATGGATAAGAAGAAACTACTGATGAGATAGTGGACAATGCCAAACGATCACCAGTACAAACCGGGAACCCAACCAATGAATATATTCCAATTTATTGTTTCCTTCTACTTCCTTGATTATTGACATATATGATTATTGACGTAAAAGGCAATCTGAATAAAGAACAATTAGAGAATAGACAAGAGTGGGAAAAAAATATAGTTCTCATTAGTATTGAATTAAGTCTCATTACAAGCCTTTTATAAGCTTCGAACTAATGCCTCTCGGTTGGAAGTAACATAATAACTACCTAACTAACTTTCCGACAACCATAAATCCTAACTAATAGCATTATCAATCATAGCGACAATTCAACATTAAATTTGTCTTGTGTTTGTCATAAATCATGATGCATGGTAAAAAATTCATTGTGATTTTTATGTCTGTAATCTATTTGAATCCCTTCTCCGACCCTATTATTTATTTCATCTCAAATTGCATAGTACGGTCATTGTATTTTTTTTATACATGTTTTTTGATTTCATTTGACATTCATGCACTTTATTGCACAAGAAGACAAGGTAACTGAAACTGAAAAGTCTATTGTTTTGATAATTTAGAAGAACTCTAAACATGTTTGCACATCACTTTATGCACAATGTTGTATATGGTGATTTGTGAGTGGATTTGAGCCAAGTTAAATTCATATTTCATGACGCGTACATGTTTAGAATTAGTATTTATAATGGGATGAAACACGACACGTGAAGTAACAATCTAGGAAAGTTTGACTAATAATTTAGACATAAATCATTAGCTTTGTTTAGAATTAGTATTTATAAAGGGATGAAACACAACACGTGAAGTAACAATCTAGGAAAGTTTGACTAATAATTTAGACATAAATCATTAGCTTTCCAACTTTGACATCGGGAGTTAGTGACTAGTTGCAAAGTTGTTTGGTTGGTTATGGTTTCTTCTTGGTGGATCGGAGGTTAGGGTCTAGGAGTATCTTACTGATTTGTTTCGGGAGTTTGATGGGCCGATCGGTTTTGATTCGAGATTAAGAGTCAGTTCTTTGATTCAAGTTTGTTTTGGCTAATTATGGTGGTTTTCTTCGGTGAACTGAGGATATAGAGGTAGTGGAAGCCAAATGAACGTTGGAATAGGACATTTTCGAGTGTGACTCAACTATGATGATGAGAAGAGTATGTTTGATTTAAAGAAGTTTTTTTTGGGTGAGTAGCAAGCGATTGGTGGTTATGGATTTCGTTTTCAGTGGTCGTTCATGATGGAGTTTGATTTAGGTGATTAAATTCATTTTGAATCTTGATGGTTGTTGTTCTCATGGATGGTGAAGGTAGGTTTGATTAGGTGATGTGTGTATTGGTGTCTTTTATGTTGTTTCTTTTAGGTGTTCTGTCTATATACGATGCCTTTATTTTAACATCTTTAATTTACCTATCTCTTTTCATTTTGATAGATATGATTTTTAACAAATTTTGTGGTTCAACAAAAATTAGCTATCCAAATAGCCAATTCAACACATATAGAGGCCTAAGATAAATTTCATGAAGAATCATTTTTAATGTCCATATTGGTTTTATACTTGAACCTTGGTTTTGAGGATGTTTTATTCAATGGATACAAGTCTATACATTCTATAAGTACATGCAAAAAAAAAAAAAAAAACGGCTATTATTTTCACCCTGCCAGTGCCATCTTACTACGCATCCTCTTTTTTTTTTTTTTTTTTTTCACCTGGGAATTTTAGTGTATTGATGTAATTATTCAAGAGTTTGGGCTGGTTTTTTCTGTTTATAACTTTATTCTTTTATTTGAAGTATTTTATTTACACTTTTATCCTTTTTATAACAATATTTAAATTATTAATTAAAAATATATATAAATCTCATTATACCCATGTACCCTTAAACAAATTATTCCTTTAAACAAATTTTTCTATAATAATATTATATTGTTGGTGTCATTAAAAATGATAAAAGTTCATATTATATTTGCAATATTGTTGTGTAAATAAAAAAGATAAGCATGACATGTTACAATAAGTCACATTTATACATATAATTTTGTAAAAATCTAAATTTCATAAAAAATTGTTTATAATTTACACGCGTTAGCGCAATAAAAAATGCAGATAGACGGGTAGGAGTGCCCGTCAACCAATAGTTATATATAATGAAGTTTTGTTAAATCTACAAAGAGAATGAATCATTTCATGAAATTTGATGAACTCTGAGTGTTTTTAGATTATATAATCGTATAAAGACTTTAAGAGTCCGTTTGATGGTCAGGATAAGGAGACAGGATATGATACATTAATCATATCCTGCTTAAATCTTATGTTTGATGCACCAAAAGGATAGGATAAAATAAATCATTTTCTTATCATATCTTGACTTTCCTTTGTAATTTCTATCATGAGTATAGGCTGGGTTAGGAATTATCCTGATATGATTAGAAGATCATTCCTTATTTATTATCTTGATATTCTGCCATTTTTAAAATATTGTCATTTTTAAAATAATGATAGCATGTATTTTCCATAATAATTAATAACATGCCATTTTTATAATATTTAATTAATTATGAGAGCAATTTTTCATTTAATTATAATGATATCATGTTTGTTATCATGTGCGCATCAAACACATCGTAGGATTAATGTTTATCATGTCCTTATCATATCCTATCTCTATCCAGTTTTATATCATATCCTGCCTCTATCCTATCCTGACCATCAAACGGGCCCTAATATTATATAATCCAGATAAAGAATATTTCCGAGAGAAAAAAGGGTGTGCGAAAAGAATGTAGGGTGGAAAAAAGTAGCAAAAAAGAGTTCTGGGATTGAGTCCACGAAGCCCAATTTTCAAATAAGACTTGTATAGATAAGAATTGAAGATTTCTTTTTAGACCCCTTAGTATCTCTTTGTCCTGAAAACGGTCATTTGGGATACCGAATGAGTTAAAATTTAAAAAATGTCCGTCGAAAATTATCTCCCGATTTTTTTCAAAAGCTTAGGAGACATTGAGGGGGCCTAAAATTAACTGCTCTAAGAATTTGTGCAGAACTAGTGTATCCTATCAAGTATCACCAAGAGCAAATGGAAATTTAACTCGATTTATTATTTATATACCGTTAAGAATAGTGATTGTTTAGGAGAATATAAAGTATGTTAGTTTTAGTTAGTCAATTAGGGATTATTTTGGAGTTAATTACTTAATTAGTTAATGCACTTGACCTTGACCATTAAATTCATAATTCATATTTCATGAGTATGATTTGTGACCCTATCATACTAGGTTTTTTCAAATTACAGCAGAGCATATCTAAGATATGTTGGATCAAATTCTATCATGCTATGGTAATTGGAGGACTCCACATGTTCAGCCGTGTGCATGAGAATATTTGTTAAGAGTCCCACGTTAAATGATATATGATCACATCATATGTTTATGATAAGTGAGGACAAGTCTCATTTTACATGTCGATATAAACCTAACCAAAAAGTTTAAAAGAGATTCTTCATCTCTAAATAGGATCATTATGTACATAATAGTCCTATTTGTTGAGATAAAGTGCACTAACTAAACCAACTCTTAGATAATTTCTAGGTTACTAACCAAAACTAACATAATTCATATCCTTCTAACAATCAGTATTCTTAAAGTTGCAGTTATCATGGCATATACGCCATATTAGACTTTAGTTTTGACACACCATCTCGTGCACTTGTAAAGCTGATGATGGTGGTACCTTAGCTCTGATATTTCCCATGCACTGCTGTGATATATCTAGCACAGTGATAAATTTATGTAAATTGTAATATGAATAGTGGTGGATCATGGACCAATATATATAAAAAAAATGATCTTAAATTAATTATTAACGAGGTTGAACCCCTTTTCAAGCCACCATTCCCATTATAGTGTAACAGAGTATAGCATCAACTATTATAGGCTGTAAAGAGAGAGCAACAATATAATGTGATCAAAGATTGCTTTTCCCATCAAAATTTTCATGTAAAATCTAAGAGAGAAAAACCATCATCACACGTGTTGATGTCGGATAATGTTACTAGAAAGTCAAGAATGTTGATGACTACAAGGTTGTAAGGGACATATACCCAAGTGGACTACATAAGACATCATAATCAATCGACCAAAAAATATAAAGTAAATAGGAAAAATTCTCCCACAATGCCTACACATTTCACCTACTCTTAATTTCTAGGTGTGTTTGTACGCTTCTTCTAATAATCATGATTTTTTTACCTATAATTTAGTCTTGTCTCAAATCCTATATTCCCCGACATTAATTATTCCTAATGTCACTTCTAAACTGTTACTAATCCTCCCTCCTTAATGTTCAATTAATGTTGGGGTTTTGTCGTTCTGATTTGCACGTGTGTTGCTTAGTTCACACTGAGGTAATTAGTCTCAAATGCTATCATCATCCTAAATACTTAAATCTCCTATCTAATTCACAGGGAGATTGTTGGTTTTTTTTCCTTCATGTCATCACTAAATATATTTGATTTTTACTGTTTAAATTTTCTTACTGAAAAGGCGGAGAAAGTCTTGATGCAGCAGTAAAGTTTTTGTCATGTGATTAAAATGTCATGAGTTCAAATCCTAAAAATAAGAGAAGAAGAGTAAGAATACAACAAATACCAGAAAAAAGAAGGCGTACCATATATATTGGATATCAACATAGTCGTATATGTAAAAGCTTCGGGAAAAAGAGAGATGGACATGCCGAGTTGCCTCCTTGATACATTGAACCTTGATACCTTAACATTAAGTGAGTTTTAAGGAGCTACATCATTTTGAAGTCAATCATTTATTTTTTACTCTAATGGTGCAACACTAAAAAATCTTAAGCCCTTAATTTACATAAAACACTGTTAAGGATTAGTTGCTTCAACAAAGTATCGTCTTTCTCCTTCAATGGTAAAATTCGATAAAGACACACTTTCGGAACGTAAAAACTCTATCATAGATGGCCATATAAATTTACTTTCTCCTAAATTTTTTCCACTCTTTTACATGTACTCGTCTATTTATCTATTTTCAACGACTTTGATGGAGATAGATGCACATGACTAGGATCCAAAAAAGATGCCTTCTTAATTTTAGGGACAAAAATAATCGATTGAGACAATTTTATAGATTAAATTGATGATTCACTTTAGTTGTTATCTGCACAATTTATTTGAGATATTCCACCCTATGTTTGGTAGAGAAGAAATATAAATATAAAAAAAAATTGGGAAGAGAGGGTCACATTCTCTTGTTTGGTAGACAAGAGAAATAGGGGAGTGATTAGAAACCTATACATGGGAACCATCTAAAAACCTTTATCTCTTGACATGCAAAGAAATGCAGGGAGAGATTGAATAACTTTTCTTATTCCTGTGATACCCTTAATTATCAAAAGATGACTAGTATAAGTTAATCACATTTGAGTTTAACCTTGTGAGATTTCAATTACTTTTTTTTTTTTTAACAAGAAGGGTATTCAAATAGTAAAAATTGATGTCTAGTTTGATTGATTCAGGAATATGAATAATGTGAATGAAAATAAAAAGGATTAACAATAATGTAAAGTCGGTTAAACTAATGATTATAATGTAAGAAGAAATTTTCAATGCTCAATTGCTCATCATAAGGTTGGATAAGGATTTCACACGAAATAGGGACTGAATGCTCTTCAATGAAATCTTGGCCATTAAAATAAAAAGTTTATTAATTTTTTTGAACAAATAAAAGGTTTATTAATAAACATATAAGGGATAAAATATTAAATGGTGTATATTTTCACATGAGAAAACTGCAGAGAAATTTATCGGAGGGAATCCATTCTTCAACGAAATGAATGGCATCAACAATTTTGAACTGGGGGAATTTCGTCAAATTGTACATGATACTAATAAGTAATCACATCCTAATTATCCCACAATTTTTTTAATCAACATATATTTCATTAATCAGCCTAGCACAAGAAGTGCAAAAGACATGAAAACAGTACAACAATAAAGAAAAAATTGGTAAGGAAGGGAGCAAAAACAAGGCGCAGGCCACCACCCAATCCAACAGAAACAAAAAAAACATCAGCTATGGTGCAAGGAAAAAAACAAACAAGTTCCCATAAAAAGTAGGGTCGTTCTTAGAATTTTACGGGCCTTAGACATAATATGAAAAAAAGACTCATTATATAATATGTCATAAATTTTTTTAATTCATTGTTGTGATTTTATTAGCTCTCCATTTTGTTTTTTTTTTCCGCTTTTCACTACCAAATAATTTTTTTTAGGCAACATCTAGAAATAAGTCAAATACTTTATAGACACCAAAACAAAATAAAATATTATAGAAAAGAACAATAGCACTTGCGAAATGATAAAGAATGCGTCTCAAATTGGTTTCATGATCTTGCAATATCATATTCAATTTTGCAATCCTTTCAATCAATATCATGGTTTATTTTTTTGGAACCTTAGAAAGACAAGATTAAGATTAATTTTGTAGGCTCGTTTTCAAATAAAATATAATTTGTTTTGTTATGAAAATTATACCAATTTCTTTGATAATAAATATCACCAATATTTTTAATATTAGTGAGGCACATTATTAGGAACAAAGGGCCCAAAATAATATTTTCAATTTCTCCCATAATAAATTTTGACACATTATTAACAAAAACCAATTTTTTTAATAGGGTGTATATAGAAATCTTTGTGTTATATGAGGGTATATATAGTAAATCTCGCAAAAGAAACCTAAAGCATTAACAGAATTAAGCCCAATCTTCCTTCATGTAAATATTTGGGGCCTTTAAGTGAACTTTGCTATATAAACTCCCAAGAAACCAAATATTTCAATATACACCCTCCCACCATAAAAAAAGTTAGGGTCCCCTAACGCCATGGGCCGTAGATCGTCGCACCTCCGACCTATGCCTAGGGCCGACCCTAATAAAAAGGAGCAAACAACTGCAACTCCCCTAAACCAAACAATGGTATCCACTAGAAGCTAGAAAACACAACCTCAACCGCCAGCTCAAAAAAAGCACCCGCTCTTACTTCCTTTTAGCTTAGAGAAAATATCGGTTCAAAAGAGGCTAAACATGACATTTTCTTTATATAGTAAGGTGTCTATTAAACGTTTTTTTGATTGATTTTATAATTTCTTATATAATTTTTTTTGACTGGTTTTATGTTTGAGTTTTTCTATTCACACCTCATGTAATTCTGGTTATACCCAAATTTACTTAAAATTTTATAATAATACCAAAATTTTCCTTTTATATAAGTTTTCTTAAAACTTTGATTTCATTCAATGTTACTCTAAAATTTCATCCTCTTTCATCCACAAACAATCATGGATCTTCAATCAATCTTTATAGAAGATTAAAGAGTGAATTAAAACATTTTTCAATGATGCTAGAGTTTCTATTTTTTTTCTTGTTGTTCAATGTTGATATGTGATGCACTTCATAACACAATTATTTAATGGTGCAACACGAACAACGTTAATTAACATTGTTGAGATTAACTTAAATCCAGTTTAAATAGGTACATGTTAACTAGTTTACATAACCTAACTAAATTGAATTTATATGTACATACTTACAATCAGAATATTACGTAGAATCATTAAACAAGGTTGAAGATGTTAAAACAAAATTTAACTTTTAGTATATACACTTAAACTCAGTTTACACGACCTAGTTAAACTAAGTTTACATGACCTACTTAAACTGAGTTTAAGTATGTACACTTAAACTCAGTTTACATTATCTACTTAACTAAGTTTACATGACCTACTTAAATTAAATTTTATAGTTTACATGTCCTACTTAAATTAAATTTTATTTAAGAGTAATTTTGTCATTTTGGGATGTAACCAGGAAAACATAGAGTGTAATTATATATATAGAGTCAGGATCCGTTGACACTAGGTGTTAACAAATTCGTTGACACCAAATCATAACCATCAATTCAAATTGATCTAAAGGTTCACAATTATTTATTTAAACCTTATTGTGATCTCTCTTTGATTGACTCCCATAATTAACCACTGATTTTCTCTCTTTCATATCTTTTATTGCCAAAAAAATAAATGGTTATCCTTCATCTTCTTTAATGGATCTGGTTGTCCCTCTCCAACTCTGGACTCATGATACCATAATCAAGCATGTTTCCCTCACAATAAACCAACTTCCATTTTTGTTCATAACCTTTTTTTTTTTTTTTGAGGAAATTTTTGTTCATAACCTATTTCATATATAAATAAATAAATAAATCATTTATTAAAAAGTGGAATCATGTAGCAATAATGAAGAAATATCATAATTCTTTCTCTTATCTATTGCTGAATTAGTTTTTTTATTTTTTATTTTATGTCAAGAACGTTCTGAAATGGATGAAATTAAAAACAATAGCATTTTTTTTAACCAGGAAGCACTAAACTCTAGAGATAAATGATTATATATCCATGTCAATGAATAAAGGGTCGATTACAAGTGTTGATTTTATCTAGTTCTACTATAAAATAACTAATTTTGACAAACAATCGTCGTTCTGAGCATCTATTACAAATCGATAAGAAAAAACTCCATTATCATGATATATGGGTTGTCTGTGATTGAAATAAAGAAAGAAATACTTTTCCATTGACCTCTATTTCCAATTTTTAGCATTGAATATAATAATGAGAAAGATCTGTTTACCATAAAAAAGATATGAAAGAGAGAAAATCAGTGGTTAATTAATTATGAGAGTCAATCAAAGAGAGATCACAATGAGGTTTAAGTAAATAATTATGAACCTTTAGATCAATTTGAATGGATGGTTGTGATTTGGTGTCAATGAATCAGTTGACACCTGATATCAACGGATCCTGACTCATATATATAACTTTTTTGATTGGCTTTGTGTTGTGTGATTGACAAGTTTAATTATACAATTCCTTAAAAAAAGTTTTATTATATAGATATGTTTGTAACTCTTACATTTATTTATAGAAATATTTATTTTGATATAGGTTTTATGTTTTGTTATAGAAAAAATCATTTATATTGATATGCCTATTGAAGTATAGATTTCCTCCTCTTCTTTATATATAACTTTTTGACTGAAAAAAATAATGTATATCAATATGCCTATTGAAATATAGATTTCCTCTTCTTCTTTATATATAATTTTTTGACTGATTTTGACTAAAAAACAAATATATTTTTTTGACTGATTTATATTTTGTTATATATGTGTGTCTCTTAATTCTTTTTGGCTTATTTTATGCTTTATCGATAAACATTATTTATAAAAATATGACTGTTTTTTGACTGTTTTTTTTTTATCTATAAATGAAATTACAAACATCATTTAAAATTTATCTATGTCAAAAGTGTCACCTGGACTAGATCTTATAAACTTTTGACTGGTTTTATTAATATGTTTTTCCAAATATAGATATGTCCTTCAAAAACCAAAAAAATACTTTTTCATAAAACAAAGGAGGAGGAAAAAAATAAACCACATGCTATATGTCCCGACATATTTTTTTGGGAAATTTCACCGTTATTTTGTGAGTTAAAAAGTCAAAATACAGATCACACTTGTTAATTAAATCCTAGATTTGGTGGAATTCATCCTATTAGTGGTGATAAACAGTCAATCACAAACAATCGTGATAATTTCACATACCTTCCCTCACAAATCTTATATAAAAAGACACAATGATAAAAGAAAAAATACTATATTCTAGAGATAAAAAAAGAAGAGTGACAGATTCCAAAATATCCCAACATTTATTTCTTCCCACACATCCTTTTCTTCATCTAGGCCATAGGGTACCCCCACCCACTCGTGTGCATCTTCTCCCTCCATTAATGCTCCTTTCTTCACAATTCATACACTTTAAAACCTCTTTTTTTTTTTTCTCACCCTCTATATATTTACCATTATCAATAATCAATATACTATCACATACATACATAAATTAATATTAATATACATATACCTATACTTTTTTTTATAAGTATATCTCAATGGCTTATTTCCTCTTCTTCATCATCTTCATCTTCTTCCTCTTCCTCCTCAGAAAACTTCGTTATGCGAGACTCCGGCTACCACCGGGGAGTCTCGGGTTACCGTTCATCGGAGAAACTTTACAAATGATATCAGCATACAAGACTGACAATCCAGAGCCATTCATCGACCAGCGAGTGAACCGGTACGGTTCAATCTTTACTAGCCATGTTTTTGGTGAACCGACAGTTTTTTCTGCTGACCCGGAAACGAACCGGTTTATTATTATGAATGAAGGGAAGCTTTTTGAATGTAGCTACCCCGGTTCAATATCAAACCTTCTTGGAAAACATTCACTGCTTCTTATGAAGGGTTCTCTTCACAAGAAAATGCATTCTCTCACTATGAGTTTTGCTAATTCTTCCATTATTAAGGATCATCTTCTCTTTGATATAGACCGGCTTATCCGGCTCAGCTTAGATTCTTGGTCCGACCGGGTTCTTCTCATGGAGGAGGCTAAGAAGGTTAGTTAAATAATTCCATTCAGTTTCTTTTCTTAAAAATAAAATGCTATTATATTTTTTTGGTGAAAACTTTTTCTTAGGAGCTTTTTGGTGAATATTTATGTACATATTATCTAATAATTTAACATTACGTTACTATATTAATTTATTTTAAAAAAGGAATTAAATGAATTTTGTACTAAGATAGTATAGTATTTCCTGCTTTTGACATTTTGAAATACTAAAATTAAATAAAATTTTGTTAACTTTCTTAAATTATCAAAGTAGTTTTAAGTAGTATAATCATGTGTAGTGAGTTTACTCGGCCAAGAAATGTTCGAGTCTAGCTCAGTTTATCACTTGCCATCATTATGTCATATGGGTTGTGTGGGGTGGGCAGGTTGTGGACCAGTGACCAGCTTTCTCTATAACTTATTCATTTTTATCATCTGGATCTTTAATTTTAACTTTTTAGTTCTATATCTTAATTGTAGTATACTTTTGTCCAAGTGTCTAACTAGATTTGAAAGTTCAAAGGATTTAATTAGTATATGACATAAACTTTTTTGTCATAATAAAATGAGTGTAATCTTTTTGGTTTATAAAATGCTTCCAACGATAAAAGTTTGACTTTATAATCTGAATGATTGAGTTTAAATTTCATATGAGACGATCTTAGATATTTTTTTATATAATTGCAATTGTTATTCTATTTGTAGAGATGTTTATAAATCATATTTGAAAATTAATATAATTATAGTGTGGTTTGATTAAATAAATATGTAAAAAAAAGTTTTATATTTTTTCTTCATATCAATAGAAATTAGAGAATTACATTCTTACCTAATTAATCTCAAGATTAAAAGTCTCTCTATTAATTTAGGTTTTTTTAATTCTTTCTACAATATTATATTTTATTTAGTTTTGAGTTGATTAGTACAAGTTTTAATTATTAATGTATTGATATGTGTTGGCATGTGATTGTGATGTTGATGTAAATGATGACTCAGATTCCATGGTTCAGTACAATGTGTCCAATTCCCTTGCACATAATCCTTGCATCACGTTAACATAACTGAAAAGGTTTTCCTGCTACAAGGGAGAATAATCATTCTGAATATAAAATTTTAGGTCATCATCATAGAGGTGTATAGCATGCATATGTATGAATATATGAAAAGACATGTTTAAAAAAGAAGGGGCTTCTTTTTTCTTTTGTTTCCTTCTTTAATAATACTTCTACTGCTATATCTTTCCTATTCCCTTAATTGCTACAAATGTTTAGAATACTGAGAGAGAAAAAAACAAAAAGAGTGATATGATAAATGTGCCAGATGATATGATATAAAGAAAGATATAAAAAAAAAAAAAATTGTTAAATGAGTGTACGAGAATTGTGGGTGTCCAATTATATGGGTTGAAATGTTTATGTACCGATTGCGATGATGGCGATGATGATGATGATGAAGATGGATATTTGTTTTGTTGCAGATAACATTTGAGCTGACAGTTAAACAACTAATGAGTTTTGATCCAGATGAATGGACTGAGAGTTTAAGGAAAGAGTACATGCTTGTAATTGAAGGGTTTTTCACTCTCCCATTTCCTCTTTTCTCTACCACCTACCGTAGAGCCATCAAGGTGCATGCACCTTTATTTTATTTTATTTATTTTTGTTTATGAGTTTAATAGATATGCATCATCGGGACCAAATTTATCAATATCATATTTGTTCGAGTGGAACTATATTCAGATCCTTAAATGGGTCAAAGTTTCATATCTTATATAAATATGATTGGAAGGAACGACTAAAACAAAGTGTAAAAAAACTTTATAAATATATTCAATCACATTTTAACATAGATATGAAATGAAATATTTTAAGAACTTATACAAATTAAATTATTTATTAATAATTATTAGACAAGTAAATTAGTATATGTGTAATTTGATATTTTTAGGCAAGAACAAAGGTGGCAGAGGCACTGACACTAGTAGTGAGGCAGAGGAGAAAAGAGAATGAAATAGGCATAGAGAAAAAGAATGACATGCTTGGAGCATTGTTAGCATCTGGTGAACAGTTCTCAGACGAGGAAATAGTTGATTTTATGTTGGCTTTGCTCGTTGCTGGTTATGAAACTACTTCTACTATTATGACTCTTGCCATCAAGTTCCTCACTGAAACTCCTTTAGCCTTGGCACAACTCAAGGTACGTAAACAATTATTGCAATTAATCTTTTATTTCTTGTAGTTTTTATTTCATTTTGTTTGTATTAATAGAATATTTTGTGTTATAAAGTCTAACCAAGGACTATTTTAATTAAGGACAAATTAGGGTGATCCTATTCAAGTTCATTAAGGAACTTAATACCCTACATGGACACTTATAGCTACGATACAAAATTACACGTGCATCTTGTTTACTTTTTTTTTGTCTTTTTTTGGCTGATACATAGTATGATATTTCCATGAAATGATTTAAATTGGGTTTAGACTAGTAAGACCGTATGGTTGTGGGTTGTAGAAACCCCACCACAAATGTCCATATATATCCATGATCCTCACCGTGTGGTGATGCTTTCCTTGAAACCTCGTTTTCGTTATCTGATCCTCTCCACTCTTTGCTCTGCACCTCAACCTCGGATAGACTTTTCTGCTTATAATGTTCCATGTTTATTTGTTTTTTGATTTATAGGAAATAATCTAAACATTTCTTGTAGTGGTAGTGTTACATCTCTATATGTAAAATCCTATTCACTAATTCAAACAAAGAAAGTTGATTAGTATGTATAAAATATTATGAACAAAACACTTGTAAAGAAGTTTAAACAAAGAAAGTTGATTAGTATGGTTTATTTTCTTTTTTCGATTCCTTAACAAATGCCTTAAGATTATTTATTTCTTTTTTAATTTTTTTCAAAAGTATTTTTTTTAAAATTTACTTTACAAAGTGGAGAAAGAGTATTGTCATGCAGAAGATTCGTTTCAAAACTTGTGATTGAAGCATGTCCACTTAAAATTTCACTGCAGTTAATTAATACGTTGAAAATTTGAAACTCATGCATTGGCTTGACTTAGAGGCAGCCGCAGAAGAAGGGGAGGGGTAGATAATAGGGGGTCAGGTTGAGTTGTTTGAGATGGTGATCTTCATCATTTCAACAGTCACTACAGTAAAAAATATTAATTCTTCTAATCCACTATTCTTGCTCAGAATCACAGTCAATTTTTCTTGTCATCATTTTATAACACAACCAATTCCCTTCACTGCATTTGACACATGAAATCATATAAAAGTTTCAACATATTGAGTAATTGGGTCGGGCTAAAAAATATTATATTTTGCTTTCACTTCCCATGTATTTTACTAATACTTTAAACGTATATTTACATATTTTTTGACAAAATGAATATTGACACTTTTTCAGACTGCAAATGAAACATTAATTGTATCTGCATGTGGAAACATGGTAGAAAAGTACACATGCATAAAAATTATAGAGACAATGGTCGAAGAAAGTGCTGAAATTATTACTTCCATAGCGCACGCTTCATGTTCGGTCTTTTTGACCAGTTCGTTTGTCAGTGTGATGAAAAGACGAAATACCCTTGCCACCATGCACTTTGTTTGTGCAAAATTTATTCTCTTTGGACCCATTCCATCAAATCGGTCTTATGACTTAGGAAATCGTGGGGCTCTAATTTCGATGACTATTTTGGATCACACGGTCATAATTAAAATGAAGGTCAAGGCTATAATGCACCACTTTCATATATAGGTGGTCCACCATGCATCAACTTCTTAGCCCATAGATCATTTTGAACCTTACTACAATATTATTGTGTACTCTATGTTAAAAACTTCCGCGTTGATTGGAAGACGACATGAACAAGTGTTTATAAATGAGGATATTCTTTATTTTCAAAATCGGTTTTGTGATATTGTTTTAGGTCCGAACACAATCTCTAATATAGTATGAGAGTCTCCTCCAATATCCTTTAAGTCACATGTTATCAAGCTTTTCGCTAGCGAGTCATCCACCATTTATATCCACATGCCAAAACCAATGGTGTTGGGCGTGAGAGGTTGTGTTAACGAGGCTGTATTAAGATATATGTGTGTTTATAAGTGGAGGCAATTCTGATCTCAGATATCGGTTTTATGGGTTTTACATGAGACCCAACACAAAACTCTATGCATCATATTAGTTCTCCACAATTACATTATCCAAAATACAATCCTATTTTACAAAGAGTTTGATTTTTTTTTTTACACACAATCCGTGTACAAAGTTTTATAATGTCAAATATTCTCTATCATTCATATGTGTGATTTTAGAGACTTGAGACTTGAATTGTTTTATTTGACAGGAAGAGCATGAGCAAATAAGAGCAAGGAGTGAGCCAGAGGCAGCACTGGAATGGACAGATTACAAGTCAATGACATTTACTCAATGCGTAAGTATATAATACAGGACTTAATTTATATGCAGTGATCACACTACACTTTTAATCAATCATAACTGATTGGGCTATGCAGGTTGTGAATGAGACCTTAAGGGTTGCAAACATAATTGGTGCCATATTTAGGAGAACAACCGCAGACATCGACATAAAAGGTACTATAAGAAAATAAAACTGTATGGACTATATAGTCAATAATATTATATCATATAATAGACAAAGCACATGTCAATTTACAATGCCCCACTTTGCAATAATAGGCTACACAATTCCTAAGGGAATGAAGGTGATTGCATCATTTCGTGCTGTGCATTTGAATCCTGAACATTTCAAAGATGCTCGCACCTTCAATCCATGGAGATGGCAGGTACATGATTGGTTTTTTATTATTGCTGATCAAATTAATTAACGTCATGTTGATTTACACTCTTCAGTTGCTTATAACTTGTGATCAAAATTTATCAGAATAAAAACTCAGAAGCTGTAGCAAGCCCTGGGAATATATTTACACCATTTGGAGGAGGGCCAAGGTTGTGTCCTGGTTATGAGCTTGCCAGAGTTGTTCTTTCTGTCTTCCTTCACCGCATGGTCACTCGCATCAGGTAAAAGCATTTTGCATGTTTAGGTGCATATTTGAGAGTTATTTCGTCAATATGATCAAACAATAAAGAAGCGTTTTGTTTCTTAAGTCACTAATGCTTGGTTTCAATTCAATGGCAGTTGGGTTCCTGCTGAAGAAGATAAGCTGGTGTTTTTTCCGACCACTAGGACGCAGAAGAGGTATCCTATTATAGTGAAGCGGAGAGAAGAATCTACCAGATCATGCAATGGAATTGGATACACAGCAGATACAGGAAGGCAAAAAGAGAGCTGATAGTGTAGATCAGTTTAAGCAGTTCAAATTGATTCTATATATAAATAATAAACAATAATAATCAATAAAAGTTTATCTGCCTGTTTAGAAATTTGTAGATGATCAATAAGTTGTCATGGACTCATGGTAAATGTTTCACAACCGGTAATGTTTACAAGAATTTTTACATAATTAAAATACATCCAAGGCAGGGTTAACTATTTGATGAAATAATAATGATATTCAGTATGATTCTTGTCAACTGTTACAAATATTTATTTAACATCTTACATTACAACAATCAAATCCCAAACGAAATATGAATCCAACAGTATCTGCAGAGCCCCGGATTGAAAACACAACTCAGCGTTATTTTGCCAGAAAAGTTTTTTTTTCTCCCCAACGTCTCGAAAGAATGGTCCAATCAGGTAGCATAAATTGAGCAAAATAGATTAATTTCCCGTCTCAGCTACTGCTAATGATAATGATTTTGATGTTGCGTTTATTCTCAGCTCATAATGTACAGTGAAAAAATGGAAGAAATTGTTCACAACTGTAGAGAAACGTTTGCAGCACATACACTAAACAAATCCAGTTACATTGTTTAGCAGTTGTAGCCTTCATGAAGCCAATTGATAAGCATGTGTGCAATGTGCACGTTCCATTTCAAAACAAATAATTGCCAAGGCATCTTGGAATTTCTTCTCTGATGTTGACAATTGAAAAGGAATTTAACTACAGATACAATACATACAACATACAAACTTTGCAACCTCTTTTCCTTTTGACATTGACATGAAACTATTTATAATGTAAATAATTATGTTAACTGTAGTTCCAACTCCACTTTTCGGGAAACACTCCAACTTCAACGAGGTACATTAGGGTAACAAAAATGGTAAGACTACAAACAAAAGGAGATTAATTCAGAACCACACCGGTGCTACAGATCATAAATACTAACAGTTCTTAAGCCTAGGAACACTTGATTCTCCGCTGATTTTTTCTGTGTTATTCAATGAGGACCCAACAATCTTAACTTTCTTTGAATTTTCAATATTTACAAGTGAAAGTTTTTCAAGCGCAGATTTGAGTATGGATATCTGATCATCCCCAGCACTAATTTTCTTCCCTGATATTTTCTTTTGTTGCTGACTAACTTTCGAAGCATGCATGTGCCTTCTCAGCCTTGCACTTACCGCCTCAACAGAAGAATGCAAAGCATCCAACTCAACTTCCTTGAAGTGGTCTGGGAAAAATAAGGGTGTGATCAAGTACTTATAAAAAACTTTCTAGATAGAAATTTCAATGTGATAATGCAGAGAGCCAGAGACAGTAATGGATTATAGGCTAGGAAAAAGAGAGACCGGACTTATCAAGGTCCGGGAGGAGTTCAGGTGAAAAGCATATGAGTAGTGCAAATCATTAAATGATAAAAGTGTTTAAGAAAATCAAAATTTTATAACAGTCAGATGGATACTAAAGTAAGGGATCAAGCAATCATTACCAAGTTCAGACTTAAACTGTCGCTCTGCTTTGGACAGTGGTTTTTTGTGAGCACCGGGTAAGTTCCTTAAATGCTGTAAGCGCTCTTCCAAAGAATTGTGCATTTGAATTGCACGATCAACTCTTCTCTGTAATATATGCTCTTTCTCCTCAACTTTCAAAAGTTTCTGATGTGCATCACCTAATCGAGTATGTTGGTCATTAATGATTTTCTTCAACTGTGGTGCATGATGCTTGAGTTCTAGGTGCACCTAGTAGGAAAGAATATGCAATGAAAAGCCAACTGTTATTTTCAAAAGGCAGAACATTATTCAAATTATGCTTGTATAACACCATTTAGATATAGAACTAATGGTTTAAATTTTAATGAATTACGTAATTCACATAATTTGTCAATAATAGAACTTCTAAATATATATGTCCTCATCAAAAGATATTGCACAAAGGATGATATTGATCACTATCAGTAACGTTTTTTTTTTCATCAAGAACAACAAAATTTCCCACTAGGTGTGATAGACTACATAATCAATTAATACTATAAATTTCTACAACATATCGAGTCTAAAGATAGCCTATTTACCTCTAGATCTCATCAAAAGATATTGCACAAGTGATGATCAGTAACGTTTTTTTCATCAAGAATAAAGTTTTTTCCCACTAGGTGTGATAGACTACATAATCAATCAATGCTATAAATTTCTACCACATATTGAGTCTAAAGATAGCCTATTTACCTCTAGATCTCTGGTGGTTTGGTCTGTAGCTTTCCTTGGTTTCCCTCTACCTCTAACTATTGGACTATTCTCCACCTAGTCAACCCCCTTACAGTGCTTCTACAAGTCTTCACACATGCCCAAACCCTCTCCAAAACCATACTCTACCATCATTTGTAAATTTGGAACTACCCCAATTTTCTCTCCAAATCTTGTATTTCTAATTTTATCTTGTAATGTGTACCCATTCGCCCACTCTAATGTTCTCATCTCTGCACAACAATATTTAGTCTCTTCTCTCATCAATAAACTTAACCTCATTTGAAAGAAACTATGGCCAATAATGTAAAAACTACAATAAGCCTTCTGTACAGACAATACAATAATTACTCTTTTGACCTAAAAGATTATTACTTCAAATTAGGCCAAATCATATTAGAGAAAAAAAAAATTGAAGTGTCAAATATAACTAGGAGTATATTCATGCAAAAGCAAATAAAATAAGACGGTGACTTCATGAGGCCCAGTTTTAGAAAATATAAATATAGATATGCCAGGTCAGAATGAGAAAACAGAACTCAACCAACAGAAAAAGCATGGATGATATTGTAGTCCTACCTTATGTGCATATTCCACGTAAGTTTCATGAAATAGCTTGAAATACTGATGCAATGTTGACCGGCCTTCAATTGAATCAGCTGCAACTGCACGTAAACTTTGAGAGGCCCAAGGCACAAGTACCTCCTTGGGCCCACTAAGCAGTTCTTTGCTAATTATTGGTTGTATATCTCTCTCATTTGATTGCCCAACTGATTGAATGTTTTTCTTTTCCATATCAATGCTTAACGGAAGCAAGAGGTCCCAAGTTTTCATCTCAAGCACAACGCATTCTTGAGAAAGTGTAACAGCTACAATCCAGGAATATCCAAATGAATCTGACAATGACACAAAACCACAAATTGAAGGCTCTGAAGCGGATCCACTCTGGCAAGTATTTAGAACAGGATGCACAGAAGGTGTCCTCATTGTATCATCCTTTCCATTTGTCTGACTTGTAAATGGAAGAAAATGCAACACTATCGAGTCAATCCCTCCATCGTGAAGGGAATATATTCTCTCTCGCATAAGGGTGTCAACGAACAATGAAATATTATAACCGCTTTCTGCTCTTCGTGGCAGAGCCAAATCAACAATAGCCAGTCTCAGCAGAGGAGGCGGATTACCCAACCAGGCGTTATGGTCAAGCTTCTCCATACGGCTGCAGGCAATTGACTCACATATCATAGCAAGGCCAAGAATTTCGTCGTGGGAATCAAGACGAAGACGAGGTGGACTACCAACACTCCAGACAGGTTGGATCTCATCAGCTAGAGCATCTATCTGTAATTGTCCACCACTCCAGGCAGTCACCAAGATAGAGTCTTTGCTGACTGAATTGTAGAGAAAACTAACTGCGCGACCCTCACATTCAGCACTACGACCAACTGAATCTTCATTTCCACTCTGACCAACTCTTCGCAGAGGTCCCTAGAAAACAAAACCATGAAAAAGTATAGTCATATTACTTAGACATTGCAACTACATACTGTCAAAAGGATTCTTTTTTCTATCTATTAATGATGCAGCTGAGAAGAGTCTAACTTGAAATATAAGTATACCTGCAAGACTAGAGATGCGTCAAATACAGCATAAGCACGAGCTCTTGAAAAAGATAAGCTGTCTCCTTCAATTTCTTGTTTCTGTAACTCAGGAAATGTGGCTTCTAGCCATGAGATTGCATATGTTGCATTACTAGCCGCTATAGAGTTGGTTGACATTAGCCCAAATGTATGTGCGTCATTGTATATTTCTAATAAAGATTCACATTGGAAAAGACTGCAGATGAGCAGAGAAAACAGTCACAAATATAGAAGTATCAATAAATGGGTAGCATATGATCAATTGGAAGAAAATAACTGCATGTTACATAAACCCATTGAGCATTACAAATAGCCAAGACATTGATGTAGTATAGCAATCATTCATCAAATAATCGATTCCATGTTATTAATATCAAAGAAGAATGCAGATAGGTAAAATAACATCAGTAAAATACCTTCCAAATGGAACAACAGGGCAAATTACATAGATAGATCCATCACTGAATGCAACAAAAACCTGTTCAATAGCACAAAAAGAAAAATATAAAAACTGAAAATTTAAGTAGCCAGAGACAAATATAAGAATATAATGTAGTTTTAAACATGGCAGAAGTCTTTTTCCACAAGGTGGTAGTCAATTATACATGGATCCAGTGAGGCTACACCGTGCCATGCTATCCATGACCAGCTCTCTCAAAAGCTTAAGACCATTACGTGAATGCTCTTAAATGGTTCATAAACAAATTTCGAAATAACTTCAAAAGCATGATACCCGCATGATCAAAGGTTACAACACAACAATACAATCTCTTGGACCAAAAAAAGAAAACATAAAATGTATAACAAGCAAAAGGACTGGGTAAAACCAGATAGATCATAAATGTGCATTTCGAAGGGAAAAATGATAAAATGAGAATATACAAAAATTAAGTTAAACAGAATATCCACAGAACTTACACTAAACCTGTCCCACAAGTGGTCTCCCCCAAAAGAAAAACCAACAGGACACATTGACGAGGCATTTCTGGATCTACCAGGCCCTGCAGGCTGTAAATAATATTCTTGCTCTGGTTCCAAAAGATCCACAGCCAGATTGAAAAGCCTGCAGAGATGAGTTTGCAATTAGAGAGAAATGTGAAAACATAAGTCTCAGCCAAATAGCTTCCTATCCAATCAAGAGATGTAAACAAAACAAAAGACATGTGTATATGGAATGTTGGGGACTTGGGGTTTGAACATTTTTGTTTGTTAATGAACATTTTATGCATGAGAAAAACCCAATCAAAGGCCAAAAAATTATTAGATATACGCATAAAGAATCTTTAGCAGTCAGACATATTAGCTAACGGTGGGTGGAATATTATTCAGAATATATTCATATAATTAGAGGGCATGTCAAGTAGTTTGTTATCCTCTTAAATTAACACATTAAGACTTCAAATACATGTGTAGGACATTAACTTGAATAATTTGTCACATATGAAGAATTACATCAAACTGACATTTCCTTCCTCGTAATTTGTCACGGATGAGGTCAACTCGGCCACGTTTCCTATGAACCCTATCATCTCGGCTACGTGCCCTATTAACTCTGCAAATGCATTCCAGAGCTCGGTCTGGGCATTGACTGGGTAGGGGAAGCGGTTTCCTACCTAGAGGCTCCCCACATAATAGAAGAGGTTAAATTCTTGCCTACATAAATAAGTTCTTAGCAAGAGGACGAGGTCTCTCCTTGCACTATACCATCTCGGATCTGAGTCTTGGCACACTGCCGGACTAGGTCACTCAAAGTTCTTAGCAAGAACATTTGACGCCCACTGTGGGGACCGGTAAAACTGAATCAAGCCTCAATACTCAGTCATCAAAATCATCGAAGGAAAGAAACAGGTGTTTGTGTTCCACTATTTTCATTCTTTCTTTGGTTATCATGATTTAGTTTTAATTTCTTTTTGGATATGTGTACAGTTACTATTTCATTTTCCAATGTTGGTTTAAAGGCTAGTGAATGATTTATACTCGGGTATTTGTGTTCTTTTATTCTATTCCTATCATTCAATTATGTTTTCGTCTTACTGTTGTTGCTACAAAACCTTTACATCTGTCCATTAATAAAAATTATTATATTTAGTATCACTACTTAATGTCAAACATGCTTTGCATCAAATGCCGATCACCTTGATTACGTTTAATTCATTGGGAAGAGTGAAACCAAATGATGCTATGTAAATGATGTTATACTGATCTACATACATATAAACCAAAGGAGAACGGCTAGACCTTATGAAACTATTTAGAAACGAAATAACATGTCCAGTTTTTAAAAATAAAATAAAATCAAGGAACGGTTATTGTAGAAAATGGATCAATGGGATATGCAAAAAAAAAAAATCTAAATGTGTTCCTCTTTTGTGGAGTATCTACAGCCATCGTGTGCTACTTGTTTTAACTCTACGATGCTGTGTTTACGTTAATGTATTTTTGAGACTCTTGGGAAACCGTTTTCATCCATAAACCAGATATTTTTCCTATTGTTACTCCAGTCTCAGTTATAAGTGTATGAAATGGTTTCATAATTATAGGGGAAGTTACACTAGAATTGAGAATTACCTACCATTCTTGAGTATCGCGAAAAATAGGTCACGTGATCTGATCTGACCACTAATTATCAGAGTTCTCATAGCAACTTCTTTTTGAATTTCTCCTAGAAAACCCGTATTAGTTTAAGATTATAGGTTGAGCAGGCTATTTGAGATTTAAGTGGAATATTTTATTGGTGACAGTAATTCATTAGTGTCACTGAATCATCACTTTTTATAGCACTGATACATAAGTTTTTCTCTCATTATTATCAACGTATGTTATCCGGTAAAACTTCATTAAACTATCTAGTTATTTCTATTTTTTTATACTTTTTCTATAGAGTTCAACTTATTGTAGTTTGTGTACAATTATGGAACTTCTAATTCGGTACTCATAGAGTTTCACATATGTTGAGTGATCAGCTTTAAAGACGTAGAAGTTTTGTACCTTGTACATGCAAATCGAATGATTGGTGATGCCTAGTGCCTCCATGGACAAGGATCAGCGTGAGCCTCACGGTGAAGTTCACAAGTTACATTGTTGCTCGTTGTTTTCATACATCAATTAAGAGATATAATTATAATACTTGTTCTTATAACTTCGCTGATATTTTACTTCATATACAACTTCTATCTAGCTTTTGAAAGTAGGAGTTACTAATGCTTTATTCGTGTGAGACTTACGTATGGCTACACAGGGCATGGAAGCACAAAGGAAGTCCAACATTGCATTAGTTTAAATATATGTCGACTTACTACTCAACGCCTTTATAACTAACCAGAGCATCAAGTTGATCATAGTGCAGGAACTACAAACAGATGACAAGTCAGAATGATCAAATACAACCGAGTTACAACACGAAGAGCCAAGAGCTGATAAATCACTGATAAAAGACGAAAGATATCGAACCTACATCGACTTGACAACTTGGCACCCCCCCTAAAGGAATTAAATTTACACTCTACGCTGACGATGGTCATAATATTGTGATTACGTTATGAAATTTTCTATATATCTTACCCCACTTACTACAAGTTCATCCTCTGTGATCTCTATTCCGCCCCTATACGAGTGTTCCAATGGGGTTCGCTCCCAAAGGAGTGTTCTGCAATCCAATGGGTTCCGCCCCCAAAGGAGTACGTGTATATAAACAAAATTGCTCGAATAGGGTCAGCCCCTAAAAGAGTGTTCCAATGGGTTTCACCCACAAAAAAGCGATCTTCAATCCAATGGGTTCCGCCCCTAAAGGAGCGCATGTATATGAATCGTCAAAACGAGGTTATCTTGGCAGCATAAATTGTCAAAACGAGATCAATCCGGTATTGACCGTATTAAACCCATCGGTGTCTTAAGAGACAAAATTATTTTGCTAATAGCCATCAAGGAAAATTAACTCGGTATCTTAAATTATGAGGCTATAGGCTATAGCATGACTTCTCAAATTGTATGTTTCGAATACAATAGGCAAAAATTCTTCAAGCAATGCTGTCTCTTTTTAAGTAACTATGAATAAAGGCAACATAGAGAAACATCAAAATAAAGTTCATTAATGTGGGTACTGGGTTATTATCTCAGCTTATTGTCTTAAGCACTTCGCCCTTAAAAGCCTCGTGCTTGGGGGTTGTGAACCGTAATAGATATAAAAGCATCAATCTCAGCCCACTCTTCACTATCTCTGCATCACAGCCCGTGATCTCGGAACTCACCCACTACTGAATAACTCCCTCTCTCAGTTCTATAAATAAAAGCGTTAAGGGGTCATTTGGAGGAGGCCATTGATTCTACCATAGACATCTTAGTCCTTGGTCTCGGCATACCGCCAGCGCGCAAGGTACCTCATAAAAGTTCTAGCAAGAATACTCTCAATAAGGTTTTTGAAATTTTTTATAAAAAATTTACCACAAAAGGATTTTGAAAAGGCCCCAATGTTACTAAAACATGCTGTACAAACTATAAGTCGTTGTTTAATGATTTAAGACTAGATCGAAATATCATATTGACGCTGAACGATACATCATAGCGGTGAAACCAACACAAAAAGGCAACCATGAGGAAAAGTAGGCAACAAAAGCAAAGTTCACCAACGAAAGCTCATAAGCCATTACTCTTAAGCATTTCACCTTACATGTTTCATGCTTTCATGTTTTTACCATGACATGAATTTAGCCCGCTTTATGAGATCATCTCAACCCATGTAGGAGATTAACTCGGCCGACAGATGAGAATATCTAGGCCACGGTTGACGTCAACTAGGCCAGGTTTCCCATGAACCCTACCATCTCGGGCACGTGCCCTATTAACTCAGCAAATGCATTCCAGAACTTGGTCTGGGCATTTACTGGGTAGGTGAAGCGGTTTATAGCTACATGCTCCCCACAAAATAGGAGAAAAGGTTACATTCTTGCCTATATAAATAAGTTCAACTATTCTCCAATGGGACAAAGTCTCTCCTTCCACTAATACCATCTCGGATCTGAGTCTCGGCACACTGCCAGACTAGGTCACCCAAAGTTCATAGCAAGAAAACTATTGCTTCCGAAGCTATTCCAATACAATTCCTAGTCAAACATTAATCAGCAAGACCCAATGAAGTTTGAACAACTAACATCCATGCTTCACACGTCACACCATAGGCACACAGTAAATAAACAATATCATAAACCAACACTTGCCTAGATAAAAGAAATTTATTAGAAAAAGCTTACCTAAAAACTGAGTCAGAAGAAAGGATTCCCAAATGGGTATCACTGTAAGGGTGCCATGAGGCTTCCAATACACGAATATCATTGTTTCCAAGCGAATGTGTTTGAGAACCAACACTAATAGTCCTGCAAAAACAAATCCCCCAAAAAATGTAAATACAACTCTCTAAAATGGTAATGGAAAGTTCATAATTCCAGCATCAAAATAATTACACTCATGACAGCCATTTCATTTATACTCATACAATGCACCTCAAAACTAAACTAGAACAATGTAATCACTTCATAGTTTAAGTTTTTACCTGCAAATCAAGTTAACATCGTCCTTCTTGGAAGTACGTCCATAGAGATACATAACACAGAGTCTTTCATTCCCAAAAAGAAGCATCGCAGTTCCATTCCTATTGATAGAGATTCTATTCACCTCAAAACCCAGCGCAATATCCGTTTGCAAAACCTATTCAAATCAATCAACATTCACTTCCATTTATAATATCCGTTACGGAACCCTAATTTCAAAACGAATAATCAGAGAAAGAGAGGAAGAACCTTAGAAGGAGAAGCAGCGAGAACGGAAGTAGGATCAGGATCACCAAGGCGAAGAGAGAGACGATGGAGGTGGTTGTTGTTGGAGTCCCAGAAATAGAGACGGTTGGCACCGTCGTAAGCGAGTAGGTTTCGTGAAACGGAGTTGCCGGCGACGGCGTGAGTGGTGGTTGTGGCGAAGAGAGGGTGTTTTGGTAATTGATGCCATTCGAGTTCTTCTTTGGGAGTTGTTGAACTTGGAGAGTAGCTTGGTTCTACTGTCATCCTCATTGTGAAGTGAATGAAGGTGGTGGTGGTTGGTGTTTTCTTCCGGTGGGAGTTCAATTTTGAGAGCGGATATTTGTACTTGATATGAAAATTTTAGAATTGCTCTATCAGTCACCTAATTACTTGCTTAGGTCCGTTTGGTTCGAGAATTAAGAGGGGGAAGAGGAGAGGAGAGAATTTAAAGGAGGGGATATATTTTTGATTAAAAACGTGTTTGGTTCGCAAGGGGAGGGAGAGGAGGGGAGAGATTTTAATATTTTACCATTTTACCCTTAAACTTAATTAAATAAAAGAAACTGCTAGTTTTTACGATTTCAGAAACCGACGAAAGTAGCGCATATCTAAGTTGTTTATTTTATCTCAAACTGGCTCATATATTTTGCTCCATGCATCGTATATATATTTATTTTTTATAAGAGCAATTATTTGTAATCCTTGCATTTTTTGTCAATTACTTCCGTAAAAAAATAACACATCTCTTAATATATATATATATTCAAAGTTGTTATAAGAAAAATATGACAAAATAGTAAAATTTGTTACAAGAATAAGATAATCTAATAATAATATGATTGTTACAAAATAATATAATCTAATAATAATAAAAGTTGTTACAAGGTTAATATTTGAGATTTAAAATTAATTTAAGGATAATTATGGCAATGCAATAAAATTTTAAAGAGATTTGCTTCCCTCCCCTTCTACAAATTGAACCAAACACATCAAATTAAAAATATCTCCTCCCCTCCCCTCCAAAACTCTCGAACCAAACGGACCCTAAGGGGCCTCCCAAAATCTGGAAAATACCCCTATATATAACGATCAGAAGTTAGGTTTTGTAACTTCCGATCGTCATTTTGAAGCTTTTTATTGTAGATCGGAAGCTACAAGGTTTAAAATTGATCACCCTCGATCAGAGATTTGCACATGATTGTTGTTTTTCCTTTCTTTGTATTGGTCTATCGAAGTTACAAATTGATACGATTAGAAACTAAGCTTAGATGTAATCCTACGTCAGGTTTAAAATGTTTTTCTTCAATGAAGTATAACATAAAATTACCTTAAACATTTGTTTCCGCATCAAATGTACATATAGATTATACACAACTAAGAATACAAAACATACAAGTTATGAAAACAATGTAAGATAGTGAAATAAAGTGAGTATTTATAGGCAAAAACTATCTATGTTAGGCAAACGACGTGACCTACAATGTTTAGCCTCTACTCTTCTAATTTTACAAGTAGTGTGTTAGTTTTCCTTGTTGAGGGGATCATGCCCCACATTCGACTCTCAACTTCCTCCTTCATAACATGATCCATTGACATGATCCTTGGTGCACATATCCCCACGATTGTGCTTCCTCTCTCATCGCCTTTCACGATTCGTGGCATTATGAACATGGAGTGTGGGTTTTAAGCATCGTTCTCCAGTTCTACTAAGCTTTGACTAAGTTTGAGATCTTTTTAGATCCATATTCTTAGTTGGTGGAGTTGTCAAAGAATCAGTTCTCCCTTACTCACCTATCTTAGCCCTCACTTTACCTTCCCTCAGCTAAGGGGCTTCCTTGCCTAAACCTTAATCGCATAATTGTCGATGTCAGCTAAAATGATAATTATTTTTAGGTGTTGCCAAAATTGTAAGAAGAAAACTAGAGTTTTTGTGTTTTAAATTTGAAACAAATACATATTTGACTGCAACAAAAAGCCGGTTAAATAGTGACCACAAAAAGCGTCGCACACTATGGATCAAAAAGAGTGGTGGTGCCCTATGAACCACAAAAAGCATTGTTGCACTATAAAATCATACTATAGCATGTCAAATCATTTATAGTGACGTTACTTCTTCATCTTTCACAACACACTTTTCTTAAAATTTTACTTTCTATCTGTCGATTTGTATCTCATACCGCCACAATTCACAAACCCCCTAATTCCTAAATTTGCTCATGAAATTTTAAAAAAATAGTGGTGAATAATAATCACATGTCATAGATACCCAATATAAAGATATGTGATAATACAAATATTAAGTATCAAGTGAGTATACATGTATAAAAATTAAGAGTAATATGTATACTGGATTGATCTGCTATACAAAAGTTGCATAACAGTTACATTAGTGGTTTATGTCGTAAGTTATTTATGCGGTATTCAAAGGGATACATTGGCTTTGACGGGTAAGAGCAATTAGCTATTGGGGGAGATGTCTCTTTAAATTGAAAGTTAAGAAGTTTTTCATTTCCATCTTCAAAAATGAGTTTTCATTTTCGTGTCAAGTTCTTTGATTTGAAGGTTGCGCCTTTATCCCTCTTGGTTGACGGAGTAGACCATCTCGCATGTAATATCTATATGAGAGAGTAAAGTTTTCTTATCAAGAAAAAAATCTCATAAGTTTAGTTGTGATGAGTTAAAAGTGAAATATAACATTTTATTCTCTCTCGTGTAAAATTCATCCTTAAAAGGTTCAATTTATCTCAAAGGACTGGGATTGTTCCCTCCAATAATGTGTTTGTGTGTGTGACTTGGGACATTGGTTCCCCTTGCTCATTCTTCAAAAGGTAAATACAAATACTATGTGACCTTTGCAACATTTAACTTGAAAATAGTTTTTAATCTATTTTTTTCTTTTGAAATTATATAAGATCTTTAACTTGATTCCCAAAAGGTACTTATTTAGCATCAATGTAGATTATAAGTCCAAAAAATGACCTTTGCAACATTTAACTTGAAAATAGTTTTTAATCTATTTTTTTCTTTTGAAATTATATAAGATCTTTAACTTGATTCCCAAAAGGTACTTATTTAGCATCAATGTAGATTATAAGTCCAAAAAATGCTAAGTGTAGCTATTTATTAATCAATTCATTTTTAAGTAGGCCTTTGACCATAACCAACAACAATCCATTAACTTTTATATATACACAACAAGATATAAGATATACACGAATCAAAGGAAAAATAAAAGTAAAAAAAATACATAAATCGCCAAAGCTAAAGCTCGGTTTTTCACATATACCTATACCTATAACACCAATCAACAATTTTATGTCTCATGGTAGCGGTGAAGTGTAAAACTATACTATAATCAGTGTTAGGCGTCAAAGATTACTGGCATTCCTTAGGAAACCTGAAACAAGATTAAAAAAAGTAGCAATTAGATTTTGGTTTCACAAAATCACTATTTCAATTTACAACATAAACAATTCATCTCTCAAAAGAAAATTACCGTGGCATTCCTTGACGAACATGAGGACTTAATTAATATATGAATAGCTGATGAAGCTGTTAGATGCAAAATCTATACTTTTATATATATATTCCTCTAATCTAATATGTTAGTCCCATAGTGAGTGATGATCATTTGATTCTCTCTTCTTGGTGAATCTTAGGATACCTCGGATACCCATTTGTGCAAGCTGAAATCTGCAGAAATCAAAAGTATAACATGGTTAATTTCTTAGTCACATACAATATTTTTAGATAAACATATATAAATGTGGCATGAAAAGAACATGGGAATAATTTGTTAAGATCTTTATAATTATTAAGTGGGATAAGCCTATTATTAATTGTTGCTAGTGGGCAGCCTCCAACTTGCAGGGTCCCAATTGCGTTGGCAATATTGGCCATTATCTTAAGGCAAAAAAATAAAATACTAAGTCTATACAAGATTTAACATTAACACCATATCTTTGCATGTGGCATAAGATCAGTGTACCTAGATGTTTGTAAATTATTATGGATAGTCAAAATTTGGTCACCAATTTAGGACATGTTCCCACTTGCACAGATTCTTTGAACAAAAAGTCTTGAATAACAAATGAATTGGAAAGAAAAGATTTACATGTGAGAGTAAGACCAAGTCTTGATTTTATCAAAATCAGGTGTTTCTAGACAAGAATATTTATCAAAATTTCAAATTTGGATTAAAAATTGGAGGGTAGACTATTTGGAAGAGTAATTCAATGGGAAAAGTTTACTTTTAGACTACTATATGATGTGGAGTCCAATATCACATTATGGCCATGTATTATATCCTACCCAACTATACAACCACCTCAGATATGCTGTATTCAAAAGTCAACAAATTAATATGTTGCCAAAGCTGAAAATTTTAAATAGCAAATTTGAAATTTAATTTCAAGCATCAAAGTGGGAATTGTCATCAAAGTATTGTCAATACCTTCCATAAGACAAAGGAAATTCAACCCCTATTTTGTTCTAGGAAAATGCTAGATATCAAAAATGATTTTATCAAGAAAGATTCAAGAATGACATAGCAAAATAATCACCCTTAGATTTCAGTCTTATTTATTAACCTTTCATAAAATAAAAAATACATAACACCCACCACCCCTTGATTTCCGGCCAGACTGAGATTTTATTGGTTAACATTAATTTCAGGACAATCTCTTGATAAAATCTAAGCATGATTATTCTACTATGTCATTCTTGAATCTTTCTTAATAAAATCTTTCTTGATATATAACATTGCTCTTTGTTCTAATATCAATAAGAAAGGAACTTAATGAAGTTTCCTTGATTTTCAATGGTACTTACGATAGGTGGGACCTTGTTACCTCACCAAAATTCTCATTAGTTTCTATCGTGAAAGCCACCATACTCAAGTCATTAAAGCTAACCGGAAACTACTTGGATTTTTCATTAAAAGATTCTTACATTCTAAAAGATGAAATTATCATTTAGATTCTTATATTGTTTTTTAATGCATTTAGATTCTTATATTGTTTATTAATTAATTAAAATTAAAAGTAATATTTATAATTATAAATAATTAACAAAAATTTTATCAATACTATATTATTATATATTTTTGAGAGAACTATGATATATTTCTTAAACATGCTAGCTAGTATATTTTGAAGTTCAAATAAATTATTTTAATATATGAAAAAAATACTAGTAAATTTTAATAATTATAAAAAAAAAATGGAACTTATTTAAGAAGTTTTTAAAACACAAACATTTTTGTTTTTATCTATTAAGACATACTATAATGTTTATTTTTGACTAAGACACACCATAATGTTGAAAATATCAATCAATGCTTTTAATATTATATCAATTAAAGGGTTCACGCGGTAAAGTAGTGTCCACATTTGCACACAAATTTAATTTTGTCTATATCAAACCAATAGTATATTGATCAAAGCTAAAAAAACAGTAATATTGAGTGAAATAAAAGACTTTTATCAATTGTAAATCATCAATCAATAATTGAATAATTTTGAAAATTTTATGTGAGAAGGCAAGTAGTAGGTAAATGGATTGAAGGGAACACTTACAGATTCAATGTCAATCTTGTAAACCAAAAGCTTTCTTCTCTCTCTACAACTTGTTCTATAGGCCACGACAACATGTCCCACAGCCAACGCACAAGAACACACAAACAAAGCAATTTCTGATCCTCCAACATAGCCACTTCCATTTCCAAACACATAAACAGCTTTGAACGAAACAAATAAAAGAGACAAAACAGAACACAACGTTGTAATACACAAATAAGGTCCTCTTGATCGTGAAAGTCTTGGTCCATCGCATAAACTATAAACACCTACATCAAAAAATGAAACATACCCTTTAATCAAAATCCAAAAGGGTCATTGAAAAACATTAAAAAATTTAAAATTTATGTATATACTTACAGAAAATGATGAAGGATCTTATTATTGAAACAAGGGGTATATCAATGAGAGAGTAACGAAAATCATAGTTGTTGAAATGAGAAGAGAGTGTTGTTAAGGAAAGAGAAACAGGTGAAAGTGTTGAGAGAAGAGCTGAAGGAAGAAGAGCATCAGCAATAACCAATAAAACCGGGGCAGAAAATAGAAGAAGTGAAAGAATCATTGTGATTAAGAAAAACAAAGTTTTCACCACTCTTAATATTCTTTTGGATTTCTCTTCTTTAGATGAAAAACCCATTTCAGCTCCTTTGAATAATAATTTGCTTCCAATTCTCATGATGATGATTTATTATAGCAAAATAAAGAAATAAAGGAAAAACAGCTATATATATTGTTGTTGTGTGATTGCTTACAAGGTGAATTAAGGAGGGAAGAGGGAGAAGAAAAAGAGAGAGGATTAGGAAGGTGCAGGCCAAGGTGCAACAAAATTGACTAGAATTGTCTACTCTTTTGAGTGATGACAAATGTTTGAGACTTTATGTTTAGAAGTTTGTATCGGTCATATAGAGGTTGGTTGCCTCCAACTTGGTTGATATATACATTCTCTTTCTAATCCAACGGCAATACCTAAAAGCTTAAAAGACAATTAACTACTATGTTATTTGGTGAGGATTATTCTCTATCAAGGTAACATCAACATTGACTTCTAGATCTTTGACACGTATTGTATGCGTTGTTTAGTTAATGCTTTATGAGATTATGCACGTCATTTTTTTTTAAATAAAAGAAAAGGGTTACCCCACAACAAAAACTGCTGGGGGAATATATCATCTATCATAGAAGCATTAATTAGAAGTATATATCATTAGAAATGAAGGTTGGGTATGATAAAAATAATAAGAGTAGTAACACTTTAACTATCTAACGAGACACTAAACAATTTTTATTTTTTTTTAAGAAGCTAAAATAAATATATACTATAAAGAGGACCTTCCAAGACACTAAACATTGTTAGAGCAACTATAATCTAATTTAGTACTATACGAAGGGTGAGATTAGATAAATAGGCTTTCATGCGGAGCATATAATAATAAATTTCTCTAAGGGTGTGTGTGATTGTGGACAAAAGGTGAAAAGAGGTAAATAATTAAGAAAAAAATGTGAGACTTGAAGAAAGCTATGAGAAATAAAGGAGATTTGATATATTATTTGGAATATAGGAAAACGAAATAGATAAAAAGGAAATGTCATTCTACCGGAAAAAAAAATGTAAATTAAAATATGAGAATACCCCTGAATAAATAGCACTCAATAGTCTTGACCAAAAATAAATAAATAGCACTCAATAGTAAGCAATTAACGACACTTGGTTAACAAAATATAAAAAATAAATACATACGCCTTCCATGTTTAAGAGATTGCAAAAAGCCGTGGGTCTCACTTTTTGCCTCTCTTCAATCTTTTTTCTAAACTAATCATGAGAACTTATTTATCTCTCCCTAATTTTTCTCTTACCCTATCTTCCTTAGTTCTCTTAAATCAATCACACCCTAACCAAGTAGAAGTATGGATGAGTTTCTTTACATTTTTCGTTTGAAAATTGGGCCACTATCTATGAGACTTATTCCACTTGAATTATAAGGAGTCCGATTTTATTTTATTTTAACAAGCAAAAATGAAATATATTAATCACCAAAAAATCATACTCCTCAGCAGAAGGTATGCCGAGAAGAAACAAATAATCAACGCCTATTAAAGACAAAAGTGTTGATACAAAGAAAACAAAGCAAAACAATTAAACAACGCCCAACAGTCAAATGGATGTTGCCAACAACCAACAAACTCAAAAGATATGAATGCAACATTATGCTTCAGCCACCACAAAGACACATATTTAACCTTATCGAGCAACTATGATATCACAATTTCACAAGTCTTTTATGTATTTCTTGTCATCACTCACACGGTTTTCAAACTTTTCTCCATAAGATCTCATGTCACACAAGTGTTACAAATCAAGCTCACTCAACTATAAAGTTATTATGTTTTAGGATGCCAAAAAATTTATGTATCTTGTCAAAATGAGTGATTCTAAGTGATTTGTTTAGATCATCCTCGATTATATTGTTCTAGGCTTGCATAGTATCCAACTAACACCCTAGGTTTGGACTTTGGAGTTAGGTTTTAGTTGATAAACAATTTTGAAATGTACAACATATGAACAACTTAACACGAGGTAAAACCTGTAATATCTAAATAAGACTCCAACATCTAACAACATGAAGTTCACTTGTCAATTAGAATGAATGAATAAATAATGTTTATTTTTTTGCCAAAAATAAAAATAAAATCCCTCTTTAGTTTTTAAATAAGATAAAATGTTTGAGAGCACCCCTTTGCCTAAAAAACCTACCATGAGCCACTATTTTTTTTGCGCCTCATGCACCCTGGGATCAAATTATTGCATGTATTCTTTAGGGGGTAGTATAATGTATTGATTTCAATCAATATGTTTCATTGAGAGGGTCAGAGAGTAGGTGATTACAATATTTCTGCCAATCAACTAATCAAGCGGGTATGGTGGAACCGAAAGGTCGTTAGCATGTGATCACATGCTGTATTTTTGTCTTTTGAGCAATGCATGTTTTTTTATACATATGTATTATACATTAATCATGAATTCTGTTTTGTTCTGTGTATGGTATGGTATAGAAAATATTATATTATATACTAGAAACTAAACTATTTCTCACTGTAAGGCGACGATGATACTGTTATTTGATATTATTTTCTTGGACGTAATAGTATAGTACTGTTATTTGATTCTTGCAGCCTATTCTATTAACTAATTGTATTCTCACCAACCTATATATTTTTGGAGCTTCCAATTAATCAATATAGCATGTATTGAGGATCTTATTGGTTAGCATTGGATTCTCTTTTACAATACCTTATACCCACGCAAATTAGTTTAATTTCATTTTATCGTTGCACCTAGTGGTTGTTTTTTCTTTAATTAGTTGAAATCGGATTTAGTATTCAGGGGTTTATGGATGGCACTCTACGCATCAACCATGTTAGTGATTGTTTAAAGAAAAGTGTTTTTAACCCTTGGAATACGTGAGAAAATATAAGAGCCACAATTTTTATGACTCTTGGATTAAATAAAAAAGAGGACGTTTAATCACAATTAATATGGTCTTTGCTAAAAAAAAACTAAAAGTTAAAATAGTATTTTTTTTTATAAATAAGGAATCATGGCCTATATACCTAAATATTAAATTGTTGTAAATAAGAAACATACACATAAAAAATCATTTTGTTTTGCCGAGCCAACAATTCAAACGAAAATGTGGGCCGGGTCCAATAAAAATTTTAAGAATTCACCATTGATACGACATGCTGCTTTTTCCATTCATTCCTTTCTGGATCAGTCGTGGTCTTACAAACCCTACCGATGGTATGGATGAACCAATTAGTTCATAGAAATGTGTAAAAAATGGAGTCGCACTTAAAAGCCGGGTCACTTGAAAGTGTCTTAAAAATTAAGTGCAATTAAAAAATAAAAGTGGACCGCTTAGAAATTCAATCGTGAGCAAAATTAAATAGTGTTGGAGCAATCACGAAATGATCAACAAATTTTAGGGATGAACGCATAAATTGTGAAACTTCAAAATCCAAACCAAATATAATTTGCACTTCATTTAACAATATTTGAAACTAATTCGTCACTGCTTATGACATTTTGTATAAAATTATTTGGATTAAAAAATAGGTGCAGAGCATGTGAAACTGATTGAGAAAGGATACACTTCAGCCCCAAAAAAAGACATAAGCAAAGCAATTTGCTCGTGGACTTACTGTGCAGTGAGCAGCCCTGCTTTACATATGCCAAATTCTAAGTCAAATTAAGGAAAAAGAATATTAAAACATAAGTTTATTTTGCTTACGGAAACATATATCGTTGTTTGTTATTATTGTCTTTTTTTATTTTGTGTTTGTTTTTGTTGATCCTAGTGAATAAACTAATTTTACAAGATCCTATCTCTTCTAGATCGGTCAGAAACCCAATGGCATATGGTTCAATAGGCCAAGACCCGGGACAAACAAAATCAGAAACAGTGGAGGCATACATGAAGCCTTATGCGGTTTATCGTACAGGAGCACGCTTTGCTCTCATCTTCATTATCCATGTCATCTCTAACCGCTCTATAAAAGGATGCCGTGTTTCACGAAGACGGTTAGTGTTCTCCGTATCTATACAAGGGTGATGTAACGTCGCCCTTAAGGTACACTTCATTTTTCATCTTTTTTGCAGATAACCACAACTTTCAAATAATAACTTAAGCGTTGAAGTGATATCCTTTACCGTGAAGACTCAACCTCTATCACACCATGAACCATCATTCTTCATAAGTGATATTCATCGGACAAATCACTATCTACTAAAGACCGGAGAGAGTAGAAAAATTAGTCTCTTCCGCTGCAAGTTACTAATTGTATAGATACTTGATTCGTAAAAAGTAAAGTAATGTAACATTGTGATACAACTGTTGAAAGCTTGCAGTCAAGCATGCCAAATATTGCTGATTCTAGCCGCCACACTACACGGACAATTCATGAATCTCGCATGTATACTGTGTTGCATGAAGACTGAAGGAGGGTGTGCATTTTTTTTTATATATATAAAATTATCTTCATTTTCAAGGCAAATCTACTACATGTATGTCTTTTTTTCTTCGGTTGAGCATGTTAATGAACTAAATATTGAATTACATGCATTTATTTTTTTAATAGGTTAAAGTAAAAACTTCAACATGCAATTTATATTTTTACTGTATATTTTTAACACGTGCCTAAAAATATCAGCAAGACCTTTTTCTATAATTGATATTTTCACATCAAAATTTTGTCCTCAAATATAACGTCCTTTAATTTTTGTGTGAGCTTTTAAAATATGTGTAAATTGTAAAAGATTAAAAATAAAAAATAAATATAATCTTGTTGTATTTTGAGTTAAATAACATAACTCATTTTTTATACCATCACCATTTTTTTAGGGAGTTTTATGCGGGTTGAGATCCTCTCCATTTATAAAAATAAATGGAGATTGTCATTATAAAAGAGATAGACACATAGAATGGGTGGCAGGTCATATCATTAAATATGTTTCACTATCATTAATTATTTTCAAGAATTTATGTGTCTATATTTTTTTAAATGGTAGAAATAGAGAAAGACATAAATGTAGAAGATCTTAACTCGTTTTATACCATCACCTTGACAACCTTCATTTAATGTTGTTTGACCTGTATAGAATCAATTAGATTTAGAGCAGTTACTCTTATTTTGACTTTTAATTTGGTATGTTATAGTATTAATAAAGTACTAAAGGATTAGACCTATTCAAGTAGTCCTACATATTTGGTTTTGAAAATAGCGTGGAAAACGATAAAATATGAAAAGTAATATGATATTTGGTCGATTTTAAAATAAACGTTATAATATGATCTATTGTCGATTTTAAAATAAACGTCGATTTAGCAAAAATATCATTTTACAATAAGTATTATTTTACTTTCTTAATGTAACATTAATTAATTTCAATTTTACCCCTAAATTAAATTTGTGAGCATCAGTTTAAACTCATTACATCCCACTATACATTTGATAGTCAATAGTTAATAGGAACAACTTTATAAAATTATAACATTTATTCGGTCTTCGTAATTTTCTAAACCTATGTCTATTTTTTTGAATTGTTTAGTGGCTAAAAATTTCACTCTCTAAGGTAATCGAATACTATTAGTCATGAGTTCAAATCTTGAACTCCGCAACTTTTAAAAAAAAAATTATAAGTATATATTTTGTTTGAAAAAATATTTTTTTCAGAAGACCTCATTAAAAATATAACTAAGCCTCTTAATACATTTAGTCAACCCTAACTACTTCTATCACACACAAAAAAAAAATGTTTTAAAGAACTTTATTTTCTTATACAGATTTTCATTTTCTTCTTCTCATAATTATAGATATTTCGTTGTGTGACTGAAAACTTATGAATACATCATCTTATTTAGGCACATCTAGTTGATCTAGGTAGTTATTAATTGAGTAAAAAAAAAAAGAGGTAGTTATGAATTAATAATAATGCGGCAACGCTGGAAAGGACAATACGATAGAGAAAACAAAATGCTGAAACATCATTTCTGCTGGCACAAAACCTAACTTCCTTTTGAATCAAAAGTACTTTAGCTTTATCAAAGCTTTTTAATCCATAGCTGACCAAACAAATCGTCATTTCTCTAATCCTTATCCAAGAGTCATTGTGTACTATAAACTTTTTGTGTTTCCTTGATATTTCTTCGATCGACATGGAGTTATCAACTTTACACCAAATTAACGCATATAAAATCTATGTATAAACACTTTATTAGCTTTGCTGACAAGGGTTGAGGACTCTCTATCTGTCTTACAATCTTTAATTTTGTGAAAAACACAAAGCTTTAGTTAGCTAGGAATTGAAAAATGATTATGCATGTGACATCATATATGGAGACAAGGTTGAGACATTCTTTTTTACGGTGACAAAGGTTGAAACCTTAGTGTAAAGGAATAATTGGAATCTTCCATATCCTAAGAGAAAATCTTTTCGAAGAGTAAACATCATAATTTTATGGTTTCTTTTCTTTTCAAAATCAACATAAGGCAAACACTTGTGTATGTTTTGTTTTAATTTTTTGAAGAGGTTTAGAGATGTATAATAAATTTTGACATGTTTGGATGTTTCATAGGATTGATTTTGCCTCCTAAGTTAAGTCGACGCCAGACTATAGTTTGTAGCTTTTAAGTTCTAAATTGATTTTTAGCCTTGTGTTTGTTTTTCAACTCAATTTTTATATGAAATCCGGTTTACTCGACTAAATCCATATAAAATATTAGGTATAATATTGAGAATAAATATAAAATATTTCACTTTTTCTTTCTAATTTATTTTAACTATGTCTTTTTAAGACCTAGCTCAAGCGGTTAAACTAATAAAACAGAAGACTCTTCTTAAAAGTTACTAACCGTTATTTGTTTATGAAATAAATCTAATTATCCATAAACTTTGATGCTCCATATACTGCTAGTACAATGAAAAGTGACGATAAAACTGGTAATTTCGTGCCATGCACAAAGAAATTATTGATCCTTATAATTTAAGCTAATAATAATGAACATTAAAGTATAATGACACTAATCTTTCCGGGAAAATATCCATTGGATTTGAATGCAACAGCTAGTGACGTAACTTGATAATAGTAGTATTTAATGTCTAGACACAGATCACAAAAAAATACAAAATGTACATTAGCCTCCTACCTTTGTGGGTTGCGTGGCTGTTGTATTATTCAAGGGATAGATATGATCCTTAACACGGATACTACGCGGAGAAGTTAGAGAATTATTGGGACAGACGTAATTGCTTCATATGCTAAAAAATATGAATAATGCAATTTTCTAGCAATGACATAGACATAAATAAAATGAGACTTGGCCTTATTTTATATTTAACGCGAAGGCGTACGATTTTTTTTTTTTTAAGGAAAGGCGAACGATATTTTTATTAAAAAGTTTGAATAATTTAAAATATAAAACGATTAATATTTGTGATGCCTACTATTTAAAAATAATAATACTTCAATAATGCAAGAATATGTTTACGTGTAAGGCTGTAGTTTAGTTAATATTACAACTTTTTCTCCAAAAATAAAATATTGAAACATTTTATTTTATATAAAAAGATGTTTTACACTTGTACGCATGTTCTGCTATTACCAACCCAAACAGTCATGCTGTATTTACATTTGGATCATTCCAGTTCAAACATCTTTCAATCTCTCTCAATTTTTCCTATATGTCTATTTTAATCTTAATTATTTTAATTTTCATTGTTGTTTTAATTATCTTCTATTTTTATTAGGAGAGATAGTGAGGATTGAAAAAGATTGAAGGAAGATTGAATCAAGAGTGTCCAACTTCGTCGTGTCAAGTAAGGATGTTCATATATGGTTTGATTCAGTTTTGAGATTAAATCTGAAATGCAAAATAAAAAACATGGAGTTTGATTTGATTCAATTGACTTTTAAAGAAAATCAAAACAAACCAACTTAATGCGTTTAAGTTGATGGTCGGTGTTTTGTAAAACAATGCATAATTTTAAAAAAGGAAATATTGGCAACAATTTCGATTCTATATTAGTTCTTGCATACATCCTTCATCTTTCAATTCCTTTGTTACCTCTTGCATACTATACTATGACAGTAAAGTTTCATGTCATCTTCAATCAACACCAATTAACTCGAACAACATTAAGGAATGTGTCAATACAACAATGCGCACACACTACTAGCATGTGAACACTTACCGATCATAACACAAAAATTGGAACCAATGTTATGTATTAGCATATTCGAAGTGTGTGTGAAAATAAATGTATAATTTGTTATAAAATAGTCAAGATGCAGCCATAGTTAATACAAAAGGATATGACACTATCAACATTTCATATTCACATATGTGAAATTGCTAATGCATATTAGCCAAATTCTTATCTTCAATAAGTCATTGCCAAGGACAAACTAACCTAAGCACTGGAAGTTAAAGTAATGTAATTATGACTTGGTATCCATAATTAACTAGTTAACAACTCCAAAGGCATTGACATAAACCTTTCTTGTTCATCTTTGGCTATGTTATAAAATCTGAACTAAACACTAAATCATGTAAGTGAATGTTTCCTTAGGTTTGTAGTTTGATTTGGTTCTGATGGTAAAACAAAAACCGCAGACCAAATTGCGCAGTTGAGTGAAAAGTGAGTTAATAGAAAAGTTGAGTGAAAAGTGAGTGGCAACACCCGTTACATTATTAGGGTGTCTGCTTGTAAATAATACTTGGTGGTAGAGGTGCCTCAAACTTACATGTATCTCTAAATGTTTTATTGCGGTGTTTTTCCTTTGCACATCTTGTATGTGGGACTATACCGTTGTTGTTATTATATATACATTCATTTTGGCTTGTGCAATAAAAATAGAAAAGTGAGTTTTTTTTTTAACTATTTCCTGTCATTTAAAATGTATAATGACTAAACATTATTTATAAAAATTATAGTGTAATGCTTATAAAGTTATAAATTATGAAATGTTTTTTTTTCTAAAATAAAAAAGCCGATAAATAGCTCTTTGATTCAAAAATATTATCATTAGTCATTTTTTCAATTTGTGAATGTATTATTACCATAGAAGCTCCCGAGTAAACTAGAACATTATAACGACAACATCCAAGCTTTATCCTACTAAGTGGGGGTTGGCTACATTGATCAAATTAAGTCATGCATAATGTTCTATCTTAAATCATATTTGGATCCAATTCATTAATCTTTAAATATTTCTTATTAGTTGTTCATATAGGTTTTCTATGTCTTCCTCCACCTCTTTTGATCTGCATCTCCTTTATCCAATATACTCTTCGTGCTACAACATCTACATGTTTTTTCTCTACATGCCCAAATCACATAAGTCTATTTTCGTACTACTTTTTCTATCACATTAATAATTAATAAAAGATTACTAATTTTTATATCTAAAAACCGATTAAATATCCAAAATCGAATCACATTTATTGTTACATTACATCAAATGATTACCTCAAAGCCAACTTAAACTTCGGTGCAAACAAAATAATTATTCTTATATGTAAACAATACTTCTATTTCTATCATGTCATGCAAGAATATATATATATATATATATATATGTACGTGTATGTGTGTAATTTAAATAATATTTTGCAACTTTTTCTCGGGAAAAAAAGTATTGCAAGTTTTAAATATATATTGTACACCTGTACGCATGTTCTGCTATCGCCAGCCCAAACATTCAAACTATTTTTACATTTGGATCATCCTAATTCAAACATCCTTCATTTTCAATATCTCAATTTTGCCTATATGTCTCTTTTAATCTTAATTATTTCAGTTTTCATTATTTTTTTAATTATCTTCTCTCTCTATCAAGAGATATAAAAAGGATTGAAAAGGATTGAAGGATGTTTGAATCAGGGTGTCCAAATCCGTCGTTCCAACTTCCAAGTAGCAAAATTGCGCTAGTTTCATCATATTTTTCATAAGGCAGAATATATTTAAAAAGTCTTAAGCCAAACACGAAGTAAGCAAGAAATAAAACAAAGTGAATATTGCTCTCTGCTCTGCACAAAACATTTCCATCTTGCATGATTTCCAAAAATGTTCATGCGTGAGTTAAGTCACGTTGCGTGACTTAACTCACGTACCTTATAACCTTTGTGTGACTTAAGTCACGCACCACTGGCATGTGCGCGAGTTAACTCACGCACGTTGGCCGGTGATCAGAACTCAAGAACACACGTTTTTGTGGACGGTGGTTAGTTTTCAACCTTCAACTTGCACGTTTTTTACACCATTTACACGTTTTTTGACCACATCTATGTTTTTTTATAACTTATACTACCATTATCACCTATAAATACCTCTCCATACTTCCATATTTCCTCACATCATCTCACTTTCTCTCCCTCCTCACTTTCTCCCTCTATTTCTCTTCTTTTTTGTTTCTTTCAATAGTCTCTTTAGGGGCAAAAGTGATCAGCCTTCTTGGGGTAAAATAGTGAGTAGCCGACTTGAGGAAGTGATCGACCCTTGGGATAAAATTAACTTTGCTTCTTTTTACCCCAAAAACTTTTTACCGTGGGTAAAAAAAATCTTCTTGGGGTATAAAAAGAACCATATTTAGATTTAGCCTAAGGGTTGATGATGTATTTTCCCCAAGAAGGTTGCTCACTATTTTACCCCACGAAGGCCGGTTACTTTTTACCCCAAAAAGGGTAAAAAGAAATAAATATATTATTTAGTGAATTCGAATAAATGTATCAATGTAATAATGTATCAATTATTGTATGAAGTTGATTAATAAAATGAGATGTTGCTTTTATTTTTATACTTGCTTTTATTTTCTAATTTTGTATTTGATGAATTTTGTTATATGTCTCAATTATTTAATGAATAATTCGAATAAATATTTATTTGAAGTGCATAAATAAATAAATATTGAATTAGAATAACATCGAATTTATTTTCTAATTTCAAATTTATTTTAAGTGCATAAATAAATTAGAATATAGCAAATAAATAATTTAGAATAAAGTGAACAAATAATGGTGTGAATAAATTCGAATAACCTCACGTATTTAATAAATTCGAATAAAAAGTTTAATTAAACTCATCGTGGAATCGAATAAAGTTGTGTATTGAATAAATTCGAATAAAAAGTCTAATTAAACTCAGTGTGGAATCGAATAAAGTTGCGTATTGAATAAATTCGAATAAAAGTTACATTTACATTACAATACATAAAGTTCCTAAATATGTCATATCATTACATTACATTACGTTCGGAAATGCACCTTCCAACTACAACAATTATCTTACTTTTGAATGGGGTAAATTCAAACTTGCCAAACAACAGCTCTCAAACATTCACCCGGAAGTTCTATTGTTTCATTCAATAGATTAAATTCTTGTTTCATTCAATAGATTAAGTTCTGTTAGTGATGGTTTGGGACTTTGTAGTATGTTATTTCTTAAAGTTTCAGATTCGATCCTTCTTGATACTAATTTAATTTAGATGGACTAATTTAACTTTTTTTTAAAAAAATATCAACTACATATAAATTAAAATGACTATGAACAAATTTTGAAAGATTAAAATAAAACAATGTCCATACCAAAAAGTGATATACCTACAAAGAATAAAATGAAAACAAAATTTTATAGAGAATAAACTTAAAAATAAGTATATTTAAAGCAAAATGATTGGTCACCGTGAGGATAACTCAATTAGTAAGTACATTGAATTTAAGTATTACATTGAATTAGCATAATTGATGATTCATGTAAATCATATTTTTACAGGTCTTGTAGATCATATGGTGCTTGGACAACCTCCAAGTTAAAGGAATTTTTTTATCGTCCCCATACCTTCCTTCGAAAATTTGAAAATACCCCCACAATATTTTTGGATTCTAGAATTTGAATTGAGTTTTTTGTATTGGGATTTTATAAAGGGGAAAATACCTCATACCTCTTCTTCTTCTTCTTCTTCTTCTTCTTTTCCTCCTCCTTCGTCATCCTCTTCCAAATTGAAACTCATTCATCTTCTAGAACCTGAACAAGAAGGGTTCAAAGCATATCAAATGATGTTTAGATTATGAAATCTTAATTATTTGTTCTGTCCTAATTATAGAATATGAATGTATAAAAAATTCTGAAAAAAACAATTAACCACAATTTAAGTGATGATGTTGGTTTTAGACCTTGTAGTGTGTTTCTTTTGAAGGTCTTTGGTTTGATTCTCCGCGGCACCCATTTGGATGGACTAATTTAGCTTCTTAAAAAAAAGTGTGTTTGATTTTGACACTTTGCTAATCGAAGGAAATCCCAATTCAATTCTAAAATCCTAAAATTGAAAAAAAAAAAATCGGGTTTTCAGAAGTCGCGAGAAAGACAGAGGAAATACGAAATTTCCCGAAGCTAATTATATGTTGGGCCTTTAGCCTCTTTCCCTTGTAGCTCAACAACAAGGGGATTTTACTTCATACCCCCATTTATGCCTATGGCCCAAAAAAATGGCGAAGCTAGCCAATTTTTTACGAGGTGGTAAAGTATAACAAAATGAAATAGAAGATATTTGTAACCTATAAAAAAATCAAGTGGCATCATAATTTGGGATAAAATTTTTATTGTGGCATCATACTATGCGTGATTTTAAATTAAAATCCAAAGTATGTTCTTGTATGTCTAAATGAAGGTTGCTTTGATCCGCTCTTTATGAAATTAGGTCTAATGGTTTTTTTTTTAAATTAAATTATTAGCCATTTGATTGATTAGATCTAATGGTTAAGAGCAGTGGCGGAGCCAGGAATTTTATAGAGCATGAGCAAAAAATTTATCGAAAAACGTTACTTCCTTCATGCGAATAATTTCACATTTCCTGCGGATATATCTTTTCTGCGGATCCTAAAATCCTAAGGTATTACCTCACCTGGGAACCTATAATCCTTGGCAAAATCTGCAGGAAATGTGTTTCCTGCGGAATTTACACAAAAATTTACAAGAAAAGCTAAAAGTTTTAGTAATGGCTGGGCTTGCTACAAAGAAAGTTGGAGCTGAGCCTGGGTTAGTGCCCACGCTAGCTGGGGGTGGCTCCGCCCCTGGTTAAGAGTAGGTGTAAGTTATAAGACTTGCTGGTGTCAACGGATTCTAACTCATAACCATTAGAGAAATACATCAATTCATTTTTTAAGAGAAATATGTTTTTTGTTTTTTTTTAAGAAATGAAATATGTTTTTTTGTTGACATCCATCCCTAAATAATTTTTAAGAGAAATATTTATTTTTTTTGTTGACAAAGTAAATAAAAATAGCACACACTTCCTTCAAAAAAAATAAAATCGCACACACTCATAAAGTAGTATACTTTAACCTTAAACTGTGGCACAACTACTTTTCACCGATTTTCAATTAACAATTAACAATAGCATATGGCATCGTTATGGCGCGCAGGGACCAAGCTATCTCTACTTGCAACCGCCATCGGCGGCGGCAGTGCAGCGGCGCTTATTGCCACCTCCGACGATCCCGCAACCGCGCTCAAGCTCTCCACAACCATCCCCCGTCGCCTCTTTGACGACGCCGTCACTGCCGCCAACATCGTTTTCGGTACTGTAGATCTCACAGAATCTTCGTTGCTTCCTAAGTTCATATGAAATTCAACAATTTCCATTAGTTCGAATTGTTGAACGCTCCATTGAAGTATTAGAATGAGTGCTTATTGAAGTATTAGAATGAGTGCTTATTGAAACTTGTTGAAAATTGAATTGGACTGCGTGTATAATTAATTAGAATGTTGAATGGTGAATTTCTGCTCGATCATTGTTCTAATTGTGGATTATGTTGTTTGTGTATTAAGTTATGTGCTATGTAGTAATGACACTTCTGATGAAGGCGTGTAAAGTGTTTGACACCGGCACTGACACTAACACACGTGATTACATTTGATTATTTTTATTTTTATTTTCTAATTTTTTACCAGTGTGACTTGTCCGTGTCAGTGTGTGCCTAGTGTGTGTGTCTGTGCGTGTCAGTGCTTCATAGGTTATGTTATGTGAAAATGAATGATGAATTGATTGTGCTAGTTTTGTTTCTTGTGTTGTGGTTAGATTATGAATATTCACTACATGGAATTCCGGAAGGGAGTATTGAGAGGGAGAAAGTTAAGCATGAAGTTCACCTCCGTTCCGCGGAAAGACTTCGAGACCTTTGTTTTAAGAATGGAGGGATTTATATAAAGCTTGGACAGCATCTTGGGCAATTGGTATATTTTGGTTCAAACTGTGTTGTCAAATTATTATGTACTCAACACGATAGGCAATGCTCAGTTGTTTGTTTGTCTATTGTCAATGATAGGAATACTTAGTTCCTCGAGAGTATGTTCAGACCATGAGGGAGTCCATGCTTAATAGATGTCCGGTTTCTTCGTATGAACAAATATGTGATGTATTCAAGAAAGAGTTTGGAGCAGCACCAGATAAAGTATTTAATATCTGTTTCATTCCTCTTTATAATGTCTCATCTTCGCCTAATTAGTTTTGTTATTCATGACTGCATTTTTTCTTGAAAAATGTTATTGTTGTGGTGGGTGAATTTTTGCTTCTAATATGTAGGTATTTGCCGAGTTCGATCCAGTTCCAATAGCAAGTGCTTCCCTTGCACAAGTTCATGTAGCTCGCACACATGATGGCCAAAAAGTTGCTGTGAAGGTTCCAGTTGTTGCTAAATTTTATTGGCTACTTATTATTAAAAACAATTGGATATTTTTCTTCTGCTTGGTTTGAATACGCGCAAGTACTTTATAAGCAACATTTATTGTTCATTCATATGGTATCTGTCAATGTACAGGTCCAACATTCTCACATGACTGAAACTGCGGCTGCTGATCAAGCCACTGTGGAGTTGATTGTGAACACTCTGCATAATTTTTTTCCCAGTTTCGATTATAGGTACTGCTTTTTTTTTTTTTTTTTTTTTTTTTGAAGAAGCTAAATTAGCTCATCCAAATTGACACCAGAGGGAATTGAACTTGAGACCTCGAGGAGGAGCACACTCCTAGGTCTCAAGTCAACACCACTAGGCCAACCTGGATTATAGGTACTGCTATGATGCTATTGGCTGTTAGAAATTCATCAGAAAATTTAGAAGTCATCTATATCAGCAACATACTAACCAGTAACCACAACTGGTAAATGTTTTTTCATTTGATTATTAAAAAACGGAATGGTCCTTTTTTTTTTATCAATTCATTTTCTGTATGATGCAGTAAGAGCTATTTATTTTCTGTATCCCCCCACTTTCTTTGCATTGATGATCTATTCATATTCTGTTTACTTGTCTGCAGGTGGTTGATTGATGAGATTAAAGAGAGTTTACCCCAGGTTAGTTGCTATTTACTATACTTGCCTAAAAATATGTCAATGTTTATTTTTAGGTTCTTGCCTACTGGACTAGACTGATGGTTTATACTTTATATGGCTGGGTTAATGTTATTTTCATTTTGTTAGCTTTCAAAATTGACTTCATTTCATTGTATACTTTAGTATGATTTTCTGATTATTTAATCTTTGGAGCAAAGAAGTTGGCATGTAGTGAAAATTGTATGACCAAATTTTGACGGGAAACTCGAGTCCTTAATTACATGTTAAGTTGAGATACATTTTATTCTATGAGTCAATAGTTTAAAAACAAACCTAAATTTGGAAAAGTATAAATTTTTATGCCTGCCTTTTCTCCCCGCTAAATCATGAAAGTTTTAAGAATTACCTATCTGGTTGTATTAAAAAAATTTACTGCGCATTTATGCGGCAATCCTCAAATATATCTCATATATATAAAATATTTTTTCTGTTGTGGTAAGGTTTTCATGTCAAGATGGTAGTTTATTTTCATTTTCAATTTCTGCTTGTTTCCATTAACTTCCAATTTGTCTTTTGAGGATTGGTGGTGGGGACTTGATTAGAATTATTTGGCTCCGTTATATTCTTGATTAAAACCTTGAACTTTTTTTATGTGAGTGTCATTCTAAAGTTTCACATAGTTAACTAGTTAACCTTATTGTTTTACGGGCATGATTACTTTCTTGGTTCTTGATCTTAATCTCCAAATCTAGTCTTTAATGTTCTAAAACGTAAACAATATTGGCCTAGTAATCTTATTGTTTGGCTTTCTACACCAGCTTTTTGGTTCTGATTTGTGGTGCAATTTATGCAGTGGATTGTACCTGTGGCAACACTTGCATCTCCCATTTTCAATGGACCAACATAGCTTGTCTCGAAATTAATGTTTTGGGACATGCATGACGATATTGAACCGGAAAATGATAAATTAGTAACTTAAATTAGAATTAAGATAAAGGATCAATAGAGTAATTTTTCCTGTTGTATATTTGAATGTTTGCAAATCATATATGATATTTACAATTTGGAGTTACATAAGAATGTTTCACTACGTATATATAGAAGCACCTTCTCTGGTATTGTTACAAGATAGTATTCTAGCTAGATTAGTTTTGTCAGGAATTTTGCTTGATTTATGTTGGATTTGGTAATTTTGTGTTTCTGATTCATCATTCTTGGGTTCAGTTTTATTTTCTCTTCATGTTTTTGCCTTCTGCTAGATGATTAGTGATTTGGTTTGTTCATATTATGACTGCCAGGAATTGGACTTTTTAACTGAGGCAAAGAACAGTGAGAGGTGTTTGGAGAACTTCCGCAACTTGTCTCCTCATATTGCAAAATATGTATATGCACCAAAAGTATACTGGGGTCTGAGTTCCTCAAAGTTGCTTACAATGGAATACGTAGATGGTGCTTATGTAAATGATGTGAAGACCATTAAGAAACTAGGGATCCGTCCACATGAACTTTCAATATTGGTTAGTTCATGCTTATTGTTTCACTGAAGATGCCAGTACAATGATCAGTGGTGGTGTTGTAGCGTATAACCTTTTTATAACATGTTGCTTGTGTTACGATACCTCTGATGAGTTTGATCACATATATCAAAGAAGTTGCGCAAGTTAATGAGTGTTTTGATTCCCTCATGCAATTGGCACCCTATATAGTTTATCAAGAAAATAAATAGGTACTCCCTCCGTTTCAAAATGAGTGTCGTTTTAGCCAAAAAAAATTGTTTCAAAATGAATGTCACTTTGAAAGTAAATTGGTATTAATTACTTTTTCCTAATAGTACCCCTTAATTATTTATCACTATGCACACTACTTCCAAAGTACCACATTTTACTTTAATTTATAATGATGGGAAAATGCACCAATAGTTAACAAGGCTATTTTAGTAAAAGTGTCATGTCTATAGACAACATTATTGCATTTCTTAATATTTGTGTAACAACCTTAAACGACACTCATTTTGAAACGGAGGGAGTAGTTTATTACTATAAAATTCCGCATCCTCGCTATGCGTGTAATCCATAGAAGGTCAGAATCAGACCCACTACGTGGGTCAATAGTAGACAGCCTTGCCATATATTTTCGGGAGTTTGATTCCATGACTCAAACTGGGAATATGACCTCTTGGTTACATGGCAGCAACTCCAATTATTTAACTAAGTTTCCCTTTCAGCTGACCGACAAAATAATTTACTAAATGTGATCATTATTTTGCAGGTTAGTCAAACTTTTGCTGAAATGATGTTCAAGCACGGGTTTGTACACTGCGATCCACATGCTGCTAATATGTTGGTTCGCCCGTTGCCTTCCAGCAAAGCTAGCATTCTGGGTAAGGATTCCTTTGCTTGCAAACTTGTACTTTTTCTACAACTCTTTACAATCTAGATATAGCCTTAAAGCCGTTGCTTTGCGTTTTTTAATTTCTCTTACATTTTTGGTTTGCTAATTCTGCTCTTAAGTAGGAGGGTCTCTCCCCTTATGTAATTGGACGTGAATTGCAAATGGGAGGGGGGGATTTAATTTGGGGGATTAAGGGAAAATGATGGCAAGTTGGTAACGGTTACCATTAACAAATGCCATGATATGGAACACGAACACATTCAACTAGTATCCGAAAGAAATTGAAAGAGAAAACAATAAAATATATAAAATTGAAGGGAAATGCTCTGAAATAATATTGGAGTATCCTGTTGGTCTTGATACCTGAGCCGAGGCACTACTCGACTAGGGAAATTCGAATGTCCCTAAGCTCTCCCTTTTAACTGACAAGTCACTCCAGAAATCACTAACCAACTTATACTCCCCTCCCCTGTCCATATAACCACCGTGCAATGACTGACATCTTTTATAGCTAGCTAGTTAGTTAGTTAGTTATAGTGGAACTTAAACTATTCCCTACTGTTTAACCTATCTCTTCACTTAGATCCTCTTTATGAGTGGTCTTCTACTGATACTCATCCAATCCTCTGCAATGCTTTCAGTTTCACCTTGTCCTTTAGGTGAAATTGTGGTAAACTGTGTGGCATCTTGGATGTTGATTCCCAAGAGTCTTCAAACTCTATTAAGTGTGCTATTTTGAACTAGTTAAAGCGGGATCGATGGTTCAGCCTGGGTGGTGATGGCGGGTTCTTCCTCTTCCTTTTGCTGTTTTAGTGTTACTATCCTCCCTCGTATATGATATACCCCTTTGACCTTTGACCCGTAGCCTCCAGTACTGTAAGCGACTCCTTGGCTGGCTACTAGTTGCATGAATCCTCCACCCCTTTTATCGAGGATGGTATTTTTTGTCACCATCAACCCAGCTCAGCTAAAGTCTGTACCTCATGGAGACTTGATTTGTGCTTCACTTGTCTCCTAAATATCAGTGATCCTGTTCCATTGAAGTTTTTGGCTTTTTACCTCACCTGCAGTCTTGCTTTCATAATTACTGAAGCATTGATATCCTATTTTTACAATTTTTTATTTGTTAATTTCCCATATTTATTTATGGGAATTGCTAACAAGGGCACTTGATAAGAAGTTTAAAGTGGCAATTTTACCTTGGGAGTTGTGTATTCACACATTGAATTTTGAAACATTAAAAAGTAACTTTTTCAACATAAAATTTATCAATCGTTTCTTATTTTAAATCCTTAACAAAATGACTCTCAATTCTTAACTTTTTCACATGAACAGGCTGGAGAAAACCACAGCTGATTCTTTTAGACCATGGACTCTATAAAGAGCTTGACTTCAATACAAGAAACAATTATGCTGCACTATGGAAGGCATTGATATTTGCTGATGCTAATGCAATCAAGGAATACAGTAAAAAGTTGGGTGCTGGGGAGGATTTATATGCAATTTTTGCCGGAGCTCTAACAATGAGACCTTGGAATAAAGTTGTCGACCCATCCATGGATCATTTAGTTATACAGGGAAGTGAGAGTGACCGTTCAGAACTGCAGGTAAGATCATGATTTTGTACTAGATATTGATCTTCACTCATAGGTTCATGTTCATTTAGATTATAATGCTTGCAGTTTACTTCTTTGCCTTTTAACATGTTGAATTATTTCAATACACATGTTGATGCTGGATATCTTACGAAATGACTCTCAATTCTTAATTATGTTTAGTTGTATATCATCCATTCTGCAGCTTCACCATCTATTTTTTCATGTAATTGTTCAATTAGAACATGGTTTGCTCTTTGCTAAATATAGATGTCAATACATTTTAACAAGATATAATGATGTTCTACATTGCTGAATTTACGAGCATGGCATGTTGAGCCTGATGAAAAAGAAGCTTGAAATGACTCTCCTAACTGTTTTGCAGATGTACGCTTCTGAATATTTCCATGAAATCTCCGAGCTTCTAAGGAGATTACCTCGTGTGATTCTTCTAATGATGAAGACAAATGACTGTTTAAGAGCAGTTAATAATACCCTGGTACGTACAATATCATGTTTTTCATCGACTGCCATTACTAAACTTGTGATCGAATGATTAATACTCTTCAAACAGAAGTAGCTTGTGTCTAACTTTAAAAATTAAAATAGCCGGTCTGTTACATGTAAGTAAAATATTTATCATTTCCAAGTTGTTGTTTCTGTTTATAGTGATTTTTTATTTTGGACATCATCAGACACAGGGATCATTACTGGAGACATCTCTGAAAACATCTTGTATCATTGGAAAGGTTTCTTCTGAGGCTGTCATTGACGCAAAAAGGTCACAAAGCAAGTCAGTTTTAACTTGGTTTAACATTAAATGGGACAAGATTTTGCTGGAAATACAGCTTTGGAAAATGCAGATGTTCTTGTGGCTTTTACAAGTGAGAAAGGCATTGCCTTGGTCTCACCAAGCATCATAAAGACATAATCTTCCTAATTTTCTTTTTGGTACATTTTATTTTACTTTTTTACAAAATATGCTCTTGTATTCTCTGTCTCCGTGGTAAGAAATTCCTTTCCACCTTGTGGCTTTGTGTGAGCACGGATTAACAAATTGATTTTTTTGTGCGTGATTTTCATGTTTGGAGCCTCAAAATTACATTTGGACAAAAGATACAAGATTTTGAGGCAATCCAAATCGAGATGAAACATGCACTTTATAGGTTAAACTTAAAAGATACATGTATTCATTGATTCAAAATGCTGTAAATCCCAGTTAAAATGGGAAAAGTGCACTGAAAAGAATATGATTATATCTAACATAAATATAGTACTCCGGTTACAGGTCTAACTATTTGACGATTCAGATGCATTCTGATAAAGGTAGTAGCCTACTACATATGTCAAAGATATTTAGCTTGCTGTATTATTTTTTCAGGACCTTGTATTGAGAAGCTGATTTTGAATGAACTTGCATAGATTTGATTCCATTCTAAACAGCGGATTGACGCATTTCCGGTTTTGATAATTTACCATATCAAAGAGGAAAACTGTTAATGATATAGATTGCAAATTTGCACCAAAAAAAAAAGAAGCAAAACTATTACTAGTTCAAGGCAATCTCTATTATCCACATGGTTAAACTTCTTTCTATTAACCACTGATTACTTATAAATAAAGCTCATAAAAAAGCCAAGAGAGAATGACTTTTACTTACCCATATACTGTCTGGCAGTGTAGGCTTTTAATTTGACAAACAGTTAATGATCCAAGAATTCACTGAATAATTTGTATCCTGGTGTGAATTTTTGTACATTTTTAATCCTTGAATGATTATAACAGTCATTTTGTTTTTTCGCATCATTCCTTACATCCTGTGCAAGATTCTATAAACTATCGCATCATCGTTTGGTTTCACCAAAGAATTTCTACCCGTTCCTTGTCCTAGAATGTAAAAAACATATCCAATTTTGTCCAACTCATTCAACACTTGGGGAAGATCATCACTAGTATGAACTTCTTTTTCTGAATAACTTATAGAATCTTTATTGTTCACGGCTTTAAGTCTAAAAGTGCTCACATATTCATCATCAAGCTCTCTTTGCTTTTAACAATCCAACACTGCAGACAATAATCCTTTTCACAAGCTCTGTGTGGTGTTGAATCAACTTTAGCAGCCTCTCCTAACAAATGAATCTCATAACTGATATTTGAATTCATTGATGCTTTGACATCTCCATACTAATGCAAATGCCTCGCGATCCTCAGGATCACCGATGAAACGAATAACTACACGTAAATCAACTATGAACAACAAACTGAGACTGCGATCAACGAAGATTCCAACAGAACATGGTGCATCTCTCATCACGTTCTGGTTTATATTTTTAAACGCCTTGTTCGTTATTTCTAGAACTTCTACATTTGATTGTTTGTGAAAAGAAAAGAGAATCAATGTTGCTTGTTTTTCCTGTGCTACATTGTGTATGTCTAAATGAATGGTTGAATAGGTTAAAAGTGCAGCAAGTTTTTCAAGACTAATGTTTTCATGCTGTGAGGGTTTGTGAACCACTTTGTGTGTTGATGTGTACTGCTAAAAGGGATGTTGTTGTTCCTCTTATTTCGACCAGTCGAAGGGAGAATATGCGTAAGGGAGAGTCTAATTTGGCACGCCCAAGGATGTTGACAATTTCCTAGGTGTGACAAGGGTTGTGGACAGCTAAAACTCGCAGCCTAATATGAAATGTTAAGCACTAATTTGAGTTTTATTTTGGTGGAACTAAACTGAGTCGCATAAAAATTACAAAGGACTAAAACTCGTTTTTAATCTAAAGTTAAAATTGTTTACAGTGGTAAATTATTATTTTGTTTAAAACCAAACATTTAACCTAAAATTTGTTTGGTTTACATTTTTTTATAAAATCTAGTGTGATATTTTTTTTAGGGGGAAAACTATTGTGATATTAAAATTCACTATAAAGTATTGGTATATTATAAAAAAATGTAAATTGTTTTGAAAAAACTCTATTAATAAAAGCACACTTTTTATTTGAATTTTTTAATCTACATACTAACGTCCAGATGAACACGTTTTATTGTCAAGGAATAATAAAATGGTAAAAAATAATTAAGTGAAAGAGTAAAATATTGGAAGAAACAATGTCACATCAAAACACAATATTTTTTATATAAGATCAAAATAAGTATTTTTTTTTATAATTTCAATATTGTTTTATTGTTGTGGATTGTTCATATTTTAATGAAATTTAACTCATTTTTTAATTGATACTTTAAATAATATTATAAAAATGATAAAATAATTTAAATAAGGGGTAAAAATTAAAGATAAAACACATCCGAAAAGTGCATTCCCTACACGAGTGTATAAAATAAAATATATAATTGTAGAATTTTGCTTTTGGTGTGTAAAATATAAGAGAGGTAAGATTAGCAAATATAACATTATTTAAAAGAGAGTATTATATTTTAGGTAAAATTACACACGGTTCTTTAAGTTTAATCTTTATTTCAAATTAGTTCATAAGTTTTTTTTTAATTACCTTTTATGATACATTTTGTTTACACCATTAACCTTTAAGTTATCTTCTTGTTTCATTGAATTACTTTTTGTTATATGTTGTGATGGTGCAAACCATGAGTTTTTTGCACAATTAGAGATGAGCAAACATGCAAGTATCCATTCATCACACCTTACGCTAGAGATAAATGGTTCATTGTTTGAAGTTTGTAAATTTTAACCATTTATGTTAAATGAAGATATTGTTGCGAATAATGAGATACTTTTGATTTTAAATTTTTTAGATTAGAGAAACAAAAAATAACAAAAGAATGAATTTGAACATATCTAACATATTTATGTAAGTTTTTTTGATATTAAAAAATCACACATTCTTTATTTCAATAGAACTTATTGAAAAGACTATCGGTGAGGATATAATATAACATAAGTCACCAATTTAAAAAAATAAAAACTTAAAGATTTGATCTTATTAAAAAAAAAAATCAAACTTAGAAGACCATGTGATGTCTATATATTTTATGAGAAAAAAATAGTATAGTATTATTACCATGCGAAAAAAACGGATCTTTTAAAAATAAAATAAAAAAACTGAAACCAAAAATAATAATTCAAATTCATAAGATTCGAGAAGACGCAGTATTTATACCTTTAACACGCACCAGGTGACAACTGAGTCGTTGTAGTATAGTGGTAAGTATTCCCGCCTGTCACCCGGGTGACCCGGGTTCGATCCCCGGCAGCGGCGCATTTTTGTCTTTTATTTTAGGGAACATAAACTTAATACTTGAAACATTATCATGTATATGTAAATGTAAAGCATTCTAGGATTCTATATATTTAATTATTTTCCAAATGCAGATTAATTTTCTATTATCTCCTTTTATAATTTTCTTCCATATATCACTCATGCCACGGACATTTTAATATGGATATATACGTGCTATTGCAACAAATTTATAATGAACAGCAGAATATAATACTTTCAGGAGAGAGTAAAAGTCCTGAATAAATGATTTTTTCATTAAAACTTGTGCTGATGAGTACAAGACTTTACTTCTGGAAGTATATTCCAAACTCCTCCTCCTGTGATAGAAATTTCTACGAGCAAATTTCCAGGTACATCGTACTTTGCAAAGAAAACCGAGAAAACAGATTTGTTGGTGCAGCATATAAGAAGGTCTTGGCAATTCACAAGAGGTCACCTGGGGGGATATTTTTCTCTGTCACTGAACAAAGGGTAGTAGAAGACTTGCATAGGAAGTTATGTAAAGGGTGAACTGGAATTCAATGATGATGATAATCGTGAGGATTTTGAGAACAAGAGTGATATTGTGGATACATTAGGAAAGGAAGGAAGTCTTGTTTCTTTGAAGGATGCTTTTGAAAAATTGTCTGGGCAAGCTCCATTAAATTCCTCAAATGAGATGACGACATTTTCTGTGAATACAGAAGAGGGTTTAGACCAATCAAAGGTTTGCAGTGAGAAGATATAGAGAGAGTCGCAATCCTTCTCCAGGTGCATCTTCGTTTAGAGCTTTACGCTGTGCTGCCTGCTGCAGCTCAAATTCGTGTATTTGAAGGAGTTAAGGAGGAAAAGAGGTTTATTGTTGTTGCTACAATGTTGTAGAAACATCTTTAACAATTCCAAGTATGTGGTTAATACCGGAAGGAAAAAGGTGAATAATTATGACTCCTCTAATCTAACTAATGGCATGGAGACATATGAAGTGCAATGGATAAGTAAGGCATCTGTTGCTCAGCATGCAGGCCGAACTGAAACCTAATACTGTTATCGTCTCTATTCTTCTGCAGAGTTTCCTGAGTACTCTCCTGCTGAAGTTAAGAAAGTGTCGGCTCTTGGTGCTATCTTTTTGAAATCCAATGTAGCTTTGATTTTTTTCATTTTGCTTCTGAGTTTTTATTCCATCTACTTGTTTACTTTGGGTGCTATCATTAGTTTCGGATTCTGTAAGTGCAGTGTAGGTTTCAGTCATAATTTCTGGTATCGGAAAGGAAAGGAAGCAGGTCTTCTGCTATGCATCATTAAAAAATTGGTTCAAGGAATTATATGCAACTTATATTCTTAAATTTGCTCCTGAACTTTGAACTTTGTTCTTTACCACATGATTTATTGAGCTCTTCTATTGTCTGGTAACTTGATTTATTCATTTCCTAGTCAAATTGGATTTTTATTTCTAAGATCTTTCTGTTGTTATCAGTATTACTGCTCATCCAGGTTTCCACTTCCTACTACTCTTAAAGCTGCTTCCCTGCTTGAAGCTGAGAATTGCTTGAAAGCTCTTGAAGCACTTGATTGCAAAGATGAACTTATAATTTTGGTAAAGGCCATGGCTCATTAACCTGAGTCCTTGTCCTCGTAGAATGATCCTCACTGTCATTAAAATTACAAGGCACAAGCATAATTGTAAATTGTAATCCATGTCTGCTTTTGGCATATGCTATTTCAGCTGCTGCTGCATTGAGTTTGTCAAATCATTTTGTAACGTGATATGAAGGAAGTGGTAAGCAGCGGATATTCAGAGATGTATGAGTTGTCACTACATTGGTAAAAAAGAAAAGACAACAAGAAACTTCTAAAGTTGCACAAAAAAATTGAGTTGTCATTAGTGATGCTCTAGCCATAGCATATGTTTTGCCGTGTTTTGGACATGCACAAAAGTCAGTGCAATTTTGCGAGGACAGTACGTTACATTTCAAAATCATGGATGATATGTCCAAACTAAGACTACGAAACTGGTTTTTTATCAGAGTGAAGTTGGTTTTAAACAAGAATACTCATGGATTTCACGGAACTCTAGACGATGTGGAAAATGCTCAGCAGGTTTCTTCTGGGCCCTATTGTCTCTCTCTGGTTAAGGAAAGACTCATTTGTCAAGCAATATGTGCTGGTTTAGGCAGATAGGGTTGCTAAATGTATTACAACTTCTAGGGCTGCTATTCTCGTACGTACGTATCAATCATGCATAGTCGAAGAAAGAAATTTCCTTCATCGTTGGTCATCAGTTTCTAGTGTACATCCTGAGTTTTTGATTTAGAATGAACTATCAGAGACAAAAAGATCAGACAAAGAAGGGGTGACGAGTGCTAAGAGTGCGTATCTGCCCGGAGTAACTAGTGTGTCCATGTTTGGAATCTGTTCGAAAATACATGTCAGCCCCTCCTGAAAGTATTTTGAGGAGAGAAACTTATGGTTAAAAAAGGGTTGAAAATCTTATCATCAACTTCAAGAGTAAGTTATGATGAACGCTTCACAACTTGGGTAGAAATTCAAGTTGATTGGTAGCTCTGCCATGTTAAGGATGGTGTGGAAAGAGAGTCCAAGAGAATTATGTTCAAAAATTTTGGAATGGTTTCAGCAGGGTTTTCACTAGCCCTTTGAAGAGCTATGGTTACAGATACTTGGCGAAGTGCTTCCAGAGACACGAGAACGCCGTCTGTGTAAAAGTTTTAATACAAAGTTGAAAGAGAAATCTAAATCACTGCATCGATTATCAAAACATTTGGTGTTTTCATAGTTTTATGCCATGTTTAGATTAGTTTTAGAGCTCCTCATTAAAAACAAATTTATGATTATTCAAAGCCCTTGTGAAGTTGTTGAAGTAAATCTTCTAATAAAATTGAGATAGTGCAGAGACATTATTATTGGATGTTCCAACTCTAACCAAAACAGCTCACTGAAAGTTTGAAAAACTAACTCCCAATTCAACTTTAACATAGCCGCATTATTAACGGTTTTGAGGAACAAAGTCCAAGACCACCTTCAGAGAAAAAGAGTATAAATTGTGTCCCAAGCAAACCGTGACATCAATCTGGAATGGACATCTCCTGACCAAACAAAGTTTCGTACGTAATGATCCAGCAATTCAATCAAAGAAATAAGCATACCATGAATGACAAACTTGACTAATTGAATCCTTCCAGTTAGGAATAAATTATAGGGAGAGTACCAGCAGTAAATTCCTAGTATATTTGAAATGATAGTCAATTTGTTCGAGGGTTAGATTTAGTCTCAAGTCGCTTAGAGATATGGCATGTGTAGTGTTTATAAATATTGGGCATCCTTTACCTTACAAGCCGGTTTTGTAAGGATGGGTTAATAATTAAGGAAATCATAAATCAAAGCATAATACTGGTAATATCTACTAGTATGTGATAGAAAAAATAATACTGTGAATCTGTGATAAACTAAGATACTATGAGATAATGAAAAATGTTTTCCTATCTTCTAAAGTCACAACAAATCCAGGGTTCTCCTGCAGTTGGAATTTGTAAGCAATAATAGAAAATCAAGGCTACATTTGGGTTATAAATTCTGTCCTACATAAATTTGAACACAGTTTTTTTACTGTAAGATATCCTTCTTTTCTCATATCTATCTTTAAGCCATTTCATTACAATCAAGTTACTCCATCATTGGTTAGTCTAAGTTTTAACTTTAGTTGTCTAGATAGCAAACTTCCAAATTTTAATGTCATGCAATGCCAATTCCTTCCAGCATCAACCATATACTTTAACGATTGATTTATTATTCATAGAACGTCTTTTTCTTTTCAGCTCCCAACAACAAGAGTAACTCACCTTCAAGGAACCGTGGTAAAAGTTCCATGATGATAATGACATTCATCCTACTATTTATGCTCTGCACATGATTTATATATCCACTTAAATTTTGAAAATTTTAGAACCACCAGTATGTGATCAATTACACATGCACATTTTTGGGACATTGTCATTAGGATTTATCCCCAACCTTTTTGTGTTGCCATTAAAGGTAGAGGTGGGTATAATGTTGTTGGTATACTAGAAGAAGCAGCACATGATAGCAAAAATATTATTCCATATGCTGTTATAATATTGTGTGAGACAAAGACGGTATCAATCAATTTGTGTTAGGGGACATATTTTGAAAAGGGACCTCGTAAAATTCCGTATAGGTAACATGAAAAATGCATATCACATGTTGAGAGTATGTGATGTGATATTGTTTTGCCAGATTTTCCTTGACTGCTTGGTAGTTATACACACACATCTGTTCAAAATTACTGCTCCCTTCGGTCCTATTTATAAAAAACATCTGACTTTTTTGATTCATTGCATAAATGATGTATTTGATTTATATTACATACAGAGTACATTAATTACATGAATCTGAAAAGTAAACATTTTCTATAAATAAGATCGGAGGGAGTATCAATCTAGCAAAATAATCATATTTCTGCAGGCAATTAATAAATATTAAATGTTCAACCAACATGATACAGTTATAGTCGGTAAATATCAGCTATCGGTTGAAGAAAGTTCTACACCAAATTTTATTTTATTTTTTATTTTTTAAAATCTTTCCAAATGTAAATCAATGAAGTAAAAAAATAGTTGAAATACAATTGGACTTTTAGACACTGAGCTAGACTATTCCATCAAGCTTTGGACCGGACCATTCTCAATATTTTTATTTGTTCTTTTAAATATAATAAAAAAAATTAAAACTTATCAGCTAATTTAAAATTTATTAATAAAAAGATATTTAAATATGTAATCTTAAAAAAAAAAAAATTAAGCTAATATTTTTAAAAAATTTAAGTTTATAATTTATTAATTTGATTCAATTAAAGGAATAAATTTAGAATTTGATTAATATTCAATGTTAGTGGAAAAATTATTTACATTTCTATATCCAATTAATTATATTTCAGCAAATAGATAATTGTGAAAACTAATATGATAACATAAAGAACAAATGAATCAAATAAAAAAAAGGTAAGACCAGAGTAACCCATGATCCACGTGGATCAGGTCAGGGACATTAATATGTTCCCAATAATAAACATGTCAGATTGGTTTGACCCACTTATATAGTTGTACTTCTTGGAACAAATTAAACTAAATTGGACCAACTCATTTCACAGCTCTACATTTTTGTTTAAATTGTTGCATATATATATATATATATATATATATATATATATAATTTTTTCTATAAAAACTGATGCATATATATCAACAACAAACAATAATTTTTTCAAAAAAACTAACAACATCAAATCCTAAATAAATAAATAAACTAACAACATCAAATTAAATAAAAGTTTTGTTTACAAGTGTCCTAGAGTATTCTTTAAACATTATAAATTAAAAAATTATTTATTGAAAATGTCAAAAAATTTCAATTTCCAATGCACTGATTATACTAACTTTTATAAAACTTTACTATTTAAGGTTTTTAACTAGTGCACTAATTCCCTCAAAAATTAATGCCCCAAGGCACTCGTTAACATTTCTCATAAAATAAAGGGTCTTGTTAACAAGTGCCCTCAAGACACTCTTTAAGGATACCAAAGAAAAATGCGCCGAAAACACTCGTTAACATTTCCCTAAAATAAATGATCAATTGCAAGTTGCCACCGCTTGAGAACATTTTTCACGTTAGATAGGATTCCTAAATCTTAAATGTCAGCAATGTTTGGTGAAGTCCCCGCAAAACCTGTTAAAGCAAGATAGTGTCATTATGGTAGTGATAAATTTGATAACCTACTCCTATCTGTTTCATCTCTTACATAGATATGTTCATTCATTTATTTCTCTTCCCCACACCTACTATCATTTCTTAGAAAAGTTGTTCTCCATGATCTATTCATTTCTCTTCATTGAATATGGTTATGTACTCGTAAGGTTGTTGATCAACACTACTGAATTTATGAAGCTTTTTGATGTATTGCAATAATAATCTATAAGTACATGACATTTTAATTTTCTTCTAGCCACGTGGTTTCCTAATATCTACAAGTTGATCGATGATCCCTATTTGCTTTTGGCTCTATTGCACATAATGTTGAATAAATTCTGATTCTTCTTTTTTTCCTTTTCACTTTTCTTAATTTGGTTATTTATGACATCATATCAATGTAGAAAAAAATATAAAAGGATGTCATTTGGTTATAAGAGGAAGCGACACTGATATAATTATACCAAATGAATGTATATGCATTCAAAGTAAACACAACAAAAGAAAATAAAATAAAATAAAATAAAATAAAAGTAAACACAAATCAACCATTATCTATTTGTTTTCTCCCCTAATATATGCACAAATAATGCAAATGATAGTTGATTTAATTGATAGGAATTCAACTTAATTAAAATCTTGTTTTCAATATGAGAACATTGTTGTTAATATTGAAGCATATTCGTAAGCGTTTTTAAAGTCTGATTTCTGATTTAGATGACTTAAACTATTTTTTTTATACAACAAATAAATGATATATCCAATAACTAAATACTTGTTATTGTTATCCGTATTTGTTCCTTCTAACTCGTAAATTTTTGAAAATAACTCTTTAAGCTTCTAATATTTCTCCCAACCACCCTCAAATTATATAAATAAATACATTCGACTGCAATTAACTACTATTTGTAAAGATTTTTTAAACGATTAAAGATCTAAAAAGTGTCGTTGGTCGTTGGAGTGGCCAACAACACTTAAAAGTTGTTCGATGAAGAAAAAAGAGAAATTGTTGAAGCGTGAAACGCAACGTCTCTAAAAAATTTTAAAAATGAATAAACCATTTTCTCTAGTTGTCCTTCTTGGACAAAGTAAAATTTCTCTTGTCCCTCACACTTCAACCATAAACTGCAAGCGGCCTCACCTAATAATCTCATTTACAATGCAGTACTTGGACATTAACATTCATGGACCAAGATGGTCCGACCAGGAGGAGAAAATTGTCCTTCCAGCCCTTAAATTTATTTTTGACCCCACAACTTAAATTACCCTTTATCTTGGTAAATAAAAATTATATTTCTTTAAATACCAGAAAAATTAAAGTTTGAGTTTTTGGTATACATTTCTGGTAAATTAAATATATATTTTACTCAAAACTTTCATATTTAATATATATGTAGATAGGGTGGTTAGCTTACTTCCACCCAAGAATTGAGTTTTTAGTAAAATGTACGTGGGACTAGGCTTGCTAAAATACCCACTTGTTACTATTCAAACAAATTTTAGACAAAAAGTTATTTTTGTAAATTTAAGAAACAGTTTTTGGAATGTTTTATTGAAGAAAAAAATTAAGTGTAATTTACTACATTATCCTTTATTTTAAATTGGTTTGAATGAGGGCAAGTCAATTTTTTTTTCAAATGAAAATGTGCATATTTGTTATTGCTAAGTTAGACCTTAATACTTTTAGATTGGCCAAAAAAACACATTAATGTCTACATTAGGAAGTCTGCACATTTTCATTTGGACAAAAATACCCATTTAATCATCATGAATTCTAGAATCATCCGTTTTTCAACGATTTTTACGATACTCAGTATTTTATTGGATGAAATCAACTTGACTTTCACAATTTAGAAATAGACCCCAATAAAATTAATATGATTTCATCTAATAATAGAATGAATGTTAATTCATCTAATCATTTTTATAAGAAACAGAACACATTCATCACCTGACAAAAAAATAAAAACACATTCATCAAAATCAAAGAAACATCATGAAAATGATTATTCACATTTAATACTTCTATAAAATTAAAAGTACTTAATGTCGACCCTTATATTAACTACTCTTAATTTTACAAATGTATTTACTTTTAACATTCTCTCTCAATGTTTCTTATCATGATTAAAAAATTTAACACTTTTGTTTTTTTATAAAAAAAAGTCTAGAGGAAGTAAAAGAAGTGCTGAACGAACTTCATCAAAGACAAGTTGTTTTAAAAAAAAAATCGATTATTAGATAGAACAATTATTTATCAGATTTTACTTTTTTTAAGTAATTCGATTATTGAATATAACAATTATTTATGAGATTTTACTTACCTTTTTAAGTTAACTCTGAATTATCAGCTCATGACTTTCTAGATCGGATGGTTAAAATAAAATTAAAAATACTCTTTTTTTTTACTCAATTAAAAATACTCTCTTTTTTTAGGATGATCAATTAAAAATACTCTTGAAAAGTGTGTCACGTGAAATTTCAACAAACATTTTGGCAAGCATTAAGGTAAGGTGTGTGATGTCAATGTCATCATTCCTAACAAACCAACCATAATGTTTGATTTGGTATTTCTAATAATTAGCTTATGCACATAGTTTTCGTTGACCCTCCACGAGCTTAGGAAGCGGTTTGACGCTGCCTGCTTTGGTCTTTTCCTTCTTCTGCCTTTGTCTTACGTATCCTTCTTCTTTCTTTTTAACCCTTTAAAACTCATCACTCATCACAACACAAAGAGAACACCACGAGAAACATGGTTGCACCTGCAAGACCTCAGTTTATTCTTTTCGGATCTTCCATCGTTCAACTCAGTTACAGTCATAGTGGTTGGGGTTCCTTTCTTTCTGACATCTATTCTCGTAAGGTAAATTTTCAAAGTAAGATTCATTCATTTCTTATCATCTTTAATTTGTCTATATACCAATTTTTTATGTTGGGATTTTATGTGGTTTTTATGTTTTGAAGATTCAATATTACAAAAATACTATTGTTTTAGGAAATTATTTCATTACATTGTAAGTTCTGCCTTTTTGAACTATGTGGTATATAATTTTTTTTTTGCTATGTCTAAGAAAATGGGAAAGAAAACAAACAATTTTTTTATGTAAATTAATATAAGTTTGAAAACTTGTGGGGAAGTGGTAAATGATAGTAAGGTCCCCTCTAGCTACAACATACATTTCTCAAGGAAAGAATTGATGTTGGTTGAATTTGAACTCCAATGTTGTTCGCAACTGACCTTATCTTTTCGAGTAGGACTAGAAGAGTAATGACTTTGTTCTTTTCTTAAATCTTAGCTTCAGTTTTTGTCTAATTACTTTGGTAAAGTTTTCAAAATACATAGAGATTGATTTTCTCACTTTCTCACGAGTATTGTTGTTGTTGGATATACATATACTAGTGTTGCTCGTTTTTGGTTTGTTATTCTATTATTTTTTAAAATTCTACCAAAAAAATCAAAAAATTCTACCAAAAAAAAATCTATTATTTTTTAAAACAAAAAGGAGGAATGCTTTTGGTCCTTCTCAAATTGCTAAATATAAGGTTGGTTTGGTGTCTTGGGTGGAGATTTAAGGATTAGAGTGTTAAGAAGTTTGAGGGTTCGATCCCCACCCTCATTGTGAATTTTTTGTTTGTTTATGGTTTCATACTCCAAGTGTGATGCGAACAATTACTAACAATATTAACATTGACAGTTTAGAAAAAGAAAAAGAAAACAATTATTTGATTTTATTTTATATCCTTCCTCGTATTCTCCTAAGAGATGCACGTAATGATTACAAAATAGATAGTCTCACCAAATACTCCATTAATTACATTTGGTATAGCAAATATGTGTGTGAAGTGGAATTCAAGTATATTCTTATCATTTATTTATTTTTTCCATTTGTTGCTTCTCGTCATCAAAGTTAATAATACATAGGATTGTTATCTTTTATGTTATGCTAATGAGTAGGCGGACATACTGTTACGAGGATACTACGGATGGAACTCAAGACGTGCACTTCAAGTCCTCAATCAAGTTTTTCCAAAGGTATTGTACCTAATTTGGCATATAATTGCATCATCGTATCTGAATTCTTTGAAGTAGCTTGTATTTAACATGATTTATGGTGGATGCACAGTATCTAAAGAAACGTAAATGAAAGTTTTTCTATGCGTAGTGGCCAGACAAAAACCCATAACGAACAATTGCCAAATCTAATAATGTTCGGAAGTGTACTGTCGTATATGATTTTTATTTTAAATATGCATAGGATTATCAGCTCTACATTGGCAACTATTTGTTTAAGTTTGTGCAGGCTATTGTTAGCTCCATGAAAATTGAAATGTTTCTATGTTACTGTACAACACGTATATTCTACTTTTAGTATCTCTCTTAGGGTATATTTGGATTGATTTATTTGAGTTTATGTACAAACATCAATACTTATGATAAACTATTTTCAGCTTGTTTCTATAAGTTTTAGGATAGCATATCAAAAAATGTTTGATTTTATTTTATCTTTTGTTATAGGAATAGCTTATACATGTGCACTTATACGATAAACATTTGTTGCACAAATGGTTAATTAAGTTGTTTATCAAGGCAGGGCCTTAGTTTTTTATGTGACTGCGTTTGAACAATATCCTCCCAGCATCATTCAATCATTTTTGTCCAACTTCGCAGGATGCTGCCACACAACCTTCTCTTGTGATAGTTTATTTTGGAGGCAATGATTCCATGGGTCCTCACTCATCTGGTCTAGGCCCTCATGTGCCACTTCAAGAATATATCGCAAATATGAGAAAGATTTTGGTCCATATTCAGGTACTCTTGCTCTGTCGATCACATTGAGATAATCTACGGAGAGACTAAGTTTGAGTAAAATACATGTCGTCGTAAAACAGTAACAAGTCAAATGAATGAGGGATATATGAAATAGTGAAAAATGACGTGTTGCAGCATTGAATGACAACATATTGTTATTCCTTAATAATGATGTAGAATATTTATTAAACATGATGATATTTTGCTTACAATTATGATTATGTTTTCATTTGAAATGTAAAACTACTATTCATAGTTTAATGAAAATATTGAATGTCAGAGCCTCTCTGAAAAGACGCGTATCATTGTTCTTAGTTGTCCTCCTGTCAATGAGGAAAAAGTGCGCGGAAACACCAGGTAGCCTCTTGCATTTTCACCTTTATAATTGTATTCATATAACATAATGAAATTCTAATCACATAATTTTTGTTCTCCTTTCTTAATCAGTGCAATTTTTAGTGAGTTGGTAAGAACAAATGAATTATGCCGAAGCTATTCTGATGCTTGTATTGAGCTATGCAAGGAACTTGATGTGAAAGTCGTTGATCTTTTTAATGCACTACAAAGTATAGATGACTGGAAGGATGCTTGTTTTACGTAAGATTCTTAACCTTTTTCTTAATCAATTTTATTTTTCTAAATACCAGGAAATATCAAGTGACATACTGCAATGTAATTGTTCAATATCGAAATCCTTCACTAGCTTTTCTCAAGTATCTTGTTCTTTCTCAATGCTTTCTTTGCTAGATGGTCTAAGCATGCATTCTTCCATCCTATCTGCATATTGACTGATACAATCTTTCGATTAATTTATTTAAACCTGGATTTGTTACTTTCTTGTAAGTTGTAATGTATACGCTATTATCCTCTTCCCCCTCACTGGATTTGCACATCCGTAACTTTAAATTATTTTGATCATGAAAAGATTGGATTAACCTTAATTTGGTCCTAAAAGATAAGTATATGACTTTAGTTTCTGAAAGTTGGAGAGTGACATCAATTTTGTCTTCTAAATAAATCCATATCAATTTATTTCTTCAAATATAGTGTTGTTCATCTATATAACCTCTTATGGTGGAAAAACATTTAGTCTAAGTTGTTATTAGTTCTTAAGTGATAGAAAAATGACATCAATTTTGTTCTCAAGATTCGATTTTGCGTGCCCAAAAAGACGATTTTAAGGTTACTTTAAGTGATGTTAGGATACTAAATTTGATGTCACATGTTTCTTAATATTGTAGCTTACTTTGTTTTCTTGTGAAATATATTAAAGTACAACCATTTTAGTGTCCTATAACCTGGCATAACTTGTAAAAAAAGAATGATGGGAAATGATAAATATACTAAAGCATCTTTAATTTTGTTCTAAATTTTAATGAATCATGTAGTGATGGTATCCATTTAGCAGCCGAGGGAAGCAAAATTGTGGTGAAAGAGATACTGAAAGTACTTAAGGAGGCTGATTGGAAGCCATGCCTCCACTGGAAGTCTATGCACACTGAATTTTCAGAAGATTCACAATATGATCTTGTTGCTGCTGATGGGAAAAGGACATTGAATCCTTCTGAGTGGACTTTTCATAGAGAGGTTCAGTGGGATTAGGTTGTTGGGTCATCAACCTTATATTTTAGTAGTTTCCTCCTTATTTAAGTTTTGTTTTAAAAATATTGATTTGTTATATGGTGACAAAATAGTCATCCATAAAATTTATAAAGTTTATATGGTGACAATGTATTTCTATACTTTCGTAGTTATATGCAAAATTTATCATGTATTTGTTGTTTAAGGAGTTTTAAAACTAGTGTAAGTTATATGATGTACGAGACATAAGTCCTTTAAAATAACTTAGTTATGAAGATGAATTCAATCTCATAACATTGTCTCCTCCACATTCTCGCCTCATCTTCTTCTATGAACATCCTCCCCCTTTCTTCTATGTTATTCCATTTTCTGCTTTTCTCTTTTGCTGATTCTTCTTCTCACTTAATGAATAATCCATCAAATATAATGGCTTATTCTTCTTAATGAAAGTGAGCATAATAAAATCTACTTTGGTTGAATGAATAAAGTTATAGCTATACACATATGAGAAAGTTTGCATAAACTGCATCATTAACATGCATGGCAAGTTTATCAACCCACTGTTATCGAACAGTTACTATGATAATACTTTTGCATATTTCGTTGTGGTTACATGGAAACTAGTTGAAAATATGTTTGGTTATGCATTGGAGTCAGTTAGGAAAGCAAGAGATGGTGTTAGGAAAGAGTATATCCATTTAGTTTGGGATTTAAGAGTAAAGTATATTGTTTTATGTCTACTTTCACCCTAGAATAAATCCTTATCTATGAGGGTATAGAATATATGATATTTAGAGTATTTAAGAATTAATTAATAGAAGTTAGTTAGTAAGTTGATAAATTTTTTAGGTGGTTGTTAAAAGTTGTTATTTTTGTTATTCTTAGAAAGTCGTTAAATGTCGTTAAATGGTTCTCATTTGGATGAGGAAATGATAGCTTTGAATAATTAAATTTTCTGACTAGAGAATTATCTAGCATGAAAGAAGACTGCTATTTTGAGGTAGCCTTGTGCACATTTGTGCACGGTTTGTAAATCTTTTATATCTTATCTTTCAACCTCTCTCTACCAATAAAAATCCTTCATTTGTTTGAAGAAAAAAATATCAACTTATCAGCTAACTTCTATTAACTAATTCTCAACTACTCTAAGTACATCATATATTATATATCCTAACATGAATCCTTCGTAGATAAGGGAAAGGTGGGGATGAGACATGGTGATGATTTTTTGTTTATTTTTTAAAAAAGGCTTAAATATGTCTTTCGTCCCTACAAATATATGTCATTTGAATTTTCATCCCTGAAGTTACTAATCCTTCTATTTTGCCATTGCAAATATTAATCATTTGAAAAATGGTTCTAATTACATGTGATTAGTAACTTCAGGGACGAAAATTCAAATGACCTATATTTGCAGGGTCGAAAGACCTATTTAAGCCTTAAAAAATATATTATGGATTTTTCTATTGGAGGGGACATTTATAATAGTCTTTGAAATTGGGCATATAACGTGGAGTTCAATTGAAGTTAACTTACCCAACACTCTACCTAACTAATTTGAGTAAAATTGACTAATTTATATAATTTTTTTGAACTTTTTGTTACTTCAACGTCTAATTTGAGATTGTCTTATATAGAAATGATAAGTAAAAATATAGTATAAATGTATATAGAGGCGGATCTTGACATTTGGTATTTGTGGCTCAAATTTTAAAGAAACGATAATGCAAACTATATATTAAACATTGTTTGATGCAACTAGACCATCGATCCGTGCTCCACACGGGTCCAACCAGCTAATTAACATGCAAATAAGTAACACGCTATATACTATGTTTATACGAATAGATCAATTTGTTACGCTTTACACAATGTACTATATAGTTCATATGATGTGAAATACTGTAAATTCATCGCATCATGGTCACGTTAGGTACGTCGTTAATTGCTATTAGTTACAATACATCAATACAAAATGATGATCCTATATTTAACACAATCTATCAGACATTACGAAATACTTCTCTATATACGACATTAGAGGTGACGTCGGTATCTTGACCATCTTTATCGGTAATGAGTATCTTCAACCCATTTATGGAATTAACTCTCGAAATTGCAACATAAAGCTGACCATGTGAAATCACAACACTTGGTAAATATATTTCAACATTCTTTAAAGACTATCCTTGACTTTTGTTAATAGTCATTGCGAATCAAACAACTATCGGAAACTGTCTTCGTTAAAATTTGAAAGGAATCTTGACGTTGGAAGGTGTAAGAGATAATCTTGGTATAAAAACTTTTTCACCTATATTACTTTCAAATATGACATTTCCTTCAAGCACAAATTTACCCATTCTAGTTATTAGTAGTCTTGTACCATTGCATAAGCCTGGTCTTTGATCTATATTCCTTAACAACATCACTGACACTCCAACCTTTAATTTGAACTTGTGATTTGAATACCAGAAGCGGTAATTGCGTTGAGAAATTCAGGAGTGTGAACATCATCAACCGCATCACCATCTTTGTTTTCTGAAAGCGTGGAATCATAACTCAAATAAACTTTTTCTTCACCTGGTATCAAATCCAACATATACTCATTTATTTGATCAACAATTGAATTCTTTGATCCAACATATATTGTCTTGAAAATAAGTAATATCACTCATGCTATCTAATACATTTGGATAAATACTCTGAACAATAGATGCAATGGGAACTTCATTGCTTGATATAAGTAAATCAGATGGAATACTAGTTGATCTCTCATATTCTCCATGCCACTATGAATGCATTGAATGCAGGCTGTATGATATTGAATGGAGGTTTGTCGAGTCAATGGTAATTAACTTCCAATATTCAGCTAAGTCCAATATGCATCTGTTTTATGCAGTGCATCATGACTGGTCGATTTATTCCTTATTGCCTTTATATTTTAAGTAGAAAGCCTCATTCATGAATTATCTCTACTCTCATAATGTTGTAAGTATTTCACTTAAAGGAGCAACATAGTCAACTAAGATGGCTACTTGTTTGATGGATATTTGTTGAAATACCTTCAATTATTTTTTTTAGCAAACATGTCCTGGTTGTCAATTTAGGATATTGCAATCATCCAAACCACATATATAAGCATGCTATGAAAAAATAGAAGGAAAATGAGATAACGAAATAGAAGGAAAGTAAATTTGACTAAGATTAGGTTCCAAATGATGATTAAAGCGGAAAGTCTGCGACAACAACATATAAATTAACCAAATCGCATCCTAATAACCAAAACGAAATACATAGTTAAAAAAATATGTTGTCACTTGCATTACAACTAATTATAATCTTGAGATGGTCAAGTCTTCGCCCTCTATAAGCTATTTTCCTTCTTCCAGCTCCTGCTTCACACGAACCATTTTTACTAGCTTGGTTATAGGTGCCTCTTCAATCTCAGGCCAATTACGTTAGGGGAATCCAAGCTGCCATATGAGCGTTTGGATCCAAGTTTGCTAACCGGTGTCTCAACAACATTAGTATTGCTGCAAGAATTGCCGAACTCCAAAGCTTCCTGACATCAACATATATTAAAGGACAAAAGTAAATTATACAAAGACACAAAATAGCCACTATGAGATGAAGAAACTACTTTCTTGCAACCATAAATTCCTACCAAATGAACCAGGTTACTGTTAGAAACATCGTGTTCCGTAGGTGTGCTCTCAACTACATCAGATTCACCTCCAATCTGTCACCAGTAGTCTATCACGGTTAGTCTCATAACTATCAACAAAAACCGAAACAACAATATAGTAAAATACTGATAAAAGGTTACCTTAAGATTATGCTTATTAATAAATGTTCGATGATTGTAGCATCATCCGTGGCCCTCTTGACTGCATAGTTTCTAAATTTCTTATTGACACTGACTTCACTAACTTCCACCTTAAAGAGAAATTGCTTCTCAATAAACATGTTGAACTCGCTGGATATTCACATTTTTGTGATCCTTTGCAAGAGTTTCCCCTTCCAAGAATTGAGATAATGCTCATCTCCCTTGTAACAATAGGTCAATGTAAATTTGACCCTTGCATAACAAAAATAAAGCATCACAATTCTGAAAAGTGAATTTAGAATGATTATTGAGTAAGTGAATTTAACCCCTTAAAAAATCGACAACAAAGGCCACATGTTATATTCAACCAAGGAAATAAGTGATGATATTGTAGTCTATGAGAAGACTTATTTTTATTATCTTTTTATCATTATCAGTATATTATGCTAGCAAAACTACAACAGCCTAAAAAGTAACTATTAATTATTCACATGTTGTCTATACTTGAGTATTATTGACAAATAATACAAATTAAAAATTGGGTTTAGGGACGACGGACTTGCTTACGGGCTTCAAAATTGACTTGCTTAATATTATGTATTCACTATGACTTTTATTTAGTCATTCTAAAATGTAGGTCACATGAATGCATTTGCCGTAAAAAAAATGCTTCGAAAAAAGTTACATCCTCCTGTGCAAAGAATTAAGAATCAAGTCGTATCGACCGCATGAAAAACGTTACAAACTCATGCACAAAGAATTAAGAATCAAATGTTACTGATTTGTGGGCAGAATTAATTGCAAGAGCCAATATTTTTCAAGCTTAAAAAAATCCATACTTCAATATCCTTTAAGCATCTCAAACATAAAAATTCAACTTCTCATTAATCTTCATTTCTACAAATCAAACCCCAAAAGCATCTTAGAATCATAAATTGTTTAAAGTTTGAAACAAAAAAATCAAAATATTAGTAAAAACACCATTGATAGCTTGTGTAAAAGAATTAACAAAGAAGTTCTTCAAAAAAAAATGCATAAACATAACTTCAAATCTCATTAAACGCTTGAGGATAATTAAATTTTGGACACGAAAACTACATCCTACAAATTTTGGTCTATAAATAAGCATCAATAAGTATATGAAGTACTACTAAATCTAATAGAACACACATCTTTAACCCAAAAAGAATATGAGTGGTGAAAGTTAAATCCAATGAGATATTCAATCAAATGTGTTAAGGGAGAAATAATTAAAGCTGAAAACTTTACGAAGGTGATGAAATGAAAATAAATGCAAGGAAGAAGAAAGAAACAACTCACTCTTTACCAAGATTTTAATCTTCAGTCGCTGAATCCAAACACGTTTTGGACGGAAATATTCAAAGGGATCCTTAGAATCGTTGAAAGCTTAAGATTATGACTTTTCTAATGGGTCACCTGAGCTAGACGTATGCAATCACCATAACCTAAATCCTCACAATTTGCTAAAACCACGTTAACCTCTTTCATAAAGAGATATACCAATTCAGATTTTGTAGATATTCTTTTCAGATGATAAGAAATGAAAAAGAAGACGAAATGGAGAGTGTAAATAGATATGTAGGAAAAATGGGAGATAGAATGGCCAAGTTGGAAATAGTTTAGGGAAGAGGAAAATTCATGTATGAAAAAGACACGTTTAATAGAGTTTGGTAGGGAATTGGTTGGGAGGTATAACCATGCATTTAATGATAGCAAGGGAGGGAAAATCTTTGGTGATTAGGACAATTATGACATGTACATGTGGGAGGGAAGTTTAAATTTGAAATAGCATTAAATGAGGTAACAATAGCTTGTAGAACACACCTATGATGCTTAGGAGGGAAAACACAACACCTATTAGGGTTTAGCATAAGCTTGACCTAATAAGCTTTTAAAGTAAGTATATATATATATATATATATATATTGGTTGGGAGGTATAACCATGCATTTAATGATAGCAAGGGAGGGAAAATCTTTGGTGATTAGGACAATTATGACATGGTCATGTGGGAGGGAAGTTTAAATTTGAAATAGCATTAAATGAGGTAACAATAGCTTGTAGAACACACCTATGATGCTTAGGAGGGAAAACACAACACCTATTAGGGTTTAGCATAAGCTTGACCTAATAAGCTTTTAAAGTAAGTATATATAATTACAATGAAAATTGTCTTCTATCTGTTTGTTGAAAATGAGTTAAAATAACATCATTGTTAACTATTAAAAGAACATCTTTTTCTATATAAGTTACAAGACGGTCATTTAGTATTTAATCACTCATTTCGCTACATAGTTGACTCTTCATAGAGCTGAAAAAACATGTTCATCCCTCGCAGTTGCTACCGACAAGAACAAAGTCAACTTCAAAAACTTAAGATAATAGTAAATGTGTTGCACTTATTTGTTTCAGCGAGAGAGAAGTGTTTTAATATATATTTTTTTGTCAAGGATATAATTATGTTTAATTTTATTTTCTTTCAAAATTAGGGAATGGATGTGTTGCTTTAGCCACAAATGGCTCAAAGTTGGGTCCGTCCATGAGTGTATACTTCTTTTGATCACTATTATATGAAAAAAAAACATTTTTGTAGGGTCATTGAATAATTATTGCATGTGATCTATATTATTGTAAAAATACGTTAGTTATTCATTGAATAATTGTTTGATACGGGCTATTAAGCAACTTTTGCTTTATGGTAACGTTGAAGCTGACTTTTTAGTTAAGAAGGATGCGGTTGAGATTTTGTTGTCTTTCATGTAGCCATCTGGCATGATATATATTCTCTTAGTGGATGTCATGGTCTTTGTTACCAAAAACAACATATTTGAATGGGAAAAATCATGTTTAAAGACAAATACTATGAATTCTAGTTCCAAGTTAGAATTATAATTAGTAAATTCAACTCTAGCTAACAATGAAATGATTTAAATAAACACTAAGAGATTTTGTCTCTTTAAGGAAAAAACTCATCTTGTGTGTTATACTCACTCCGATCACAAAAAATAAGTTTTTAAGTTATTTGAATAACTAATGTATCTGGTCTATAAATGTGACATGATAAATTAATTATTTAATTAACCTAAAAATCTGTATTTTGCTTATAAATATAATAAAGGGAGTAAGTTCTTCGACATAGAATAATCATTAATCATTACTAAGCCGCGGTGAATACTTACTTAATTCTCTGAAGACACCTGTTAAGTATTGCAAATTACTAATAAATTATTTATTGATAAAACTTAATATTTTAATTTCTAATGCATCAATGCATAAGTTCTTAAAGAATGTCTTTTAAGATACTGATTAATCATTTCCCTAATTTTAATTTTTTATCACCAGTAGTCTTTGACTCTCCCGAATGCAATTTTGACCGACCAAAATAGATGATGGTAGCGCCGAATTAAAATCGAAAATAGATGGCGCCAATTTTGAAACAAATAAACCCTAGTTTTCTTCCCCAAAATTCCCTTTTCCCTCAAACTCAGATCCACCAGTTGAATCACGCAACCAAGCTTCCAAATCGAAGACAACACCGTTCCTTCTTCTTCCTATCGTCAGCTCCGAATCTCAGTGCCACTGGTAGCAATTGTTTTCCAGGCATTACCGATTTCCGAAAATTCAAGTTAAATATCACTGATTATACTTCACAGCTTCAAGCCTTCAAATCCTAGTGAATTAGACAATATTCAGTACAAAGGAAGAGAAAGTTTATTTTTTTCGCCACTGTCTGAGGTAAATGACTCTAAACCCACACCCCATTGGTTAAAGTTTTCATTTTTCCAATTCCCTTCAATCCCATTACTGGAAACATTGACATCGCTCCATTTTAGCTATTGTTGTGTTAGTAATTGAAGTAAAATTGTGATAACCTGTTAAAATTTTACATGAAATAAAGGGGTGTAGAAGTAAAAATGGGGGTTTGGTTTTGATAGAGTACTAAATGAAGATGATTAGGAAGTGGGTATTTGATTGTTAGAATTATGTGATTCTCTGATTTCGTTTTGTAGAGGCTTATGGAGGTGCACTATGATGACTTCTTATGTTTGTATTTGTTTATAAGGTGTGCTAACTAGGTGTTTGTGCAAATGTCTCAATGTGGATAATTCATGGATTGGAAATTTGATGTTAAATTTTTTATTTAGAACTAAATATAATTGTATCCATTTCGTTTTAGTTTGAATGAAGGATCTTTTATTAAAGAGGTACTTGGTCTAAGAATCAAGATAAATTTTGCATCGAGTTCATTTTTAAAGTTTTATCATGAATGATGTATTCTTAAACAATTGGGTTCAAATTTGCACTGCTCGTTCGCCGAGATTTTCTGTTCCATGGTCTAGGTGTTTTATGGGTTTCATTTGGTTTTTCCATTTCAAAATGTAATGAAGGAGTTTTTTTTTTGGGTTCAAACATGATATGTCATAGTGTTGGTGTGTGTATATCAACTATGTTTGGTGACCGCGATTTCAATTGTAATTTGTTTTGTGTTATTCTGGAGGTCATTAGGGTGTTGATGTATCTTAAATTGATTGGTTGGTTTCCAACATTTATTCTTGTATCTGCAGCCGAATTCCATTGGAGTTTTTTAGTGCTTAGGTTGACTATGTACCCTGGATTTACTTCATACGGTGAATCTTTAGTGTTAGTGTTAATATAACACATCTTTCTTTGCTTTATAAAATGAATTTTAGTGTTTCATAATTTATATGTAGAAGTGTACACTTCATCTTTAGTGTACACTTCATTATATTAGAAGAGTACACTTCATAATTTTCCTAACATCATATTTCTGACCTATACAGAAAGTGATACTGTATGTAACCTTGAGGAACAGGCTAGGTAGAAAATAGGGAATTTAGTGTTATTAAGAGCCAGTGAGCCACCAGCAGAGAATCAGGGAAATAACACGATTCTTCAGCTGAATAGTCATATAACATAATAAACGTCTTTATTACCTTCAACTAGTCAGTTATTATCTTTATGAGCAGTCTTGGAAAATAAATTACATGCTATTACAATCCACTGTGATATTACTATCAGAACCTTAGTCATATTGTCTTGCCTGTTATAATATGGGCCATGCTAATAAGGGCACTTGTTAAGGATTCAAAATAGGAAATAATATATAAGTTTTATGTAGAGAAAGTTCATTTTAATGTTTCAATATATAATTCCCAACATAAAGTTTCTTCTTTGGACTTCTTAACAAGTGCCCTTAGGGCACTTGTTAGCATTTCCTTATAATATATCAATGATAAGCTAGCATGATTCCCTTGAACATCATCCAAATTTTCCATAATAAAAAATATTAAACAGTTATAACAGAGCAATAAGATAGCAACTGCCAAGTGCCAATGGTAGCCAACATATGTTCTATATCTTTTTTTAAATGGAATGAAGAACACGCGTTTGCTTATGCTATGTCCCAGTACAACACAGAAAGGTGTAGCATGAAAAAGACTAAAATAGAGCATCACATGGGAGGAGGCAATAGGGGTCCTACTTCACAATTGCTTCTAGCAGCCTTTGGACTGACTCTAAGAATTAACAACCCTAAATTTCCATCACTTGCAGGTACCAACTTATGGCCTGAAGGCCCTGAGCAAGTAAAATAAACATAATATCTTGGCGTTCGTTAAAAACACATGTTTCGTAACTCCAAATTTGCAGCAATACCGATATACAAGCAAGTAGGTCAAAAGGACATCTAAATGCAAAATATCTGCAGTCATCTTTGGGCTTAGCTGAACAAAATCTAACAAAAACAGTGTTCTGAAAATTGAAAACCAAAAATAGATTGTAGCTAAGCAATGGTGCATATGGCTCAGGAGTTGTTCTGCTGGAATTGTTTGATTATATACTCGTTTTAGAACATGTGTAGAAACCAATCCTCCCGTGCGAATGCACGGCTATCTTGCTAGTTCTTTCTATATGTCATGGATCTAAATGCTTGTAATTATAAATTCCATCGCAATGGAACTGCTAACAATAAATATGGTGACTGAAGGTTAGATAAAATATTAAGGACAGCGAATGGAGTTCTCTGTGTAAAACAGACTCAAATTTTCTATGCTGATTGACTTTAGGCATCTTTATTGTTTAATGAATACTTTTTATTTTCAAGTTTATCAATTTAAGCTCGGACTTTCTTTATATGCATAGTTCCCTTTCAATGAGTTAAAAGAAAGCATAAGGGCAGCAAACTGGGGGATAGGATGGCAAACTACTATGATATTGATGACATTTTGGTGGAGGAAGAGGTAAGCTTCAGACTCTTTAATTGACTTAACAGTTTGCTTCTAGTTGATACATGTCATATATAATGAGGGATTGTAGTTCAAGAGTAGTTGATTTTTGTTACTGAATTTATTTTGCCTTAAGATGATATATCGTTGATGGTGTTTTCGGCTTTTGCTAGTTAATATCAGAATCGGTTTGTTGTGTCAATCAATAATGACAATATAGAATGTAAACTGAATTTCTTGTCCTAATTGCTAATGTTACTTTTGTCATGATCTTGTCACAGATTGTGTCGGTTATATTTCAGAAGGCAGCATCTGGAGTAGGAATAATAGATCCCAGTTCCGAGACAGACTTTGTAAGAGCCATTCACTCTGTATTTTATGTATTTTAGAGAGGGGGAAATTGCTGGTGGTGCACCAGATCCCTGCATGGTGGAAGTGGAACTTAACGATTTCACCTGACATTTAGAATGTTTGATTTTCAGATTGAAGCGGGTTCAAAAGTTGAACTACCTTTTTGGCTTGCTCATGAGTTACAGTTGAGACAAGCAGTATCAGTCAATGTTCCCCCTTGTTTCAATCAAAAGTAATTATCATTTTATGTGGGTTTTCAACTTATTAAGTTATTAGTTCAATGCTCTATATAATATTATCGAGCATGTCATAACATAACAATGGGTTAGGATTTAGTAAGCACTCCTAAGAACACTTTTACTTCTTTTAAAATTTAATATTTTGGCAGACCAATCTTGTTAAGTTTTAACTCTTGTTTATTAGAGCCTTAGCTGGAATTGGAGCCATTTTTTCTGTGACCTTATCCTTCCTTGTAGATTTAAATTAATGTCACTAAGTGCATGGTGTCATATGGAACTGAGGATAGAAAATGGTTATTCAATTATCAATTTACACGGCTTTCACGAAAGTTATAAAACAAAAAAATGTGAATCTTCATCAGCACTCACATCCAGATGTACAAGAGAAATGTTGATAGCTTGACGGTGTTTAGATTGCTTGATATTTAAGTTTAAAATTTTAATTTCATTATCTTACTGCTGGTGATTCTTATTTTCAGAACAAGACTAGAGATCCAAGCTGATTGTGCATGTGTGAATCTGAGGTCAAGATGTCCATATTTTTATGAATTTGGTTGCAAGATAGCACCAATGTAAGTCTATCTTTTCTTATCTGACATAGGTGTCTGTTCCTATTTGGCATATATTAGTTTTTTCTTGAAAGATAGTACATGGCTGTCATGTTTCATCATGCTTCTTATCTAGATGGGCCTAGGAATCTCAATTTTTTGTTATTGCATGGTTACATAGATCATCTCATTCAAACCCTTATTTCCACAAATTCTGGAAATAACAAAATAAAAGATGTTATACAACAAAATGTTGAAAAATTTTCCAACATGCACTTTGGATTAGTCTTTCTTTAAAAGTTTGGCAATTTGTTCAGTTACTCAGCCCCCCCTCCCAAATAAATGTTCTTCCCAGCCTTTATAGTTTACAGCGCCAGCATATATAAAAAAATGAAAAATTTCTGTCAACAAGATTAATATAATAGACCACCCATCATTAGTTGGCACATCAGCTGAGTTTATTGTATGTTGACTTTGAAGAGCAACTCCACAAGCTACTTTTGTCATGTATATACTCTGCAAACACCAATATTATAAATAGCAAAGTGCATATTTGTTTTTATCCCTTTCAATTAGATAAATTTGAAGTCTTCGATTTTGTTTTATATCATTTTAGTTACCGCACATTTAACATATAAATATATATGTAGCATGATTAATTTGTCCTCCTTTGTCTATTAATTTCTCATTTATGGCAGAGTTGGCGATAGGACCATTGGGTTTTTGTTGTTGTCTGCATTTAAAAATCGGTATAAGGAGGTCCTCACGAAGGCACACACTGCAGCAATTGCAGCTGGTTCCAAATTTTGGACTATTCTAACAAACGAGGAGATCAATTGTGAGACTTGTTTTACTTGTTATAAATGAAACATGCCTCTTTTCTTCATTAATGTGGTAGCATCTTTTTGCCTCTCATGTAGGCTGTTCAATTTAACTTGTGTATTCTTTTTGTAGTGTATGAGACAGCTCAATCCGCTATGGCATCCTTCAAGAAGTGGCGAATGGGGGGCCCCAGATTTCAGATAGCTTCTATTCTTGGAAGGAAGAGAAAACCAACTGAATAGTTGCTTTCTAACCTTATTAGAAATCTGTTTATGTCAATGTTATATTATTTAGACCTGAAAATTGCAGGATGTTAAGAATGGACAAGAAAAATATTAAGTTATTGATGTTAACATTGTACACTTAATACAGTATGTGTTGCAATCTCAAATAATTGTTGTAAGGTTATATTTCGAGGAATTTGTCCTTTGGAAAAAAGTACAAACTTACATTGCAAGTTTCAATGGAGCTTAGATTTTAATTTTGTTGACAATTGATCTTGTGTAAGTGTAACTCGAAAGCCGGATAAACATACCAAGTTCTGTCACGAAATGTATTATATTGGTTGCAGATCCTCTTCATTTTGAGAAAAAATGGCAATTTCATTTTCCTTTTGTAAAAACATGACACGTGGAAAAGTAAAATCAATGGTTCTGATTTACTCCATGAATTCTTTTATTTTTAATAAAAAACGTAGAAACTCATGCCCCTCAGATCCTCTCCATTTTGAGAAAAAATAGCAATCTCAATTTTCTTTCGTAAAATCATGACATGTGGCACTTTAAGAAATCAATGGCTTGCATTTATTTATCTATATTATAAATAAAAAATAATCTATTTCGTCTCTTTTAGGTTGGTTTTTTCTCTTTTCAAAAATACCCTCAATAAAAATAAAAAATACAAAAAATTACTACGTGGCATCTACGTCAGCATTGACTTGGTCAAAATTGGTTTGGGGGACCAAAACTGCAAAAGGAGCAATACTTAGGGGGCTGAATTGTATTTTATTTTGTTAGGGAGCCAAAATTGCAACTTCATAATACTTATGAGGTCAAAACTGCTATTAAGCCTACAAATAACACATGTAACAAATATATAAGAATAAATTTAAATATTAAAATAAAAGTGTAACAAACACAAATGTCCAGTTTTTCCTTTATTATTTAAAAAGTCTAACAAACTAAATGAGTGTATCTATACTTAATTTTTCATTATCCTAATTATACCCTTAAATATGAACTTTTTCTATAATAAAGATTGTTGTTGGTGTTATTAAAAAAATAAGAATTTAGATTATATTTTTTGTGTATATTGTTGGTTTCATTGAATTGTATAATTATAGTTAGTTTGATCTGTTATAATTTGAAAGGAAAAAACATTTATATTTTTACTTTTAATCAAAATGAAAATTTCATAAAAAAACAGTGTTCTATTCATAATTTTCAAACGTTAGCGTAATTAAATAGCGAAAAGACGGACATGTGATTTATTTCTCACTACAGAAAATCAATTTTTGCAAACTATTTTTCTTTTTAATAAGCTAAATTAGTCCACATAATTTGACAACGGAGAGAATCGAACCCGTGACCTCAAGGAGGAGCACACTCTCAAATTCCAAGCCAATACCACCAGAGCTTACCAAAGCAAACTTACCAACCATATTTTTGTCCTCTTCATAAAAAAAAAAACCATATTTGTTGTCAAAAAAAATTCCTAAAAATAATTGTAGTTACAAAATGAATTGTTATCAAAACATTTCTACCAAAAACAGGAATGAACTAGTAAACACGTCTTTCAATGCTCGTCAAAAACTGAATCAATCTATTGTCATATTTTACGTAGAGATTAGAATCGATCGGATAATAAAACTACTACATTATTAATACAAGTTTTAATATACTTCAAAGAACAATGTGGGTCCATTACCACATAACTGAACTAACACAATTCTTAATATTCCTTTTCAAACTAAAACAAATCAAATTAAAGCATAAATCAAATCAAACTCATTAATTAATATAATACGAGGACATCACAAATCTCCTCCAGTTGTTGAATCTCAACACAATATGTCTCCTTCATTCTATAAGGATCCCTCAAATATACTCCAAGTCCAAACAATGGTGATCCTCACTTGCAAGATTATATGTTGCTTCGTAACAAATATCTATATGTTAACCTTACATATGTTTGATACTCCAACAAACTACTATATGCTAACATTCGATTTAAGACAACACAGCTGGATGACAAGACAAAAAGTCAAGTTACTAACTAAAATTAGAATTACTTGACAAAACAAAAAGTCAAACAATTGTTTTGACTTAGCTTATAAAGCTTATCCTTTCTCTTATTTTGGTGTACAGCCTTGTAGCATTTTGAATCAACTTTTGCCTATTTCCATTACTTGTCATGGCTTCCAGATTTGTTTTTACATTGGAAGATCAACTTCTTACTATTTTCCTTACTTTGTTGTTAGACTTTGTTTTTAGAAGTTTTTCCATACTTACAAAAAATAAAATACCAATGATCAATGATTCTGCCAAGCTTCTCTGTAACACCCTATGACCCCGATAGTTATTTATTAATTAAAATTATAATTAATCAAATAGGTGTTGCACATACTCAACAATTCACCTTTTCAAAAATAAAAAATCATAGCTAAGACGGCATAACGGAATAGTCCATCAACTTCAAAAAATATATAGTAAGGTCTCAACATCCATGCAAAATAAAGTCATAATTTCAAATTCAACTCCATGTAACATAATCAAACGGTAAAACTCTCAACCATAGTGTTACAAAATCATAGCAACGTAATCGTCTACATAGTTTTTTTAGAAATAAATAAAGACAGAAGAAACACACAACGACAAAACAGGGGTGATAATGTATTCAATAAAAACGTATCTAGTACGTCTAAACAACATTGATTAATAATAAGATTTCAATCATCAACATTTATTTACATCATTCACAACGGTCAGCACTTTCAAACATCCACATTTACATATCATTCACAATACTTACCGTTTCAAACATCAACATTTACATCTCATTCACAACAGTCACTATTTTCAAACAACAACATCTATATGCAAAATGCGCTTCATTCACCTCACCAATAATGCATGCGGTACCAATTCTACTCGCTAATTTTGTATGTCAAAGTTATGTTATTGAGCATACACTCACCAATTTTTCCCAATATCGATCTATATGATGCATGAGGGAAGACTCACAAATATAATATATTCATAAGATATCATCATCAATAGTACATAGTTTTAAAACACATGTTTATCTCACCGATATCATCGTCATATCACAACAATTTATCTCACCAATATCGACACTATAACAACATTTTATCTCACCAATATCAACACCGTATCACAATATTTAATCTCACCAATATCGACATCATTAACAAAATCATTTATATCATCAGTAGCAACAATATAACATAATATTTTATCTCACCAATACCGTCACATTTAACACTACCAATTATTACAACAATAACGACATTATAACAACCATTTATCTCATAAATAACGACATTACAACATGATATTTTATCATATCAGTAACAACACTATAACATAATATTTTATATCATCAAAGATGACACTGTAACATAATATTTTGTCTCGCCAATGACAACACCGTAGACATGAATTTTTTTTTTCTTGTTGACCTTCTAATTGCAACATGTCTTGGTCAATTTTTTCGCTTTTATATTTTATCCTTCCTCGTATTCTCGTAAGATATGCGCATCATGATTGAAAAGTAGGTAGCATGTACAAATACTCCATTAATAATTTAATACTTTTACATTTACTATAGAAAATATGTGTGAGAAGTGGAATTTAAGTGTATCTTTATCATGATTTTTTTTTCTTTCTTGCTTCTCATTATCAAAGTTAATATTATGGAGGATTGTAATCTTTTATCAAAGTTAAAAAGCAAATTTTTCATGTAAATTAATGTAACTTTTTTTCCTCAATTTGTTATGTTCGGATGTTCCATCGTTCAGCTCAGTTACACCCATAGCGGTTGGGGTTCCTTTCTTTCTTACATATATTCTTATAAGGTAAATTTTCAAAGTACGATTCATTCATTTTTTGTTTTAATATCAAATTTATCTATATACCAATTCTTCATGTTGGAATTTTATGTGGTTTTTATGTTTTGATGATTCAATATTACAAAAATATAAATATTTTGGAAAATTACTTCATTACATTACATTGTACGTTCTACCTTTTTAAACTATGTGGTATACAATTATTTTGGGCTATATTTAAGAAAATGAGAAGAAAAAAAAAAGGAAATTTCTTATGCAAATTAATTTATAATTTTGAAAACTTTTGGGAAAAGTAGTAACTGATAGTAAGGTCTCCTCAAGTTACAATATGCATTTTTCAAAAAAAGAATTGATGATGGGGTTGAATTTGAATTCCAAGTAGAGAGTTTCAATGTTGTTCACAACTGACTTTATCTTTTTCAGTGAGACCAAAAGAGTAATGACATTGTTCTATTTGTAAATCTTAGCTTCACTTTTTGTTTAGTTACTTGTGTAAAGTTTTCAAAATGCACCACAATTGATTTTCTTACAAGTATTGTTGTTATTGGATATACATATACTAGTGTTCAGACGAACATTGTCTGTTTTTTGTTTTGTTGTTATTGTGTTATTTTAAAAACCATAAAGAATGACTGCTTTTAATCCTTCTCAAATTGATATATATATATATATATATATATATATATATATATATATATATATATATATATAAGGTTGGTTTGGTGTCTGAGGGAGTGATAAGAAGATCGAGGGTTTGATCCCCACTCCGCATGTGATTTTTTGTTTGTTTGTGGTTTCATACTTCGATTGTGATGCCAATAGTTGCTAACAATATTGACTGTTAAAAAAATATATTTTTTTCTTGTTGACCTCGTTATTGTAACATGTCTTGGTCAATTTCTTCGATTTTATATTATTTCTTTACTCTTATTCCCCTAAGAGATTCTCATACTGATTGCAAAGTAGGTAGCTTGGACAAATACTCAATTAATATTCTTATATTTGGTATGACAAATATGTGTGTAAAGTGGAATTCAAGTGTTTCCTTATCATTTTTCCCTTGTTATTTCTCGTCATCAAAGTTAATATTATGGAGGATTGTCATCTTTTATGCTTTGCTGATGTAAAATTACTCATTTTAGACATACATATTGTTACTATGATACTGCAGATGGAACTCAAGACGTGCTCTCCAAGTCCTCCATCAAGTTTTCCCAAAGATATCGTACCTAATTTGGCAGATAACTGCATTATCGTATTTCAGATGAATTGATTTTTTTGAAGTAGCTTGTATTCAACATGATTTATGGTGAATGCACGATCTGTAAAGAAACGTAAATAAAAGTCCGCTTAATTTATGAAGACACAATTTTAAGGAACTTTTCTTTAACCAATCAAGTTTCTCTATGCATAGTGGCTGGACAAAAAACCATAACAAACAATTGCATAATCTTCCCTTGGTTGCATATATACTATTATAATAATGTTTAGAAATGTACCATCATATATGATTCGACATCTGTTTGTTAAAGTTCATGCAAACTAATGTAAGCTCCATGAAAAATGAAATGTTTTTGTTACTGTACAACCTGTATATTTTACTTACTATCTCTCTTAGGGTATGTTTGATTTGACTTATTTGAGTTTATCTACCGACATCGATACTTATGAGATTGTTGAGACAATCTATGCAAATGGCTTATGACATGTCCATTAACTATTTTCAACTTGTTTCTATAAGTTTTAGGATAACATATGAAAAAAAAATGTTTGATTTTATTTTATCTTTTGGTATATGAATAACTTATACATATGCACTTATACGATAAGCGTTTGTTGCACAAATGGGGTTACAAACGGTTAATTAAGGTGTTTATCAAAACATGTCCTTAGTTTTTTATGTGACTGCATTTGAACAATATCCTACCTGCATCATCATATAATAATTTTTGTCCTACTTCACAGGATGCTGCTACACAACCTTCTGTTGTGATATTTTATTTGGCGGCAATGATTCCATGAGTCCTTGATCATCTGGTTGCCTCATGTGCCACTTCAAAAATATATAACAAATATGAGAAAGATTCTGGTTCATATTCAGGTACTTTTGCTGTGTCGATTACATTGTGTCTTTCTCCATTAGCGTCCTCCAAGCACTAGAGACAAATATTACCGCTTTCAAATACATCTGACACTAAATATTATGAAAATCATTTGATGTTAAACTTTTAGATGTATTAGCATATATCTTGTCTTACTTGTGTTCTCCAAAGTTGTTTCGTTGCGCACAATACAATATTGTACTCAATAGTGAAATACGGTTTTGCTTGAGTTCATTATTTTCATTTATAATTTATAGTTTTATATAAAACAAAGCATCCAAAAAAGTTAATTCATAAAATGAAGACAAAGTTTTAGTAAAATACGTGGATAATAGTTGACCATCCCCTTCAAGACTAAGTTTGAGTAAAATACACGGACAATAGTTTGAAGTAAATTAATATACCTGTGATTTTATTGTGTCTTCATAAAACAGTAACAAGTCAAACATATGAGGGAAATAAGAAATAGTGAAAAATGACGTGTTGCACTGATGAATGACAACATGTTGTAATTCCTTAACAATGATGAAAAATATATATTAAACATGATGATATTTTGCTTACAATTAGTTTGAGGAAAAATTGCGTGGAAACACCAGGTAGTCTAAAACATATTTTTCTCTTTCATTTTCATCTCTGTAATTGTATTCATATAACACAATGAAATTCTAATCACATAATTTTCGTTCTCCTGTCTTAATCAATGCAATTTTTAGTTAGTTGGTAAGAACAAATGAATTATGTTAAAACTATTTTGACGCCTGTATAAAGCTATGCAAAGAACTTGTTGTGAAAGTCGTTGATCTTTTTAATGCACTACAAAGTATATATGATTGAGAGAATGCTTGTTTTACGTAAGTTTCTTAACCTCTTAATCAATTTTATTTTTCCAAATACCAGGAAATATCAAGTGACATACTGCAATGTAATTGTTTAATATCAAAATCATTTATTGGCTTTTCTCAAGTATCTCGTTCTTTCTCGATGCTTTCTTTGCTAGATGGTCTAAGCATGCATTCTTCCATCAAAACCGCATATTGACTGATACAATTTTTCAATTAATTTATTTAAACATGGATTTGTTACTTTCTTGTAAGTTGTAATGTGTATGTTATTCTCCTCTTTCCCCTCACTGGATTTACACATCTATAACATTAAACTAATTTGATCATGGAAAGATTGGATTAACCTTAATTTGATCCTAAAAGTAGGTATATGACTTTAGTTTTTGAAAGTTGAAGAGTGACATCAATTTTGTCCTCTGAAAAAATTCATATCAATTTATTTGTCAAATATAGTGATGTTCATCTATATAACCAACCCATTCTGCTGCGAAAACCTTTAGTTTAAGTTGTTGTTAGCTTTTAATTGATAGAAAAATTATATCAATCTTGTCTCTCAATAGTACATAGTTTTAAAACACATGCTAATCTCACAAATATGATTATTGATTAAAAGGAATGCATGTAATGGTTGGAAAAACAGAGGTGATATTTGGAAATCATATTTAATAGAGAAATTGCAATTTTTAAATCAAGATGCAAACAATGAAAATGTGTGGAATACAAGGCTATTGGGTAGAATTGATGATTGAAGTCACGTTACTAAAATACATAATAAGATTGTTATGTATCTTATTAGTTTTGATTAAAATTCTTGGTTCACAATAGTTTGTGATATGTATTGTTGTTCTATGATTATCTTGTTTTATACTGGAAACATATGTAAGAGGCAAATATGTTAGTGAATAAGTTTGTGTTATTATCCTTATTAACCAAAAACCCCTATGAAATTTATCACTTATGGTCAAATCTCCCCTCCCTTAGAATTTATCAATAATAGCCAGAAAACACTATTGTATATTTAACTTTATAATAAAATTTCTACTTACATTTAACTTATAATAAAATTTCTATTGGAGGTTATAAATCATAAGGTGTTAAAGTACTTAATACACAATAACTTCCAAAATATAAGCATAAACCATAAGGTCATTAAATACTTAATACACGATACATCCCAAAATATAAGTCTAAATCATAAGGTAATTAAGTACTTAATACATGATAACTTCTAAAATATAAGTCTAAACCATAGGATCATAAAGTACCTAATACATCATCAAAACATGATAACTTTTAAAACACGTCTAAATCATAATATCATCAAGTACTTAATTCCAAAAAGGCTTAATGACTCTTAATGAAGATAATATTTAGGATTTTGATGTCACATTCATGGATTATGGATGGATAACATGTAATCTGGTTCATTTGTATTAGGACCCGATTTAGGGAATGAAACTTTGATTGGTGGTACTCCTGAACTTGGTTCTACCATTATGTGTATGGGTGCCCATACTTGTGATGGTCCTCTCATTGAAGGTGGCTAAAGTGTGATAATCCTCTCAATGTAGGTGGCTGGACTGATGAAGATCTTCCGATTGGATGATGCTGGATTGATGGATGTTATTTCATCGGAGATGGCTAGAGTGTTGGTGGTCCTCTTGTCGGGGGTGGTCTTTCTCCAAAGCTATCGAAACATACAACTCGTCCCCTTTAAGCCATAAGTCTTTCTCTATAAAATTGAAAATTATATATCATATTGTATTGTAATAGTGCAAAAATACATTCTAAATTATTAAAAAAAATAAAAATATGTCAGTTTAATCCGTGAACTGTCATGCCTTCTTGCTAGGCCTTGATGTTTCTGCCTCCTGAGATTATTGGTCACCTAATTGTCCAGACTGAGACAGTGGAATTTCAAATTGTATTCCTCCAACTTGTACATTATTCCCTTGAAGATATTGTCCTTTGGATCTTACTTCATCTCCTTGTTGGTCTTGCACTCCAGTTTGTCCAGCTTCCTCTTGTTGGACTTTCCCTTCATTTACTGGCACATGTAGATTATGATGGACACCCCCTTATTGTGTCCTTGTTGTTTGCATGTTGAACATGTTCATTATTTGTATAACCTTTTCAACTTTCCACCAATCACAGCTTATTCATTCTATTATTCCTTATATTCTTTTTGGGTGTGCCTACACTTCTTCTAATCTTTGGTGGAGAGGTTTATCATATGGAGTCTTTTTCCAATATTCATGTGATTTAGTGGGGTTGACAAAAAACTGATAGGTTGTATGATATGATCCAACATAGCAGTCCCACACAATAGTCTTCAAATCTCTTGGACTGATGTGTTATTACTTAACATGCATGCATGCAAGGGATACATGGTGTTATAATATAAAGTCACAACATAAAGTCCACATCAAAATTCATAAATCTAAGTCATAACATTAAGTCACAACAAAAAGACTTAGGTTATCTGATAACTGTCAATATTTACATGCACAAGTTATAACATCTAAGACTACATCAACCTTGATACTTCCGTTTTGGACTTGGTACCTTAAACGTGGACGACCAGTCCATGTTGAACTATGATTGATCCTAAGTAAATCACGGGCATAGTCCCATACTATACCATATTTTTCCTTTTTAGAACCCTCCATATTTTCTCTAGCTTCCTTCAAAGCCCCTATTATTTTTGAGTCATCAAGAATCAAGACAAAATCTATCTTGAAGTAATTATATATGTCTGAATGTGAAATAGCTGGTTGAATCCTTACTTTATACTTTAACATCTTCACTACCCATTTTCTATCTGCTGTGTTAATATTAAAACCCCCACCACAAGTATGGTTTTTATTGCATGTCTTAATCTGAAAACTTCATGATTCATTCTTCCTGCAATATATTTCCCATGGGCCTTCTTCCTCCGTACAGTTCGCTTTAGCTTTGTATGTTAGAAGCATTCTCTGACTCTATGTTAACTCTATTTGTATTTTCCCGAGTACATGTTTGAAATTCCCTAATAAGTTTTTCAACAACTTCCATGTTAGGATCCTTCTCTAACTCTATGGATATTATATCTACACTTGTTTGGGTTGCATCCAAAATTGCTTCTTCAAGCTCTTTAATTTCATGTTCGAACATAATCACCACCTCTACACGTTGCATCCAAAATTGCCTCTTTAAGCTCTTTAATTTCATGTTCAAACATAATCACGACCTCTACACTATCAATAACAACATGATCAACGTATATGTCAACCTGATTTTCATGTAACTTGGCAGCCTCGACCATGTTCACAATGTCCTTGACGTTAGTCAATGGCCTAGTTCCTAAATTATAATCTTCTCAAAATTCTTTCCTCATTCATTTCAATCCCGAAACATTCATATAACTCCCACACTTCACAACCATTTTTTAAACATCAAATAAACAAATGACATCTAAGTCTATGTTCTCACACACATGCTTATGACCCCATTTGTATTCATGATCACCTCTTCCATTTCTTACTAACCTCCCTCCATGATACATGACAATTGATATATCATAAAAACATGGAAAATCAAACAAACCAATAGCATCCTAATACTATAGTATCATACAAATGGGATGAAAACCTAATTTGTATGCTACAAACTAACTAATAGCATCCAAATACTATTAGTATCAAACAAACTAATCTCATATCAACGATAAATTCAGAAAAACCTAATTTATAAACCGTAAAATCATTCTCATTGTAAGATTTAAACCTAATACATAAATCATTTTAGACATTATGGTAGTTCTCTTAGCCAAAAAAACAAAGACATGGACAAACTTAATACAAAGATGATGATGTACCTAAGATGATAACGAAGACAGAAGCAATAACAAAGATGATTGCATTTTACAAGGAAAATAGTTACAATGGCTACAAGTCGTTCGTGGTGTGGGCGATGACGAATATTCAACCGTGCAAAGGGTTAATGTTGGTGGTGGACGGTGAAATGGTGAATAGAAGACAAAGGATCTTTTGGGAATGAAATTGAGGGAAATTAGAGGTGAATTTGGATTGAAAATGATTAAAAAAATGTTGACTTCTTTTTCAGGCGTTTACCCTTGTGTGATGTGGCATTAGTGATATGCCAGCAAATCTTAACATGTCAGCGCAAAACAGACACGTCATCATCTTAACTGAGCCACTTGGCAGAAGCATGAATGTGACAGACGTTTGATAATTTCAAGGGGGTTTTGAAGTTTCTTAAAATTAATATTTTTTATTACAAAAGTTGCAATTTCGTAGGGGTAATGGAGTATTCACTCACTTTAGATCACTCCTTATCAACAAAAATAAGGTGTTTATTGGAAGCCTTGGTAAGTTTGATAAAAATAACATGTGGTCTTATCTTGTGATATTTCTTAGATTTATTTATATGTTAGGTGGTGTCTTTATTTTGATTGGTTGTACATAAATCTCAACTAATGCCAATATACATTAAAGAATTTATCATTTATTTTTGTAAATTTGTGACTTAATTTTTTTTCTTCATTTTAGCACCTTATGTTTTTCGTTCAAGCTCCGCCATTGTGCATGAGCAAACTTTTTTAATAATATAATTGAAAGAGGCACACCTTTATTTTAGTTGACCATGACATGATGATACCAAACAACTCATGACGGTCACTGTATTAATATACCAGTATACATAAGAGGGACACCTTTTAATCATATCAAATTTGTTTTTCAAAATAAACGCTATAAAACAAACTGCATATTGAAAAAACTATATATATTTAAAGAATACATCATCAATTTAGTTCCTAAACTATCACTCTCGCTATAATTTAACCTCTAAACTCTTTAAGTTTTTTTGAATGACAAATATTAATAATTAGTTAATGAATTCATATTTACCCTTTTAGTCGGATTTTACTAGAACTAGTTGAGTTACCTCCAAATTGGTAACAAGTATACATAAGAGATTTCTATATTGATGAAAACCGAATGAACTAATAAACTCTTTTGTTTTTCATTCTCTTGCCTCTATAACTTAATGTGATGTATTGATTTACCAATTTACATGATTTCTCACTAAAATAACTCAAAGCCCCTATGAAATTGTTGGTTTTGGAAATAAATAGAATTATACGGACTCAAATATAAATAATCCAAAATGTCACATAAACCATAATCAACTCTTCTAAAATCTCTAAAATGACCTCAAACTATACCAATTCAAGCTCCTCTAGTTCAAATTCTACTAAACCCTATACATCTCCTCTAATTCAAGCTCCTTTTAAATGGATCAAATTTGTTTTTTCAAAAGAAACAGTATAAAACAAACTGAACATATTTTTTGACAAAAATCTATAAATATTTAAAGAATAATTAATTTAGTTCCTGAAGTACCACTCTCACGTCAATTTAGTTGTTAGATTCATATTTACCATTTTGATTGGATTCGACTCAAACTAGTTAAATTCCACTCTATTTAAATCTTGGATTTACTTCATATACATTGTTATTATTAATAAACATATTATTTCTACAAAAAAAAAAATACTATCAATCAATTACAATTTTGTGAACATTAAAAAAAATCTCCTCTTCCATATTTTTTTTATCATATTTTCTTTATTGAAGGGATCTCTTGTATCATTTTTACTTTTAAAATTACGCAAGTCGGTTGCTTGTAATTTGTTTACCACGTAAATTTTTTACACTTACGCTACATAAAATTCAGAGACGAAGTTTTTCGCACCGACAATTTAGATATGCATTTACTCAAATCATGCCATATAAATATTTTTTTGTGATATCTAAAGAACTCAACTAAAAAGTTTGTTTCATAAAGTGATTTGATTGGATGCATTCATAAAAAAGATTTTATATCATCCGAATATCCAAATTAAATCTTAAACTTTACACTCTTAATTTATTTTTATTTTGTTGTTGAATGAGAACTCTTAAAAGTTAAATCTTGGAATATGATTTTTTAATTTTTTTTTTTTATATCTTAAATGGATTCAAAAAGAATAAGAAGTACAGCTAATACTTTGGTTTTGTCACGTGATTCTTTGAGATATTTTTCGTAGAGCATAAGCATCCACGAAGGCAACAGTACGGGTTCTTTTTGTCCTCGTGGCATTGCACTTTTCACTTTTAGCATCTAAATCCCCTTAGATATTTTCCGCTCAATTGTCTATATTACCCCCACCTTCTCTACATTATTTTCTTTTCCCTACCCAAAGGTATCCTCTTCACACAAGAATCCATAAAAAACAATTAAAAACATACATAAAATTTAACTATGTTTCAATAATAATGTTCGACTTATCGATCTCAACATTTTTGTCAATTAAATTTGAATTTTTTTATTATGATCTCATCTATTCTATTTTTTTTTTTCAACCACATCCATTTTATTCTATAGGACAAAGAGTTTATAGTGAAAATATCTTAAAAAATCTGATCATAATCATAAAATAATTTCTATATATAGCCACATCAAGACACATCTCAAAACACAACAAGGCATGATTTATTTTTGTTGACTAAAACAAAACTTGTTTCTTTTTTCTTCCTCTTCGTATGACCACACTTTATTCACCTTCCTCCGCCGTGGAAGACACCAACCACCGTTCCAAGAAGAATCAACGCCGCCGCCGTCCCTCCTCCACACCAACAAACAACGACTACTCCGACGTGGAGGATGCTGAAGATGGTGATCCCGAGGCATGGCAGACACTGAACAAGAGCTTCAGGCAGGTTCAGTCGGTGCTTGACAGGAATAGAGCAATAATTCAACAGGTGAATGAGAACCAACAATCTAGAATGCCTGATAATATGGTGAAGAACGTGGGTTTGATTCAAGAGCTTAATGGGAATATTTCCAAGGTTGCTTCTCTTTATTCTGATCTTAATTCTGATTTTAGTAATATCTGTCACCAGCAACAAAGATCTTCTTCTCATAACCGTGGCAAATGAAGAAGTTGTTGGTGTTGAAGTTGAACAATTGTTGTGATGGTAGTTTTGAGGTTTGTTTTGTCATCATTCTGTCACAATAAGGACGATGAAGATGAAACATTGTATCGTCTCTCTTGAACTTCTACTTCTAAGTAACAGTGTCTAAGGTCTTTTTCTTTTTGTTATTGATGGTCTCTTGTGTTGTGTCTTTGTAATTCTTGTTGTCATTGGTGTACTTGAGAATCAATAAAGTTAGTATTTGGAAATGCTCCTCTGAACTTTGTGCTATCTTGTTTTTAGAATCATATGGCTGAAATTTTAACAATCTTGCTGCGTTGCGAAACTGTTTCCCTGCTGCAGCAGTTGTGACACGCCGTTTGATTGATTTAAACCGATAACAAAGATCGTTTAAAACTGATTTTGTTATTATGTAATTTGAAACGCTCAATCTCAAATTAACGGTATGAGAGATGTTAAAACCGCAAGTAACTACAAATATAAACTTCTAAGTACTTATTAGCATTCTTGTAAGTCAAGAATGAGGGAAATAACAATCCATAAGCTTAGGTGAATGGAATTGGAAGAATACCATATAGTTAATTAGGGTAGATTTACACATCTTCTATTATCAGCCATTACAAACAAAAATAGTATTGTAAACAGAATTTCTTGTTGACACCATACACCAAAAAAAGGCTAAATGATACATTAAAACTCAAGTGAACACAACCATAATAACAATATTAATAATACAAAACAATGTCCACATGTTAGAGTCCTAAACACAGGTTCTTTTTGGGTGACTTTTGGCACTTCTTGTACTATGGTTCTTGTCCTAATACTAGACTAGACTCCATTACACATGATTCCTAGTAGAGGGGTTCTCAAACTGTGGAGAATTGCAATTTGCTTCATTCCACGATTTTTCATAGAAAAGTGAAACTCTAACAAGGTTAATTCAACCATATATTTAGAAATGTCTACAAGGGCTACACTCATATTCTTACAAATTGCATAGCAGGAAGCAAAGGACTTTTCTGTCAAGGCATCAGTTGGAGGATGAAGGGAAATTTACGGTAAGCTCATCCTATGAGTTGCTTGTGGGATTGGTTTTGCCTCGTGAGTTTTTGTCGGAAACTAAAGAAATGGTGTTTGGGTCGGTGTGGAAGAGTCTGGGACCTTCCAAAGTGGTGGCTTCCTCTTGGCAATTACTCCTCGATCGTAACCCTACCAAAGATAACCTCTTAAGGTGGAGAATTTTACCCCCTGGAGGCCTCGGTTAGGTGTGTGCTTTGTGATCAAGCGGGAGAAATGGCGGCACATCTTTTCCTACATTGCAATATGATCTTCAAGGTTTGGGCAATGGTTTGTGGGTGGTTAGAGATTAATTTTATTACACCTCAATCATTGTTTCAACATTTTGAATGTTGGAGTGGAGAGATTGGGAAAAAAGGCTTTGCAAAGGATATTGGATGGTTTGGTATGTTGTCCTATGGACGATTCGGAAAGCGCATAACGATAGAATTTTTAACGATCTTGTGAAAGATCCGGAAGAAATTGTTGATGAGATTAAGGTGCTCTCTTGGAATTGGGTGCTATCAAGGTTAAAGAGTCCTCCTGCCTCTATTACGAGTGGTATTGGAACCCCAATGAATGTTTACTGAGATTGCTGGGGTAATTTTAGAGATGTTTGAGACTTTTGGTGTAGCTTGAGGGTCGGTTCAGCACTGTTTTTCTGCTACTGCTACTGCATTTTTTAGGCTGCTGTTATTTTCTGTTTTGGTGGCTGTTTTGGGGTAACCGTTTTGTTTTGAGCCCTGTGTATTTTTGGCGTTTTCTGCCTTCCTCTTTGTACATCTTGTATAATTTGGTGTGTTAATATATATAAGCTGTTTAAAAAAATATATATACAGATATACAGGTAGACGGAGTTTCACAGTAATCTGGTGCACATGTCATGTAGAAAACTAAAAGAAACAAAATATATATGACACACTAAGCCTGTATTGTTACATAGACACTTCTAAAGCCACATTCTTTTGATAATTGATATGCCTAAACTGTCCAAAACAGAACATTCACATAGCAACGTCTTTTGGCTCTCTATGACTGCTACCGTAGCCCTATCAGTGCCCTTTGTACAATTGAAGTACTTAAGCGATTTTATGGGAAAGCAGTTTTGTGAAGTGTTACCGAAAAAAGTAGTTGAAATTGATTCAAAATTTGCAAAATTGTTGTTATTGTCACCGCTCTCCAGCTCCTGTGAAGGCGCTATCAAAGTAGGAAACAATGAAACTTCCACTTTCAGACGTTCCAAATTAGAAGCCACAAAAAACCGAGGTTAAGGATATGAAGTAACTTTTGCAATTGCCTCATTTCAATTTTCCACATCTCTTGAAACTCTAATGTCATGCAATGCAGGAGATTGAGGCATAACCAAAAATCATTCATGATTACCAAATGACGCATATCAAACCAAGCTAACAAATTCCCCAAATATTGACAAACAGAACCAATTCCTGAATTTTCGCAGTTGATGCACTTCAAAAGAAAAGTAATTGCATCCTTGCAAAGTATCGAACAACCACCAAGCATAGTTCTAATTGCATTAGCTTCCTTAGCATGAGGATTCACATTTAGCTCTCTCCCTAAGTTTGTGAATTGAGTTTGTCATGAAAGTGTTATAGTTTTCCTCACTAATAAACTTCTTGTAAAGGATAAGGATGAACAACCAAAGTAGACAAGCATTGATGGCCATTCCAATTGACGATTATTGATATGATCCATTAATATTTTATTTAAACAAGCATAGGCTGGTAAATTTGCTGCAAAAGGTTTTATACCTATTGCAACCAATGCTGTCATCAGAGTTATAAAATTCAGAAGATTCGTTCATCATAGAACCAAAGCAAGTGCATAACTCCTTGTTATCTGCAGAATGAATGACCTCATTACATGCTAAAGTGAAAGCCATGCCTCTTAAATAAGACGCTTCTGTGATATAAAACGGATATTTCTTCAACTTTTAAGTTTTCAAAACCGGTTCCGTTTATAAACTCTTTAGGTATCTCTTCTCCAGTGGCATATTTTTCCCTCATTCCATTCATTGTTAACTCTCTATATGTCTGAGAATCTGTTGTCCTTCACAAAGAATGTGACAAGCCTGAAAACAAAAAACCCAGTTGAGAGAAAACAGAAATATAATAAGCAGCGAAGTTAAAGAATGAAGATATATATATGTTTTTGGTAAAGCTTGTAATTTGTTTGCCCTGTAATTTTTTTTTTTACACTCACGCTACATACAATTCAAGATTAATTTTTATGCACCGACAATTAACACATACATTCAATTAAGGGGATGTATTGGATTGAGATTTTAAAAGACTATTTTTACAAAAAAAGTCTTGAAGATTTTAAAAAATTGTGTAGGAATGTATTAACTTTTAAGATTTGGACAAATTTTAACTCATAAACTTTTAAAATTTGAAAGTATTTTGTAAGAATCGGTAAGATTTGAAATGATTCTATTAAATTTTAGCAAAAATTCAAAATTACAAGAGTGAATGAACAAAGATATTAAAAAATCAAAGGTTTGCATGATAAAAAAAGTAAATCGATAATTTTTTTAAATTTACAATAACAATTTTCACAAGATTGACTACTAATATAATAATAAAATCAAAACTTATTCCTTAAAAAAAAGGTATTGATACTAATAGAAACATGTAACAACAGAACCAAAAAAATAGAATAAACATGCAGTAATGTGATCTTAAGTTAAAAAAATAAAATAACGTGTTCAACGACGACAACTACTAGAGATAAAAATGGAGTGAACCACAAAAGAAATCTAGAAAAAAGAAGAAAAAATGACATAATGACACTCGTAGAAAAAAAAATGAAAGAGGATGTCAACAGTGACAAATATTGATGTGTGTAGTGGGAGAACAGACAAAAGAATATATACCTAGAACAAAAAGAGTCTCAAGAAATCTTAGGTCTTTGCATGAGATTGTTAGTTTTAAAATTTTCAACTAAAAAGTCTCACAAAATCCATTATATCAAATAATCCATTGAAATCTATACATTTACCAAGAGACAATTTTTAAGTTGAAAAAAATCTTGATTGAATACCACCGAATTTTGTTGGACTCTTTAAAATGATTAGGTGCATGTAGCCCCTCTAAAAAAACAATAACAAATTAACCCCCTAAGCTTACCCCTTCTACATTTTTAAGCCCAAATCAATTTTGATTGAGTCAATGCATTCGTGGAACCTTGACCAATTTAGATCTTTGCATGTAATAATTTTTTGAGGCGTGTTATTTGAAGAACTTATGACAATTTATTAGATAACCATTGATTTACTAAGAAAAGTAAGTATTAACACGAAAACCACCGAGTTAAAAAAAACACAAAAGCAAAAAAAAACATAATTCAAATATAAAAATAAAATTGTCACAAAAATTATCATAAAATAGTCAAACAAATATCATTTCTCTAATTGTTTGTTAATCAGTGCCTCGGTGTTAAAGACCTTAAATGATAACCTTTTATAAAAATTTATATAATAAAGAGTATCCCGAAACACTCATTAACGAAACCCTTTTATATGAAGATGGATTAAAAGAAATGAATGACAAACAAAGCTGATATTTTGGTAAAGCTGAGTTGCGACTTATCTTATGTCACGGGATGCTTTGAGATATTTTCGTATAGTATAAGAATCCACGAAGGCAAGAATACGGGTTCTTTTTGTCCTCGTGGCGTTGCACTTTTCACTTTTAGCATCTAAACCCCCACCTTAGATATTTTCTACTAAATTGTCTATACTACCCCCACCTTCTCTACATTATTTTCTTTTCCCTACTCAACAAAGGATATGAATAATCCTCCACTCAAGAATCAATAAAAAACAATTAAAAATAAATCATAAATAAATGCTATTCATTTTTAAATAAATAAAAAAACATTTTATTTACATTGATCATCTTATGCACAATTGCATAGACTAAGAGACTAATATCTAGAGTTGATAGAACTGTGAAGACAAATCGCTTCCTCGAAAAATATAACCACCGTTATATGTCTCGATCATGATATCTAACTATCAATTTCAATATTTTTATCGATTAAACTATAGTTATTAGATGATGTTCATTCCATTTTTTTTTTATTTTTAAATTCATCCATTTTATTCTAAAGCATAAAGAATTTATAGTAAAAATATCTAAAAAAAATCTGATCATCATCATAAAATAATTTCTATAAATAGCGCCATCTAGACACATCTCAAAACACACAACAACAAAAATCAATATCAGCAACGAACAACAAGACATGATTATTTTTGTTGACTAAAACAAAACTTGTTTTTCCTTTTCTTCCTCTTCGTATGACCACACTTTATTCACCTTCCTCCGCCATGGAAGACACCAACCACCGTTCCAAGAAGAATCAACGCCGCCACCGCCGTCCCTCTGCCACACCAACTAACAACGACTACTCCGACGTGGAGGATGCTGAAGACGGTGATCCCGAAGCATGGCAGACACTAAACAAGAGCTTTAGGCAGGTTCAGTCGGTACTTGACAGGAACAGGGCGATAATTCAGCAGGTGAATGAGAATCAACAATCTAGAATGCCTGATAACATGGTGAAGAACGTGGGTTTGATTCAAGAACTTAATGGGAATATTTCTAAGGTTGCTTCTCTTTATTCCGATCTCAATTCTGATTTTAGTAATATTTGTCACCAGCAACAACGTTCTTCTCATAATCGTGGCAAATGAAGAAAAAAAACAGTGTTGTTGTTATGTTGATGTGTTGTTGGTGTTGAAGTTGAACAATTGTTGTGATGGTAGTTTTGAGGTTTGTTTTGTCATCATTCTGTCACAATAAGGACGATGAAGATGAAGCATTGTATCGTCTCTCTTGAACTTCTACTTCTAAGTAACAGTGTCTAAGGTCTTTTTCTTTTTGTTATTGATGGTCTCTTGTGTTGTGTCTTTGTAATTCTTGTTGTTATTGGTGTACTTGAGAATCAATAAAAACTAGTATTTGGAAATCCTCTTGTGAACTTTGTGCTATCTTCTTGTTTATTAGAATCATTTATGGCAGAAATTTTAACAATCTTGTTGAGTTTCCCGTTTTTAATCATGGTCGATTGATTTAAATGAATAACAAGGATCGTTTAAAATTGATTTTGTCATTACATAATTTGAATTGTCCAATCTCAATTGAATGGTTTGAGATTGTTTACCTCATGTAACTGTGTGCATTTCTTACAGCGGGGAATCTCGTCTTTTACATACCTGTTTTTTAGACATGATGTTAGGACTTATGAGGGACTAGCTAGCAATCAAGTGCAAGGACTCTTACAAAAAACTATTTAACTATACGTTTCTGAAAAGTTAAATTGCTTTTTTAAAATTCATAAGTACTTGTTTGTAAGTGAATAACCATCAAATTTTAAGCCTATGTTTGGATCAGTAATACAAGTGCCGAAATTGCAGTAGAAACTTGCTGTGAACCCAGAATCTACAAATACAGTCTTTATGTTTTCATGGTGAAAACTGCTTTGGACAGCAAGAATTGGATTCCCACAGCACATCCAAACAGAGGCTTAATTTAGAAACTGTTCTAAATTCTAATTTGGTCTAAAAAGTGCATAATGCAACACTCTGCGATGCAATATCATATTTGTGCACAGTCTGGATAATTATGTCACTTGTTTCTTCACGTGACAGAGAGAGAAAGGGAATAACCTTCACTACAGTATGCTCTATTTGTACTTGGGGGATTCAAAATGATTAACAGAGGACATAATATGATGCACTTGAATACTATATTCTTGTAACCATTAGGAAAGATATAAAAATAGTCTTGACATTCAGAGGATAGCATTGTTCACTCTGATTTCTATTTGTTCACTCTGATCTCAAGCAATCCCTTAAAATCCCTTCCCCTTTAGCAAGCCCAATTTAGAAAAGAAAAACAATAAATAAAATACAGCTTTAAATTACACGAATACGAGCCTGTAATCCACAAATTTTGTTCATTTACTAAATGATAAAGTATACACAAGGAGTTGTGAATCATGAAAAAAAAAACTGACTAGTTACCATGGTAGAATCAGTCTAAACTTATATTTAACCATGTATATCATGAAGTTAATTCCCCACTGTCTAATATGACAACCTGACGTTTGGGAGAGCCACTTTCACTTCCTTCTGCTTCAATCTTGTACAAAACATCCATACCAGAAAGTACCTTGCCGAATACAACATGGCGTCCATCCAACCTTCCAAAGACATATGGATGCATGTTAGGTCTAAGATTAAGGAAAGGCATTGTTGATAAATGATTAAAAATTGAGAACTCGATGTTTTCTTCTTAGTTGAAAAATGTATATGTTAATGAAGTATACGTAAAGTTCAGCCTTCACTCATCTGCATTTAAGGTTAAGTTCATTGTTTATAATACTTGAAAGGAAAATGAACCTTTCCAACTATGATTCACCATGTGTATACAATGGAATATATCTAAGTAAACATTTGATCTGTAAACAAAACAAGCAGCACAAGTAAATAATAGTTACCAGCTAGTTTTTACTGTTGTTATGAAAAACTGTGAGCCATTGGTATCTTGCCCAGAATTTGCCATTGATAAGTATCCTGGCAATCATTCAAAGGTGAGAGGATGAAATAACGTAAACATACAATACAAACATTATCTTGTTTATGGATGGATACACATGCATGTAATGCTATCAGTGACAATAGCACATAATCTCACCTGGACCAGTATGCTTCAGCTTGAAGTTTTCATCGGCAAACTTATCACCATAGATTGATTCTCCACCTCTTCCATCACCACTGGTGAAATCACCACCCTGAACCATGAAGCTTGGTATTATCCTATGGAATGCGCTCCCTTTATAATGAAGAGGCTTCCCACTTTTTCCTACCCCTTTCTCTCCTGAAATGTGATTCTGTTCAATTTGTAGTATGTACAACCTAGAAATTTCAAGATTGATCCTAAATTATAGTTGGTTGCTCCAATTCAAAGCAAAGCTACCTGTACAAAGCGCACGGAAGTTTTCTGCACAAAAGGGTTGTTAAGATTAGTAACCAGACTTTCACATGAAACCAAAACATGTGTAAATAAATATTTTTATCATATATTCATATACTATAGCATAGCATACCTGCAGTTTTCGGTACTGTTGTCCCAAAAAGGCCCATGACTATGCGGCCTGAAGCAAGAAACGTCATTTTTTAGTGTTTTGAGTAACCAGTTTCAGAACCATAATACAATGGCCTCATACTGAAATGACATGATATGCACTATTTTCTCAACTTGCTGTGAAGTATGAACAAAGAATGTAAACACTAAGACAGAACGAAAGAAACTCTGATCTGCCTTCTTCACAAGTAGTGGAAATCATGTGACTATGCGAGACATGCCGCCAAGCTGGCAGTGCAAATTTCTCTTAAAAAAGTCGTTTTAGTGCCTACACAACCATAAAAATATTATTTCTATACAACAATTGAGGGTCTGTTTGGGAGGGGTTTTATATGGGTATTGGAGGACTAGGTCCATATATTAATATACATTTGAGATTTTAAAAAACAAAATTGAAAGAATTCAATGATATATGATCATATAACAATTCAATCATTCCTCATTCATTTTCTAAATGTTTTATAGCTTTTTAACAATGGAAAAGAAAAACAAGCCCTCCCCTCCAAAATCTCCCTCCCAGACACAAGGGTTTGTTTTGGAGAAGCTTTTAGAAGGGAAATGATTATTATAGATCGTTCTATTGTTGGGAGTATTTTATAACAAAAGAAAGAGTTTGAAGTTCACCTTTCCCTCCCCCCCATTTCCCCCAAACTCTTCTTTTTTTATCCCTAACCAATTGCAAAAGAAAGCTTAAAAGAAACATATTAAGATCATGCGCCAGTGTTAGATAAATCATTCTCCAGGGAGATGGCAGCTTGGCTTGACTTAGTGTATGTTTGGATTTGATGGGGGGGTCACCCATTATCGCTTTGTGATGCATGTGTGCCATGATTTTGTTAAAACCTCTAAGTGTAGCTTTTGCCCTACCGTGGTTTTGTCAAATCCATTGTGATTTCGCACTATGATCTGGTCAAAGAGGAATGCTAGGGACACAACTTATGTGTAAAAGTTTGCATTGGTAATTGGAATGCTTTGAAATAGGCACTACTTTAGGAATCTATTTACTACTTCCTTCAATGTAGGTTGAAAAACGCTATCTTATACACAAATTGTAAAAACTCAGTCTCAAAATAACACAAATCCATTTGCCACATTTTCAAACCCATCTCAGAATAAAATAACCCTTATTTCCCTTCTATCCAAACTCAAAGTGTAGTTTTTGCGCTACCGTCATTTTGCACCTGGATTTTGCCAAATTCATCAATAATCCAAACGAAACATACACCAAGGTTGTAAAAGTTTGCCTTATTCATTAAACTGCTTCAAAATAGACACTATGCAGGAATACATTATCTATTTCCCATGATGACCGTTGGAATATACTTCCTCCGTTTCAAAATACATGTCCATTTTGGAGAAATTGCAATAACCAAGAAACCAAATAAATTTTGTTATTTTTGATGAAATTATGTGTGTGTTTTCTATAATACCCTTAATCATTTATTATTTCATTCTATTTTTCTCTATCTACAATAAATATGTAAGGGTATTATTGACAAGACAATAATTAATGTTGCATTGAAACTTGAAAGTGACAAGTATTGTGAACCAAAAATTATTCTCTGAAATAGACAAGTACAATGAAACACAGGGAGTAACACAATTACAAAAAGCACTCACTGAGTCTTAAAATGACACAAATCCCATTGCCATCATGTTCCATTCCGTTTCAGAATAAAATAACCCTTATTTCCCTTCTATCATGAATCAATACATCCTCACAACAACAAGGTTTGCATCACTCCCTTCTAAAATCAGTGTGTAGGACACTAATGCATCAAGCTAATCCATCTAAAACCCCTTCCTTACACTTAATTTGCAATCACATTCCAAATCACCATCCAAGAACTAATTCCCAAAACCCAACATAATCAAATAAATAACCAAATCAAAACTTTGTAATAAGAAATGAAAAGAAAAGTATAATACCCGCTAATTTTCCATCAATCTCTACATCAAAATACACCTTTTTGGTCACACCCTCCAAATCATCTTCCAAAGGGGTATCCTTAAAAAGTGGGAAAAACAGAACTTTGTTAAATAATATCTATCAATGATGATTTGGGAAGAAAACCCAGAAGTGAATGAATGAATCAATAAACTTACTGAGTGATTAAGGTTTTGAGTTTTGTCATCATCAGAAGCTTGATGCGTTCCGTTTTCAACCAATTTGAGCTGAAAGAAAGCAATGGTTGCGCAGAGGAAGAAAATCCAAACGAGACACGCTAAAATCAGTGTTCCACTTGCTCTGAATGCCATTTTCTTCTTTGTGATGTTGCAAAAAAATCAAAGAACACACTCAACAGTTGTTAAACATGTTCTTCATATGTGTCAGCACTTAGAAATGATTTTGTTTTAGATCGGATTAATAGTTAACTTTGATTGGTCGGTTGGAGGAACAAAAGACACAATTTAGCTTCTTTTTTGTCACATCGCCTAAAATGAACCTTTACCTAACAAAAATGAAACCTATACTAATTTAACATAGTTGTATTTATATAAAATTAGTTGGGTTTTGGGTAAAAAAAAAAATTGATTAAGTTATCCATCATATATGTCCACCAACAAATCAACCCAATAACATTTATATAATTAATGTTGAACTCATTTTTTTTAAAAAAATTTCCATCAACATTTTTAGTATTTGTAAAAAAAATCGTCCATATTTTTAGTTTCCAAAATGCTAAAGGAAAATGTCACATAAACTAAAAAGTGTAATTTTATTTTGCTAGGACTAAAAACAAAATTCTAAATATTCGTAGGAATCATTTACTTAATTAACCATAACTGATATGTTATAATTTTTTATATCTTTTTTTAATATTTTTTTAGGGATTTATTTTTCTATAATGAAAAAATCACCCAAAAATCTATATTCCTTTTACATGTTACTAGTGTTTAGAAAAACACTTTGTGCTCATCTTCACGCTTTTTTAGTGTGTTAATTCACATAAATTATGAATGATTTTTTTAACGAAATTATGGTTTGGATAAAATTTATATGTATAAATTTTTGTGGTTTTCAAATTATAACAAAACCATGTTTATCTTTTTCGATTACACTAACAATATTTTAAATATAATATAAATTCTATTTTATTTTTGTTCGTAAAATTCTTATCTTTTTTAAAAACACCAACAATATGTCTAGAAGCCCTAGCTCAACTAGCAAATACCAAAATTGTAAGGTCGGACGTCGTGACCCGGATTCGAACATAGGACATCACAGTTGTGTGTGAGTTTAATTTAAGTGGATTACCACTTCATCTAAGACAGGAAAAAAAACACCAACAATATAACAATATTATATATACAAGTGTTTGTGTCTCGTCTTATTGCGCAAACGCTTATAAATTGCGAGCAATTGTTTTAATGAAATTTTGATTATTTTTTTAATTTTGATTAAAATTATAGGTATAGATAATAGATATATTGCGCTTTCATATTGTAACAATATTTATCTTTTTAAATGATAGCAACAATATAATTCATTTATCTAGTCTACAATAAAGACCAGGTACATTAATTATTCAATGTATTTGTAAAGTAAAGTTTTATTTATAATAGTTATCGGAATGAGTATAATATCTTTGAGAAAATATAACAAATTTCTATCATTTTGGACAATACCGACAAAATAAAATTATTATAGTCAAATTTGTATAAGGGTATAATTAAAAGAAGAAAAAGTCAATCCAAAATAGTTTATAATTTTCTTTATATATAGTATAAATAAATGTGTTCAGGGTATCACCGGTGTACTTTCCCCAGTTTCATCTTTAACCCACACAAAATGCCACCTGTGCAACCTCAACATCTTTACACGATTCTCTTCAATTTGAAAATGTGTTCCTTAGTTAATAGGCATTTAGTCCTTTCAATCTACAACCTTTTTTCAGGTAGCTGTAGTTCATAGGCTGTGTCTTAAAAGGTGCCAAATTTTGACAATTCAATTTGGCTATAATTTTATTTCTTCTAAAAATACAGTCATATACATATAGTTTCATGCAAGTTGTGGTGCATTGGTTTATATGATACATACATTTTGAACTATAAAAAGTGGTAGGATGGACAAAGAGTGGCGCTATCGCTCCAATGAAAGAGATCATCAGTGACCATAACCGTTTTCTCCGGTGACCTTCGATGACTCTTTGATGAAGCTCCAATGAGTTTTTCTCTTCTTTTTTCTTTGATTTATGTTTGATTCCCTCTTCCATTATCACCTTTCTGTGTCTTTTATCCTGGTTTTCGTTCATTTACCCTTTTGTTCGATTTGAGCTTCGATTCGATTCTGGGTTTTCTTTTTGATTTGTTTTGGCTTCGCATCTGGTTCTTTGGATTTGATTCATGGTTTGTCCTTGCCCATTCATGGCTTCGTTGGACTCGGTGGTTGCCCAGCTGGTGAAACCACCGGAAACTGGTAAATCATTTGCACATGCTTTGTCCGGATCCAATGATCTTCAACTTATTACACTTCCTCCGAAGATTGTGATGGGGAAAACAGTTCGTGTTAAAATTACTCAAGCGGAATATGAGCCTGGGTTATCTGATTGCAGAAGCAACTTACATGGTAGATTGATTTTTGCATAAGGGTGACACACCTCTAACAACTCTGGCCTTGAAGACGAAATTTAGCAACTTGTGGCCCAACATTCTGAACTGGGACTTAACACCTCTAGGCAAGGGTTTTTTTTAGCTTCATTTCAATTCAGTGGAGGATATGCGTAGGATCTGGGCTATGGGGTCAGTGAATTTGAAGCCAGGTCTGATGAGATTCTTTTGTTGGACATGTGACTTTACTCCTCAAGCACAGGTTCAAACACATGCACAAATTTGGGTGAGATTCATGCACCTGCCACAGGAGTACATGCATAAGAAAATCCTATTTGAAATTGCATCTGGCCTTGGCACACCTTTGATTATTGATGATGCAACAATGAACAAGGGTTTTGGGCTCCATGCTCATATTTTGATTGATGTGGATCTTTCTGATCAGATGTTTGAATCAGTCATTGTGGAGAGAGATGGACATGCTCTGTCTGTTATGGTACAGTATGAAAAACAACCTTCATTCTGCTCACACTGCAAGATGTTGGGGCATGACATTCTCAGCTGTTTGAAACTGATTTCTCATAATCAGACTGAAGGCACATCTAAGGTAAACAAAAAGGCTCAACCTGCTACTCAATATAATAGAAACCAACATAAGAATGTTTTGTCAGGGAAAAGAACTATTCTGACACAGGCTATATGCTCGTATTTTGATTGATGTGGATCTTTCTGATCAGATGTTTGAATCAGTCATTGTGGAGAGAGATGGACATGCTCTGTCTGTTATGGTACAGTATGAAAAACAACCTTCATTCTGCTCACACTGCAAGATGTTGGGGCATGACATTCTCAGCTGTTTGAAACTGATTTCTCAGAATCAGACTGAAGGCACATCTAAGGTAAACAAAAAGGCTCAACCTGCTACTCAATATAATAGAAACCAACCTAAGAATGTTTTGTCAGGGAAAAGAACTATTCTGACACAGGAAGACTCCACCACTCAAGCTAAGCATATGGGAAATGTCAAACAAACTGCTCCACATCAGAAAGTTTCCCCCATTCACAAGGCAACTGATTTTGCTTAACCATAGGTTAGTGTTTCTTCTGGTTTGGTAGATAAAAACACAAACTGTTTTCACTTGAACACATATGACCAGGAAGGGTTCAATGAGGGAGTAGGTACTATGGAGGTGCCTGATATTGCAGCACTCCAGAAGAGTGGTGACTCTTCAACATTACCTTTTCACAACTCTTTTGACATTTTACATGAAGACTGTAAACTTCCTCAAGGGGAGGCAATGCTAACTGACAAGGATTTTCATCACAATTCCAATGACACTTTGAATGAAAGTGATGTAATTATTGATAAGGTATCCAAAGAGATAGTCTGCTTGATTCACTCTACACACTCACAGGACCCTGTTGTTGTGGAAAATGGCTCCTCTAAGTCTGCAACAGTGGACACAAACAGTACTTTGTTGGAGTCTGATAATGGGGTTCCCATTGAAGCACCTATCATCACACCTGCTAAAACAAATGATGACATTTTCGAACCTCTACAAAGCAGAAGTATTCCAAATGCTCACATTACAAAAACTGGTAAGTATCTTGGAGCACCTATCATCACACCTGTTACAACAACTAATGAGGTTCTAGGACCTGACAAGGGCATCATTACACAACCCGCTAACACTAAAAACACTGTTGAGGCATGTAGAAAGAGTGAAAAAATTCTCTGCAAGTTCTGGGCTGATGACCTAAAAACTCAACGGGGAGACTTAACTGATGAAGAGACAGATATGAGTGATGATCAAGAGCAGAACCTTGAAGGAGATATTGAGGATGGGAGTTTATTTACTCCTTTTATGCCAAGAAGGCAGAAGAAGTCTAATAAGAAACATGCTAATAAGCTATTTGATACAATGGTCCAAAGCACAAGTAGTGAGCACATCCAAAATATTTGTAGAATTCCAAAAATTTAAATTGTTGCTGTTATATGCTAGATTTCTAATATGCTTCTGTTTGTTTTGCATTAATTTGGCTTTGTTGTAATGCTCTCGTGTACATGGGTTCAGACCCCAAAATCCTGACTTTTAGTGTTTTTGTGCCTTATAAAAAAAAATGTGTTCAGGGTATAGCTTGAATAAGACTTAAATATGTAAGTCTTCCCTTTAAGTTTAAGTGTTTTTAGTTTTCGTTAATGTATCTTTTTTTATTCTAAAACAAACCATGTAAGTTATAAATGTTTTGCTTTTGGTGTGTGTCGTCATCACATGTTACAAAAACGCTTATGTGCCTAACAACGGCTGACGTGACAACATATGATGTGACAAACGAGGCTTATGTGTCGTAAGTGACAAAATTTACAGAGGGACGAAATTCAAAAACACGAATTAACAAAATTTCAAATTAAAAAACTTGTTTTTTTGTTCTTCATCTTCTACCCCACCTTCATCAACATTCATCAATCTTAATCATACTCAGAAAACATAAAATAAACATTCAAATTTTTAATCAAAAACTAATTTTCCATTTCCATTAAAATCTTCTTCTTTTCCAGATTCAATTTATCCCCAATTCAAATTCAAATCATTCTCAAAGCCTAAAAATCTCCGGATATAATCACACCCTTTTTCTTTATATACATACTATATAATAATATAATAAAAACTTCATGGATCCTTGTGTTGGTTCTTCTTCTATTTTCTTCTATCGATTCATCATCAACCAAAACTAATTGTACCCATAAATCTTTAAACAACAACACATAACTTGAATTAAATTCTGCATAAACTTTCAAAATTCCACAATTAACCACATGAAAACAACAACAACAACAACCCATTAAACCATACACTGGTTACGATTTTTATTTATTTCGAGCAACACATAATCCCACAATAAATTAGCGACTAAAAAATCAGTAGAGCAAATTTCAGAGGCACAATTTTCTAAAAGATGCTAATTTGAAATATTGCAAAGTTCTTCAAGCCATAAAAAACTGCACCATAGTCATAGGTTTATTTGTTCTAGGATTGTGTTCTAGTTCATATTGACGAAATTAAAATTGCGCTTAGAAGAAGATTTGGGGTTTGGGTTTCTTCTCAACATCCCTCATTTTTTTTTATTGAAGTGTTTTTCTTCCTTTGTTTTATTATGTTGTGTCCCTGAATATGGAGTTGAAAGAAGGGGGAGAATTGAGAATTAAGAAAGAGTGTGTTTAAATAAGAGGAGTTTAAATAAAAGGAATTGGCAAATGAGATTTTGATTAAAGAGTTTGAATGATTAATTTACGTTTTATGGGCTTGATGAAGATTAATGAATATCGACGAAGGTGAGGTTGAAGCTGATGAAGAAGAGGAAGAAAGTAAAACAATGTTTTTAATTTGAAATTTTGTTAATTCGTGTTTTTGAATTTCATCACTCTATAAATTTTTCGTTTTTGGATTTGGTCCATATAACCTTGTCACCGACGACACATAAGCCTCATTTGACATGTCACACATCGCCACATCATTGTCGTTGGACACGTAACTGTTTTTTTAACAGATTATGACGGCAAGGACCAAAAACAAAATGTTTATAACTTACTAGGTTTATTTTAGAACAAAAAAAGATATAGGAACGAAAACCAAAAACACGCAAACTTATAGAAACAATTTACATGTTTAAGCTTTAGAAGAATGTGAAAGTCAATCCGAAATCATATAATATCTATTTATATAGTAGTGTATTAAGAGTAGAGAACTAGAGACATGGAGAGGGAGAGACCCATTGACTCCAAACCTATGTCTCTTTTGCTTTATCCTAACTTCCCATCTATCGGAAACCCTAACCCATACACACCTTACTATCTCTCTTTTTTCTTTTGTCTCCTTGAAACCTCTCCAACCAGTGAGAAATGAGGATGGCAAGAGAAAAGCTCACGATTTTGTTGAAATTTTCGTGATGGCAGCATCCACCACAAGCCAGGTTTGGAGGATGTCATAGTCAAGGTTGGGAATCGAAGATAGATGATCCAAGTTGGTGTAGTGGTTGGTTCAATTAATAGAGCTTTAAGCTAGCCAAAACACAATGATTTGCCTCCATCGTATGATGCCGGAGGATTTTTACTTATGAATGATGGAGCTGGTGATACTGCTGCGTCTGAAATTGAGCCACCACTCAATGAAAAAGATGATTTGGATAGCTATGCATAAAAAAAAAAAAGATGAGTTGGATGGCTTTTTTGACCAAGGTGATCAAAATGCACATCAACTAAGTTTGGCTTTGTTTGACAAGGTTATATGCACTAAGAGCAAGTGGAAATGCACATTCAAGGGTGGTATCATGCTTGATAAACAGTGGACATAGGTTACTCATTATAACTATTGCATCTTTTATGCCTTTATACTGTGTCCTTACTTGATGTTTAGATAAATACTGTGATTTGTGATGGTAATTGAGGTTTTTTTTTGCCATCGTTCTACAAAGTTGAAGCACCCTGTCGTCCATCTATAGCTCCTACTAAATAAAGAGGATCTAAACTCCTAATTAACATATAAGTGTCACTTTTTATTGATGGTCGTGTTGTGCCCTTATAGAATAACTAGCTACAAACTCGTGCTAAACACAAGCTAATTCAAAGTGGGGGGTTATGCATCAAAGCGCATTGCAATGTTATATAAATTGAGAAAATAAGAAGAAAAAAACTATTGATAAGACCGACGTTAATGATAAAAGGGCAAATTACTTTGACTTCCTTTAGAATTTTCTTAAAGAACACAAGCACCATCCATTGGGAGTGTTGGTGTGGGGGGTCATGAATAAGAAGATTCGGAACGGGGGATGAGTTAGTGGAGGAGATAAAAGTGACGTCTTGGAGGTGGTTTCTATCTAGATTTATCACTTCGTCTTGTTTGTTCTACGAGTGGAGTTGGAGTCTAAGGGATTGCTTGATGCACTAACTGGCCTAACCGTGTAGCCATTTTTGTTGATGTTTCTGCTGGTTTTTGTATCTATTTTCTCTTTTCACAATTAATTAAATAAGGTTTTTTTTTTCTCACGGAGAAACAATAATAACATTTATTTTTACCACCAAATAGAATCAAACATCATCAATTATAGAAGAGATCAAAAGAGAATATAGAAATGAAAAGAATTTTGGTGGATGGACATTATGATTAATCAATGAAAAGGAAATATCATATCAATTTTAAACAATGAGTCGAGCTCTAAATGAAAGATAAGTTCATACTTATATGATAAAATTAATTGCTCAAAATAAATGGAATTAACACAATTTAAAATGTGTTATTTAATAAAAAAGTACTTGTCAATTTGATAAAACAAAAATGATTAATGTTTAGTTAAAATATAAAGCAGAATAATCACCCTTATATTTCAGTCTTATTTATTAACCTTTCATAGAATAAAAAATACATAACACCACCACCCCATGATTTCCAACCAGACCGAGATTTTATTGGTTAACATTGAGATTTTATTGGTTAACATTAATTTCGGGACAATCTTTTGATAAAATCGAAGGGTGATTATTCTACCATGTCATTCTTGAATCTTTTTTGATAAAATCTTTCTTGATATATAGTATTGCTATTTGTGTTATTTAAAAATAGATTAGTGTAATTTTTCCATAAATTTCATTATTGATAAGTCCTATATATGAATTCTACAACTTGGAATGTGGGTCCAATGTCATCACACTCTTTATTCATTTCATTTTATCTAAGATAAGGTAAGAATTTTGGAGTTAGACGGAGTAGACATTTAAGTGTGAAAATAATTTATATATAAATCATCTTGTGAAGTTGGTTCTATCATCTTGTTTATTAGAGTCATTACAGCAGAATTTTAAGCAATGTTTTTATACACGGATCCATTGCCTACAACAGTTAGCACCATTTTTAATCTCAAACGATCTAAATCAATGGATAGATATAATTCAATTGATTTTGTTATTATGTAATATACGAACCATTCAATCTCCAATAACGACAAAATTTATTACACAACTATAATTTTAAACTGATTTTGTTACTTTGTTCGTTTACTGTCCCTAGCTATCATAGGAGTCACACCATTTTTTATCATCCCAGACTATAATATAAGAGACTTACATTTGGAGAGCAAACTAAATATATAACGCAAAATTAGTTTACAATGAAATATAGGCAGCTGTATTCATATTGTCTAAGCATCAACAGGAGCTCGTTGACAATAAGAAGACAACTGCACACTCACCGAAAGGTATTAAGGTATGTGAGGTCCAAATGTGCATATAAAAACAATAAGATGTTTGTACTTCACATATTTTAAATACATCCCTATCAAATTAAATAAAAAAGAGAAGAAAAACCCTTAGATGTACATTACCTAAAGTTCCTGTAATCCTCCTCAACTAAGATAAATATAAAACATAAATTAATCAGAAAATTGCAACATGATCACATGGTATAATAATTATAATATATGCAAATGTGCAATAAAAAATTAAAGGGCCTCAGAGATCTTGGTGGATAATAAATCATCAAGTGGGTGTTTTTCCCATCAAGAGTAGCAAATATTTTACTGCATCATTGACCCAAAATTTAACATTTAACAATGGTTTATAACAAATTTAAATTTACAATAAAAGTATAAATAAAGCGAAAATTAGAAATTAAATATGATGTTGTCAGAAGTAGCTGGTTGTAATCTCATCTATGAAATATCAATGGGAATCCGATTGATTTGTTTCATCATTCAACATCATATATAATAAATCAAAGTAAATAAGTGAAACAGAGTACTTCAAAAATTTAAGTATATAGTGATGAGAGAATGAAAAATAAGTTGAAATAACAATAACAAAAATGAAGAATCGAAGTTATTTGTAACTAAAAATGAAAAGTTATTAGCAGAAGAGAATGAAAGAGAAGAATCGGCTGTTAGAAAAATTTAGGGTTTGAGATTGTTATGCTTAGTGAAACGTATTTATAAGCATGGATTTGCTTAGTGGGCTTTGCTTATTTTTAGATAACGGGCTTTATTCATTAAGCCCACCTTTCCAAGTGTATTTGAATTTTCTCAAGACATTTTCTTCTTCCACCCTTCCAACTTCTTACGCGCCCTCCAAATTTCTCAAAATACCCTTATGCGAATTATTGATGATAATCTCTTGTAAATATTTGCATCTATTTATAGTAACTCATTGATAGTGGATTGAAGAGATGATCTCTCCATGAGATGCAGGTCTTTGTTGGACCAAAATGAGTAAACAAATTTTTGGTTTGTTGTTCCTCTACTCTTTGCTCTTTTATCTTTGTTCTTTGGTTTTGATTTAAAATTGATTGTTAGATTAGATTTAGATTTATTGTTGTTAGTTGAGATATTGAAGTTTATTGAAGTTTTGATTGTTAGCTTAGGTTTAGATTTAGATTTACTCTTTGCCATTAATACTTGTTGCACATGTTGAAGTTTATTGGTATGATTTGAGTTCGAATTCACAACAATTGGAGACATTTAATATGCTAGAGCGTAAGTTCAAATTTGCAATTCCCTATTTTCTACATTTAGTATGTGTTTCTCGACTTGGTTATTTAAAACTAAAACGAAAAATCTATTATTTAAAACTAAAACTAAAAATCTATGCGACAAAATATCTTAAATAATACTTTGCCCATCCTAAATTATAATTCGTTTGACCCTTTCACACATATTAAGAAACATATTTTTTTTTTATAGAAAATGGATATTATGAATTGTTTTACAAAACATTTTTTTTTTCTTTTTAAAAATATCTAAACACGTATTTGTGTTGGTGATTTTTGTTTTGACCGTAATATTTGTTTGGTGATTTTTTTTGTTTGGTTGAATTTGTTTGGTGAATCTAATCACGTATATGTGACTTAGTTGTATTTACATGCCTAGATTTTATTAAATAACAACAAAATTACTTAAAATAAAAAACTTTTTTTTAAAGAACAACAAATTTTAAATGATAGTCATTAAAATGACAATTAGCATACTGAAATTACGATTGCAGTTCATTGAAATTCCCAGAGAAATGTTTCTAAAATCAATCAGTCCAAATGTCCAAAGTCCAAACATAAATTATAAGTTAATCTTTTAAAAAACTATTATTATACAAAACACAGTTTCCTCTTGAACCTTTGATGCTTTACCACGACCAATGACTTGCTACTTTCATTATTTATTTATTTTCAGGATTCCATCCCAACATCCTCACATGATATATTGTTAATGTGATAACAATAAATTCACACTATCAGAAGTTACCTGGCACAATATAGTACATATTTTTTCGACGAAAATGTTAACCAATGTTACTAGAGTACCAGTTAAATAATCAAATATAATAACATTATATTAAAAGTGATTTAAAAGTTGAAAAAAAAATGGTTTTTTCAACTTAATTATATAATTTTTTTAGCTTCCTTAATTAGTGTTTTAGAAACATCGGTTAGCCTACTCATTTTTTAATTCATATCGTTGTTCTCAAGAAATTTAGTATAACTAACGTTTTTTGTTTGGCCGGACATAAAATGCATGCAGCTTGTATTAAAATAATTTTTCTAATAATTGTCAACTATACATCATTAGTACATTTTATATTCAGGTCTTCATGACTATATTTTTTTCCAATCACCTCCCCTAGAAAAGGAAAAAAAAACATTTGTTGTGTGTGAACTAAGATTACTTTGTTTTCTTTGACCTCGATCTCATGCATAAATATGTGTCTTAAGTATTACTCAATCAAGATCTAGCACATAGAACAACACTTTCATAGGTGTTAGCCATTGAAAACCAAAATCATTTTCTTACTCATTTCATATCAATTTTCTTTTGTGTTTTCTGTCTATAAACTCTCTTCCACAAAAGGGCGTGAGAAACCATTTGCTCATTCAAAACAGAGGAAAACAGAGGATCTCTGTTCTAAGCAAAATTGACAATGAAAAAAAAGATCATCAAGTTGTTAAATTTTTTGACCAAAAAAGGTAAAGTGAATAAGGAAGAACCACCTTTAGATCTTAAGGAAGCTTTTTCAAAGTTTGCAACTGGTGAAAATCACATGTCAAAGGATCAACTCTTTAGATTCATGGTGGAGTATCAAGGAGAACAAAATTGCACCTTATCGGATTTGGAGCCAATCATTGAAAAGGTTTTGAAAATGGAAAGTTCGAACACTGAAACTAGCAATATTGTTGGATTCAGTTTGGATGACTTCATAGATTTTCTGCTTCTAGATGATTTCAATGGTCCCTTAAAGGATGAGGTATACATTTTCTAGTTAGTATATATTTGTATGCAATATGGTTCTTGATGATTTTCTGCTTCTTGAGAATTTGAGGCAGAAAAGTTATGCTAATGTGTTATATTGTTGTTCATTATAGATTCTAATTTTGTTTTTATTGATAATTTTTTAGTTTTTATGTTAAGTTTATTAATAAAAAAACCATTTGAGCAATGTGGCCTGCACTTTCTGGTTAGTATATATTTTTATTTGCCAAATTTGATTGTGCTGCACTTGCACTAGAAAACAAGTTGAGAACTCAACATTCATTGGTAGCCAAACATTTGATTACTTGGAACAATGATTAATGAATTATACAGCACTTCTTCCACTTCCGTCTTTCATTTTTTTTTCTCTAACAACTTGCATGTACCCCCACCAAAGTGTGAGAATTGTGATTGGTCAATTGGTAGTTCATGAACCAATTTTCCAAACCATTTTTCCTGTATCCCACCAATTTTCCAAATCAATTTCCACGTACCCCACATGTCCCACGGTTTTTCGGACGGAGATTAATCATTGTTAAATCACGTTAGAAACTTCTTACCTTACGGTAACCAAAAGAGAAATATATATAATAAAAGATAAATTTTATATCATGAAAGAGCCAAGATAATTTTTTTTTTCATGACAGAAAACCAAGACTTTTATTGAAATAAAGTTTACTTTTCTTATTTTACTTTTTGTAATATTTTGTTTTGTCCCCCAATGAAAATTCTAAGTGTATGCATATATTAAATTGGAGATTATTCTTAATACAAAATGAGATGTTTTTTATTCAGTATGTGAGTTCTCAATGGAGGTTGAAACCTTTGATTAGATTAAATAAAACATATTCTAATGAGACAACTAAAAAATTATTAAAACGATGAAGAGGAGAATGTAAAATTTTATTAAAACTTCTAACACTTCTAACTTTCAGTCCTGACTAATAATATGAAAAAATTTATGTATCTCATTGCAGGTACATCATGATATGGAAGCTCCCTTGTCACATTATTTCATGTATACAGGACACAATTCTTATCTTACTGGAAATCAATTTACCAGTGAGAGCAGCGATAAACCAATTATAGAGGCTTTGAAACAAGGTGTAAGAGTAATTGAACTTGATTTATGGCCATCTTCAACTAAAGATGGTGGTATTAAAGTAGTTCATGGAAAGTATGTACTATTAGACCGCTAGAAAAATAATGTACCATAGAGTTGGATGATTGCTTTCTTATATTTTATGGTCTTGCTTCTTGAAATCAATGCAGGACTTTTACCACTCCAGTTGCACTAACCAAATGTTTGGAAGCCATAAAAGAATATGCATTTGTCAAATCTGAATTTCCAGTGATTCTAACTTTAGAAGACCACCTAACACCAAAACTTCAAGATAACTTTGCACAAGTAAGCATTTTTTGTCAACAATCACTCTCAACCTATAAGCACTGATACAAGACATAGACACTTGACACAACATTGTCACATAGACACTGATAATAATTTAAGAAAATAGAAGTGATTGAATGTAATATACGTGTCGTTGTCAGCCACCATCACGTGTCGGACAATATGCATGTCTTCAATCTAAAGCGCCAGTTCTACAAAGCTTAACCATCTCCTATCTAGTTAGATAAGCTTACCTTATGACTATTTTGCTATTGCATATTCATCAGGATTTTTTTCTATTTATGCAGATGGCAATTCAAATATTTGGAGACATGCTTTATTGTCCTACGACAGATTGTATAACAGAATTTCCCTCACCAGCATCGCTCAAAAATATGGTACTTATATCGACTAAACCACCAAAGGAGTATCCTCAAACTGATTGTGTGAACAATCATGTGTCAAATGGAAGTGAATCATCTGAAGATGAAACATGGGGACAAGAACAACAAGATTCTATGGCTAAACTGAAAACTGAGGACATGGTAAGGAATAAGAAATCATATATTCATCATTTCACTTTTCAGAAAAGAAAAAGAAATCTGAATCATCTGTTCTTTGGCAGAAAGTAAACGGTGAAGTGATGGAAGATATTAGTACAAGTTATTACAAATCAAACCAGCAAGGTGCACGTGAATACAAACATTTGATTACAATCCATGGTGGAAAATCAGAAGGTACTATGAAGGATAGACTAAAAGTTGATGGCGGTAAAGTTAGAAGGCTAAGTTTGAGTGAGAAGAAACTCAAATCTGCTTCTGAGTCTCATGGAGCCGACCTAATTAGGTACCTATCAAACTTACATGAAGATTAGCATTTCTACACAGACGCTGAAGTAAACCTACCATATGGCTTGACATGCAATGTTATGTTTTTCAGATTCACGCAGAAAAATATCCTAAGAATTTATCCTAAAGGAGAACGTGTTCAATCCACAAATTTTAGGCCACATTTAGGGTGGATGTATGGAGCTCAGATGGTTGCATTCAATATGCAGGTTAGAATTGTGTTTTTGGTATATTTGGTATTTGAGAAATGATATTTTGACACATTTTGACAGCAAATTTCGACAACATAACACAATTCAAATACATGGTTAATTACGTTCATTAATTAGATGGTTAATAATATGAAATGATGTTTCAACGTATTAACTATCCACCAAACCTAATTAACCATGATTTTTCAAGCATTGGCATATTGTATGGTCTCTTGTTCCAGCCTATTAGAGAACCTTTTAAAACAATAGTGATATTAAGCATCGTCACAATGCAGTTGTGAAGACATAAAAAACCATAATGTCGTGGCCTTTGTGACCGCATACATTTTTTTTAAACCTCGTTGTCATATTAGCAATTAAACACTTCTTTTTACGACAGGGGCATGGTAAATCACTCCGGTTGATGCAAGGGATGTTCAAAGCGAATGGAGGGTGCGGTTATGTGAAAAAACCTGAATTTCTAATTCGAGAAATTGTACATAATGAGGCTTTTGATCCTAAAAGAAGGTTGTCAGTGAAGCAGATATTAAAGGTGAGTGTACCTTTAATCACTTTACAAAAGGAAATAAGTTCTTTCATGACATCTCAATATTTTTCATGTTAAAAAACAGGTCAAAGTATACAAAGGGGTTGGCTGGAGGTCAGATTTCAGTGCAACGCACTTCGATCGATTCTCTCCACCAGACTTTTACACAAAGGTTAGTACTCAATTGTATAGCTCTTCTCCATACATTTTGTAAATTCATTTGGCTGATATATCTGACTGTGTGACAGGTTTGTATTGCTGGAGTGGGAGCTGATAGTGTGAAGATGAAAACAAGTGTAAAGATGGACAATTGGTATCCTATTTGGGACGAAGAGTTCGAATTCCAATTGACTGTTCCAGAGCTCGCGTTGCTCCGGATCGAAGTGAAAGATAAAGATAAGGGAGCAGACGATTTTGCTGGACAAACTTGTTTGCCTGTATCAGAGCTAAGACATGGATTTCGGTCTGTTGCTTTGTGTGACAGAAAGGGAAAAAAATACAACTCTGTCAAGCTTTTACTTGGATTCCACCTTGAAACTTCAAATATATTGTAGATGTCGTTCATCCAAATATGGGAATCGGATTCACGCATTAAATGTGTGACACGTTCATTTATTTTGGTAGTCTGATCAATGGTGTAAATTATTTAAAGATAATCTGCTGAAGGTATAATGTTAGTCAATCCACCTAAGATTAACTAATGCTTATGTTTTCTAATGTAACGAATCCAGAAGTCTCCTTGTTTAGGAGCATTACATCAGTATCATGAAGGTCATTGTAATGATATTTATAGGCTACTATGTTAATGTTATACTTTCATCTCCATCAAGATTAATAGCAAACCAGAATTAATTTAAAACATCCAATATATTTAACAAAGACTTTAGATTTAACAATGACTAATAGAATACCAGTTTTAAGGTGTACAGTGATGCCTAGACCTGAGACCAGGAAACTATGATATATAGATTTGGAAAATGTGATGCATCCCACCTTAAGCCTTGCTTCCCAGCTTCCACCCTTGCTTAGCTCATTGTTACCTTTACAGACTACCAGAAATAGTTGCGTAGGGTCCAACATTGTCCTTAAACAAAATATTTCCATACTTAATTTAGTGTAATAATCTTTATTTTGATATTAAAGTTTTGTAGCATATGCAAAGATCAATCCGAATATTGAACCAAGTTGCTGACAATCAAAGGGCCAGGTCAGACACCATGACATCGAAGTCATTGACTATAGTTACAAAAAAGATTACAGACTATTTGGTAATATTGAACCACTTATTTCGTCATCTAATAATTGCTATGTATCAAATAATTTCAGATGCAGAGAAACATATTGGAAAAATGACAAACAATCTAGTTCTATAAATTGCAAAAAAAAAGAATTACCAAGTATCCCTCCCTTTCATCCTGAATTCCACAACTTCTCTCATCAATCTATTAGCAAACAATGTGGCTTGAAAAGTTTGATATTCCTTTTCAGCATTCCTGGCTCGAAAGGTAATATGGTAAAAGATCCCATTAACTGCTTGCCAAACAGCCATCTCAAAATCGACAAATCTGTAGTTTGTCTTCATCTTTAAATTGTAATCATCTATTGCCAACTTTGCACATTTCAAGGGACGATCCTTTTTTAAATCCAAAACGGGCACACCGGGAATAGTTCCGCCAAATATTTGGCATCAAAAATCTGTTCAAGGTTACCAAAAAGAAGAAAAAAGGTTTAGGATTATAACAATAACATCATAAAATAGCTAGTTGAGGGATATGAAATTTGAGTACGTCTATAATGCTACCCATCTCCAAAATACTGGTATGTTAAAGTGAATAAATAATAATAAGGATCACCGGGGACAGCAGAAGACAAAGGAGGATGTTGCATTTTTTGCCGTCTGAGAATAAGAAGAACCAATTCCAATTCCAAATCCAAATATTCATCCACAATTTTTTCACCTAAATTCCTTCCGGTAATAGATCGGTTTTTAAATTATTTTTATCACATATAAGTCCTTTAAGTTTAAAGTTTGTAATAGATTGATCCTTTAAGTTACTTTGGTCACAAATAAGTCCTTTCAGTTTGTAAATGTTTTCGACTTAGTCCTTCTACCACATCATTGTTCAGTTAATAGAAGAAGGACTAAATCGAAAATGTTACAAACTTAAATGACTTATCTGTGACCAAAATAACTTAAAGGACCAATATGTTACAAACTTCAAACTTAAAGGACTTATGTGTGACCAAAATAACTTAAAAGATCAATCTATTACAAACTTTAAACTTAAATGATCCATAGAGTAATTTAGCCTATATTATATTATAACTGCTTTGGTAAAAAAAAAAAAAAAACTATTATAACTTATTAAAATCCCTACTGGTGAGAATTGGATTTTGGAAAATAATAGATTTTGGGTCAGAAAAATATAGAGATATATTAGAGAGATTCTTTAAAAAAAAATCTAAAGCTATGTGTGTTTGTCGACTATTCAAAAAAGCCTTTAAGAAAATGTTAGAAAAAGTTAAAGATTTAAAAAAAAAAAATTGAAGCTATTTGTATTTGTCAACTACCCAAATATGGCTGGAGAAGAATTTGGTACATGGTTTGATTAAATTGGTCCATGACAGAGGGAAGAATTTGGTAACAAGAAACATAATGATTCTTCCTTAAAAAAATAATAATAATGATTCCAGTTCATACATTACAGGAGAAACCACGTCGTTGCACACATTTTTTTTTTTATCTATCTCAATCACATGTTTAATTTGAACATATCTTGAATATGTAAATGACACATTATTTCAGACAAGAAGTTTTACATCAATATAACGGTAGAATGAACACCATATTCTCCATTTAATCAACGATAGTATTACACTGGTACTATTCAATATTTGTCTACTAAACACATACTTGTTTTAAAATGAGTGTCGTTTTAACCAATTGCATATAGATTAAGGAATAAAATGAAATAATCATTAGACATAACACTTTTACTAAACTACCCTTACTTTATAAGAAAAAGACAAACTTAAAGTTGCATTGAAAATTGTGTGAGAGAAAAGTTAGAGTATTTATTGAGGGTAAAGTTGGAAAAAAAATTAAAGTTGTATTGAAAATATAAAATGACATTCATTTTGAAACAATTTTTTTTTGCTAAAGCGATACTCATTTTAAAACGAAGAGAGTATAACACTAATATGTGTCATTTTAGATGTCACAGGATCTTATGTTATTTACCGTGCTAGAGTTACTTGAGAAGCAAATATAAATTGGGTTTATTCAATCACCCAGTCCCTTAACTTAATTGATTGTCTCAATTTGGTCTATTAACTATAATTTGTATCAATTTGGTCTCTTATGTTTTGTTCGGCTACTAGTTTTAGTCCTTTCTGTTAGTTTCTCTAAAAAAACTTAACAAAAAGGACTAAAACTAGTAACGGAGCAAAACACAGGAGACCAAATTGGTACATAAGTTAACGTTTTTTTGAGAGAAACTAACAGAAAAGACTAAAACTAGTAACGAAGCAAAACATACGAGACCAAATTGGTACAAATTATAGTTAGGGGACCAAATAGAGACAATCAATTAAGTTAAGGGACCAGATGATTGAATAAGCCTATAAATTGAGACCTTTAAAGATAATTCACTTATATTACCCTGTTTTTAATTTTAAAATTTGGATTGCATGAACTACAACGTTGAAGAAAATTGAATCTTGGCTAAGATGGGACAATAACAAAATTGGTTTGGTTTTTCTCTTTTTTTTTTTATTTTGGATAAACTAATGTAGTGGTTGAGACTTACACATTTTAAATAGGTCAAATATCACTTTTGGTCCTTTTAATTTGATGATATTTCCAAATTAGTCCTTTAAGTTTTAAAAGTTTTAATTAGGTCATTTTAGTTTGACAGAATTTCCAAGTTAGTCCTTTAAGTTTCAAAAGTTTCAAATAAGTCCTTTTAGTTTGACAAAATTTCCAAATTAGTCCTTTTAAGTTTCAAAAGCTTCAAACTAAAAGACCTATTTGAAACTTTTGAAACGGTGACGGTGAAATAGTTTATCAACTAAAATGACTTATTTGAAACTTTTGAAACTTAAAGGACTAACTTAGGAATTTTGTAAACTAAAATGACCTAATTGAAACTTTCAAAACTTAAAGGACTAACTTGAGAATTTTGTCAAACTAAAAGGACTAAAAATGATATTTGACCTTTTAAATATGGAGAAGTCGAAAGTTCAAACTTCGACAACTACATAATATTGTCCTTGAACTATCAACCGAGTTGTGCCTACAAAAATATTTATGAAAAATTAAGGTTATTTAAGTATTTTTCTCAATTGTTTTTTTAACACCCCACATAACCATTTTTTTAATAATATAATTGTATTTAATACTACAAGCTATTGGAGTATATTTTTTTTTATCAAGGTATCAAATTAATTCATAAGAATATTCATGAAAAATTAAGAGGCTGCAACATATATTGGTAATATCGAACCCCACATATTTGGTCATCTAATAATTGAAATGTTCTCTCACCGCTAGAAAAAGCAAGATTAGAGAGGGAAATTAGTGACGGAAAAAATAAAATTTCTCACAAAATCTTTAATCGCAAAATTTAGTGACGGAATTAGAGAGGAATTTCACATTTTCCCTCTCTAAAATCCCCTCACTAATTTTTGCTTTTTTAGCAGTGTCCAATGAACAATTAAATTCCAAACACATCACAAATTAATTGGAACAACAAAAACATTCCAAAGGCATAGCATGTCCAATATGAGCAGCCAACAAAACTTCTTAAATGATTTAACAAACGAACGCAAATGCGGCTTGCCATAGCATAATAACGGATAAAATAAAAGACAAGAGGGTCGGATTGCATGAGATCCAAAACCTAATTTATCAGCTTGCAGTGAGTGCCAATGTACCTGAACAAAACAAGCAATCATCAAAAGACTCGTAATTAAGTAAACAAGAATCGAATGAGCATATACGCTAAATCATATAGAAGGCTCCCCAAGAGTCGAGGTAAAAGTTATATAGACTGAATTTAGAGAACTGAAAAAGGCAAAAAAAAAAAAAAATGCAATAGAAGAAAAGAAAATAGATATTTTTTGTTAGGGGTTAGCTAACATATGGGAGGTTAGCCTTATCCCCTTTTTCGTTGGACAAAAAGCTCAATTGCTATTCACATGAAATGTATAGTAGTAGTTGAGGGCAAAATGATAAACAACATATTATTTCTTTATATATAGTACTCTATTAAGTGTATTTCTTTATATATATATAGACAAGGATCAAATTTTTCTAAGAGGGGAGATGTTAACTTTTCCGTTTTTAATATATACAAACACACTACAAAGGAAATTTGAGAATGGGTTTACGAAAAGAATAAGAATGTGCTGATATTGTTTTTAAATGTAACCCAAATTGCATAGGAAAAAAATTAAAAGATCTTAAAATTAAATAATGGCCATGGGAACGAAAGGGAAACAACTAAGTCAAAAACAAAGCTAAAATTACAAGGTAAGCAAATTAGCGGGCGGGGCGGTGCATCACACTGGCATGCTGTTATGAAATATCTTAATTGCATCCAAAATGTCATGCACAAACATATTTAGGACGCAACGGAAGAAGGATGGTAAACATGGCAAATTGACAACCTACCAAAAAATGATGCTAAACATAGAGGGTGCGGAAACCATTGCTCCGTATCAAATAATTTCAGATGCAGAGAAACATATTGGTAAAATGACAAACAATCTAGAGATTAAGATTAAAATAAATTGCAAAATAAGAAAAAAAGAAAAGAATTACCGATAATCGCTTCCTTTCATCCTGATTCTCTGAACCTTTCTCATCCTCTTTTAGTCAACACTGTGGCTTGAAAAGTTTCACATTTCTTCTCGGCATTCCTAGCTAGAAAGGTGATATGGTAAAGGACTCCATTAACTAGTTGCCAAACAGCCATCTCAATCTTCACAAACAAATTGGTAGTTTGTCTTTGCCTTTGAATTGTAATCCGCTATTGCCATGACAAGATCAATTATCAAAACGAGAGGAACCAAACCGCAGGTTAAGTAAATGATGATGAGTATATGGATTATATCTATTTTAAGTATTAGTTTTAGGTTTTGTCATTTTTACCCTCTTAACTTTCATTATATTTAGGGTCCGTTTGTTACAGATTAAAATATAAATTATTTTATCAGAATTTATGAAAAATCATAATCTATTTTGCGTTTGTTTACCCTAATAAAAATCATTTTTTTTAAAAAATAATTTAGTTCATTTGGATACAACTATATAAAAGCGATTTTTTGTTACAAAATTAGTTCAATCTTTTGATCCATGTTTTCTCTCGCCTCTAAAAAATTGATTTGTTGAGAAGTTGTTCTTAACAGCTTCTCATTTGAAGCTATTTTTTATAATTTTTTTAGATTCTGATTTTTTTAAAAAGTTGTAACAAACGGATGCAATGCTTTAAAGTGATTATTATTTTTAAAAAATGATTTTTTTTCTCTTAAAAAAGCTATAACAACTGGCTATTAAATTTCGTCTCTTCTGCCGTCAATCAATTAGGGATGTTGGCGGTGGAGATTGTTTCAGTTTTTAGGCTATAAGTCATCTTAACCGTAGGATGGAAAAACATGCGACTTTATTTGGTTTGATTGACTTTTAAAATAAAAACCATACCAAATCAAAACAATACATTTTAGTTAGTTTGGTCGTTGCGGTTTTATGCGAGACATTACGATTTTTTGTTAACAACATTAATCATGTTAAAAAGTTAAAAACAACTTATTTCTAGAAATGTTTTAAATTTCATCCAATACTAGAATTTCATTTTCATCCAACAATTTCTCAACAACATATTCCAAATTAAAAACATGGACGAAAAGTATCTGTCTCGGTAAGAAATGCAAAAGACAATTTTTTTACCATACCAAATCGCACGATTGAACAAGAGCATGATACAAATGCATTTTTTTGTAGTTTTGGTTTGAATTGATTGAGTTTGTGGTTTTCCTATTGGGTGTTTTGAACACCCATACCATCAATCAAACATTTTAATAAATTCTATTCTCTACAACTTTTACTCGCAAATACTCATCCATAACTTTTTTCATTGAATCAAATTTTATTCTAAATTATTAGAATTTTTATCAGTGAGACTTAGGATTTTACCTATTCCACTCTAAAATCTATTTTCCATTTTCCTGGCATTGAGTCCTGATCCATTAAGTGGAGCTAAGTGTAGAGAAGCTGCTTCTTATATAGCATACTATCTATGCTTCAATACTATCTATGCTTCAATCTGCTATAAAATTAGTAACAGCCTTTTAAGAATAAAAGTGATTAATTGATCGATACATGCCCACTTGATACATTCCCATTACACATCCTAGATTTTTCATCGGTTTTGATTGAACTATAGTTAATATATATTTTAGAAAAAGATTGAAACATCTTATTACATACAAGAGTTAGCGACAAGTTCTCAAATAGATTTTTTTTCTTACTAGGAAACAAGAAAAAGTGATTTGCTTGGACAATAACGTTGTACCTGGTGAACTTCCAACATAGAGTATCGATTTTGGGTGTACGAGTTAGGAGGACAGCCAAAGAGAGGAAGCAAGGGCAAGGTCAAGGGCGTGTGTGTATACTAACATATTTGTTGGTCTATTCTACAAGATTGTTAATGATAGTAGGTTTTCGAAATTCGGAATGCAACTATAGAATATAAACTAATGAACGCAAGACCAAAAAATACCACAGGCTATTGGAGTATTTATTTATTAGGGTATCAAAATGCATACGAGAATTCATGAAAAATTAAGTGGCTGCACCATATATTGATAATATTGAATCACGGATTTCGTCATTTAATAATTGTATGAAAATGGTTGTATAGAAGAACCTCATTTAACAAAAGATTGATCTCGAAATTCAATTTCCCTAGTAGTTATGCAGGTTTTTCACAAAAAGGAATCAAAAGAGGTTAGGGACTTCTCATGAAAAAATAAGTTGAATTTAGTACCTCTATAATTTATATACAATTCTCAGGTGAACATTCATTTTCCAAATCAACCACAATTATCACACAAAAAAAAAAGGCAGTGTATGTCCAAAAGGGCACCTAGCAAAACTTCTTAAATGAGATCTAAAACCTAATTTTCCAGCTCCCTAAGAGCATCACGATACAAGCAATCAAAAGACCCGTAATTAAGTAAATAAGAACCGAAAGAACATATATGCTAAATGCTCTCCAAGAATCAAGGTAAATGTTATATAGACTGAATTTACAAAACTAATATAACAAAAAAAATGGCAAATTAAAAACCCCAATCGACAACCTAAAAAAAAATGAGGCTAAAGTGGTGGTGGAAACCATTGCTATGTATCAAATAATTTCAGATGGAGAGAAACATATTGGAAAAATGATAAACAATCTAGAGATTAAGATTAAAATAAATTGCAAAATAAGAAAAAAAGAAAGAAAATAATTACCAAGTATCGCTCCCTTTCATCCTGATTCTCTGAACCTCTCACATAATCATATCAATTAACGAAGTGGCTTCAAAAGTTTCATATTTCTTCTCAGCATTCCTTGCTTGAAAGATGATATTGTAAAGGGTTCCAGCAACTAGTTGCCAGGTAGCCATCTCAATATCGACAAATCGGTAGTCTGACTTCGTTTGTGAATTATAATCCCCTATAGCCAAAATGGCACATTTGGCTAGAATTTGAAAAGTGGAAGAATCCTTGTCTAAATGCCGAAACGCCAAAACTGATTGTCCGCCATTTATAGGAGGATGGTGGCGCACACGTTTGGCATCAAAAACCTGTTCAGAGATACCAAAAAGAAGGAAAAAATGTTTACAATTGTAACATGAACGTCATAAAAGAAAATAGCTAGTCAAGGATATGAAATGAATTTTGATTACATCTATAAAGGGACCCGGCTTGAAATCACTCTTTCCAAAATCCACATTTTCTTTGAAACCTTTAGGGTCCGTTTGATGGTCAGGATATGATATAAAGCTGGATAGAGATAGGATATGATAAGGACATGATAAACATTAATCCTACGATGTGTTTGATGCGCACATGATAACAAACAGGATATCATTATAATTAAATGAAAAATCGCTCTCATAATTAATTAAATATTATAAAAATGACATGTTATTAATTATTATGGAAAATACATGCTATCATTATTTTAAAAATGACAATATTTTAAAAATGGCAGAATATCAAGATAATAAATAAGGAATGATCTTCTAATCCTGTCAGGATAATTCCTAACCCAGCCTATACTCAGGATAGAAATTACAAAGGAAAGTCAGAATATGATAAGAAAATGGTTTATTTTATCCTATCCTTTTGGTGCATCAAACATTAAGATTTATGATTAATGTATCATATTCTGTCTCCTTATCCTGACCATCAAACGGACTCTTAGCATCAAGATCAACAATCATGTTCTCAACGGCCTCATACTCCTCCTTGGAAGGAACCCGATAATAATATTTAGTGTCAATTCAAAAAGATTACAAACCCTAAATTCACAGAACAAGCAAGAGAATTATTATGATCGAAAAAAATACCTTTGAGCAAATCAAGACGAGAGGAACTAAACCGAAAACGGAAGAGAATCAACTCTCAAAACACAATGAGCGACTGGAACAAGAATTAAATAACAAGTATTAAGTAAGGGTTTGATGTTGTATTTAAAATAAGAGAATCAAACATTTCCATAAATATCTGATTTTATCGTTAACAAAAAATCTGATTTTCTTTGTTAAAAAAAAAATCTGATTTTCTCTAAAAAAATTTACTCTCAAATATTCATACCCAAATTTTTATTCGCATAAGATTCTATTCTAAATTATATCAATGAGACTTAGGATTTTATCTATTCGTCTCTAAAAAATCTATTTTCCCTACAAATATTATTTGGGTTAATAATGTTTTTCCCTGTAAAATAGGTCATATGATTTTATCTATTCGTCTCTAAAATCTATTTTCCCTACAAATATTATTTGGGTTAATAATGCTTTTCCCTATAAAATAGGTCATTTCCAGTTTATCCATAAGAAAATTTCGGCCAAATTTTTTTTTTACAAGGACGGATTTCAAACCGAATTTTTTTTAGGGGGTAAATCAGAAATGACCCATATAATTTTCACATTATCTAGTCTTGATCCATTAAGTGGATATGGGGACACGGACACATATATCATATTTATCGAATGGAAAGGAAACATATATCAATGAATACCCATTGTCATCTATACTCTACACATTACATCTGAATTTGTAAAAATGAAGCTCATTCAAAGAAAATAGATGCAAAGAATCTTGCTAATAGTTGTATTCTTATTTCATCGGTGTGGAGCAAATAGCTTCTGATCAATTAGTAATGAAATCTTGTACATATTTTTAGTTCATATTACAATTCATTTGTTACTTTATGTCAAAATACAAGCATTCTTTCCTTTTTAAAATAATCATTCAAAATTATATAGTTTTATTTATTTTTTAGTTAGAAAATATTAAAAAAAGATCTAATATTACACAAACTCAATAGTTTCCTCTCAAACCTTTGTTAATTTCCCACTAACATTGACTTGCTACTTTCATTATTTATTTATTTTGACGATTCCATCCACATGATACATTCTCAATGTGAAAATAAATAATTCACACTACCAAGTTTACCTGGTAGCACCGGCCGGATTTTTTTATTTATTAATATCGTTGTTCTAAAGAAATTCAACATAACTAAACATTTTTTGTTTGGTCCGACATAAACTGCATGCAGCTTGTATTAAAATAATTTTTCCAATAATTGTCAAATGTCAACTATACATTAGTACATTTTATATTCAGATCTTCATAACTACATTTTTTTTCCAATCCCCTAACCCCTAGAAAAGAGAAAGAAAAAAAACAGTTGTTGTGTGTGAACTAAGATTTTGCTTTGTTTTCTTTGGCCTTGATCTCATGTATAAATATGTGTGTTAAGTATTATTCAATCAAGAACTAGCACATAAAACATTTTATTAGGTGTTAGCCATTGAAAACCAAGATCATTTTTCACTCATTTCTATTATCTTTCCATAGACTAACACTTTGTTTGCTCAATTAAAACAGGGGAAAGGTGAGAATGAAAACAAAGATCTTAATGATATTAGTAAAAAATTTGACCAAAAAAAGTAAAATTGATAAGGAAGAGCCACTTTTTGATCTTAAGGAAGCTTTTTCCAAATATGCATATGGTGAGAATCACATGTCAAAGGATCAACTACTTAACTTCATAATGGAGTATCAGGGAGAGCAAAACTGCACCTTATTGGATTTAGAGCCAATTATTGAAAAGGTTTTGAAAATGGAAAGTTCTAACATAGAAACAAGGAGTATTGTTGGACTCAGTTTGGATGACTTCATAAATTTTCTGCTTGTTGATGATTTCAATGGTCCCTTAAAAGATGAGGTATGCACTTTCTATGTCTGTTTGATTATTGAGAATTTGAGGCAGAAAAGTTATGCTAATAATGTGCTTTATTGTTGTTCATTGTAGTTTCTTTTTTCTTTTTTTTGAAAAGGATTGTTCATTGTAGTTTCTACTTTTGTTTTGTTTTATTTTAATCAATTTTTTAGTTTTTAGGTTGAGTTTATAAATAAAAAATCATTTGAGCATTGTGGCTTGCACTTTCTGGTTGATATATATTTTTATGAAAAATGTTAACTAATGTCCTTGAGACATTAGTTAAGAAAGCAAATATAGTAACAATATCTTAAAATTTGTTCACTCAACTCTTTTAAGAGTGTGAAAAATGTCTTTTCCAATTCAAAATGTACTTTTCTCAATGGAGGTTGATAGATTAAATAATAAATATTCTATTGAAATACCTACAAAATTATTAAAATGATGAGGAGGTGAATGTAAAGTTTTATTAAAAGAAAATCCTACAGTTTAACCTTTAGTCCTGACTATGTATAAATTTTATGTATGTCATTCAGGTACATCATGATATGAAAGCTCCCTTGTCACATTATTTCATGTATACAGGACACAATTCCTATCTTACTGGAAATCAATTTACCAGTGAGAGCAGTGATAAACCAATTATAGAGGCTTTGAAACAAGGTGTTCGAGTGATTGAACTTGATTTATGGCCATCTTCAACTAAAGATGGTGGTATTAAAGTAGTTCATGGAAAGTATGCACTATTAGACCGCTAGAAAAATATAATGTACCATAGAGTTGGATGATTGCTTTCTTATATATCATGGTCTTACTTCTTGAAATCAATGCAGGACTCTTACCACTCCAGTTGCACTAACCAAATGTTTGGAAGCCATAAAAGAATATGCTTTTGTCAAATCTGATTTTCCAGTGATTCTAACTTTAGAAGACCACCTAACACCCAAACTTCAGGATAACTTCGCAAAAGTAAGCATTTTTTTGTCAACAATCACTTTCAACCATAAAGCACCGATACTTGACACAAACACTTGGCACAACACTGACATATATACACCGGTAATAATTTGAAAAAATAGTAGTGATTGAATGTAATATATGTGTCGTTGTCAGACACCATCACGTGTCGAACAACATACATGTATTCAATCTAAAACATCAACTCTACGAATCTAAAGTGTCATCATGGTTTTTTCTATTCATGCAGATAGCAGTTCAAATATTTGGAGAAATGCTTTATCGTCCTGGGACAGATTGTTTAACAGAATTTCCCTCACCAGCATCACTAAAAAATATGGTACTTATATCAACTAAATCACCAAAAGAATATAACCAATCTGACAGTGTCAGCAATCAGGTGTTAAATGGATGTGAATCATCTGAAGATGAATCACGGGAATTGCAAGATTCTATGGTTAAACTGAAAACTGAAGAAAAGGTGAGGGAATCATATATTCCATCATTTCATTCTTCAAAAAGGAAAATATTTCAAAAAGGAAAACAAAACGTGAATGTGACTCATATTTTGTACTTGCAGAGAGTACAATATCTGATATACGGGTTTAATCTGTATCGGTCATGCCTTGAGAAGGCTCTCCAGGGTGGTATTTATAGCGTTCTATGAGCTTGATTTCTCGTGACTTAAGCCCCAAGCAACGAGGGCATTTAAGTCTTTTTGCCGAGCTCTAGAGGTTTCTAGAAGCTGGCTGAGGCGGCGCCCTTGGAGAGGCACGCCTTAGGCTTTGGGGCCTTCTGGGAGGGAGTTGACGACTCTAGGAAGACTCCTAGACCCTTTGGGAGGGTTTCTAGGTCCTTAGGAACGGATTGATGGTTCATATTTATATTTGATACAAAATAGAACATAATTGATATGAACTCTTAGTGTGCATCTATTTTTGGACATGAATCTCATTTTCTATCAGATCCATTATGTTGAATCCGGATTCACTAAGATGAATCCCAATTCTCAATTCATTCCAATGAATAATCGCCTAAACTTTGTGTAGTCAGCCATTTTTTCTTTGTGAACTTTATATGGCCAGCAACTTTTTTTTATTAGCAACGTATCTTACCATTAATAATAAGATTCAGTTTGCAATTTAGAAAATAAGTTTTTCAGATTCACAGTATGAATCTCGATTTGATAACCGTGTATTTAAATATTTCTCATTTTATGGATGGCAGAGAGTAAATGATGAAGACAAGAAAGATATGAATACAAGTGCTTACAAATCAAACCAGCAAGTTGCACTTCAATACAAACATTTGATTGCAATTCATGGTGGAAAATCAGAAGGTAACATGAAGGATATACTAAAAGTTGATGGTGGTAAAGTCAGAAGGCTAAGTTTGAGTGAGAAGAAACTCAAAACTGCTTCTAAATCTCATGGGCCTGACCTAATTAGGTGCCTATCAAACTTACTTGAAGATCGGCATTTCTACCATATGACAACACCTATGAAAGTATGACATGCTGAATAAAACCTACCATCTTAATTCACAAGTATATGCTTTTCAGGTTCACACAGAAAAATATCCTCAGAATTTATCCTAAAGGAGAACGTGTCCGATCCTCAAATTTTAGGCCACTTTTAGGGTGGATGTATGGAGCTCAGATGGTTGCATGCAATATGCAGGTTGGAATTTTGTTTTTCGTATAATTTGGTATTTGATAAACGATATTTTGACCCAAAATTTGATAGCAAGTTTCAATTACAATTTAGATTGTTAATACAGTTCAAATACTTGGTTAATCACTTTCATTATATAATTAATGAATATACTATATGACAAAGTGGCCTGACTTGTTAACCATCCACCAAACCTATTTAACCATGATTTTCAGACATCGACATATTGATTGATTGTCTGTCTTACTCCAAGGGACTTTTTTTTTTCTTTTTTCTATGACAGGGGCATGGCAAACCACTCCAGTTGATGCAAGGGATGTTCAAAGCGAATGGAGGGTGCGGTTATGTTAAAAAACCTGAATTCCTAATTCAAGAAGTTGCAAATAATGAGGCTTTTGATCCGAAAAGAAGGTTGCCTGTGAAGCAGATATTAAAAGTGAGTGTACCTTTAAGCACTTTGCTAAAAGAAAATAATTTGTTTCATTACATATGAATATTTTTCATGTTCAACAACAGGTAAAAGTATATAAAGGAGTTGGTTGGAGTTCAGATTTCAGTCCAACGTACTTCGATTGATCCTCTCCACCAGACTTTTACACAAAGGTATTAAAAAAACTACTCAAACTCAATTACAAAAGGAGATAAATCAACTAGAATTCGACATGGACTCAAACATTATACCACATTAAGATAAAAATACACCAATTTGATAGCAGACTACATGAATCTTTAACCCCTTATAATATACCATATATTATGAAAGAGATTTAAGAGTATATGCTTTAACCCCTTACTGCCTGATCATATAAAACTATGTGACAGGTTTCTATTGTTGGAGTGAGAGCTGATTGTGCCAAGAAGAAAACAAGTGTAAAGATGGACAACTGGTATCCTATTTGGGACGAAGAGTTTGAATTCCGTTTGACAGTTCCGGAGCTCGCGTTGCTCCGGATCGAAGTAATGGATAAAGATCAGGCAAAAGATGATTTTGCTGGACAGACTTGTTTGCCTGTATCAGAGCTAAGACATGGATTTCGGTCTGTTGCTTTGTGTGACAGAAAGGGAAAGAAATATAACTCTGTCAAACTTTTACTTGGCTTCCAACTAGAAACTTTGAAAACATTGTAATATCAATATGGTTAGTCTAAGTATATATATATATATAAATAAAATCTTTTTGTTTAGGAGCGCATAATGATATTTATATTTATATCTTGAGCTGCTTGGAATAGTATTGTGGGCTTTAATTTACTATGTTAATGTTATTTCCTTTCTTATCCATCACGATTAATAACAAAATAATACTATTAGTTAACAAATTCCAATATTTACAAGAGATATTTAGATTTAACAATGATTATTATCGTACACACAAGTTTTAAGGTGCACATTGATGGTAGACCAGAGAACAGAAAGCCATTATATATAGGTTCGAATGTGATGCCATACCCTCTAAATAAGGAAACTGGAGCATGAATTTAGGTGGGTGGGGGTCTTTCTTTCCAGCTTGCATCCCACCTTTGTTCTATAGTTTTAGGTTACCTTTAATCCTAGTGATTAGTATAGCAGTATTAAAGCCAAAAAAAGGTGGGTCCAACATTGTCCTTCAACAAAATATTTCATACTTAATGCAATTATGCAATAATTTTCACATCAAATTTTGTAGCATATGCAAAGATTAATACAAAAATGGTATAGTACTCTTTTTTTGTTTACTGTGGTCTTTCTTTTACTTAGATAATCTTATCTGAGACAAAGTCCCGTTGTTAAATGTAGGAACATTTCTTCATAAAAATTAAATGCTGATTCTTCACGTTGTAAAGTAGAACTCTTTCCTCCCTCCACTGATGATTAAGCGCATACTTCTTTTACCATCACTCAAACTGTGCATGTTTGAAATCATAATTGCTTTGATAAAATCAGATGACACTTGTGATTTTGTTGAAGCTCCAAAGTTTAATTTTTACATGAGCTCAAATAGTTAATGAATGTCGAATTATTTAGGGGAATCTGAGTTCGATTCCTAAGTGAAATAATTCTTAACAAAACTTTACTTATCTTCCGACTGAACTCTGGATTATCAAAACCCCTTTTTCCTGAGAACCGAAGGATTAATACAAAAAAATATATAATTTTTACAAAATCATAGTGGTCCACTGTGATTTTGCCAAAATCATCTCAAGTCCAAACATGCGTATGTTACAGAATCACGGTGGTTCAATGTGATTTTACCAAAGTCATCTCAAGTCCAAACTTTCGTATGTTTGAGTGAATTGATTCTATAAAATTGATTCAAACTGAAATTGAGTTGAAAGTAGAGATTTGTGTTTGAATACCTTGTATAAAAGTGATTTGGACTATAATTTGTAGTAAACTCAATTTTAAAATCAAAAGTTACAAATTACAAATTCTACCTTCAAATAAAATCAATTGTAGAAACAAACACTTTTACTTGAAAACAAATCAAACATGTTAAAATCAATTATAAACATCAAAAATCAGTTTTCATCCTTTGTGTATGTTTAGTTTCCCATCTAGGATTTCCAAAATGTATTACAGAGATGTATAATTCATTTTGGTATGTTTGGTTCAAGTTTTTAATTCTAGAATTGCTTTCAAAACTCAAATTTTGTTAAACTTAATAATGCTGACAAACATAAATTACTTTACTGTCTACTAATTTTTAATTAGAATTAAATCATTCAAAATCATTTTTTTTTAAAATAAGCGAACATAACCAAATCAATTCCAATTTGCTGTGGCCACGTACAAAGCAGTTCAGCAATCATACACACTATTAACGGATTTGGAAGCACGTTTTGTACCATAAACATGGATACAATAACTTAAATAAGTACACCGTAGTATTTCATTGAATTTTAAAATATCTAATCTAATTCCTTAAAAGAAAATTAAAATATCTAATCTAATCCAAAAAATAACAACTCATGACATGACATGTTACTTGATTCAATCCAAGGATGCCATGTCCAACATTTTAATTGAATTGAAAATAGGTTGCAACGTGGGTCCCAACAACATTATTTCTTCAGAATTTTCTTGTACTTACCTGTCTTTTATTTCTTACTTTCATTCATTGTTTGGCAACAAAACAAGGAACGTATCCATTCCCCTTCATATCCTATCCTATTAATTAAAAATAAAATAAAAAGATTATCACAAAACTCACACGTACTCACCAAAACACGATCCCACGAACACCACGCGCTTATAGATAGTTAGTTAATCAGTTATTATTCTTGTCTTAAATCTTAAAAACACACACAACACAACACAGAGAAAGTGTTTCTGTGAGAAACAAAAAAATGTCTTCTAAACCCAAAAAACAGTCATACAGCGTATGTTTCTGCTGCCGGCGCCGGTTTAAACTCGGCGTATCGGAGGCACCGCCGGAGATAAAGGAGCTTTACCATCGTTACTCCGATGAAGGCGGGATCATGACGGCATCTCACCTCAGAAGCTTTCTGATTGAGGTGCAGAAAGAAGAGAAAATCACAGAAGAAGAAACACAAGCAATCATTGATGGTCATAAACATTTGAGTATCTTTCATCGTAGAGGTCTTAATCTTGAAAGTTTCTTCAAGTTTCTCTTTGGTGATAGTAACCCTCCTCTCTTACCTTCCACTGGGGTAATCAATTTGATTCTGTTTTTTGGTTGATTTTAGTTGAATTTACAGTTATTTAGTTTCTTTTTGGTGTTATGGATTTTCTTTTTTAGATTAATTAACCTTGTTGGCTATTAAATTATATTTGTAAATGGTAGGTTTGTAACTCATAATAATATTGGGTTACCAACCATCATGAATTTCTCTAACTAGAAAAAACTTCATTTGTCTATGTTTGGTTCCAAATTTGGAGTAGACAAAATTGTTTTTAGAGGTATAAAAGTGATTTTGACCTGTTTGATTGCTCTTGGGTTAACTGATTTTGATTTTAAAATTGATTCTAACTTGAAGCTAGGACTTGTAGCCTTTGTTTTTACAATGAAATTTGTTGTTCAACTCACTTTTACGTAAATGTATCCAAACATAAACCACTTTACATGTAACTCACTTTAAGTGTATGTTTGGTTATGCTTTAACCATAATTGATTTTGAATGAATTGATTCTGACTAAAAGTGAATTTCAGATAAAGTGATTCGTGTTTGGATACATTCATGTAAAAGTGAGTTGAATTATAAATGTGTTTGAATCAATTCTAGAATCAAAAGCTACAAATAGTAGCTTAAAGTAGAATTGCTTTTAGTCCCCAAAATTGATTTCTCAAAAAATGCCAAACATAATTTATAGAGTTAGAGTTGCTTTTGGCACTTGAAAAGCACTTATAAGGAATCTAGAAGTGAAACAAAATACTAAAATCAATTCATTCAAAATCAATTTTGGTCACCACAAATCCAAGCATGCACTAAGGTATTGAATTGTTGAAATTATATCAGGTATTGAATTGTTGAAATTGTATCGTGTAATTTTTATGAACTATGTTGGTGTGATAATGGTGTTTGTTTACTTAATGCTGTTTCTTTGTGTGATTTCAGGTGCACCAAGATATGAGTTTACCATTGTCACATTATTACATATTCACTGGTCATAATTCATATCTAACTGGAAATCAGCTTAGTAGTGACTGCAGTGACGTCCCCATCATCAAAGCACTTCAGAGAGGTGTTAGGGTGATTGAATTGGATATATGGCCTAATGACTCCAAGGATGATGTTGATGTCCTTCATGGAATGTAAGTTTACCATTTGAATTATATTTCCAACAATTTCACGAAGATTCATCCATGTATTTTACTAATGGCAAGAAAATGATGCAATCTTACAGGACATTGACGAATCCTGTGGCACTTATCAAATGTTTGACGTCTATTAAGGAGTATGCCTTCGTTGCGTCTGAATATCCGGTTGTAATAACCTTAGAAGACCACCTTACTCCTGATCTTCAGGCCAAAGTGGCTCAGGTTAGTTGCTTGGAATATATACTACGATTTATTGTTAAACGTTGTTTTTGTTCAATAATTGAACACAATAAATTATTGTAGCTGACAGTTGATAGTCCTGTTCAAATTTTAGATGGTTACTCAAACATTTGGAGATATACTGTTTTGTCCTACCTCAGAAACCTTGAAGGAATTTCCTTCACCTGATTCACTTAAAAAAAGGATTATCATATCAACCAAGCCGCCTAAGGAGTACCTTGAAGCAAAAGAAGAAAAGGAAAAGGAGGAACCACAGAAGGGAAAGCCTTTAGGTGATGAAGAAGCTTGGGGCAAAGAAGTCCCTAGTTTGAGAGGCGGTACTATAGCTGATTACAAGGTCTGATATTTGCTCAATTTTGTATATAAATTGCAAGGACATCTAGTTTTGTATGTGAGATTAGTTGGTTCATTTTTATTGCTTTCTATCTTTAGCAAAACAGTGGTATCGATGAAGATGATCTTAAGGAGGAGGAAGATTCCGATGAAGTGGAAAAGTCACGCCAAAATGTATCAGATGACTACAGACGCTTAATTGCTATTCATGCTGGGAAGCCTAAAGGTGGAATAGTGGAATGTCTCAAAGTGGAACCTGATAAAGTGAGACGTCTAAGTTTAAGTGAGTCACAGCTCGAAAAGGCTGCTGAAACATATGGAAAAGAAATTGTCAGGTATTAGTATGCTATTGAACTTTCTATAAGTCTTTGTAATGAAAATGCAGTATAATTTTACTTGTTGCATTGGTTCTTGGTTCGATCCTTTTATTGTTACCGGATTAAAGAAATATGAGATAAATATTAGTCCTTGACAATGGTTTAACCGACTGTCTTCTTAGTACACTGTTTTATAGATGGCATATCGAATGGTTTTTTCATTCGTTTAAAATTGAAACAAATAAGCATTTATATTCAATTAGCTTTGGAACAAACCCATTGCAGGATGTGTTCTTTATTTGCAAATGAAATGTGAGTTATTGATCGTCTGATTATTGACAGGTTCACTCAGCAGAATATATTGCGAGTGTATCCGAAAGGTACACGCATTACCTCATCAAATTATAATCCATTAATTGGGTGGATGCATGGAGCTCAGATGGTTGCTTTTAACATGCAGGTATTTTTTTATTTTATCAAGCTTCAATATATACCAAGAAACTTGTGAGGTCTAGAATGACTTCTGATTGAAAATTTGGGGCAATACTTTTTAACGATGATTTATAATCATTGTTTAATAGATGTGTGTCTTTGTCTTGACTTTCTCTGTGGTGAGGATGTGAGAATTGATTAATACTTCCTTTCAGCTGTATCAAGACATTGTTAAGACATCTATTATTTACTTATGATATTGAGATCATGAAAGATTTTCATTAATATTTTTTTTTTGCTGTGGGTGGTTCTTTGGCAGGGTTATGGAAGATCTCTTTGGTTGATGCAAGGAATGTTTAAAGCCAATGGAGGATGCGGTTTTGTTAAAAAACCTGATTTTCTATTAAAAACTGGTCCCAATAATGAGGTTTTCGATCCTAAAGCTCATTTGCCGTTGAAAACTACTTTGAAGGTGAGCCCTTTACTGGTTTGAGATTTTAGTAATGACTTTTACAAGGGCTATGTCCATCATTCAAGTGTCTCTAGACTTGATTCTAACAAAGGTCATGCTTTTCTTACTCTTAATTAGGTGACTGTATACATGGGAGAAGGATGGTATTATGATTTCAAGCATACACATTTTGATCAATTCTCACCTCCAGACTTCTATACAAGGGTATGCTAAGATTTAAGATGATTTATGGGCCTGTATGAATTATTTTATTTGAACTTAACTACTAACATAAGAACTTGTGAGTGTGTTTGTGTAATCTTATAGAAACAACTTATGGTATGTCCATAAGCTGTTTTCAGCTTAATTCCATAAGCTCTCTAAGATAGGTTACGAAAACTGCTTATAAGCAAAGAATTTTACTTTGTTTTATCCTTTGTTATTGAAATAATTTATACATAAGCACGTATATGATAAATGCTTATGTTATAAATACTTAATTAAGCTTTACCCAAACAATTATTTTCCAGTTATAGCATCCGTATATTTTTCTAATGCTTCCTTGCAGTCTATTAGATATGAATATAATAAGTGATAACTTCCCTTCAGTGCTTCTATCATTTCTACTCTATTTGATAAACTCTTGTGCAGGTTGGAATTGCTGGAGTCCCTTTTGATACTGTTATGAAAAAAACAAAGTCAATAGAGGATAGTTGGTTGCCTTCTTGGAATGAGGTATTTGAATTCCCGCTTTCTGTTCCGGAGCTGGCTTTGCTTCGCATAGAAGTTCATGAGTATGACATGTCCGAGAAGGATGATTTTGGCGGACAAACATGCTTACCTGTGTGGGAACTAAGAAGTGGAATTCGAGCAATTCCATTATATTCCCGCAAAGGAGATAAATACAACAATGTAAAGCTTCTCATGCGCTTTGAATTCATCTGATTTTGTGTATCCTCTGCTATATATTCTGTACAGTCATTACATTATAACTACAAGAGTTTGTATGTAGTAGTACCAATACTGTTTATTTTATTGATGTTTTTTTGCCCTTAAGGTATTTCACGAATATCCAAGGGTGTGAGAATAATTATTGGTGGATGAATATGTTGTGTGTACCAAAAGTGTGTTTTGTTTGATTATGAAATGTTGCTCTAAGAAATAAGATGTGTCTCATTGTGTTTTGGATTTTGACATTTGTGGCAAAGGTTAAGTCCCACACCGTTCAATAGGGTAGTAAGTATCCAAGAGATCTATTATAAAGGTTAAACTACTTCCAGGTTGGAAGAAAAAATGTCTTCCTGTTGTATTGTGGTTTCAAAAAGGGCCTTCAGTTCAAGGCATCCCAATTTTTGGTGTTTGGTCTTCCCTTGAGTATAATTGGGTTGCCTTGATCTCTTGGTTCTTGGTTCTTTTTGCCAAACATAATTTATAATTAATATTGATTGATTTTTTTATCTTTATAGATCTTTAAAAACATGAATGAATGGAATTCATTTATAAATGAATATCAAAGAAATAAACATAAAATCATCAACAAAAAAAAAATTGTAACAAAACTCACAACCAATTGGGCCATGCCACTGAAGTTGAAGATCAAAAAACAAAACCGTGATTTTCACTTTCAACCATGAAGAGGTTAATATCTTTGTTTTATCGACAAGTTGTTTAATTGGAATCTGTTTAAATTGAAAATTCAAGAGTTTCTTTCTGCTACCAGATTAGATGAAAAGTAGACTGAAATTTCTTCAAAAACCTTCCTAAGTTACCAAGTTGACTAACATGCTCAACAATACTATAAGGACAAACATAATGCATTTTTAATCATTGAAGTACTAAGTGCCAAAGACCGCTGAGGAACGAACAAGTAAGAAAAAGATGATTGACAGTCCCCTTAATAGAAATCATGTTTTGTAATAAGCGCAACCAAACAACGTCACCTTTAAAGGAGATTCCTTTTGCTATAACATGTTTGTGAATTTAGACCGAGAAGATATTAACATATTGTATACCCCACAAGTTATATACCTTCTGTCGGGGTCTAGCTGTCAATCTCAACTGTCATCCACTCCCTCATGCAAAAAAAATTATACAACAATCCACATCACTCACCTTCTCCTCCTCCCCCCAAGCTAGTAACCTCTGACTGGAGTGGCAAATTAGTTTACTTCCCACGTTACCGGTCTAACTAATGATTAGCTTGGTGAGGTTTGGTTTTTCAAACTTATCTTCACCTTGAGTTTGTTCTTGGATTAGATGGGTGATGTGAGGAATTAATTAATTTCTCACTCCTAATTTAAAATTAAATTTTGATTAATACTCTCTTCTCTTTTTTATTTATTTTGATTTATACTTTTTTATAAAATATGATTTTTACACGCCTTGATCAATTCCCACCTCCAGACTTCTTTGCAAGTGTATGTTAAATTGTTAAGACTTAATATAACTACTTCTCTGTTTGGATAAACCGCTTAATTAAGCAATTATCATACAACTGCTTATGTATGAGTTATTCCCAAAACAAAAGATAAATAAAGTCAAACTGTTTTGATACAAGTTATAAGTTGTTTTAATAAGCTAGCATGGAGAGTTCATGATAATAAGATAAAAACAACTTATTGACATATCATAAGTTCTCCCAAACAATCTCACAAGTCAACTCAAATATATGTCATTTATGTTCCAGTCATTACATATGAATTGATAACATTAACTGATAACTTCCCTTTAGTGCTTATATTATTTCTGGAGTCCCTTTTGAGAAACTCTTTAAGTCAATAAAGAATAATTGGTTGCCTTCTTTGAATGGGTATTCGAGTTCCTGCTTTCTGTTCCAGAGTTGGCGCGCGAAGAAGTTCATGAGTATTACATGTCTGAGAAGGATTGATGGCCTAATGATTCTTATTAGGCTATGTTTTGGAATTTGGATTGACACAACAAAGTCTCAGTTTCTCAAACATACTGTTTCCTTTTTTAATTGTTTCAAGACATTTTTAATACACTAATGGAACATCGTTGAGTCTATTACATACTAATATGATATTGAAATCGTGAAATTTTTTCACTAATCTGTTTACGCTAAGGATAACAGTTTTCCACTAATCACCAAAGATTTGTTAAAAACCCAATTCAATTTACATTTCACCATTTAATAACTCTCTCATTCTCATAATCATTTTCTTATTCTTAGAGTGCAAGCAACAACTTTGCACTAACAATCCAAACATACATAAGTTATTCTTTACATTGAATGCACTTTTACCTAATATCAATATGGTGGGATGATGAAGATGATCATAGTGATGAGGAGGACGATCTCTATGAAGCAGAAAAAACACGTCAAAATGCATCGGATGAATATAGACTGTTAATTGCAATTTGTTCCGAGAAGTATGAAGGTGGAATAGAGAAATGTCTCAAAATGGATTATGAAAATGTGAGATGTCTAAGTTTAAGTGATTCACAATTCGAAAATGCTGCTGAAACATATGGAAAAGAAATTGTCAGGTATTGTTAAATGTTTCCAATTAGTCCTTAAGAGTGAATCGATTTCCATGAGTCTTTGTAATGAAAATGTAGTTCATTATGCTTTTGAGGTGGCATATCCATTGATTTTATAATTCTTTTACAATTGAAACAAAACCAAGTCATTAATTTTCAATTTGGCTTTAATACAAACGCATGCAAGATGTGATTTTTATTTGCATATGAAATGTAAGGTATTGATTTTTCTGATTTTTGACAGGCTTACTCAGAAGAATATACCGAGAGTGTATCCGACGCATTACCTTGTCAAGTTATAAGGTGGATACATGGTGCTCAGATGGTTGCATTTAACATGCATATACATTTTTTAGCAAGACCTGTGAGGTCTAGAATTGTTACTGATTGAAAATTAAGAGAAATGCTTTTTAGAGATGATTTATAATCGTTGTTTAATTGATGTGTGTTTTTGTTTTGACTTTCATTGTGGTGAGGATGTGAGATTTTATTTACATCTTTTTAGTTGTATTAATACATTGATAATACATTCATTCAAGTTCAACATGTTGAATCTACTATTTACTTATGATTTGCTCATATTGAGATCATGAAAGATTTTCACCATTATGATTTTGTTGTGGGTTGTTGTTTCCTTGGCAGATGCCAATGGTGGATGTGGTTTGTTAAGAAAACAAGATTTTCTATTAAAAATTGGTCCAAATAATGAGCTTTTTTGAACAACTTCACGCTTCTCTTATTCTCACACCCTTTGAATTCAACTGAGTTTGTAGCTTAGTGTCCTATAAATTTTGTACTACAATTACAATATGTTGGTCGGTAAATATGTTGTGTCTACCAAAGAGTTCGTTTGGTTTGATTTTGAACGTTGCTTTAAGAAATAAGATTTGTGTGTCATTGTGCTGTAGTTTTGGATCCATTAGTGTCAAATGGCGAAGTCCCACATCGTTCAAAGTATGACAAGTAGCCAACACATCTATTATAAAACAAACTAGTTGTTAGCATATCTTACTTGTCAATTTTAATGGAGTTGGCAAATTGGTTTGCTTTTCCTTGCCATTTCTTTTAAGTTGCATCATAGCTCGGTGACAGTGAGTTAGGTTTTTGAAACTTATCTTCAACTTGAGTTTGTCACGTTAAATGAGATAGATCAGAGAGATCAATTAATTTTGCACCCCTATTATTTTAATAAAATAAAAATTTATAGGCATATCTATATTTTTATTTTAGTTTTTTACTTAATTTTAGGTAACAATTTAGTCTTTTATTTTTTTCGTTTTAATTTTGTATTTTTAATCTATTTCCATATGAATTTTCAAGTTATAAATTTAATATAGTGAAGAATTTTGACAAACATTATATTTATACCTTTTCAAAAAATATAAGTCGATTAAAATCATATTTACTTTTATTTTTATTTTTAAGAATCTACAATGGAATTTATTAAAATCACAATGAATTCTAACCAGCACAAAGAATGCTAAACTAGGAGTCGTAAAATAGCAATATACAAAGGAAAACAAAAGTTGTATCAAAACCTTCATCCAACATACATCATAAAAACCCTCAACCAACGTCACAAGCTGTCACAAAAACAACTTCCACAACCTACATTCCGCTGCTCACACACAACCTCCAAACAACAACGTCAAGATCCAACACAACAATCATATTTACTTATTTATTAAAGATGTATACAAACATAATTTAATTGTTGTTGTCAAAAACATACATAATTTTATATTGATGGTGTGACTCATAATATCAGTGAAGCTAAATATTTTTGCCAAGTAATTAAATAATATTAAATTTAATAAAAAGATATATTAAAAACAAATGTAGGAACGAAAATTAAATGATCAAATGAAATTAGCAACCATTTAACCTTATCGAAAAGCCCTATAACATTTGTCAGAGTCTTAACACAAACAACAAGTGCCAATTTAAGTTGATGACCAATGGGTGAATGATAATTTTTTTATTTTATAGTTTGTAGGTTAGGGTTTAGGCGTATAATTGTTGGGGCGTGATGTAAATTTTCTTATGTTTTGAGAGAAATTAGGAAAGAAAGTGTGTGTAATATTGATGGACTGAGTTGGCTGGAGTGGACAGATAAAAGAAAAATAAAAAATTGGGTTTGGGCTAGCGTCGCTATTGTCACACCCTGCCTTCAACAAGTCCGCCCCTAGTTGAAGATAAGGTTGAGAATAGATTGTACAAGGTAGCATTTGCAATTTGCAAGATCTAAGTCCGACTAAATAAAAAAATGTAAATTGATATTTCAAGAAATTTAAGGTTTAAGCCTGATATGTAACCTATCATGGGGTTATAAAGTGGATTTGAGTTTGGCCTTTTATAAACTTTACCGTTTTTTCATTTGTTTAAAAGTCTATTTATTTCAGATAAACATATTTAAATAAGTAATTGGATATATATTTAAGGCCATATACTTCTTTTAATCCTTTTAGTTTGACAGAATTTTCAAATTAATCACTTAAGTTTTAAATAGGTCATTTTAGTTTGATAATTTTTTTTTTTAAAAGCACATCTAAAATTTTAATAGAATAGTTTTGCAGTTTAGTCTTCAATAGTAAAACTTCAAGCTTCCAACAACTTCATCTATCTCTTTGAAAAGGACAAAAAAAGTGTGATGAGATCTACTTATCTCATTGAGTCCTTACCAATATCACAAATGAGGCCTCTAATTTTACTTAGCCGTAAAACCCTTAGAAGATAGAAAGATGTGAGCAATTAAAAAGATTTTAGATAATGTTTGTTGTAAGACAAAATTGATTCATGGATCTTCAATCAATCACATCTTAACTCTACTTTTACCTAAGATTTAATTTACAAAACCACTTTTTTTAGTCTTGTAAAAATATATTATGGCCCTTTTTTTCTTAAAAGAATATTATGGTCCGTGATAAGTTAAAATAAAAATAATTTTGATATAAATAATTAGATATTATTCTTTAGATAGTTTTCAAAAAGCATATATGAACCATTTTGTGTTTGTTTAAAATGGTGAAATGATATAAGAAAATGTTTAGTTTTCTTAAGTGCACCAAAAAAGATAAATTCTTAAGAAAATATATTTTGTACCATAAAATAAAATGTATCAGTACTGAAGTTCATCCCAATATACAGAATATTACATTATCAAATCTTCTTAAAAATATATATAAAAAAAATGAACTAAAAAACAATTTTCAGACACAAACAAAGTAACCAACTTATTATGTTATACAAACAGGTGTGAGGAGTTCGAACATATCAAACCATAGATGGCGGCATCACATAACCACCGTCCACCACCGCCACAGCCACTTTCCGACTCCGATTCCGACGGCGGCGGATCCTCAACCACATCACTCCTCCGCCACTCTGACCTATCCGAATCAATATTCAAATCCTACTTCAACTTCTCCGGCCACTCCTCAACCAATGCCACCACCGCCGACCTCTCCAAGATCCAATCCTTCCTCACCTCCTCCTCCTCCGGCGCTCTCTCCTGCCTCATCTGCCTCGAACGCATCAAACCTTCCGATCCAACTTGGTCCTGCACCTCCCTCTGCTTCGCCGTCTTTCATCTCTTCTGTATTCAAAGCTGGTCTCGTCAAGCTTCCGATCTTGCCGCCGCACGCGCCGTCACGCGCCTCTCCGTTTCTGCGGAACACGCTGCTGAAACATCTCTCTGGAATTGTCCTAAATGTAGAGTTGAATATCCCAAAAGGTTAATCCCAAAAATTTACCTTTGTTTCTGTGGTAAATTAGAGAATCCACCAAGTGATGATCCTTGGGTTTTACCTCATTCCTGTGGTGAAGTTTGTGGTAGATCGTTGAAAAATGACTGTGGGCATCATTGTTTACTTCTTTGTCATCCTGGGCCATGTCCATCTTGTCCACAATTGGTTAAAGTTAGTTGCTTTTGTGGGTCCCATCAAGATGTACGTAGATGTGGCTTCAAGGAGTTTTCTTGTGAAGCACGTTGTGAGAAAAAATTGGATTGTGGTGTTCATAGATGTGTTGAGATTTGTCACCGTGGCGATTGTCCACCGTGTCGGGCGCGTGGTGTTTATAGGTGTCAATGTGGGAAGGTGAAAGAGGAGAGGGAGTGTTGTGAGCGTGTATTTCAATGTGGTGATCCTTGTGAGAAGAAGCTTAGTTGTGGGAAGCATGTTTGTGAGAAAGGGTGTCATTCTGGGGAGTGTGGTGGGTGTCCTTTACAAGGGAAGAGAACATGTCCTTGTGGGAAAAGGGTGTATGAAGGAATGCCTTGTGATGCTCCTTTGCAGGTTTGTGGGGCTACTTGTGAGAAAACGTTGCCGTGTGGTTATCATAGGTGTCATGAACGATGCCATCGTGGACAGTGTATGGAGACTTGTAGGATTGTTGTGAAGAAATCTTGTCGTTGTGGAAGCCTTAGGAAAGATGTAAGTGGTTGTGATTTTCTTTTGTTTGAAATTTGGATGAATTTGTGAAATAGTCACCATAGTAGGCAAATTTAATTGAACTTAAAGTAGGTACCATGCTATCAAGATTTGACATGTGAGAGGAAGTGCCAGACATTGCGCGACTGTGGTAAGCACCCGTGTAAGCGCCGCTGCTGTGATGGAGATTGCCCTCCATGCTCAGAGGTGTGTGCGTGCTTGTTTTGTAGTAGATATTAATATTGATAATATTGTTATTGCCTCATTTTGATAGTAGAATTGTAAGTTTGTAATTATTATTAACCGGTGTCTTTTGTTTTTCAACAATTATTAGATATGTGGCAGGAGGCTTCGCTGTAGGAACCATAAATGCCAATCTCCATGCCATAGGTATGTCGTTTTTTGGTATACGCATGATCTTGGCCTGTAGTCCATTAGGCAACTGCAAGACTGCAACAATGGTGAATAGATAAATATTGTCTCTGATGTTTAAATATTATGCCTGTAGCTATTAAAAATTTGATCACAATGAATGGACTAGAATCTAGATGGAGAAGAAACATATCAACATCTTCATGAAGTAGTTGATCTGTTTCCATTGATCCGTTTAATTAAAAACATAGGGACCAATATTTTCATATCTTATGCATACACGATAAAAAAGTCTTTCATCCTTTAACGTGTGAAGCCTGTAGTGCAAGACAGGCAGATTATATAGATTGATGATAGCTAAATTTTCTCTTGCAGAGGTCCCTGTGCTCCTTGTCCTATAATGGTGACAATTGCTTGTGCATGCGGGGAGACACATTTTGAGGTATCAGGATTCTGTTTACATCTAGTCTTATGTTGCATGATTTTTCTTTTCCAATTGTGCATGTTTGTGCTTACTGTGAATCCCCATTTTATAATTGTATTTCGTGTATGCAAGTTGTTGTGTGAATATATATACTTATGTAAAACAACACCATTGACTAAATAGTAGTTAGTTTGATAACTTATGGATGGAACTTCCAGTGAACAAATTTTTTCTTTCGCATATGTCTCACTCATTTCCCAGCACCTTAATGGTTTTTTCCGGGTTTCAGTTGATTGGAAGAAAGGAGAGATTTTGGTATTGATCAGCAGCATATCATTTTTTTTTTCTTGCATAAATTATGCAACATAATATAAGCACATTGCATTACACTGTCTGCTGATTTATTTTAAAGCAAAGTCATTTGAACATATTCTGGGGAACAACAAAGCTAAATGTATTTTAGTAAAAAAAAACAAAGCTAAATGTGCTATATGAAATCAAGAAGGGTTGTTATTGTCATTTTGTATAACATTCAGTCTCAGTCTGTGATATGCCCATTTTGATATTACTCTGCTAATTTCATCGCATTTTCATTAAATAAATTAGCAGTTCCGAGACTAGATAAATATCTAGTTGCTTATTTCTGTTATTTTTTTTAAGGCTAAAATATGCATTTCATCCCTGCAATTAGGGGTCGTTTGAAATTTCATCCCTGAACTTACTAATCCTCCCATTTTGCCCGTGCAAATATTAATCATTTGAAAATTCGTCCATTAACCCACTTAATGACTGCCACGTCATCAAATTAGCAAAATGACATGGGAAAAGACAAAAATACCCTTTTTTAATTAAAAAATTTGAAAAAAATAAAAAAATCTGAAAAAAAATAATTAAAAAAATCTGAAAAAAGTTTTTTTAAAAAACTGTTAAAAAAAATTGGAATTTTTTTATGATTTTTTAATTTTTTTTATGATTTTTAAAAAAAATCAGATTTTTTTTATAAAAAAGGGTATTTTTGTCTTTTCCCATGCCATTTTGCTAATTTGATGACGTGGCAGTCATTAAGTGGGTTAATGGACGAATTTTCAAATGATTAATATTTGCAGGGGCAATATGGGAGGATTAGTAAGTTCAAGGATGAAATTTCAAACGACCCCTAATTGCAGGGATGAAATGCATATTTAAGCCTTTTTTTTATTTTGATCTGAAGAAATTGGTAAATTTACTTAATCTCAGTGATGGTAAATTAATGTAAATAATTTTACATATACACACCAGATATTGATATAGATATTCTCTGTTGTTTCTTTCTTTACGAGTGCAGATCTTTTATTATTTTGGGTTGTCTATTTTCATTTAGTCAATATGCCACTATTGTCTTCTATAACCTTCTTGATCTTGATGCTGTATACTTGGATTTCATCAAATTTTGTGGCACTTGCTTAAATTATATTTGCTGAGTGATGACTTTTGTACCAGGTTCCTTGTGGTACTGAAATGGATCAAAAGCCACCCAAATGTCGTAAACAATGTTCTATTCAGCCTTTGTGCCGGCATGCATCAATCTCCAAGGTACTATTTGTTACTGCTGCAAGTAGTTACATTCCCAAGCAGAGATATATTATAATTTTGTACTTGGGTGAAGGTATGATAGAGGATAATATTTAGAGAAAAACTCCGATTCATGTTTCTTTTTTTTAATAAATGGTAGTAGCATTTGTAACAAAATTGGTAATAACATCTCTAAAAGTATCAATGACTCTTAACATTTTGAGGTTTGATATCAGCTAATTGAAGTTTCTCTTTTGGGTTTTGAAGTCAATCCATGTTTTCCTAATACCTGGTTATGCTGTTGATCTAATAATCAAATACTCTTTTATATAATTGTAGACATGTATCTTTTCTATTAAATATAAAACAATGAGCCAAAGTAGACATGGGTCAAATTCCCAGTAATTATTTCCCGCTCAAACGCTTATTCATTTCTTTGACGGATATTTACATGTGTTTTGTGATTTTTCCCTAACCTGTGTTTCTGCACTAGTAAACACAACTAGTTGGAATATAAATGAGAGTAAGAAAGGACAATAAAATTGGATTCTTGTTGTGGTCTAAACTTTAAGTAGTGTGTACTTTGTATACACATGTGACTTCTTAAACAATTGTGTGTAAAGAATATTATTTTTACCATAATCATGAAAATGAGTCTTATTATGCATGTTGTAGCTAAATTTAAAATATTACAAGAATATTTTTAATGAGTTTGGGATAGAGTTAGGTTATTCAGTCTTTTCATTTTGTTTGTGTGTGTGTGACTATTTATAGGATAAGCTAACTGCCTTTGTTTATTACTGTTGTTTTCTCTTATTTTTAACTGCCTTTGTTTATTACTGTTGTTTTCTCTTATTTTTAACTGCTACTGCGAAACTTGTTAATTAACAACTTTAGGCCTTTTGAGCCACTTTTATCCAGCTCTCGGTTGCACCTTAGCTTTTTTTTTCCAATGATATTTTGCAGATATATTTATCTTAAAACTAGGTTGTGTAAATTATTAAAATCAATTTTTTTTTAAATGCATGAGTAAGTAATCTACAGCAGTACACAACAAAATACTTGTTCTATATATGGTTGGCGTAAAATGAACTTGAATCATTGCCCTCTTTCCCCCAACAACCCCAGGTCTTTAATTGTATTCATGTCTAGAATTTCAAATTGTAATGGTGTTTTGTAGTCTTTTCCAAATTGTAATGGTGATTCAAACATTATATTACATGCTAAAATTGAACTCCTTCAGTTGTGAGTACCATTAAGTTTTAAATTGGATGATATGATTTCATAATGCAATTATCTTTTTATAAAAGGAATATTCATATCTCCTAATGGGTGTCATCATCATATACTTCGATGTTCCTTAATATTAAAGAAGTTGTATGCTTCATTGCTGATAATGTAATTTTTTTTTTTTAATATTATTAACACATTTCTTTTGTTTAGCCTCACAAATGCCATTATGGAGCCTGCCCTCCTTGTCGCCTACCTTGTGCAGAAGAGTACTCATGTGGCCATGAATGCAAATTAAGGTTTGAGAAATTTTCCCCTCTATATATGATAGATTGAGTTGTTACTATGCATTATTTTCAAGAAATTGCTTTACATGTTTAAGACTTTTGAACTTTCAAGCATCTAGGCGTGAATGGAAGCCAACAACTGATGTCTCAAGTATTGACATATAGTTGAATTAAACCACACGAGACTGTACGTTTGAATTTTAGTTAATATCTTTCGTTAACACACATTTTTCTCTGTCAAGGTGTCATGGTGCTAGGCCTCCTCCTAAAGCCGAGTTTACTCTCAAACCAAAGAAAAAGAAGATTATACAACAAAGTGTTCCCGGCACTCCATGCCCTCCTTGCCCAGAACTAGAATGGAGACCATGTGTAGGGCAGCACATTGGAGCAGAGAGAATGGTTTGCCTTGCTTATCCTAAAAGCTGCATACGAACTATGACATGCAATATTCTTTTAAATTGATTTTGTCCAAAACCAATTCACATTAACTGCTTCTAATGTGGTTTCTGTTTTCTTTTCCACCTTCTCATCAGATGGTCTGCTCTAATAAATCACAGTTCTCTTGCGATAATTTATGTGGTAATCCTCTACCATGCGGTAATCATTATTGTACTAAAACCTGCCATGCCTTGAAGAGCCGATCTTCCATGAACCAGTTACCGACAAGTGAGGCTTGTGAAGCTTGTTCACTTTCTTGCCAAAAGGTTTTGAATCTTTCATAATTCCATTTCTCCATTGTATTTTAGTCTTTATTTTGCACCAGTGTCTTTCTCATTCATGGATTACAATGTGTTTTCAGTGTGATATCACTGGATTTTAACCAAATCAATGGAGTTTGTCAATTGTTTTCCTGTGTGTCAACAATCTTACTTTTACTATCCAAAATCAAAGCTTAAAATTAGTCTCTTGATGTGTAAACTGCGTTGATCAGGAACGAAAGCCTACGTGTCAACATCACTGCCCTCGGCGATGCCATCCCGGAGACTGCCCACCATGCAAGGTGCTAATTAAACGGTCTTGTCATTGTGGTGCAATGGTCCATGCTTTTGAGTGCATTTATTACAATAGCCTGTCTGCGAAGGATCAAGAGACTGCCCGGTCATGTGGTGGACCATGTCATAGGTAATTTAAATAGAAGTGATTTGTAATCTAGTTTAGCCTTCGAAACCAAATTTGAGTTTAAAATATCGGTTAGACTTATGTTCCTTCTCCTTTTCTCGTTCTCTAAATGGATTAGCTAAATGATAGCCTTATTGGTTACAATGATTTTGCAGAAAGATGCCAAATTGTACACATCTATGCCCAGAGACATGTCATCCTGGTGAATGCCCAAATCCTGAGAAATGCTCTAAAAAGGTACAGAACTTAATAGCTATCGCTTTATGAATTAACTTTGAAAATAAAACCACTAGCTCAAACACTGTGTCTAGTTTTTTGCATTACTTTTCTAGATACTGCAAACTAAATAAACTACACCTATTATTGATCCAATTTATCTTCTGAAATATGAACTCGTTCTTTACAAGGTTACTGTTCGTTGCAAATGCCAAACACTGAAAAAGGAGTGGCTTTGTCAAGATGTTCAAGCAGCACATAATCGTGCCGGTTGCAATCCAAGCGATGTACCAAAAAATCAATTTGGAGTTGGACTTATTCCTTGCAATTCTGACTGTAAAAGTAAAATGCAGGCTGTTGAGTCAGAATTGCAATTACGTAAATCTAGAGTTACGGAGGTAATTGTGCTTCCGTCAGAACTTTCTGCATATTTGCTTGGTTTTTTTAATTCATCATCACTACGAAATTGCATTGTACTTATGGAAATCCAACTCCTGGAAGGACATCTTTGTGTCTACATTGCCATTTAAGGTTGTGATAATTCTTGGAACCAAGTTAGATATGTACACCAAAATCACTAACATGTATAGATATTTTGGCCTAGCAAATTGTAGAGTGAGGCCGAAAAAAGTCCCAGTTGACATCGTTCATGATCAAAATGATGTGGGTTGGTTTGAGCTCGAATATTCTACTACTAAGATAAATCCTTTATAAGTAATACCAAGAGCACACTGTGACCCATTCTTTAACACACCATTATTGGGTAAAATTCATGAGACTTATTTTACAAGTGAGCTCTGTAGCAGCAGTGTCATCATACTAAAGTAATCTTTGTTATACAAGCCTAATACTAGTAATTGTTGAAGGTGAAGGAGCAGCCAGATAATGAAAAATCAGGTCCAAAGCGACGAAAAAAACGAGAGCGGGTAGTAGAATCAAAGGAACCAACAATACTGCAGGTATGTTAGTTTTCTTGATAATAGTATTTTTTTAAAATAAATGCATCTACCTTTCTCTTTGCTGGCTAATCATATTTGTAATCATTGAACAGAAAATGATTTCCAGAGCAAAGCAGCTTCTTCTATATATATTTTTCTTGGTCATACTTGTTGCTGCTACTTATTATGGGTACAAGGGACTACTATGGCTCAATGATTGGATGAATAAAGTTGATGAACAAAGACAAAGATCTTCACGAATCAGATGATTAATTCATTTTGTTTACTATATTATTTCTCCTGTTAATGAAAGTATAAAATGCATCAAGTTTTGATATGCTTTCAATGCTTACGGCACTTGACACTCACCATACATTACATTCTTTTACCATGGAAGAGGGAATAATCACCCCATAGACACATTAGACATGTTCAGATTTTTCCTGAATGAGGTTTTCTTTTGGAGGTTCAGTTAATTTGTATGTCCAATATTGTCACCAAAGATGTAGCTATTTGTATAACTAGTATGTAACTTATAGTGCTATGATGATAACTTAACATTTTTATTATCAATTTGCTGGTTTGTGCCTTTTTAATGTGTTTATATGCCATCCTTTATTGCATGGGCCATGGTGTATGAAAGCAGTAAGAAAATTGCTCTTCTCCTAACAAAAAAACGTTCACTGCCATACAAACTGACCAAAATACCTCCCACATGAGTTAACTCACACAGGACCCACGTGAGTTAGAGTTAACTCACTAGGTTATAACCCAGTGTGAATTAATTCATGTAGGTTATAATCCCAAATTAGCTGATGTAGGTTATATTTCGGTCAGTTTGTATGAGATTTTTTTGTTGGAAGCAATTTTCAAGCTGTAAACCCAAACTACATTCACGTTGTTTCTGTACCTTCCCCATTTGCACCAACAAGTATTCCTTGCTGGTATCCATTTCCTATCAGCTTCTTATTTAATTTCTGAAGTTTTATTATGCTTTTGAAATACAATTAATTTAATTTCTGAAGTTTTATTATGCTTTTGAAATACAATTAAGCCACCATGAGATCCATTAATTAAAAAAACAATTATAGTAAAATTTAGTATAAATCTTTGTCGATTAGCCTACAACCATACAACTGCAATCTTTGTTCACACTTCAATATAATCACTTTATACTTAGTTTAGGGGAGTCAAATTCCAATTAATATTGTACATGGTCAATGATGGGTCCATTTGAACTAGCATGTATAAATAATCTTTGATTTCTACTAACTAAATGTTAAAACTTAAGATTCCAGAATTACAATACTAGTTATAAAGAGTGAATTAACTATCTTTTCATAACAAACCATAGAGATTAATAACTAACTATAAATGGAGAAGTGAAAAGATTTTGTGTGAACATCCAATTATATTTAGGGAGCGTTTGTTTTACCTTTAAAAAAAGCTTAACTATGATAATTGTCTCTGTAATTTGGTCCAGTTTTAATTTTCGTTCTTGCAAAAAAAAAAATTAAAAACATCCCTGCAATTTTTTTTTTTTTTTTAAATGTCACTTACCCCACTATTCAACTGAAGAGACATGACTTTGGCCACATGGCAGTTGCTAACTGTGCAACTTTTGCCACGTGGAGCTGACATGACATGCCATATAATATTAAATTTTAAAAAACATTTTTAAAATTTTGAAATTAAAATTTTTGAAAATAATTTAAAAAAATCATAAAAACTTTTAAAAAAATATTGATTATATATTTTTAAAAAATATAATTTTTTGAAATATGAAAAAAATGGAAAATTATTTAATTAAATAAAATCTGAATATAAAATCGTCAATATTTAAAAAAAAAATTGAACATATAATTTTCAGATTTTTTCCAAGAACTTTTATTTTTATTTTTTGAAAAGTTATTTTCTTGTTCTTTTGCAAAAAATTTAATTTTTTTTAAAAGAAAAAACTTCAAAAATTAAAATTTTTGAAAAATAATTTTTTTTAATTTGAAAATTATATATTAAAAATTTTCTTATCATATTTTACTTTCCAAAAATTTATTTCCAGATTTAAAAAAAAAAATTTCAATTATTTTTCATATTTAAAAATTATATGATCGAAAAAAATATTTGGAAATTTTTTTAAGATTTTTTTATTTTTTGTAATTTATTTTCAGTTTTTTAATTTTTAAAAAATATTTTTTATGTTTTGATTATGTGGCATGCCACGTGGCAAAAGTTGCACAGTCAGCAACTGCCACGTGTGTAAAATCATGCCAACTTAATGATGTAGTGGGGTCAGGGACCTTTTTAAAACAAAAAAAATTGCAGGGATGTTTTTCAATTTTTTTTTTGGAGGGAGGAAAATCAAAACTTGATCAAATTATAAGGACGATTATCATATTTAAGCCTAAAAACAATAGTGTTAGTAGAGATATTTTTTAAAAAGTTTTAAATTTTTTGAAGCTATTTATGTTTGTTTACTATCCAAAAAATCACTTTTTTTTAATTAGTTCATGTGTTACCTTCTTGTTTTTAAAAAAGGTAATCTCAATGGTTTTTCACTTGAGTCAAAATCAATTTTTTTGATAAAATAATTTTTCAAATATTTAAACGAAGCATAAATTATTTAAAGGAAAATTACACTCGCCATACTTTAACTTAATTTCATATAACGATTTCGTCTTTTATTTTTTATTTTTTTACGTCATTTTTGTTCTTTTGGTCTATTTGAATATGTCAAACATCAAATATAAAATTCATATGAAAATATAAGTAAAAGATCGTATAGTTAAACACTAAGAACTTATATTAAAATAAAATCATAGGTTTGAATCTTGAAAATTCATATGCAAATTGATCAAAATGATGAAAAATGATGTGTAAAAAATAAATGACAAATCATTAGTTAAAATTAAGTTAGAGAAAACGACAGAAGAAGTTTTACCATTATGCAAGCAACTCATCAAGTAGTCAGAGCTATTCTTTGTAGACTTTGAAAGGAGGTGACTTGTTGTGAGTTTATAATAATATAATGAGTCTAAATCTAACTGCTTCTGGAAAAACTTGACTGGTTGATGACTTCATGAAATAATGGTGGAATAGTGCTTAGAAGACCTGACAAAATGGCATTAAGATTCTTGATATATTTTTCAGAATAGTATGTAAAAATGTTACTATCTGAATGCTTCTTTCCAAATTTACTACATCTATCTCTAGAATATTGATTGAGTCAAAATGAAGAAACATACTATTTTAAGCGAGTACTAAAAATCAATTTCAGAACAAACTCTGCAAAATCCAGTGAATTGAAGGTCACAAACTCTATTTAAATGAAATGATTCTACTAATTTTGATATATAGTATATCACGGTTTAATTAGATTAAGGTTTAATAGCATTTTTAGTCACCTAACTTTTCCAAAGTTGCGATTTTGGCCCCTTAAGAAAAAAAACTTTAAAACCACCTCCTAAGTTTTGTACCTGTGGTAGTTTTGGCCCCAAAAGCTAATTTTGATTTGGTCTACGTTGACGTGGCACCCTAAGTGGGGTGCCACGTTTTTTTTTTTTTTTGGCTTTGTGGGGCCAAAACTGCTACAGTTGCAAAATTTAGGGTACGGTTTTGTAGTTTTTTTTCTTTTTAAGAAGTCAAAATCGCAACTTCATGAAAGTTAAAAGGCGAAAACTATAGATGGGATCAAAGCAAAACTAATTTATAAGAAATTGCTACTTTGGCGTCATCTGATCCTAACATGCATATATTAGCTAGAATACATATCGTTACATATAATGATCTACTCACGTGAACTCATCTATATTTTTTAAAACAAGTGTTTGTTTGTAAATTATAACTAAAAAATGTTTGAATACACTATAAAGTGCATGATGTTAAAATACTCTTAAAAATGAGTCGATGTAAATTAACTACTCTTATATACATTTTGCTAAAATTCATCAAATTATTTTTTAGAAAAAGTATGATAACTAAAAAAAAAGTGCATAAGATACTCTTTCGTAGAATTACTGGATGTATTTTAGAAAATATCTTTTTAAAAAAATAAATGGACGTATCTTAACAGATATTTTGCTCTCGTAAAACTCTAATATTTATTTAATCAATTTTTGGTGTACAAAGAAGGCAATCACGTTCGAACCTATAACCTCATGTGTATGCTATCTAAACCTCTCACCACTTGAACCTATAACCTCATGTATGAACATTTGTGATTGCTGACAGTGTAAATGTTTTACATTGAAAGTGTATAAAAAGTCATCTCTTATTTAGTTGGCATACTAAGTTTTATGTGGCAGATCTGATAGATATTGCACAAATCATTTGATGAACCTTCTTAAGATTAAATTAATTTCTCTTACCAAAAGGTTTCAATTAATTTATATATGATTAGTCTTAAATTTACACGATGCGTTTTGCTCTTAAAAGATATGTTAACACGCTTTTGATTTAAGAGAATTGCTCTTCTCCCATCTATTTTTACTCATTACGGTCCTACGAGAATTAATTTATATGTAAAAAATACATTTATGTAAGTTAATTTACGTTAAAAATATATTTGATTTAGGTGCATTCCTACCACAAATCATTCCCAAATAAGATAGAATCAAGTTCAACGCTACCTAAAACCAAATTTCTAGCTCAGAAGCTTTTAATATTTATTATAAGTAATTTTTAAAATGCATGAGAATCGATCTCAATTGTATTTATTTCTTTCTTCGTGCACATGAATTTGAGAATTTTCTTTTATAGAATACATTTAAGATTGAATCTAAAACATGTTTAAAGGATTCAGACTTATCTTTCACTTATAAAACACATGATATGTGGTAAATTTTCTAATATTTTATCATCTAACACGGTAAGAAATACTCTCTCTGTTCCTTTTTAAGTATTTTTTTTAGAGTGAATTTTTCGTTCCTATTTAACTGTCTACGATTTGTCAATTATACCTTTTGTCAATTACTTTTATCTTTTCCGGTAAAACTAATTAATGCTATCTATTTGGAAAATTAAAGTTTAATTTTTTAAACAAAATTTGTTTCTTGTTATCTTAAAATTTAAACAAAATTTTGTTTCAAACAATGGTTTCAAGAAAAGTTAAAATTCTATAAATAAGATAACTAACAATTGTTAAAAATTTCAAGTGTGACTCTAACATTACTTGAAGCCTTAACTTTGATTAAAAGAGTTGGAAGAAAGTTAATTTTTTCCTAACTTTTGATAAATGTGAAGTTGAAATAATTTTTATATTGACTTACAAAGATATGCACAATATTTAGAAAATTGACAATTGTTTTTTACGAGAGAGAGAGCGCGCAACAAAATAGGAATTTGTTGAAGAAAAAGATAATAATTGTTTGTTACGGGAGAAACATAACATATTAAATTTATTGAAAAGATAAAGTGTGTGAAATAATAATTTATTGGTGGATTAAAATGAGCGTATAATAAGAAGAAAATGTGCAAAAATACACATCGCTATTTTGATGTTAATTTTTTAAAAAGACACTTAAAAAAGAACGAGGGAGTATTAAATTAATTCAAGTACTAAAACTAAATTAGAAAGATCTTTTTCAAGAATATGTAACATTACATATTTGACCATCTCACCATGCTTGTTAAAAAAGACCACTTCAAGGTAAAATTCAATCAGCTTTTGTTTAACAAGAAAAAATCAATTAGTTTATTTATTTGACAACGAAAATATTTTTTTTAGTTAATATTTTTTTTTAAAAGTGTGGGATATTGTGAATAGGATATCATCTATACATCGCGTTAGAGAATAGTCATTCTAGTTAGTTAATACCAAGGTAATATTTAGTTTTGAAAACAAACTTTATGCAAATACACAACTCAATTGATAGTTACAATGATATTGATATAAATTCAAACCTTAAATTTTTCACTTCTTCATATTTAAAGTATGTGAATCTAATCACAAATCTAATGGAAGAAAAAAAAAATACGCAAAAAGAGTCATGGGATAATCTATCAAGACTTGTCAATTCAAAACTTGTGGGTGGCTAACTACAATAACTCCAACCTTGCCGTGTAATAAAGAAGCAAAATGCAATAGCCAATCTACACCTTAATTTGGTACTACTATAACATTTATTTCCTTTCTTTTGGTCAATAATATGTCCAAAGTAGGAATTAAGTCAGAAACAATCTTTCAATAGAAAAAACAAATATAGACATATACCAAGTCTACCATGTGCTATGGAAGGGACCATGATAATAGAAAGGTAGACACAAGAAACGGATTAACTACGTTGTTTGTGGGGCTCAATGGCACAACCACTCAAAGGAAGTAGAGTTTCATTGCATTTCATCATGGTGTTTTCATGCTCAAAAATAAAATTATGCCAAACTGTGTTCACATTTTTCTTCAACTTTTTTTCACGTGGTCCTCAATTGTGACTTGGTGTGTATCTCTACGTTGCTTCCTAGTCTGAATCAGACCAAATAATTAGGAGGGGTTCGTATAAAGTGTGCCTTTACCTTCTCTGATTTTATATGAATATAATAATATCCACATGAAAATGTTCCAATTGTTAATTACATTACACCTGTTTTGGCATTGAAAAATGTTTGTTTTTATTTTTTATTTTTGTTTTCTCTTAGTGCATTCAAATACGAGCACATTTTTGTTGAAATTCGTACCCGTTATTTAATAGTGTTATCTCAGTTGGTTAAACAACGTTGAACTTTTGAGTGAGCACGACAGTTCCAACTCCTAAAATATATTCTTGGAAGGAGTGAAACTTCAACCTAAACACTTGAGAATATTATTCTCATAGTCGGTCAAAAAGACCAAAGTGCGTAGTGATACTCTATGAAATCATTTGGGGTGCCAAAACTCTGGTTACTGCGGTTTTCTAAAAAATGTGTGTACTCGTGCATCGGACGTAACAACGGCAATAATACGATGATGCTTTTTTTTTTTTGACAAAATAACACAAACCATTTTTTAATCTATCATAACTTGAATGTAAATATATTGTGAAAAAATGAATTGCCAAGATAGTTTAACCTAAACAAACCATTTTTTTTCTGGTTAGATGTTAGTAGTGTAGCAAAATTCTACATCTTCATGTTAGATGATAATCCTAATTAATCTTTACATGCCAATAGTACACTAGTATGATTTTATCACAAAGAATCTAAGAAAAATCATTCAACATTTTGTTTTCACCTTGGAACTTGGACAAATCAATCTGAAACAGAGATAGTAACACTGGAAATACTTTCAATCTCATGGTTACTACCACCTTCACAAATAAGCAATGCTCTCTCCAAATTAGCCACAATATCAGCCATAGTTGGTCTATCTTTCCCTTCCAAATTCACACAATGTACAGCAGTATACGCCATTAACTCGACCGCCTCTGATTCATTACTTTCTGCCGGCGGTGTTCCAACTCTTGAGTCCAAAATTTTCATCAATTCACCAGCCAAAATAGCAGGCACCGCAAAATCAACTATACTCAAAGGATTTCCTCCATCTTCACCATTCCTAAATATAGCTCTTTTTCCAGTTAACAATTCAAGTAATACAACTCCAAGTCCATATACATCACTCTTTGCGGTTAATAAATTCAAACCATAGTACTCGGGATCGATATAACCAACCGTTCCTGCTGTTTTTGTTGGTTTGTAATCAATATCAGCTTCTGGACTCATCAATGATAATCCAAAATCAGATACTCTTGCTGTCCAAGTTGAATCAAGAAGAATGTTTGATGACTTAATATCTCTATGAATTATGGAAGGAACTGCATAGTTATGTAGATATTCTATTCCTCTTGAAGCATCCAAAGCAATTTTGATCCTCATTTTCCATGAATTCAACAAATTGCTACCTTTTTCTACATTGTTCTTATCATGCAAATGACTATGCAATGAACCATTCTTCATGTAATCATACACCAAAAGCCTCTCATCTTTCTCCTCACAATAACCAACCAGTCTAACCAAGTGTTTATGATGTAAACGCGACAAAAAAGCTAACTCGGACTCAAATGCACTCTCTTTCTCTTGATATTTTTTAAGCTTCGTACCTGGCTCACCTCTCTTAATTGCTACTTCGCGACCATCGGTTAATTTTCCAAAATACACAATACCAAAGCTTCCAGCACCAATTTTGTTCTGGAAGGAGAAATTGTTGGTAGCTGCCATAAGCTCAGCAAGACTAAACTCTTCTGCCCTTTCTTGATGCTTTGTTGATGAAGGTCCACTCCTCTGCCGCCTCATTATTCTCGAACCTTGACGCATAATGACTGATTTTATCGAAGATGCACTAGAATTTGAACTGTTGCTACTACCTCTTGTGACTGTTGGTTGCACAGAATTGTGAACTTTCTTTTTACCAAAACAAGCACCTGTCCATAAACAATAAATTATTGTACATATACCGATAAAACCTCCCACTGATCCAACAATTGCAAAGACCAATAATCCTGTTGTCAATGTCTTCGATCGAGAAGGAGACGGTGCTGATGCTGGTGGAGGTTGAACTGGCGGCCGCGGTGGCGGGCTTGTAATTTGAGTGTTACATATATTTGGCTTGCAAATGTGACCGAAGTTAGAACATAATGATTGTGAATCAGGATATATACCACACTCACTACAAGAAGATTGAACACAAGGCCCCGGAAGAATTCGAGACAAAGGAAGAACAGATTCAGAACCATTAGATCCATTAGACCAACCAGGTCCCCAACAAACAACAGAAAAATTGGTTGTTGTCAATCCACAAGTAAAATTAGAACCAGAAACAATTAACTCAAAAGAAACCCCTTCAATAAAATCCACAGAAAATTCTCCTTTTCCACCCCAACAAACAACAGAACCATTCAATCTTCTAACAGCACAACCATGTTCATCACCAAGTGCTATATCACCATACTCAAAAGCACCACCTTGTGGAACATCAATTTGACCAGAACTGTTACTTCCTTTACAAACCAAAAAACCAGTTGAATTCAAACCACAAACATTTGAACGACCAGCTACAATACTCAACATAGACATGTTTCCAAACTCATTCTGTAACCTTTCAGCAACGGTTTTTTCACCCCAACACCTAACTTGTGAACCAGTTTTCAATATCCCACAAGAAAAATTCGAACCAGATGAAATCGAACCAAATTGATCCAACCCAGATGGCTCAAATCCATCATATGTTCTCCAACATCGCACTGTTCCATCACCAACCACAGTAGCACAAACTTGAAAATCTCCAACAGAGAGATTCTCTAATAAAACAGAGCCATCAGAGTAAAGTCTTTTGGTTTGTAACGAAGAACTATCCCAACAATGTAAACTATAGTTACCAGACCTTAAACCACAGAAGTAGCTTCTTCCACCAGAGATTGAAGAAAATGAAACATTAGGAAGGACGTTGAAAACTTCTCCTTGACGGTAACACTGAATGTGCTGTGTTGTTTGGCCTGATATGATCCCGCATACGGTGGCAGGGGAGTCTGCGACAGATAGGGTGGTGCCAGAGCCTAAAGCATGGGCAGAGGCTGAAAGATAGAATAAAATTATGGCGATGAGATAGGTGGTGACAGAGGTGGAAGGAGGTTTCTTCATTGAAAGGTGGATTTGAGCTTCATTTGCAGAGATGAATAATGAGGGAAATAATAGTATAGAATTGAAGAAGTTGAAAGGTTAGTGTATTATGGTGGAAAATATGAAGGTGGTGGTTGTGGACTGTTGAAAATGGAACATGTCTTTTTTTGTGTACTACTGTGTGTACAATGTTCAATTCAAACACTATAGCATTCAACTATTCAAGGATGTGTTTGGCTCTCATTTATAAAAGCATACCTTTCCATTATTTTCTGAGTTTGTGACTTTTACTAATTCTATTGACTTAAGTGAGATAAGTATAACTTTCTTTTGTAACCAAAAAGTTAATCTTCTCTATTATTATCATGGATTTTCTAAACTGCTTCATTTGTTTTTATGTCCATTTTGTTGATTTTTTTTTTAAATAGAATATTTTAGACTTGGTATAGAAATATAATGTATTATTATATTTGAAGTTTTTTGTGTAAAGGATAAATTATTCTATATTTCAATTATAATGTTTGTGTAAATCTTTAACTTCAATCTTTAAGATCTTCAAAGATCATACTGACACCATGCATGTTAGTTATTAAACTATTTTTGGTGTAGGGTCTCCATGTTAGTCCTTCAAAGTTGTTTTCATCAAATTAAACCATTGGCATACAATCAAATTCTTTATCTAGGACAGGATCATTAAATCTCTATTGCATGTTATCACCTCTTAAGTTATGAGTATTGCATTTTTTTTTTCCTCAATCTCTTTGTAGTTAGATTGAGAGGATGGTGAAACCGTTCTTAGAGGTGTGCAAATAAATTGGTTCTCTTGAATTGATCTACAAAATATGGTAGATATGTCTTATTAAGAACTCTCATTGTGGGAAGGGAAACAAAGGTCATACATATAAGTTTCATCACTTATATATTATCTTTTTCTTCAACAACTAACGGGTCTCATCATTAAAATAAGAAATAAAGTAGATAAAAATTAGTTTCACCGTCCTTTAAAAAAATGGTCTCACCATCTCAAATGCATGTGATTTTTGTTCTCTTAAAAAAAAAAAAATCTAAACATACACATAAAATATATATTAGTGGGTCATGTTTAATGACTTTTTTAATTTACTATCATTTGAGTTATTGGAAATTTAATATGTATTTTGATTAAAAAAAATATAAATAAATAATGAATACATGTGTAACTATTTAAAGAGTCGCTCATTTAGTTTACTGTCATTGTAGATACTATTGAATGAAACTAAACTAGTTGCAAATATTTATCTAGGTTATAAAGGCGAATCATGAGCGCTTAGTATTATTAGTTAAAAATTACAAGGCAAACCTAGATGAATTAATAAATTTAGTGAAAAGGCAAATCTTGAATACTTAGTAGATAAAAGAGTTTAAGACTAAATATATATTATTATCTTTTATGATCATAATCTTCCATACTTTTGATTAGCAGTTAATTTCATAACTGACATACTATGTTTTATCATATCAGGTATATGTTTTTTGAAGTTAGTTGGAGCCCGATCAAAGTGTCAAGAGTCTAGGGTTCTCTAAGTGTACATTGTATGATTTTAAAAGTTTTGTAAATCTTTTTTTTTTTATCTCAACCGAGTTGTAAATAATATGATTTTAGTTTTAAATAAGTTTTCATTCATGTAAATTGGTTTTTCTTTCAAAAAAAAAAATCATGTAAATTGGTTTTGTCTCTATGTAAAACTACTAATGCTATGCAGGGGCGTAGCCAGGACCTTAAGTCAGGGGGTTCAGACTTTTGAACTATAATAAAAAACTAGACGCCGACCCGTGTGATGCACGTGTTTATTTCGATTTTCATATATAAGCATCATGTTGACTATATTATTAGTTGGAACTCGTCATACAAAATCTAAACAATAAAATTTAAACAATGAGCTAATTAAATAGTTCAAAATACACATTAAAGGAAAAAAGTTACTGTATAAAGTTAGCATGAGAAACATATCAAGTGATTCAACCGCCTATAAAGTCACCTACATTTTCATTTTTCAAGACATATGTCGTAGGAAAAATGGGAAGAAATGGATGAAAACCGCAGACTTTTGGGTTTAGATTGCGAAGGAGAAAGGAGAAAAAAGGGATCGAAACCGTTTGAAAAAAAAGGAAAAGGAATTAATTGTTTTTTAAAAAGGGAGTTTAATATTGGATATCATGTACTGGAAGCCAAATGATATCACAACAGCAAGTGGTTTGTTGCTTAAAATGCTTTGAAGTAATTAACATGACATGGGTTCAAATATCTAGAAGGAATTTTTTCATAAATATTTTTCAAAACCCTAAAAAAAGAGCGGGATTAAGGTTAATCAGGATAGTTTGCAACACTGTTTAACATATATATATATATATATATATATATACACACACACACACACACATACATACATACTCGACAATTGTCCTCAGGATAGTCAACTCATTATCTATGTATTGACCTAAACATATAAATTAAAAACGTTGGTAGTATTGTTAAAATTAACATACTTACACGTGTACAAATTTAATAAAAAATAAGATACCTTACAATTTTTCCTCTATTATTCCCTTGCTAATGGTCAATTATAATTTTAACTCAACAAAAAATCAATTATAAATTTGTGAGAAGAAAATCAATTTTAAATTGTTACTATCGCATATTAAATATGATATACATTATACATTATATGTTATAAATATATATCATATTGGATAGATACTTAATTAGCATTTAGGCTGCATACATGCATAGCTAGCCGCAAACTTTCTCTGAGATAGCGGTGCAAGACACAAGTGTTGAGGGGGTTCAAGAATAAAATAACATGGAAATTTGGTATAATGTTAACAAATTGAGGGGGTTCACTTGAATCTCCTGGGTGTAACGTGGCTCCGCCACTGATGCTATGTTTGGTCGTTGGAATGTAAAATATCGCGTACCAATGCAATGTTTACCGTGATTTTCTAAAGTTGGATTTCCTAGCTTATGTTCCACCGCACGGCTTTGTTAACCTAAAAGACATACCAAACACATACTAAGCTTGTAAAATTTTGGATGTTATATGAATTATGCTTGAGCCAAACATGACCTTTTTTATGAACAATTGATTGAACCACCATACAATCCCCAACCATACTTTCTAGGAAGGGCCTTTTGTCAATGTTGTTGTAAGTTTTTTCTCTCCAAAAGAGAAGCACTCGCCACCGCTAAATCCACGTGTTACGTGTACCATAAAAAATATGTTTCTCACGTCCCTCCGCGGTTGACCGTAGTAAACAAATAATAATTATACAACCAAAAAAGGCTGCTGATGTTATTTTCTTTCCTTTGTTTAGTCTTCAATAATTTGGATTGTGAAAAAACTAGCAAATAAGAGGGTACGTAGCTGAAAGTTCCACGGTAATAATTTTGTTAGCTTTGAAATTCAAATGTGAGACCCAGACGTAGTATGATATGGTCAAACTAAACGACATGAAATTTTGGGTGTTGAGTTGCATAATAAAAACAAGGAATTAAGAAAGTGAGAAAGAGACAGAAAATAAGATGTGGTACGTACTTTCCTAGTTGGTTACAAATTGAAATTTGGTTTGAAGACCAAGATACTGACGAGGATGTGTAGGTCAAACAAGAGCAATGGAATGAAGAGACCAAAATTATTAGCTAGAGGTTTGGTCATAGAAGAAACCTTCATTTTTTTTCTTCATAGAACGTTCTTGGTACTTCTTCTAAATCCAAAAATCCTAGTCTGTTTCGTTGTTTTTTAATGAGGGCATAAAATTAAAATTCAAATAGCATGTGTTTCATTATATAAGAATACAACTTCGAAATAGCATATGTAGTAATTTGGTTTAATTTAAGCATGCACTACGTGTACGTGGGATGTTTTTTGACATAATCAAGGTAAATAAACACGTTAGAAATTGAAATAATATTAGAGTATTACGTTAATTTCACCTCTATGATCTGACTAATATTATTATTGCCTTTATCAAAAGAAAATATTATTGCCCACGTGATTTTTATTTTATAGCCACATGAACGTGAGAAACCTATAAAATACTAGTATACATGGCAAAAATAAATTTTGAGAGCAAAACTACTTAATTTTATTAAAATTGATTATATATTTTTGGTGATCTACCGCCGCTAATGCTCCAAAAAGAAAATAAATTCGTGTGCAACAATTTTATACGGTAAGAAAACCATAATTCATTTTAAAAAATAATTTATTATGACCTAAACATATATATAGCTATATGATGAAAATAAAAAGTTTAGCAGAGTAATTATGGTAATGGATTTAGTTAAAGACAACATAAACATATCACACTTATTTAACTATATGACCGAACTCCAAATTATCACGTCTCTTCCCATTATTATAATGATCAATAATAAACTCAAACAGCTGCCATCGAAAGCTAGCATTCTTTTCAGTAAATTAATATATCATGTATGTAGATTCTTCATTGACAAATTTCTATACGTAACAAAGAAAAAACATAAAAAACTATGAATAGAAGAAAATTTGGACCCGCCATAGAAATAAAAGAGACACTATGAGTCTATGACAACTAAAATGAATTGGTGTCTAAGAATAAATAATCAAATAAAGGGTATCAAATATACCATTTAGACAAGCACATAGTATAAGAGAAATAAAAAATATAGAACTAGATCAAGTGTCCCCAAAGAATAGAAAGAGATTCTTGAACTTTTTGTCAAGGTATTAAGGGATATTGGAGGAAGTTGTTCAGACAGACTAAGCTGGAAAGAATAGCCTAATTTCTTTAACAGCCTAAACATCTTATTACCACTTGATGTTGTCATTAATTAATATGGTTAGTTCTTTTACAGCTTAGTCATACGGCCAAACCCTATGCCTTAACTCATTAATTAAGTCTATAAATTATAAAAGCACTTTATAGAGTTTTTTAAGCTCAAAATAATATCAACTGTTGGAGAAGATTGACTTGGGGGCAACTTGCAATGACATTTACTTGCTGAAGCAAAACATCCTTAAAAATATAATTGGAGGTGCTTTAAAGATCATATGCATTTCTCAAAAAAAGTTAAGAGTTTCATTACTATATTTTTGGTTGTATAAATGTCTAATCTCTTCAAGATTGAGTTGTGATTGTATCCGCACCAGATACACACCTATATCGGGTACTCGTACTGAATAAGTACTGAATCCTATTAATTTTACTTAGTTGATTCATCATAGTCTGTATGGCGAAACGTACCAACAATAGAAAAATAGAAGAAGTTATTTTGATTTTTTTATTTTATTTCAGTTCTCTCTCTTGCTTTTGATGAAAATAGTGAAGGAGATGAAAAAATAATAAATCTATAAAGTGACATAATGATAGAAGTATGATTAAACACATGAATAAAATATGAATAGTTATACTATTTTTTTATTATAATTAATTTTTTTCTAAGCATGTTTTTACAACAATAATGGTAGTAATTTACTCGTAAATTATTTTTTAAATGTTTTATATTAGCGTACGTGTACCTTCATTTTAGATTTGACGTATTACGTACTAGATTACGTATCCGTACCTATTCATAAAACATGTGTGCATTTATACAGAAAAGTATTTGTCATCCAAAGTATTTATACTATATTTTTGGTTGTATAAAAAATGTGTGCATTTATACAGAAAAGTATTTCTCATCCAAATAAAATAAGTGGGAAAGCAATTAATTTAATATGACCTGCACAAAACATTTCAATGTTTCTCATAACACTAGCTGCAGCAAACTACACTGTATTGAATTATGGAAAGCCTAATTAAACAAAACAAAAAATACTAGGTACTTTTCAAAAGATTTCATGCATGCAAGCAAAAAATCAGAATTCTAGTGATCTACATGTATAAATTGAGGAGCTGATTTGACTTCCAGAAGCAGCATTTGAAACCCATGAATGCTCATTTACCTTTGTTGCAGGACACTTCTGATTGAAGGTGTGTCCTAGTGTCCAACACATGTCGTGTCTGACACCGACACGACACCGACACTTGTGATTATATTGAATTATGTCATTTGTTCAAAAATTTAACGATGTCAGCGTGTTTTGGTCACTGTCATGTCCGGTGTCCGTGCTTCATAGTAATGTACATTAAAACCTCTGGTATTAAATGATCATCTATTTCATAAGATGAAAAAATACATAAAAAGAAGCAAAATAAACAAGAGTTTAATCAGAAGAACTTTCAATGTTGTCAACTGGGAGCTGGAATCCCTTGTTGTTGAAACCATTCAGGCATATGGTACTTTTCATAGAGCATATGTCTAACATCTTTCTGGTCAGAGAGGTCCTTGAGAATTGGAAGAATAACATCTAGAAGCTGATGAACATACATAACAAAGATAAAAAAGATGGTAAGTAAATAAATCATCAAAAATCATATGGTTGATTTGAATTTCCAAAAGGATGAATCTATGCACCTGAGTGTCATGTGGTTGCCCTGCCGAAAATGGCACGCATGGAATTCCATTGTCTGGTTGCAATAAAAAGCTATAGGGATTGTTATCTACAATAACAATGTTACATAGATCCTTTGATATGCACGTAAGATCTTTTACATATTCCCGATGTTCGCTGCAAGCATTCAACAATTATAAGAATACCAGTGACTCAAATTCATCCTTCGTTACAAAGATAGGAAATTGAAGATGTATGTTGGACTTGGTATCAGAGAAAGAATTAACGAAGGACTAGAAAGAAAGAATGATTTAACATAGACCGATAAAAAAGAAATGAAGAAGCATTACGTGCGAATTGTTGAGGGTCGATAAAGTCTTAGACTAAACAGGTTTTCTGGGTCTATTCTGTCAACAAGTGGTCTAGCATAACCTGTGAGAATTTATAAATAATATCATCGAATAATATATAGAAAAGCGCTTCCGTAATACAAAGATGCAGCATAAGAAGATCATAGTATTTTAGACCAAACCTTCAACACCAGCAGTAAACAGAACCAGGTCAGCAAATTCACTAAGTTGCTTTAAGAATTCTTTCAATCCGGGGCGTTCAAAGACGGTAACATAATTGATTATTGGTTCTCCATCTGCTTCCTTGAAGACACAACATTCCCATGTAAAGATATAATATTTTATCAGAAGACAAGGAATCAGATACAAGCGATCAAGTAACAAACCTTGTTATCGAATACACATTCGAGTTCAAACCAATTTAAACCAGCTTGAGTTGCTTGAGTTATTAGCTCATCTGACACACTTGATGTCTCATATGCACATATCAGTGTTTCATCCAAGTCAAGCACTACCTTCAAATGCATACGTGAGATCAGAATTTACATAAGAACGGGAAATTCGTAATTAAACTGGAACAGAAAATCTAGGGTTGCAAATAAAGGAACAAAAGAAAATGTCCTAAAGAATGACACTCTTTATGATTTTATAACAGCCGAATGAAGTTGAGCTCTGCCTCTTATTTTGCTTGAAACTAGCATGAAAGCCATAGCATATTTACAACTTTGCTTCAGAAAAATTGTTCACTCAGGTATTCGAAGCCAAAACAGTAACGCACAATGATTCATATTCTGTACTCAATCATTAACAAGAAGAATAAAACACATAATAGTTTGATATGTTGTATACCAAATTAGACTATTGGTGATTTCATTGTACGAAGTAGATATAGAAATATGAAACAAATTTGACAAAAGCTATACTATACTAAAAATCAGTACGAATTCATAAGCAATCATAATGAAGAAATTAGTGTAGGACACTGCAATGTAAGAACATAACAAGAATATGGGTACTATCACCATCGCAAGAAGCCAAAACAATGATATAACTATAGTTTCATGTAGAATGCATAGCATGAAAATATGCACCTAATTCTGTGAATTTATACAACAGAAAATAAATGACTCAAGAATACATTGTGTTTTATCACACAAGTTCACTCACAAAATATGCTCAGTGGTGTTTATCTCTTCCAAAAAATAATAAATTTGAAACAATAGTACCAGAAGGAACTGCCATGTTTTCTGACAAGCCCTACAAATGTGTGTTTGGTTTCTTGATAGAATCTAGCATAATTGGTTTTGCTTCCATCGAAATGTGATTTTAGTTATACCACACATCTGTCTCGATCTGCGACAGGTTTGCTATTTCTCGCACCGCAAAGCTACTCACCACACACGCTACATGTGTATCATGTTTGGTTTCTATGGCATCATCTTTATTTGACAACAAGTGCCATAAGAAATAGTTTGAGTTGAAAAATTTACACTACTTTTTACATCAAACTGATTTGAGAGTAAAAACATACATAAACATAAATTACATCACTTCAAACCATACAAACATATCAATTCTATTCATAATCACATTTATCAAAAACTCACCCAAAAACACCACGAGAGGTCAGACAAAACCAACCAAAACAGCGATAGTTACATATTGAATTCCAGATATAACTCAAAAGAAACTAGTCAAGCTTTCCAAATTCTACTCAAATTTTCAAATCCCATTTTTTTCCTTTCCCTCTACCAAGCACTACAAACTTAGGTCCTGTTTGGATAAACAACTTAATTCGCAGTGTATAAAATAAAGTTAACCTGTTTTTGTATAAGCTATAAACAATTTTCATAAGTTATCTTGGACAGCTTGTGAAAATAAGCTGAAAACGCTTTGAACATATCATAAGCTATTTACAAATTCTCTCAAACAGTCTCACAAGTGTTTATGTCAGCCTATAACTATAAGCTCGATTAAGTCAATCCAAACAGACACGTAACCTGCACTCAAGCCATGATCAAAGCAGCATAAAACCCTAACAAATATGAAATATCCCATCCAACACCAACACATGCCAATGAACATAAAACCATAATATTTCCAAAAACTATTTTTTCTTCTTATTAATCAATAAAAAAAAACATGTTTTGAGCCATAACCAATAAACAAAAAAACAATGGAAGGAAAAAGCGATGATACATACCGTGAGCTTTTGTGCCTGTTGGTGTTCGGCATCCTCGATGATCTGAACAGCGGATTCTTGATCCAAAGTTGATAAAGATTCGAAGGAAGAATTCGAACACAAAGAAAGTAAAGGATAATTATCCGCGAATGATGCAATAATCTGAGAAAATATTTGATAGAAGAAACCAAACCAACTCAACACTGCCTTCCATGCTTGCTGAGTTATCGGTGAGTACATGACAATCAACAATGTTATGTTATACCTTAAAATAATTTGTTTAAGGTTTGTGTTGTAGCGTGACACATACGCTATTAAAATATTAACGTTTGTTTCACTCACCTCTTTTTCCTCTTAATATTTTGTTGGTTTGTGAAAATGTTATGTGAGAGATTTTGAGAGAGATGGGGTTGGTGGTATGGCTATCGAGGTGGTGTTCTTCAAGGAGGATGAATATGACTTTGTCTATGGGGTGCCTAGGAGTAATGTTTTGACTATTTCAGCATATTTTCGAACAAGGAAAATTAGTTGTAGAATAGCTATATAAGGAAAATATATTTTATTTTAAGGTCAATAAATATTATTAATTGATATGTAAATATAAACATCAATGCAATCTGGAATGATTTTTTAAATTAAAAAGGAAACAATTAAAATAAAATATGAGAATTTCTCTAATATGATGGGAATCAATTCAACATGTATTAGTATATCTATTTGATCTTTAAATTAATAGATAAACAGTTTTTTTTAAATTTATAAGTTTATTTTTGACAAATAAAAAAACTATAAGTGTTTTATAATTGTGTTGAAGAAATTGGAATGAAAATTTAATCATCTTATCCATAGAATTTAATCTTCATTAAACCATTATTAATATTATAGGTAACAAAATTTTGTTAAATTTGAAGATAATAAAAAATAAATTTTGTTTAAAAAAACAATTCCAAATAGATAGCATTTATTAGTTTTATAGAAAAAAATAAGATTAATTGATAAAGAGTATAATTGATAAATCATAACCTTAAAAATACTAAAACGTCAATTAAATAAAAACATTAAATCCATATTCAAACGACACTTAGAAAAGAACGGAGGAAGTATTTGTTTATCAAAATATTAAATGTTTTTTTTTAAAACTCGGTATCCGATCCAAGGATCGACTAATCTGAGGGGACAAATCTCACCGTCCATTTGCGGGGCCCGTTCTAAGCCAGAGTTATGGATTTGCCCATCGAAGTTGGCTCCAGAAAGAATCGAACCTGAGAAGAACACACTCCAAGATCTCAAGACAACTACTAGGCCAACCCCAAATGGGTTAAAAATATTAAACGTTATTTTGTCATTGATCTTAAATATACTTCCAAAAAGAACTATTTGTACAGTTGCCCAATTACCCTATTGTTTACATTTTATAAACTTTTTTCTTTCATAGTAATTTTATAGAGTTGATTATTATTATTATTATTATTATTATTATTATTATTATTATTATTATATACGTGTGTGTATGTGTGAAAGTTTAATAGTAGCACACCAATAGCATAATTAGTTCATAATAAAAACCATTGTAATAAATTATCGTAAAAAGGCAGTGTAAGAAAAACAATCTAACATGAAACTTGGTAAAGAATCAAATTGTAAGTTTATTATATAAAGACACAAATTCGAGATGGAATTATAATCGCAAACGAAGTGGTTGATGAAACAAAGCTGAAACATTCGGATCTTATCATGTTTAAAGTTGATTTAAAGAAATCGCATGACTTTGGTTAACTTGATTCGATTTTGACAAGCATGAATTTCTCGATGATATGGAAGAGGAAATTTTTCGACTGTTTGAGTTCAACGACTACATTAATGTTAGTAAATGAAAGTCATACAAACCAGTACATAGCTCTTTGACAAGGAGTTCATTTGTCTCCTTTTTGTTTTCTAAAGGATTGAAATATTTGATCAATTCATCTATAAGGATGAGTTACAAGGTTAACATGTGGGGAATGACTAGAATTTTAGAAGGATGCTTTAATCATTAGAAAGAAATGTTGGTTCAATAGTTATTCTTCTTCTCTTTGAATTAGAATTTGGATTAGAGGTGAACTTTCATAAGAATTTGTTGGTCGGATGGATGTTGATAATTCATGGTTGAATGAAGTATCTAAAATGATAAATTTTAAGGTGGATAAAACTACGTTTAAGTATTTGGATTTACCTATTGCACATAATCTTGTCGTTTTGGTTTTTGGAACCTCGTTTAATAAAAAAAAAATTAGAACTTAATTGTCCTATAGAAAGAGTTGTAATTTATCTAGTAGAGACTGACTTGTCTTCTGAAAGTTTGTTGCGTCTTCTCTTCCACTATACTTTCTTTCTTGAAAAACCCTTTCAAATATCATTTGTAAAATTGTGGCTTTATTTACATCTTTCGTATAGGATGGTGGTGAGTTGGCTCAAAAAATACAACGAATTAAGTGGAAAACGAGTTTGAGAGTTTGAAATCTTAAATCTCCAACACCACTTAAGATAAATAACTTAAATTTCAACTTCATATCGGGCTAACTTATGTGTAAATTTGACATGAAAGATAAAAAACTAAAATGTTACATGAAATTAAGTTAGAAGACTATTAGTGTAAATTTACCTGAGACTTTCGAGAGTTATGTTATTTTTGACAGAAAAAATTGTTTCTAATTTGTTTTGAGAAGTTTGATTTGTTTTTGGGGGAGGAGGGAAAGCGGGGTGTTGGTAAGCAATTTGAACCACACACGAGTCAGCCCGATGTGAAGTTGGAATTTCAAGGTATAGTATTTTTCTTTTAAATCAGCCTTTTCAAATGTTTTTTCAACATAATTCAACTTTTTTTTTTTAAAGAAAGACTATTACTTTTCCCACCCTATGACATTCTTACGTACCCTGTAAAAAATTTAAAAATGCCCTTTGCCGTTCGGATTTCATAATCCAAACTATACTTATGTATAATCAGCAATCATAATCTCTCTCATTTCAGAAATTTTGAATTTTACTTTTAAAACAAAAAAAGGGTTTATCCATGTCAAATAAAATCATAAAAACACAAGGATGAGAGTTGGGAAGATCAATATTGTCCTTAAAATGAATATCCAGTTACAAACATGTTTAGAATTAGTGCTGATGCAGTTTGGATTACGTAATCCAAACTACATTAGCACCATGAAAAAAAAGGTTCTAAATAATGGAACTTTAGATTTTGAGGGGCGAGTCTCGTAAGAAGTCCCTTCTAAGGGAGTCTTGATCATAAAAACACAAAGATGAGAATTAGGAAGATTAATATTGTCTTTAAAATTACTATCCATGTTACAAACATGTTCAGAATTGGTGCCGGTGCAGTTTGGATTACGTAATCTGAACTGCATTAGCACCATGAAAAAATGGTGTTTAGGGTGTGTTCGAATTCTATAATCCGAAAAAATCAAATAGCGCGCCCTATTTTTTGAGATTTTCGGATTTTTTCGGATTATAAAATCTGAATTGGTGAATTTTTTTTCCACCCTATAACAAAGGAAAACACCAGTTCGGATTTTAGAATCTAAAAATCTCAATGACATTTTTGAAAGAGAAAAAATAGGGTACGCGAGAAATGGATAGGGTGAAAAAAGTAATAGTCAAAAGAAAAATAATGCCTTAAGTTGAGAAGCTTGTATGAGAGCTGTCAAAGGCCCTATTAAGGCCCAGTTAGGATACGCAAGCCCAAAGCCTAAATAGCCTACGTGATCTATGTTTTATTTTGGATGATTACTTAATAGTTCTCTCAAAATTGCTCATATTTATGAAATGAATACCACTCTCCCCCCTGCAAAATCCACTCCCGCCCTGCAGGCAGGACGAAAATACCCCTGCGCAAGTTAACTAGCGCAGGTGTAAAACTGTGTGTTAGTTAACATGCGCTGCGTGACTTAACTTGCGCACTTATTTATGCAAAACAACTTTGAGAATCTCTTTTTTCAAAACAACTTATTTGAAACAATTTACTTATAAAAATCAGAGATCCTAATAAGTTGTTTTGCATAAAAAAGATGTTCTAAACAAGTTGTTTTGAAAAGTGAGATCTTGATAAGCTGTTTTGCATAAATAAATTGTTTTGAATAAGTTGTTTTGAAAAAAGAGATCCAAATAAGCTGTTTTGCATAAATAAGCTGTTATGAATAAGTTGTTTTGACAAAAGAGATTCTAATAAGCTGTTTTGTATAAATAGGCTGTTTTGAATAAGTTGTTTTTTTAAAAAAGAGATCCTAATAAGTTGTTTTGCATAAATACGTTGTTTTGAATAAGTTGTTTTGTAAAAAGAGATCCTAATTAGCTGTATTGCATAAAAAAGTTGTTCCGGATAAGTTGTTTTGAAAAAAGATATCTTGATAAGCTATTTTGCATAAATAAGCTGTTTTGAATAAGTTGTTTTGAAAAAAGAGATCCAAATAAGTTGTTTTGCATAAATAAGCTGTTTTGAATAAGTTGTTTTGAAAAAAGAGATTCTAATAAGTTGTTTTGCAAAAATAAGCTGTTTTGAATAAGTTGTTTTGAAAAAAGAGATCCAAATAAGTTGTTTTGAATAAGTTGTTTTGAAAAAAGAGATTCTAATAAGTTGTTTTGCATAAATAAGCTAATTTGAATAAGTTATTTTGAAAAAAGAGATCCTAATAAGTTGTTTTGCATAAATAAGTTGTTTTGAATAAGTTGTTTTGAAAAAAGAGATCCTCAAAGTTGTTTTGCATAAATAAGTGCGTAAGTTAAGTCACGCAGCGCGTGTTAACTAATGCACAGTTTTACACTTGCGCTAGTTAACTTGTGCAGGGGTATTTTCGTCCTGTCTGCAGGACGGGAGTGGATTTTGCAGGGAGGAGAGTAGTATTCTTATGAAATAAGTCAATTGAGAATTACAATCCATCGAGGCTTAACACACCAAAAGCTGATCAGAAGTTACAACCAAATCGATTGACCAATTTGAGAAACCTATTAATAATGTCTCTCTTTATGCACCTCCAAAGTATAAAGAATTGGAAATTTGAACAATTTATCTTACTTTAAATTGAATAGTATGAACTACTAATGAATGTTAACGCATGTTAGTTCAATTGGTATGAAATTGACTTTTATCTTGTAAATGTGTTTGTTCAATTCTCGTTGCAAGCAATTTTTTTAATAGGTTTTTATACTTTTAATTTTTTTAGCCTACTTATGTGGTAATTTAGTCTTTCTTTTGCTATTGCAAATATATTTTTCTATTGTTGACATTAACATTTATTTTGAACCTTGTCCAGCTCATTCGAATCCCTTTGTTCTTTCTTCTTCTATTTCTGTTCTCCATGCATTTACTAAAAGGCCATAGCTAGCAACACGGTTTTTCTTCATCGATTTTTTAACCAAACTCGTATGAATTAATGAGACCTATTTGAATTTCAATATGTGGAAAATGTATTAAACAATATGTTTTATGATGGTGGTAGCTCGGAACTTTGGAATATGTTCATCTCAAGGTTTTAAATTCGATTTTTTTCAATATCAATTTTGATGAAATAGTTTACCTCCTTAAAAAAAAAGGGTTTAATTAAGTTTTTGATCCCTATGAATATATGCAGTTTCGTTTTTAGTCCCTATAAAATAAAATCACATTTTTTAGTCCCTGTGACATTTTCCTTTAGCATTTTAGGGACCAAAAATGCTGACGTAAAATTTTTACAAGGACTAAATATGTTGATGGAAAATTTTATAGGGACTAAAAATGCTGACGGAAAATTTTACAAGGACTAAAAAGTGTGATTTTATTTTATAAGGACTAAAAACGAAACTACGGATATTTATAGGGACCAAAAACTTAACTAATCCAAAAAAAAAAGTAAAGGGAAATATAAACATTGTTTACATGACAAAATAGGGAAATTCTTAGGGTGGACGCAAACTCAACACTTAAGGCTCAACCAAACATACATATATTCTTTCAAATATGCTAGTGTGTTTTCCCATTAAAGTTTTTTTTCCCTCTTTTCAAATACGCATATATATGAGAATCAAATCCAAAAATATAGATCTAAAGAGCCCAAGTCCCTTTCAACCAATATCATAAAAAATATTTAAGCCAATAAGGAAAAACGACAGTGGTTTTAACTTTTTATCATTTTTTGACATTCTACTTATTCCCCACTTCATAATCTTCGATCAGCTTTACATGATAAAGATAAACTTTTTCCACAGTTCATGGATCACATATGTTTACTTGGACATGATCCCACGCATCCAAAGAATAGGAATCCTCACAAAGAGAAAGAGAATGGACGCAATGCAACTATCTCTCTTTCTTTTGTGGAAAATTATTGATGCTGCTGCTTGACTTTAGTGATTATATTATCAAGTCAAGTGTGTGTGGGGACAAAAAGCTCAATAAACATTTCAATCGTTCATTTGCAAAAGAACCATATTGGAAGATGGAAATTGTTGGGGAATTGCTATACGTAATTTAGGGTAGACTGATTCTTTAAACAAAAATGTTTGACAAACACTCGTTCTTTTGTACACTTGCGACACTTGATTAATCATGTGTAAAAATATAATTATTTTTGATCATGTTGGAAAGTGTAGTTGATTATATAGTTTAATTAACCACAATTTTGGACGTGATAAACCATGTGTCACGCAGGTGTATGAAAAAGGGACGTTCATGTATCATTTTTGTTCCTTAAATTCGTTGAAAACATTAACAATAATTGATGCCGCCACTTTTAATTAGAAATTCAGGATCCTCGACGTAGTTAGGCTTGAAAAAACGATGACTATATCGGTGTTGATTCAACAAAAAAGAAACTAATATAAGTTGAATTTTAAAACAATGATATTCATTTTCCTTATTTTAGGGTAGACTGATTCTTTAAACAAAAATGTTTGACGAACACTCGTTCTTTTGTACACCTGCGACGCTTGATTAATCATGTGTAAAAGTAAAATTAATTTAGATCAAGTTGAAAATTGTAGTTGATTATATAGTTTAATTAACCACAATTTTGGACGTGATAAACCATGTGTCACACCGGTGTATGAAAAAGGAGTGTCCTTGTATCATTTTTGTTCTTTAAATTTGTCCAAAACATTAACAATAATTGATGCCGTTACTTTTAATTAGAAATCCATGGTCCTCGGCTTAGTTAGGCTTGAAAAGGCAATGAATATATCAGCGTTGATTCAACAAAAAAGAATTAATATAAGTTGAATTTTGAAACAACGATATTTATTTTCCTTGTTATTTTGTCAAATCAACATCGGTTGAGTCATTGTCTCACCTGTGATGACAAGTAATATCATGAGCTTCTGCTTACGAATAGCAACACAAATGATATTAGAATTTCAAACTATTTTCAAAATTAAGTATGTCGTAGATCATATGAAACACTTGCATAAGAGTCACTTAAAAAGATTTTTTTTTTTTTAGAAAAAGCTTTAAAAATAGATATTTTTAATAAGTTTAGAAAGGTCCTATACAATTATGCATAGAGCAGCTTAGTACTGGCGGTCCCCTGGTGTAAGCCTTAATAATGTATGGTGGGTGGGTTTGATTTTAAAGGCTGATTCTTCTGGTCTAGTGGGGGTGTCCTGTCTAGTGCCCTTCCAAAATTATTAATATTGGTGTCATATCTTGCTCACCTTCACATTGAACAGCTTCTTTTTGGTGCTCATTTCAGGGTCTTGTCACCAATAGGGGATCCACTTTTGGCAAAAATGTTATATTCCAATTGGTCCTAATTGGTGCATACAAAATAAATCGTATCAATTTGATTTTCTCAAATCTCCAATGTTTGCCAAATATAGTCCTACATACAAAATTCAAATATTTCATTCATAAGACATTAAATAGATCTTTTGTCAAAAAATATATATTAAATAGATCTATGTATTTTTTCCTCAAAGAAAAATTTGTTAGAATATTCATTGATTAAACTTTACCTACTTTTCGATCAAAATTTAGATTAACAAACGTTTTTTCTTAAGAATTTGAGGGTTAACAATTTAAATCAATAAAAATGAGTTGCATGCTTTGAAATTAATCAACTAGCTTCATCATAAATTATTGTTTGTTATAAGAAAGAAAGAGTAATGATATGATTTGAAGATATGGTTGAAGCATATGAGCGCAAGTATTGAAGAAAATCCAATGAAAATTTTGAAAGAGAAATTGCAGTCGTATCTCATTCATACTTTATGCGACAAGCATGTTGTGGAGTGGTGGTGAAGAATTGAGTGAGATTATTCAATTAGGGAAGTGAGTGTGATGTTGAACTTGAATATATTCGTGGTCCCTTTAACATAACCTTACAATAATTACCAATCACCAACAATTCACTAAGCATAAGTTATTCGATTTCTATCGGTGTTCTCCTAATAATAGACCAATATTCACTTTTCGTAACATTAGTGTCTTTTAAAGGTGAATATAACCAGTTCCTTGATGAGATTTCCCGTTTAATATGATGATTAGACTTGAATTTTAAAAAAAATTCCTTCTAGGAGGGACATGAAGCATTGTAGAATATTGACCATATATACTGCATAATTAGTTTATATATATTTTTAGGTTAAATATGTTTTTAGTCCTATAAAATGACAAGTTTTCAAGTTTAGTCCTTGCATAAAATTTATTCACTTTTAGTCCCTATTTGCATTTTATAGGGACTATTTTGGAGGACTAAAAGTGGCCATTTTTTGTAAAAAGTTTTCAAAATAGGGACTATTCTTACAAACTACAATATTATGGAGGACCAAAATTACCATTAAAATTTTATAGGGACTAAACTTGAAAACTTGTGATTTTATAGGGACTAAAAACATATTTAATCCTATATTTTTTCCATGAATTTATTAATTAAAGTCCAAACATAGCATTATAGTGAGAGAAAAAAACTCTACTCGTCTTCTATGAAGGGTTAAGGACCCCATAATCATGTGTTAGAAAGTCGAACACAACATCTTAAGAAGTCATTAATTTATATGTACATGTGTATTATTATCAAAGTAATCAATCATGACACCGTTGGAAGAATAATGGTATTAAACTCATGATAAAATAAAAAATTAGACTCGGGTTTCTGATTGAAGATTAATCACCGCTAACGATGCTAAAAACTTCGCAATTAAATGGTAATTAAGTTGGTAACACTCCAATTACTTAGTTTTTTTTATGTAAGATGATAAGAGAAGCATGATGTTAAGTTGGTAACACTCCAAAATTACTTAGAATTTTACATGTAGGACTGTTGAATTGTATTGAAACACTACTAGTGCGTTCCATTTGCAACTTGCAACTTGCAACCACATCACAAAAGGCCTCAGCAGCATCATGTATGGCCTACCCCACTTTCTGGTGATCAATGTATTTATTGTTATGAAAAGGTAAAACTACAGAAACAGAAGAACACGTTCCAAAAATCTTTAGTGCAACCGAAACGTCAAAGTCTGTCTTTTTCTTTGCACGAACACATAAACCCAATATGTTAAATGAGATATTTATTTTTATGTAAGAGGGAAAGAAAGAAAGAAAATTGAATGGAAAATTTTAACCAAATGATAGAGATCAATATGAAAGTTTTAAAATTATTGATCTGGTGAAGAAGATGGGAAAGGGTTACCTTGTCTTTAAGATGAATTTTGAGAAAGTATATGACTTTGTGATGATTTCTGGAACGTGATGTGGAGGTTAGGATTTTGTGTTAAATGAAGTTCTTAGATTCGGTATGTTATTCCTCAAAGTCTCTTTGTTTTGTGTTTATAGGTGCTTGGCTCATAAGATCAATATGCCATAGGTCTCACATAAGGGGACCTTCTTGCTCATTTCCTATTCCTCATAGTGGTAGAGGGTCTAAGTGGCTCAATTAGGCGTTCTGATGAGTTCAAAATGTTCTCATGTTTCAAGGTGGGGAACTTGAGGTTGGTTATGTTATGTGAATGTTATGTTTCACATGCACTATGCTGACGAAACACTTTTCCTTAGAAATGATGTCGGTAATCTATGGACCCTTAAAATAACCCTCTGATGTTTTGAGTTGGCTTCGGTATCCAAGTTAATTTTCCCAAGAGTTGTGTTATGGGTGTTAATATGGAAAACATTTTATTCGGGATGTCAATTCTTAATTCAAGGTGACCTGCGAGCCTCTCATCCGACTTATCTCTAATAGACTTTAGCAATGAAGTAACATGTTAGTTAGTATGGACGGGAGGGCGATCCTTATTAATTTTGTCCTTAATTTTATCCATGTTTTCTATCTCTTCTTCATGAAAATGCATGTCAATGTGCTGACATATATCGTCCAGCTCAATAGGCGTTTTCATTTGGGTGGTTCCAAATGAGGAACCAACATTTACTGGCTCATGTGGTTTGAGATTTGCAAATCAAATAGTAGAGGCGGTCTTAGGGTTAGAGATTTACGCCAAGTCAATATGGTCGTTTTTGGAAATTGGCACTTGGGGGTCATTTCAAGTGGTCAAGGGATGTGGGACAATTATAAATAACATGTAGTTTAAGAAATATAAACGTGGGTAACAATTATAAACTCACGTAAAAGATATAACAACAGTGAAAGAAAGAAAGAGAACATACGAAGAATTGTTTAGGCAGTTCAGTCCAAAACTGACCTACTCTGGGAGAGAGCAGCTCTCTGTTCCACTATAACTTTTGAGTAACTTTACAAAGAGATATCAAAGGGTTACAAGAATTAGTCTTCGAACCTAATTCTGCCCAAAATCCTGAATCTCTTACTGTGAACAAGAGACTTAATCCTAATAGTGTTTCTCCAAGGTGAATCAATGGTGATTCAATCCCAACCCTAGTGTTTGTTGCCAAGAGAATTCTCTACAAATCCTAATTTTAGTGTTGGCTTCTTATCCTTGTTTTTCTACTCTCTCTCTCTCTCTCTCTCTCTCTCTCTCTCTCTCTCTCTCTCTCTCTCTCTCTCTCTCTCTCTCTCTCTCTCTCTCTCTCTCTCTCTCAAGGTTTACATATGATACAAGGTCTATATTTATAGTAAATGTACCCCTCAAATAATTGGAACAAATCTCAACCCAAAAATACGTTTATGTTTTATTTCCTGTTGCAGAAATCGACCACCGATTTCCCTCCTTCGGCCGCCAAAAAATGATGTATGCAAAGGCTGAAAAAACCAGTCAAAATCGACCACCGATTTTACCAAATCAAACCCCGATTTTGGCACTTCAAAAACTTCAATTTTGAGTCGCTCTACAACATCTTTAAAAAGAACTAAAATCAATTTTGCAAAATAATTTAATTAGAATTAATTGTTGCCACCTTAGAACCAAATGCCCACATATATTGACAACACACTCCCTGCCCATGTAGTAGAAAGTGAAAAGACAAATATCATTAGTCCAGGGCCTCAAACCAATAATATAATATAATTTTCTAGGTTATTACTGAGAAATTATCAATGTACGTTCCCGCATATTAAAATTATTTAAAGATAATTGAGGTTAAGAAATTTTTTTATTTACTAAAAATATTAAAGTGAATTTAAAATAACTGATTTTTTGAACGAGAAATCAGTATCAATTTTTAAAAGATTTTTCAATAATTAACCCATATTTATCATTTAGTCAACTTTTTTATAAGAATAATGGTTCTTTTTTATTTACAAACTCTTGTGTCAGAGACTATTAATTAATAAATGAGTAATGCTATATCTAGCCACACTCATTTTCTTAAAATATCCTGAAGTGTGTTTTTATTAGTGAAAAGGGCAAAAATTGCTGCATTGAATCAATTTCGGATTCTATGGGATTCAACCGGTAGTGGTGTGAAACAACTATTGCACTGTTTCGTGATCCCTTAAGGATATCTAACATTTTCTTTAATAAATATAAATTCCTATTTGTTAAAACTATTTTACATGCCACGTGTCATAGATTATGCCCTTTGATTCAATAGGAAAATAAGTGCTCTCTCATTAGTGGTGAGGTTTGCCACATTCTCCCATTAAAAGAAGAGTAATGATATTTATACGATTATTTTATAATAAATAATGTTTTTGTTTCCTCTTATTTTAGGATAAAAGTAACATAGAACAAGAACACAACAAAAAATACGAGAATAAGTTATTTTTAAAGTTGTTCAATATAATCGTATAAATATTATTTCCGGAAACCACCTTATGTGAAAAGAATAAAAGGTAGTGCTAGAGAGAAAGCTTTGAAAAAGGGTCGAATTCATCAAAAGTAAATCAGAAAGTGCTGTTGGAAAGGTCATTTATAAGAAAAGGGGTTGAATTCATCAAAAGCAAAGCATAAAGTACTGTTAGAAAAGGTCATTTATAAGGAAAGGGGACAAAGAACTTGAGAACACAATTCATTCATGCGCACTAGACGCCACTAAATAGGAAATGGTACGTGGGACATGAACAAGTTGAAAGTCAAATATTATTACCTTTATGTGAAAAGTGATTTTGGCAATGAAAATTATTAGGGAAAGAGATGCTCTGCAAAACATAGAAAGTAATTCTATTTCATTATTCAAACTGAATTTTACAAAGTTATTTTGGCAATGAAAAATATTATCACGTGTGTTTATGGATAGGTGTCTTCATCTAATGTTGATGTCCTAACAACCTTGTTGAACAAGACGTAATGACATTTCTTCTTCAACTTGCACACCACCCTTCACTTCCCTCCTATTCAATACGTTATGTACAACTACAACATCCTTGAATAGTTTCATGTATTAGAACTTCATTCCTACTTTGAATTTAAAATTCTTTGTTGATTCTTCTTCAGAGTTGAACCTCACTATTCAAATCTACCTTCGCCGTCACTAGAAAATGTTTAAGAAGGTAAATATGACGACAAAACCCTATGACAAATATTATACAAAGGATGACTTAGCTTATAGGATAAAGGGTATCATTCTACTACACATTTTACACACACCCAAAACCCTAGGCAGTAACCCCTTCTTAGGGGTGAAACCCTAGGCTTGTGTTCTTGACCAGAATAACTCTTTTGAGTTTTTTGATAAGGTATTTAATGAGTCAATTGTTGCTTACACATGTGGTTGTTTTCTTGGGTTTTGACTTAGTCCCCTTAAACTCTTTCCTTTTTATTTTATTTTAATATATTTATTTGAAATACTGCAAATGATAGGTAATTTTTTAGTGGCAACCAAGTTCGGATGCATTTTCTATTATGTGATGCGTTTGCACTCTAATTCGTTGCTCAAAGAAACATTTTAAGTTCACATCATATAATATTACACGTTTAAGTTTAAATTTTAGATTAATGGTCACTCCCCTCCAAATCTCCAACTTTTGAAAGAGAGTTAAACTCGACTCAAGAATTTTTTTGCTCCTCTCCTCTTCCTCCTCCTTCATTCTTATAGTATAGGACTCGGTCTAATGCAGATCACATGTTATATTTCATTTCTGGCTACATGTTAAAAAGCCTCAACCCTACTAATGCCACCATAATTTATTTAGCTTTTCATTTTTGATGAAGTAGTATTATGATGATGTCATAGATAATTACGAACCAAGAATTTATTAGAACTAAGCATTGAAGAGAAACAGTCAAACACGTTTTTATGCAAAGAAAGGACTAAGCCCCCAAGAAAAATAAGCTGAACTTTAATTTTTTTCATGACAAGCAAACCACAAATATTAAAGATTCGTGAGCTGAGAAATCTGCCAACTAGATACTATTCTTTACCTTTTTTGACTTTCTTCTTCAAATGATTATGAAGATCGATCGTTTGCTTCCCCAGAAAAATCTTAGCCTGTTATATTCAGCGGGACAAAGAATGTGTGTCTTTTTGGTCCCTTAGAAATTGAGATTTGAGAGTGTCAAGAGGCTTTTTGTATGAATTCATATTATTTTTTTTATAGATTTCTTTCATGGAAAGTACTTCTGTTCGATGCACTATTATATTTGTTTTCATACATGTGCTTTCACACCAATATGTTAATTAATTTTTATTATGTTAATTGTTTTACAACTAATATTGTTTTACCAATAACAAACTATTTTAGCAAATATCTCTGAAATGGAATTTTATGTCGTCAAAGAAACTTTGCAATCACGAATTTGGAAGATCAGTAATCATCCAACTAAAATCAAACAATCTTCAAGACAAAAGTTTTACATTGAGCTATTTAACATGTGCTTTTAGAACATATATCATCATTTCTCTTATTTTTATGGCTTGAAGATCATCTTGTTTAACCCAAAAACTTGTTTAGGATGTAATTGGACTAACATATCAAAATTGTTTATCATTTGAACAATCGTTCTTTAGACATCTCAAAATTGCTTACTTTACTAAAAATACATTGTTGAAAGTGACGACCAGATCAACTTTTAACACATAAAAAGAGTTGATCAAGAGTTACAATCCGATCATAAACGAAATTGAGATGTCTAAAAAACAATTATCTATCTTTTGCTCATACACTAACCCGATTCATATAACGTGCAAGTTTAAGCGACCCAATCAAAAGTGATTGGCTAGCGCGATACCCTCATAGCTTAGGTTGTATTTTCACCATATAACACACGGGTCAGTTTGTGTTCGAGGCTCTATTATCGGTTAGCACATCAAATTAAAATAAAATAACAAGTGAAAAATCTTATTTTCCCAGAACATATATTGATGATTGAAGTATTTGTGCCCCCCTTAACTTCTCATTTTGTGGCATGACACTTGGATTTTTTGGTTTGTCTTCATATGTTGTCTTTCTGAAAGCAATCTTCCTCTCATTATCAAACTCTGTCCTACGAATCCTATGCTGCTCAGCATTCCCTCTCACTCTTTACTCCCTTGATTGGTGTCAATCGCATCCTATAGTTTCTCTCATTTGATTTTTCTTTTATTAGCTCAGCTGTATGCTCATATAACTATTATTTTTTTAGTTTTCTATACATGCATGAATTTTCAAGTTGTTCAATAGTTCTTGGACATGTGCAAATAAAAAAAGACAAACGAAAATCAGCAGGATTAGTAATTTGCGTTGCATGATGATATTTTATAGGAAATGAATAGAATTATGATTAAGTGGGGTGTTCGCAGGGCCGTATCAGAGGCAGGGCGAAGAGGGTGACCGCCTTAGGTCAAAAAAAAATTATAAAATTTGGACCCCCAATTTTTTTTAGGGGTCTATTAGGCTTAAAAAAAGTTGCTTAGTTTTTTGTATCAAGTTTGATGGTTGAAAATTGTTGTTCTCCCATTTGTTTTTGCTCATTCCCGTGGTATGAGTTAACTCACGTTCGGCTTTTTTTTATGTGAATGGGCAATTCTAAATGAGAGAAGAGCAATTCTCTTGATGTTTATATATATTTATTAGTTAGGTTAGGACCCAACTTGTAGGATCGTCCTAGGCCACCAAAATCTTAGGTCGGGGTATCTCGAACCCGATCTCTACATATAATAATACATGTTCTTACCAACTGAACTATATTCACGGAGACTTCACATATGAGTGAATACTTCTCTCAATTAGATTCCAACATTGATTTGTCATACCAAGAGAGAGTGATTACCGTTCTCCTAGACTAAATCACGTTGATACATTTATATACTTGCAAGCACGGTAACAATTATAAGTTATAACAACGTTGCCTAAAAACAGTAAAAATTATAACACATTAGCAACTTATTAAAAAAATATGGTTGAATTAAATAGGAAACTATAAGCTGTGTTTTTAAATTTCATTTTTAGCTCCGCTAATGTTTTTTTAGTAAACCAAAAGTATGCAAAACTTTGAAGACTAATCTCTTTGAGGTATTGAGATTCATTTAACATGTTGATCTCTCTTAATAAATGTTTTTTCATACATATCGATCAAAAATTAAACCCTAGATCAAATGATTAAAGGTGTAAAGTATTTGATACTTGTGTCATATACGTAACTAATGTTTGAGACTGTTCCGTTTTTGTGATCTAAATTTTGTCGGTAATACTATTTTTTTAAAGTTGTGAAGATAGCTAAATTAAAAGGAAAAATAAAAGAAGGAAAAGGAGCAGTGTGATATAGTGCAATTTTTGTCATCAAGTAGCTAGTTTGAAGTGCACACTAATGGAGTCAACTATGATAACATAGCATTGTGTGTGAGCAATGAGAGGGTGGTTGTGGGCACTGAGAAAGTTCATATCTATTATTAGTGTATCTATAGTTGGAGGTATAAGGTCCCCAATCAAGCCTATTTAATTTGTTATATTGAGAAAAAAAGATTAAAAAAGACAAAGAAAGAAAAGAAGGTGAAAACGTTGGCAAAAGCTGAACAAATAAGGTAACAACAAATATGCATGTCAAATCCATAGCCTTTTAACCATTCCCCATTGGTGGGGTATGAGAAAGAAAGTGGAAAATAAATGTGAAAAGCAATGTGAGTGTGATAGGAGATGCTTCTTCTGGCCACCCTCAAAAGTAGTGGTGTTTCTGTATCATAGCTTCTAATTTGACAGGATATTATTTGAAAATCAAACTATATGCATCATAATATCATATATGAAAAAAAAATTAAAAAAATATGTTATTTCATAAAAAAAAATCATATATGTAACACCATATATATTTATTTTTGTTATTTCTTCTATAATTTAAAAATACATAAACAATTTAAATAATAATTTTAAGAAAATATATTTGACATCAAAATTTTAATGTCGAAATATGTTTGTTCAATCCACTAAAAAAAATGTTTATTCAAAATTATTCGGGAGGACAAATGAATGGGATGTGTGTGACTCTGTGGTGGTGGATGGAAGGTTCTTTCCTTGCCCTTCCATTTCGCCTTAACCTTTACCATTCCACTAGACTTTTGACCCATTAATATATTTCCTTTTATTTTTCTTGTTTTGTTTATAACTTATGAGTGATAGGAGTACTTTCTAAGGTCTTGAATATAAGAGAGATTTTTTTTTTAAGTTTATTCAATAAATGATGTATTTGACCTTTATATAAGTCAAATACATGGGTTATTAAATGAATCTGAAAAATGAATTTTCTTTTATGTTAAAGATCGGATGAAGTATTATTTTATTTTTTTGTCAAATAGCCTAGTGGTTGGAGCTCACATATTTTAAATATAGAGAAGTGAAATGTCAGGAGTTCGAACTCATGCTCCGTATATATAATGCAATGTCCCTATCAATTAAACTATGCTCATAGGGACTCGGATGAAGTATTTTAATAAGACCAAAATAAAAGTGGACTGTGATATTATTAGGCCTTAAGGTAATAAAAGAATCCGATCGGACCAACTCATTCAACCAAATGGACTGGAAAGTGGAATCTGACTTTGACTAATTAGGAGTTTGAGTTTTGACTATAAAATTTAGTTGTGGGAAAAAAAACTCAATATCTCTTTAAAATAAAGTAAAATAGATGAGAACTCAATATGTATGTTTCTTCTGTCTTCCTCCTCTGAAAAAAATGCAGTATGTTCCTGTCTTCCTCTAAAAAAAACGTATACTCCTGTAAAAAAAAATACAATATGTATTTAAAACCGATATTAGCTAATGCCAAACTATAAATTCGTATAGTTGCAATAAAATCGTTTTGGTGAAAATCATTCTTACTCCTACGTTGCTTCAAGCAATATTAGAAACTGGTGTATCATATTTTTATTTCTCTCATTTTTATCCTTACTACTTTAATTAATATTGGTCATTTTACATGGATGTTGCTCATTCATCATTGATAAATTGTACGACATTTCATTTAAAACATGTTAAATCACTATTTATACAATAATATGAGAAAGGGGTCAAAACTTAATGATTTTATAATAAAAGAACAAAATATGTGAGTGAGTTAAAATAGGAAGAAAAAAATAGTAATTAAACAAAGAGTATTGATGATTGAACACACTTTTTTAGACACAATACAGACACTATAGACAATTTGGACTTTTCAACATTAAAAAAGGAGCATTGATGTAAATACACCACACCTCTGTTCTTCACCCCTTCTCTCATCTCTGCGTGTGCACTCACACAACCACACCATCATGTCACTACCACACTATTCTTCACGCCGTCGTCCTCACCATTGTCCTCCTCCGCCGTGGTTATCAAAACCGCGGTCTTTTTCAGAACCACTGTTATCCTCCTCGTTGTTCTCACAACCGTTGTCGTTTTCACCATCCTCCTCGCTGCCACGGTCGTCCACGCCTCCGTCCAGCACTGACCACCGTCTCTCTCGATCTAGATCTCACCCCCACTGACGGCGTCCTCTTCTCCCTCAGTCGTCAGAGATTTGATCACGCCTTCCAAGATCCATTTAGCCGCTGTCGTCCAAGACTCGTTCTGTTTTCCCTTCTCTCTGACGTATCTCTCTGTCAGAGAGGGAAAATTGAAATGAATAGAGAGGTGCACGATTGAGAGAGAAGGAGTTGCAGAAGAGGGGAGGGGAAGAAGGAGAGGGAAAGAAAGAAATTAAAAAAAGAAATTAAAAAAATAAAAATAAATACCGTATAATTATACGGTGGTGTCTGTATTGTGTCTAAAAAAGTGTGTTTAGTTATCATTTATGTTAAGAAAAAAACTATTCATGGTTTTGCACGTACTTGTTACCTTACTTATAAAATCATATAGATTTACATATATAAAATATATACAATTAAACTAAACTAAATTTAAAATAATAATTTAATTAATAAATTTAATTTAATTTATGTACTACAATCTAACTTAATCAAATAAAAAATTGTTTGAGTTTTACACTTAATATACAGTCAGAGGTGTAATCGATGGAATTCAGATTGGACTCCAAATCTTAAAAAAAATTAAGATATGAAAGTTTATAAGAAATTCATTACGTGTTTGTGTGCTTCTAATTTTGAAAGAGTAAAAGCACTTTCAAAAATTCAGAGAGTTATTATTTATTCTTCAAGTCTTCAACTCCTTGTAAACAGAAATATCTGAGAGACGTTGAAGAGTGTCGGCGCATCAATTTGAGTCCTTGAGAAGCTTGATCATAGACGTTAGAATGTTTCTTGAGTTGGTTAATGTCGTTGAAAGGTTATTTGAAATTCCTTTGCTTAAAAAATATCTATTTTATTTCATTTGTCCTTGAAGTTCTATTTGTTTCTGCACGTGATCAGAAGAAGACAAACTGTACTATCAAAGTCTAAGAGCATCTCGAATGGGGGGTCCTTACTTAACAAGGACCACTCCCTGTTAAGGATCCTCCATTGGAGGAAGAAAAAACAAGTCTCTGTTAAGGAACGAACAACTATATAAGGAATCTCTCTCTCCTTGATAACTAACGGGTCTCACGTTTAAAAAAGTAATAAAATGTGTACTACTTGGTCTCACTTGTAAAAAGGAGTAATAGGTAAATTATTTTTGTTTAATGATGTAAAGATAGTGAGACATATTTAAGTATTTTTCATAGGAGTCTTTATTAGTGTATTGTCAATGGAGTCATTGAGTCTTTAATAAGTACTTTTATTAAAAAAAAAATATGAATAAGTAATGTGTCATGTGGGGTCCATTTAAGGAGTTCTTGTTATGGAACTACCATTGTGGATGCTCTAATAGTGAACTTTCATCATAAGATGACAAAACTAGACAAAGGCTTATGATGCTGACGTGGCCTTCAGAGTCAGAGTCTTGAGAAGCTTTACTTCTTCAAAGTCTTCTAACCCTTAGAGTATAAGTTTTTCATATGCTTATACTCTTTGCAGTCTGTTCCATAACTTCAGGTTCTCGCAAATTTTAGATGCTCTTAAATGTGTTCAATATTTTGTTCCTTCAGAACTAGAACTTGATTTAACATTATAAATTTAATCTTATGGTGATTCACGTTTGAACACATATTAACATATTAAATTGTTCTTTTATACTTTGTTATCATCAAAACTTTAGAAAATATTGTACAAAACCCATTTTAGTTCACCTTATTTAACCTTTTTAACGAATAACCTTTTAATTGAGAGTTAAAAAAAGACCTTTAATTAAACACTTGTTAGCATGATCTTTTATAAACCAAGAAAACTCTTCTCACTTTTATCAATTATTTTCTTTGGAAGGGTGGTTATTTTAAATTATGCTGACTTGACTTTCAATATTCAGAAGCACCAATTAGTGCAAAATAATGAATTCAATAGAAAAAAAAAATACTTTGGGCTTGGTGGAAATTCTCTATTGTTGACAAAATTGGCTGTGGGTGGGTTTGAATCAATTATATGCACTTTCACTTAAAAAATAATGAATTCCCCATTATTATTTCTTAGTAAACGCAAATGATAAGTAAGTGGGCATCAGTAAAAAAAAAGCATAATTGTCAATAAATTGGTTGATTTATTCACGGTTCTTCGATAGCAAGGTGATACATTAAATACATAGATCTTTCGTCTCTGTAAATATAGGTCATTTGAATTTTCGTCCATGAAGTTACTAATCTTTTCAATCTGCCACTGTAAATTTTAATCATTTGACTTTTGGTCCTAATTAGGTTTTTTTGCTGAGGTGGGCTGTCATTAGTGACGTGGTGCCCATGTGGCAAGTGATGATTGGGTGAGGCAGTTGTCTTAAATAAGTCTTTCGTCCCTGCAAATATAAGTCAGTTGAATTTTCGTCCCTGAAGTTATTAATCATATGTAATTAGGACCATTTTTCAAATGATTAATATTTGCAATGGCAAAATGGAAGGATTAGTAACTTCAGAGACGAAAATTCAAATGACATATATTTAAAGGAACGAAAGACCTATTTAAACCTACATGAAATCATAGTTTCATAGATGATTTCATAAGGATTGCGATTTGCGACTAGCACCAACATAAATGTAGATATTTACTAGCGGGAGTTTATGTTAGTTTTTTCTTTTTTCTTTGTCAAACAAATTTTAGTATCTTAATTGTTACATTAGTTTTTTCTCTTTGTTAAGATTGGATTCCTAACCTCTAACTCTAAGTGTGTGTATGGTTCAGCTTTGGATAAAATTGATTCTGACAAAATTGATTTTGATAGAATTGATTCTGACAGAATTGATTTTGAGAGAATTGATTTATGTTTGGATACAATAATGTAGAATTGACTAAACAAACTGAATGTTGTTTGGATAGTTTTGATCAAAATTACTTTTGAATGTATAATTACTAAAATGGACATAGCTAAATGCAAGTAAATGAACATAGTTGAATGTATATGTAGATCAATACTAAATGCAGATAAATTATTTAATTTAAATAAATAAATTTTCTATTTATTAATTTAAAAAATAATCTATATGATAATTAAACCAATTTTTTACAAAAATATTTGTTCATATATTTTATATTTTTCGATAAAATATATTTAAGTTAAATACTACTAGAGTTTGTTGTCAAAAATGATAAATATAACGTAAAAGAAAGGTAAAAGAAAAAATACAGTAAATATAAGTGTAAACATCGTAAAGGAAAATTCAAAACATGGTAACTAATTACCATAAATATTTTTCGGGGCTAATATGGTTCATTAAGTTTTCTGATTAAATTTGGTTTATCAAATTAATTACAAAGCAAAAAGAAGGAGAATTGATAAAGGGCAATAAAGGAAAATAATATGTTGTAATAATCAAAATATAAAATATATTGGAGAATTGATTCTAGGAAAGCCAAAAGCTAGGAATTGTAGCTTTAAGGATAATTGCTTTTGGAGGATAGAAGCGATTCTTAAAAGCCAAACCAAACATAATTGAAAACTAAATTTTTCACTTTTAAGGATTGTAGAAGCACTTTTTGATACTGAAAAGCCAAAACAAACATGCTCTAAGTCTTTTTTTTCTTGTTGAGGGAACTCCATAGTTGTAACTTAAATTAGTTGAGTTACTCAACTCCAGATATTTTCTATTTTGGTTACATGAAAAAAGGAAAGTAAAAACAAAACAAACAAAAAAGTAATAAAACGAATGATCATATGGGAATAACTAACACACATGCTGTCTATCATAAGAAGTAAGTGAAGCTCAGGATCAAGAATAGTCATGAGATTATTAGGAGACATTATTCTAAGTTTGGCTAAAAAGTCATTACACGTATTGCCCTCCTTGAGAGTGTGACAAAGTTGAAAAACTCAAGCGTTATCCACGGCGGCGAAGCTAGAGGTGATCACATATATATATATTTTTAAACATTAATAGTGAATTTAACCAATAACAAAAAAATTCACGATAAATATTACTTTTATATAAAACTTACTTCATAAAATACAATTAAAACAATAAGAATGGATTATACCAAAAATACAAAATCAACGGATTTTACTAAAAAAAGCAACAGCAGAACAAATGATTGCACGTAGAAATCTACAATAAAAAGAATTAAAACTGATAGTAGATATTTATTAAAGTCGAATCGGTGATCCTTCAAAAACTTAAATTCATCCTTAACTGCCTGTGAGTAAGTGACTTGCAATGTAAATAAAGTGTTGTTTCCTTTCATTTGTTCAATATGTTTACTAGTAAATTAATAATATTATAATTATACAGCAGTACTAATGGGATGGATGTTGGGACTATATGATATGTTTGGTATTAATAGTATAGCTGTCAAAACGGGCGGCCCGGTCCGTTTAGGCCCGACCCGGCCGAGTAACGGGCTTTTTAGGGCCGGGCTGAAAAGCCCTGTTTGAATATGGGCCGAAAAAATAGGGCCCGAGTCCGGCCCTGTACGGGCTCCCGGGCTAATGGGCCAGCCCTGACCCTTTTTTTTCCTTTTTTTTTTCTTTCTTTCCATTCTTTAAGAACATATTAACACAAATATACACAAATAGTGAACAAAATATAAATTAAGATTGATCCAAGAGAATAACAATTATCCTAACATTAACATAAGTCACCAATTCTTCTTCAAAAAAAAACATAAGTCACCAATTATCCAAAATGACTAAGATTCTAAATTCAAAATACTGATTATCCATAATAACATAACGAAAGTTTTAATGATCCAAAAAGTCACTCCCAACAAAGTCACTTAATCTTCAGTAAGGTTCACAACATCCACACTGTTTGATGCTTGTCCACTTCCATGAGTTTCATCTTCTTGAACATCATTGTTGTCATCATATAATCCTACAAATTAAGAAATTTGATTGTTAAATATAGAAGAATAAAATCACGACCACTTAATTAAATTCTTAACGTATAAAAAGAGATAAGAATAAGACTTAACCAAGATAGTTTAGCATAATATTATTCCAACAAAACAGCCTAACACAAGAAGTGCATAAGGTTGGAGTCTTGGAGATACAAAGCTCAATTATTAACATACTTTTGGCAAGTTTGAAACAAAACAGATTAATCACACAAGTTTGAAACAGATCCATCACAAAGCTCAATTATTAACATACTTTTGGCTCTAGCTTAAGCACTTGTATAGGTTTCATACCTCATTGTCACCATTGACTATATTAACTATAAAACAATTGTAAAAATGATAGAACTTTAAAAATCATACCTTCAAAACCATGTAACCAGCTACGTGCACACAAGAGAGCCTGAACAGAAACATCTTTCATTGAACTTCTATACTTATTCACAACTCGAGCGCCAATACTAAACGCAGATTCTGATGCCACCGTTGTTATTGGAATACTCAATATATCGCAAGCCATCCTTGCAAGATTTGGACTTCTACGACTTCTTTCCTTCCAAAAAGCCAAGACATCAAATTCTGCAGATTGAGGCATCCGCACCTCATCTAAATAAGTATCAAGTTCAGATTTTCCGGTGTTGTTACTTGATTGACTTTCATATTCTTCAAATTCCTACAAATCACCCAACCTAACCAAGTTACAAAATATTCATACAAACAAAAACAAAATAATTAATAAAAGAATAAAATAAAGAAAGAATATATGAACTTACATCATATGAAGATGACACAATTCGAGTTCCTCCTCCATAGCTAGTTTGGACTTGTGAAGAGCTTGGATTAGAAGGAGTCCCATTCTTCATATACTCGGCAAAAAGCTTCCCTAAAGTCATCTTAACATTTTTCAACTTCTCCTCACTAGTGAATCGGTCAAGTTTTTCATAAGCAAATTTCAAAAAGTTAAGCTTTTTGGTTGGATCAAGAACAGCCCCAAATGCCAAAACAACACTATAGTCACTCCAATACTTATCAAATTTCTCCTTCATACTTCCAGCCATTTTTTGCATCAAAAGATCTTCACTTGTCAAATAAGATCTTATGAGGCACTCTATCTTCCATATTTCACCAAAGTACAAATTCGATGTAGGATATGAAGAGCCGGAAATCAAGTTTGTGATATTGTAAAATGGCTTCAAAATATCATACATTGTTTCAGCCCTTCTCCACTCCTCACTTGTAGGACAACACTTGAAATTTGAATCGCACAAACTTAAGCTATAAAAGGCACGACGATAAACGATCGCACTCTGAAGCATTATAAAAGTAGAATTCCATCGAGTAACACAATCTGATCTCAATCCAATGGTTGTATCAATATCACCAACATTTCTAACACATTCATTGAAAAGTAGTGTTCTACTTTCTGTTACCCTCACATAAGCCACACTTTGTCTAATCTTATGCAATGCATCACTAACTACCTTGAGTCCATCTTGAACAATGAGGTTCAAGATGTGAGCTGAGCATCTTATATGAAAAAATTCTCCATCAAGCAACAAACTATTTGATAACCCTAAATGTTCTTTCAAAAAGTTTTGCATACTGTTGTTTGAAGAAGCATTATCTAGAGTGATAGAAAAAACTTTCTTTTCAATGCCCCAATCATCTAACATTTCCAACACCTTCAATGCTAAATCTCGCCCAGTATGTGGGGGTTCCATGTGAGCAAATGCTAAAATCTTACTTTGCAACTTCCAATTCACATCAACATAATGAGCAGTTAAAGAAATATAACCTTCATTGGTGCATGCAGTCCAACAATAAGATGTCAAGCAAACTCTCCCACGAATTTGAGCTAACTGTGATTTCAGCTTTTGTTTCTCATCACCATAAACATTCAAAATCTCTTTGGCTATAGTATTTCTACTAACAAAAACACAATCATCATTCAAAAACTTCTGGTATTCTCTAAACACCCTCCACTCAACCATATTAAATGGTGCACCATGTGTAATCATGATTCTAGCTAAAATTTCTCGATTGGCCATAGGGTCAAACTTTTTCTTTCTTAATTTTCCTTCAGCATCAATCATCATTTCACCCACATCACGATTTCTAATAGTCTTTCTACAACTAAGTCTATGACGCTTTAAATGACTAGTTCCGCTGTTTGAATCACAAGTCAATAACTTTTCACACGCCTTGCATTTACATTTCTCTACTCCTTCTACAATACCAACTTTCACAAAATATTGCCACACATCAGATGTTAGGGCCTTACCCTTTCCCTTAGTCTTGCCCTTACGCTTCTTATTCTTTGGTTTAGAAGACACTTCTTGTGCATTTTGATCAATTGGTGGTACCAGTAGAATTTCCCTAGCTTGGCTCTCAATTTCCCCATCAACGCACATATTTTCATGACTATCACTACTATCACTATCCGTCATATTTGAAACACAAACAAATTATAATTCCTGCAATAATAGTAATAATAGTAACAATTAATAAAAAAATTATCTTGTAGGGAAATTAACAAACACAAAGAAACAAAAGAGAGAAATCCAAGGGAAACACACGCTGAGAAAGCATCTAAAAAGATAGCATATGGGAAACAAATCCATATGAGATACCAGTACTATGCAGTAATAATATTACAACATGAAACATGAAAATGTGGGTATCTATGAAACTTTTTTCTCATTAAGCAAACACTAGTTTGGCTATATAGGCATAGGTGTATGTATCAAAAAATAGTCCTTTGTTTTTTCGATGTCATACTTTGGTTTTAATAATACAACATGCTTTTGCAATCTCTCATCTCTATTTCCTTTCTACTTTGGAAGATTTGGTGTACCATGATTAAGATTTTTTATAATGTCATCAGCAGCAATAAATAAACATGCAATAACCATAGCATGTGATTAGTAAACTAAACACATTAATATAACATATGAAACTTAAGAATGAAAAAAGTGTGCTAGCCTATTTCTATAGTATTATTACTATTCAAGAATGGCCAAATTGATGACTCTATATAGAGTCTTGTAAGTATGATTATGTTTAGTTACAATTCATCTGGTAAGTTATAGACAATTTATACAGGAAAAGAATTGGAACCATCCAACATCTACATTGTTTTAGTGCATGGTATTATTTATACCATAATGGCAACCATTTTAGAATTTGTACATGTTACACAACTTTTTTTTAGGACACTCAGAATTAAATTATATATTACTTATATTGATATAATGATTAGTACACTGGTTATACTTCTTATAATGGCAATGCAGATTTTGTGCAGGTTGACATTGAATTGGTTGTTATTGGGTAAGTTGGCCATTAGTCTGGCTTCAATGCATATTTAATTAAATTTGTTAGACTTTATGTTTTGATAGCCTAATCATGTCATGATGAGAAGCTCACTAGAACTTCTCTGGTTGAAGTTATCAAATATTTATAAGACACAAATAATACTTTGTATCGTAAGTTGTCGGTGCTGGAAACATCCAACCGTATGTACACCAAGAACCTTCCGATGTTGTTACCCCCAATAGTATAATGTCTTCTAGATGAGACATGTATCAGACGGTACCCTTGTTGACGCTCCACAATAAAATCAAGACAAAAATAGTGTTTCAAAAATCGAATCAAATGGTTGGACCTTGAGCCGGTCTTACTACGGTTCAATGGTTTGACTGCATCTTCGTCTCGGTTCAAGCATACCATGACCCAGAAGTTTCGTCAGTTTGATTTCTGGCTCGTTTTTTAAAACATGTGTTTATCAAATAGGTTAAAACAGAAACATTAGTTATGTTTTCTATATCTAAAAGTTGGCTTTAAAAACATAAAAGACAAAGAATTGAATCAAAATGTGCATATCAAAAAAGGAATTGTAACTATTGCTGCACACATAAGTTGAATAACATGTTTGATGAACATTTTAAGCAGCAAAGATAGTTCTCGTGGATATGATCACTCAGAGTCACAATCAATTGCTTACCTATAGTTGTTTTGTTACACAAAGTGAATCATTTGTGGCAGTAATTTTAAAGAAATTACATATAGAAAAGTAAAGATAACTCATGTAACATAAGACACTTTTTTCTTAGTTGTTTAAATGAAAATCGAAAGAAACACCTAAATTAAAAAGCCATGTTTCTGATCAACACAAATAAATAGAGAGAGAGAGAGAGAGAGAGAGAGAGAGAGTTACTGGTTAAATTAAGAACGGAGCGAGAACGAAGAACAGAAGGGAAGAGATACGAATCCCTAATTCAGAGAATGAGCTTGTGAGTTGTGAGTGAGGATGAGATGTGAATCCCTAATTCAGAGAAAAAAGAGGGACTGAGGGAGGGCGCCGAACTGAGTGAAGTTTTGTGGGTTTCAGGTTTCTTTCTTTGTTCTTTTCATTTTTTCAATCCGGATCCGGATCCCTAATTGGGTTGGGTTATCCAAGTCCAAAAGTCCAATCCAGCCCAATGTCCAAAAAAAAAATCACCCACTTCAATTTTTGCGGGCTTTCGGGCTGCCCGCAGCCCGGACGGGCTAGCCCAGACGAGTTGCGGGCTTTATCGGGCCGGGCTAAAAAGCCCTGAAACGATTCGGGCTGCAATTTTTCGGCCTAGGCCCTGCATTTTTTTCGGGCTTTCAGGCCCGCCCGTACGGCCCGACCCGTTTTGACAGCTCTAATTAATAGTAACAAATTACAATTTGTTGCTATTGTAATATTTTCTTTGTTTGATAAAAAATAATACTATTAGAGATAAATTCTTCAATTACTGCGAGACTGGATCAAGTAATTCAAAGTTCATCTGAAAAGTAATCAAAATCAGACAAAATTATTTCAACTAAGGTTGAACTTGGGGTAGCCAAATATATATTATTAGGGGGTAGCCAAATATAATAATATACCTACCACTTATTCAATATATTTTTTAGCTAGCCATTGTTACCCCTTAGCTATACTAGCAATCGCCCTTGGTTATCCATGGTAGCTATCTCATTTCCATAGCGATGAGTGAAGACATGTACATCATGTATCAGATGAATAGTATGAATGGAATCAGGGTAACATATGATGTTTCTCCAGCCATCTTCCCAACAAATTTGAATCCCATGAAGCAAAACCAAGATTTCAGCACGAAAAAAATTCAAGTAACCAATATTACCGTGAAATTCATGCCTAAAACCTCCATTGAAGTCTCTAATTAGGCCACCAAAACCTTCCATTCTTGGATTGGGTTGAGCACTACCATCCACATTAAGAATATATGTACTAGATGGTCCTCTTTACCAAACGATAAATTGACCCGAATGTTTTGTACTCTCCTTATGTGTACACTAAAAGCATGAGCAACATCATGTATTATATGACCATGTGTTACTATCCTAAAAAATCTTAGCATTTCTAGTACACCAATAAACCACATGGTAACAGGGATCACAATACCGAGTTTCTCAATATTGTAATGTGGTTGTGTGAAGATCAATCTGTCTTCTTTAAGGAGATTGTAGATAGGACCCAACCCTCAGGTATGCGCAAACATTACAAATGTATCAATATTTTCTTGAATGTTCAGGTAGGGAATATTTGAGTTAATTAAGTAAATTATTCATGTAAATATAATTTTATTTTTAATTCCTACAAAAAAAATCACACTATTTCGTGACATTCTCTTTATCATTTTTTAGAGACTAAAAATGTTGGTGGAAAGTTTTACGAGAAATAAAATGTTGACGAAAAATTTGATATAAATTAAAATGTGCGATTTTTTTAGGGATAAATTTTTTTTTTGATTATTTATAGGGACAATAAATTTTTTTAAATAAGGATAATTTACTTAGTTAACCATATTTAGATCATAAGTATTATTTCCTGTAAATTATGATCTTTATCATTATATATTAATGAAGAATATCTTTCATGTATGCTTGTTGGAGAATTAACAAAAGAAAATATGGTAAAACGATTTTTACCCTCCTACCATATTGGCACATTTTGGTATACCCCCTGTAAAAAAATTGGAGATTCACCCTCGAAACTAAAAGATTCTTTGATTGTGAACCCTGATGTCATCTTTTAACTTTCTTACACATCTCTCAACAATATTGATTTGTTGAGTTGTTGTTTTTGCGTGTTGTTGTTGTGGGTTGTTGTTGCTGTCGTGATTCGAGAGGAAAGAATGATTTGTGTTTCTGGGTTTGTGTTTGTTGTTGTCGTGGTTTGTGTTTCTGGATTTGAGAGGAAAAGAGAGGGATTTGTGTTGTTTTTGGTTGTTGTTGTTGATGTGTGGTGCTAGCTGTATCGTGTTGTGTTGTGTTCTTAAAAGAGAAGATGAGATAGAGGGAAAAAGATGATGATGTAAAAAATTGGGGATTGAGTTTGATGAAAAGAAGAAGAATGTTGTTGGGAAGAAGAAGAATGTCCTTGGAGAAGAAGATAAGAGAGATAAAAAAATTAAATTGAGTTTTTTAATAAAGCACCAAGGGTAATTTAGGTTTTTTACATTATTATTTGAATTAATAAAAATTTAAATAAAAAATAATACTAAATCTGACGTGTCAATGACATGTCGTCCACCATTACACAATCAGCTTGTCACCTCATCATATATACACTGTCAGATGCACCAAGGGTTGAAAATCAAAGAATCTTCATTTTATAAGGGGGAAAATTCAATATTTTTTTTACGGGGTATACCAAAATGCGCCCATATGGCTGGGGGGTTAAAACCTTTTAATCCAAGAAAATATCTACAAAGAGGAAGCACAATCACAAAAAAACCAAAAAATACAAAAATAACTTTGTGGTTCAACATTTCATACCTACATCTACACATCACTCAACCTGTCATTTTTACAAGAGAAATTTGCAAACCCTCTCATATGATTTTTTGGACAAAGTTGCAAATTATTTTAACTCTCACACAATTGTAGTTTTTACAAGGATAAAAATGTAAATATTTCAATTAACAATCTATATTTATGATATTTCAGTTACATATGATTTCAAATACACTCGTTAACATTTCCTTTATAATAACACTCTATTGTCTTTTCTTCTCAATAACCGATGTGTGACTTCAATGAATATTCGCTTTGAGACAATAATTGTGCATGTATATAAGTTTTATTATAAACTTTGTGTTAATGCATGTTTGTTGTATCGTATTCTAAATTTTTAAAGTTTTTATATTTGTGTCGTTCCCTCTTGATTTATGAGATATAGAGAAAAAGAAAAAAAAGAGTAAAAACATAACATAAGTATCAAGATAGTTGTCCAAAAATTATCATAAAATAATTATACAACCATCTTTTCTATGAGATTGCACCTGCGTAACATAATGTCACGTAACATTTGTAAATTAATTCTAGTGTCGGTACTTAATTGGTCAATGTCTAATGACATTCTATTCTCAATGGTAAGTGAAATCCCTTTTCCATGAGGTAAAAACTCTCCCATTGAGGATGCCTATTATGTATGCTCCAAGAATAATAAGAAAAAGAAGAGCTATACGTGAGCAGAGGGTGACTGTGGTTGTTGGCCCACTCGGAAAGTAAGTGGACGAAGCATCTCTTTCCCTCACTCATGAAAAATAAAATAGAAAAGCAACCATAAACATAAACATGATGATGAAGACGACGACTTAAATACGTAGACACTTTGATACTCAACTCCACTATTTCCTAATCGCAAGCAAAACACATTCATTAATCGACAAACAAATCTCTCTCAAACTCAATCTTGTACCCCCTAGATAAAAACGATTCTAATCTTATAACTATACGTATAGAATACACATAAATAATAATGTTGTTGGAATATTATTATCGACAGAAAGAAAAGAATATGTCCTCATTGTTCACTCATTGAATCAATCTCACCATCTTTTCTAGCCCCACCATTTTCACATCACTCCCATTATTCCCACACATTAATTAACCATCAAAATTATCCCCATTAATTATCATCTCCCTTCACTAACCACTTAATCATAAATTAAGTTAATAATTATACATCCTGTTCCTTAATTAATCAATCAAATTAAAAATAGTGTTAACCTGCTAATATGTTGGAAAAAACCTGAAACCTTAAAGTGTGCTCATATTTGTATCTTAGATTTGATTCCTCCAACCTATTTTGGTCTAACTTCAATCGAATCGATTAGTCAATCATCTTAATATAGTTTTTATTTATTTAAATAAATAAAGAAAAATATTCCTCAAGATATCAAATTTCCATCACTTTAGTCCTTACTACTAGTACTCCATTCCACTCCACACAGTCGATTATTATAATATTTATATAAGCTCTTGAATTTGCAAAGTGCAAAATTATACTACTACTTACTCACTTCACAACATAAAACCACTTTTCTAATTTATAAACCTCACCTTCTTCCATCATTAATATCAAAATTTCTAGTTATTTAATTATTTGTTCCATCGTTTTATGAATACAAATTTCAAACGATGCCAACACCAGTATCATCAGCGCGACAATGCTTAACACCAGAAGCAATCCAAGCCTTAAACGACGCAGTTTCCGTCGCTAAACGCCGTGGACACGCACAAACAACATCGCTTCACGCAATATCCGCTTTGTTATCCCTTCCATCTTCTTCAATCCTCCGTGACGCATGTTCTCGTTCGAGAAACTCCGCTTACTCACCACGCTTACAGTTCAAAGCACTTGATCTTTGTCTCTCAGTATCACTTGACCGTTCACCTTCTTCGCATAACAACGTTTCCTCTGAACATGAACCACCGGTTTCGAATTCACTTATGGCGGCGATTAAACGGTCTCAGGCGAATCAACGGCGTCATCCTGATAACTTTCATTTCTATCATCAGCAGCAACAGTTGCAGAATCAACAAACGTTTTCTGTTAGTTCTGTTAAAGTTGAGTTGCAGCATTTGGTTTTGTCTGTTCTTGATGACCCGGTTGTTAGTAGAGTTTTCGCTGAAGCCGGTTTTCGAAGCTCTGAGATTAAGCTTGCAATTCTCCGGCCACTTCCGCATATCTTCCGTCGTGGTCCACCGGTTTTTTTGTGTAACCTGCCGGAGCAGCCACGCCGGGGGGTTGGTTTTGGATTTGGATTTGGATTAGGGTTTCCGTTTTTATCCGGGGAGGATGTAGATGAGAATTTCCGGAGAATTGGGGAGATTCTTGTTCGGAGTAAAGGGAAAAATCCTTTGCTTCTCGGAGCATGTAGCAACGATGCTCTGAGAAGCTTTACCGAGGCAGTGGAGAAGCAGAGAGAAGGAGTTTTACCTTTAGAACTTGCCGGGTTGCGTGTGATTTGTATCGGAAAGGAGTTACAGAGTGGTGACTGCGAGGTGGTGAGTTTGAAGTTGAAGCAGATTGCTGCCATAGCGGTGGAGTGTGTGGGACCGGGTGTTATAGTGAGTTTCGGAGAGTTGAAGTCTTTTGTGAATGATGATGGTGGATTTGTTGTTGAGGAATTAGGGAAATTGTTGAAGATTCATTATGATAAGTTTTGGTTAGTAGGTGCTGCTGATAGTTATGAAAGTTACTTGAAATTTCTGGGTAGGTTTCCTTCTGTGGAGAAAGATTGGGATTTGCAAATTCTTCCTATTACTTCTGTTAAAGCTTCTGAATCATATCAGAGACCAAGGTCCAGGTATATATATGATATGAATATGATGATATATCATATGATTTATTTATTTATGTTTATGTCTCTTGTTATGTTCTGCTTCCAAGTATTTTAATTGCTTGCTACTGCTATTTTTTAATTAAAAAACATTCATTTCTTTATCTTTGGTCTTAAATCTTTGTGACAAGCTTCTGCCTTTTATTATTTTTTAATAGTATCAAATTTTGAAGCTTAGTCTTTATGTGTCTTATTTGTTTAGTTTGTTTCTTTGGTTGTTAGTGTATCATATGTTGGATTTTAATGTTTTTGTTTTTGTTTATGATGTAATTTATGTGAAATTATATTTAGATGAGTTTAAACTTTGAAGCAAATGGTTCTTCTTTCAATCCAAGCTTTGTTTTTGCAACTTGAGTTTGACGACACCGTTTACACGTTCTGATTCCGTTAAAGTCGGGCTGCAGCTATAAGAAATACTGATATTTCGTCTTTCTTGTAATTAACTTGCTAAGATTGACAAGCTTGGAGATGGATTGCAGCTTTGTGATCCAATTACTATCACTATTTTTTTGTTATTATGAATGACAAATAAATTGACTGCATCTTTCACATAGTTGTATTTAGTTTCTTATGTTTTTTGTCTAAACAATTTTTTTTCGTTGTACAGCTTAATGGATTCGTTTGTACCACTTGGTGGCTTTTTTTCATCACAGTCCGATTTAAGAGGTCCACTAAATGGTTCATTTGGTTGTGTTCCTCACGATAATCAATATGGTGAAAAATGTGAACATGAAGTTCTTGCTGCTTCAAATGAAAGATTTTCAGTTTCAGCTCCTGATCCATACCCATCTAACTTACCTCAATGGTTGAAGACTAAAGAATTTGGCACAACAAAAACATTGACTGTTAAGGTGTGTAGGGTTCAGTTAAATTAACTAAGTTCAGTATATTTATTTGTATAAAAACTGTGGCAACTCTATCCATTGATTTATACTTTAATAGTGAAGACCTTTTCTTTTTGTTTGTGTAAAAAACCATTTTTCTTTCATTCAGTGCAGACCAAAGACGATGATGTTTTGGTGGATAGTAGTGAATCTTGTACACCGCGTAATAACTTGGACGACATATGCCAAGTTCTGCATCAACGAATTCCCAAGGCAAATACTTGTCCTACTGTTGTGGGATTTCATTGTGCTGACAACAAGAACGAAGATGCCAACAACCACAGCAGCAAAATCGTAGACAAATCACCTAGAGAACACATCAATCTCAACTCTCATGCACCTGTTGGCGTTCAAACGATGTCTGCATTACAATCCAGCAATTCTTTTCCATCTTTCTTCTTGGCAAAGCAGGAGAAAAATATTCCCAATCTAACTGATATGTTCAAGAATGTAAAAGATCTTGAGTCAGGTGACCTAAGATCATGCAACATGTCTAGTTCAAGTGTGTCCGATGGTAGTCAACTGTCTCCCACATCTGTGACTTCAGTAACCACAGATCTCGGCTTAGGTATATGCTCCTCTCCTACCAGCAATAAATTGACAAAACCTGCAGTTCAATATACAATGGAACCTCCAAAGGAAATCCCTAATCGATTTACTTCAAGCTTTAATTTGGATGAAGAGATTATCAGGAAGCATCCGTCCCAATCTTCATCCTGCTTAACTTTTGACTATTATCGACAAGCTGATGATGCTAGAAATCCCAAAGTTCTTTTTGAAGCTCTATCCAAGGCGGTAAGATGGCAAGATGAAGCCATAAAGGCTATTATTAAAACAATAGTATGTGGCTCGACAAAAAGTGCTAAAGACCATGGGTTAAATCAGCGTGGGGACAAGTGGATGAATTTTGTTGGACCTGATAGGCATGGTAAAAAGAAAATTGCTGTTTCTCTAGCTGAATTACTGTATGGAAGCCGGGAAAACTTTACTTTTGTGGATCTGAGTTCCAAAGAAATGAATGGATGCAATGTGAAATTCAGAGGGAAGTCTCACCTTGATTTTCTCGTAGATGAGTGCTGCAAGAAACCATTGTCTGTGGTTTTCATTGAAAATGTTGATAAAGCGGATATAGTAGCTCAAAGCAGTTTGTCTCAAGCCATCAAGACAGGAAAAATCACAGACTCGCATGGACGAGAAGTTAGTGTAAACAATGCAATATTTGTTTTCTCTTTCTCAAGTGACCAAAGTAGTTTGATGGAAACAAGGCAACCTTCCAACTATTCTGAGGAAAGAATACTAAGGATAAGGAGTGGAGGTATCAAGATAAAAGTTGAACATATGGTTAGAGACATCAGGAACCAAAGCATCAGTGTAGCTAACAATTCAATAAACGTCATTCCTAATCTAAGTTTCATAAACAAACGAAAATTGATTGGTGACAATGAACTTCACGATCCCCATTTACTCGCAGATACGGCTAAAAGGGCACATACAACATCAAACCGGCTATTAGATTTGAATCTTCCAGCTGAAGAGAATGAACAGAAACAAACAGATGATGAAAACTTTGAACATGTCTCAACTGAGAACCAAAACCTTTGGTTGCAAGACTTGTATAATCAAGTTGATGAAACAGTTGTTTTTAAACCATATGATTTTGATTCCCTTGATGATAAAGTGTTGAAATTGGTAAGAAATAACTTCAACAAAATTCTTGGATCCGAGTGTGCCTTACAAATCCAAACAGAAGTCATGGACCAATTGCTTGCAGCAGCATACGTCTCGGACAGTGATACAGAAGTGGAGAACTGGGTTCAGCAAGTTCTCTGTGGTGGATTCACTGAGGTGCGGAGAAGATACAATATCACTGCTAGTTCTATTGTGAAACTTGTCACATGTCAAGAGCAAGCTTCAAGTGTACACCTTCCACCAAGGATAGTCTTAGATTGAATATCCTTCGGTTATTGTTGTCTTTTCTATTTGGATGTATAATTTAGTTGTAGAATATAGTGAAACTATCTTAGTCTTTAATCCCTATTATTTTGTTGGGTTTCTTTGTCTAAGTTTCAGTTGTGTATAACATGTAATTGCAGCTAGTGCTTTGTGTGATTATCCTTGCATATTTAAATTAATTGTCTTTTTTGTTTATGTAAGTTGTTGCTTGATGTAATAGAATAATAAAATATACTAATGAATCAATGCAGACCAAAAAAAGGATGTATTTGTGTTTTATGACTGAATCATGAACTTTCAATGTCAACCAAATAAATTGTTGAGGAATCAAATCTGAGTTCTCGGTAGTTTTTGAACTGTTGGCCCAATGGAACATATTTGCACTTTGCACCATATGTAGTAATCACAGGCTGCTTTGATACCAAAATTTTGATAGATACCATACATAATAACAGGTAAAATGCAAGGATAATAGGCACCATACACACTAACAGGTAATATGAATCAAAAGAGTATGAATTTCTGAAAACAATGGATGCAAGAACCACAGAAGAAAGTATTCCCAACAAGAGGGTCGGTGTGGACTGTGGAGTGCACCAACTCCGTACATTAGTCATATAAAAACATATCCCATTTGCAATTGATTAGATTTGTTTTAAATAAATCTACAAAACAGAACCTAAATAAGTAAGTGCAACACTCCATATACATGTTCTTCCATTTCCTAATGATCAACGTGGATATCTTCCATTTCCTTCTTTTCAGCATTCAATTCAATGTAGTACAAATGGGGTGATTATTGACCTGATTACATCTTTTCAACTCCATGTGCATGTCTCTTCCACTTGGAGTATTTGCACAAGGGATCAGGTGTTCTATAAAAAGAGTCATGATATATCAACAATCAATAAACCGACAAATTGTCCGACACTGTATAAGCGAACCTCAAATTTCAGTCCAGGATGCAACCCGGGGCGAAGAAAAGAAGAAATATTAAAAAAAGGAAAAGGTGCATGGATAGTATTACGATACGTTGTCGAACCGCTATTTGTTGTCAAAATAACTTTAGCATATGTAAAAAGAAAAATGTTAAATATCGCGAGAATTTCTCATAGGTTTAGGTGAATTTAAACGAAATAACATTAGCATATGCTAAAAGAAAAATACCGTAAGTGCGTTTAGCGAGCGCTTTCTCATAGGTTTCGGTGAATTTAAACGAAATAACTTTAAAAAGATTTAACATACAAAAGCTAATTTAAATTACAAGTTATTTTGGGAAAACTCATGCCTTCTATTTTTCTTTGAAACATAAGTACAATCACTGCAAAAAAATTAGCTAAATAGAATGTGAGGTTGATAATGAAATTGGACTAATTCCTTAAAAAAAATGAATTTGGATTAATGAAAGGTTGATAATATACATGAAATTGAAGGGATTGTTTTTTTTTTAAGAAATCAAAAGATATATTAATAAAGGTGATGAGAGCTTCCTAGTACAAGATGTACGAAAGAGTCCATCTCAAAAGACAAAAGCGTCTTACAAAGTATATACAAGATAAAAAGGTCAATCAAGACCCAGACATAATAAGGGGTGTGACCATCATCTTTAAAACTCGTGCACAAAAGTGGCATTCTTAGCCTTAAGCCACCAAACTGAATGAAATTTAACCTGATCCAACAGCTGTAAAATTGGAGTTTTTATGTTGTTGAATATCTTGTTATTACGTTCATTACAGATTAGCCAAATACAAAGAAGCCAAAGCAATTGGAGAAACAATCGGCGAGCCTTTGAGTGACCTGTATAATGTGTAAATTGAAAGAAATGCTCACTAATATTGTGAGGGTCAACACCAGACACACCAATCCACGATCTGACATGATACCATAACGACCCGAACACTTCACAATGAAGAAACAAATGAGATGCAGTCTCCTCGGATCCGTACCCCGCAACACACCTACCCCTTCAGCCTGAAGAACACCGTGCCGGATAAGGTTCATTCTTGTCGGTAACCTGTCTTTTAGCAAACGCCAAGCTACTATAAATACCTTGAGAGGAACCTGTTTATGTTAGACAAGATCTCTTGTTACATCAACTGTGCGAGATAGAATTATGAGAAAATGTACGAGTAAGGTAGGAAAGAAATTTGGGTAACTTAGCAACAATTGTTTTTGTTTTTTTTTAGGTAGGCAGCAAAAGATAAAAACATCTCCCCTAAAAAAAGATAAAAACCTAGTAGAGTATAGAGAGATGGAAGACCGTCACTATAGACAAATATCTTAAATTTTTTAATTAAATGAAGACGGCTAGGCCAACTTTGTTAGATAAGAGAGAACCTATATCATTATCATTTGGATTGACTTATTTTTGAGGTCAGGCAAATAGAGAAATTTGTATGTATTATTCATATGTTTGTTAAGGTATTTTATGAAAAATCAAATTATGAAGATATAATTTTCGTTAACGAGAACTTATGATTTAATATAAACGTTTACTTATTTGCATAAATTATTTTTCATAATCTAAAAAATAAACAAATCCAAACGGGTCCTATATCAATACAACTTTAAAGTAAATTACGGTTAACTACATTTTGGTCGAACTTTTTTTTGGACAAAATTATCGTTAGCAATTCAATTATTTCAAATATATATAAATATAAACCTATGCTGAAATTATAGAAAATTTGAAAGAAAAAAATAATAACTATCTTTAAGTTGATTTTTTTTCTACAAATTTTCTAGTAACAATCAATATTTTTTTCCACATAAAATATAAATACAACAAAATACATCTATACCTTTATTATATAAAGAAAACTTCAAAGTTAACCATCAACTAAATATATTTGGTTCCCTAAAAAAAATTAAATATATTTGGTTGTGCTTTTTCCTTGACAAAATTACCCTTAGCAACCCAATCCATTTCCAAATTTACATATAAATCTATGCATAAATTATAGAATATTTAAAATAACTGTTTTTGAGTTGAATATTCTTTTCTACAAATTTTCTCATAGCAATCTAGTATTAACTTTTTTCGAGTTTAAAAACTACAATAAATATAAATAAAACAAAATACAATAGAAAATGGGGATAGACAGATATGTAATATCCGTCTTTCCATTAGTTAGTTTTCATCGAGATATCTCCTTTCATTTGGCACATGTAAAAAAAAAAAACCAATTTCTTTCATTTCATAAGAGAAGGAAAATAACATTCCCAATTGCTGAACAAGGCTATACAAGTATAAATTATTAAAATGAATTTATATTAAACTATTGAAAATTGGATTTTTATAAATAATTATAATTATAATAAGAAATAATTATAATTATTTCTTATTATAAAATTAATAGGAAACGTGTAATATAAGTTATATTAATCATGAAGCCATAACAAATTGAGATAGCATGCTAAAACAAGTTGGCTCAAAGAGGTTGACTTGAATACCCGTCTTTATTCATGCAACCGCTTCAACTCGGAAACAACAAAATGTTCATTGATGAGAAAGGTATAGTGATTAAAGATGAACAAGGTATCGGGACAGGGAAAATATTTGGGGCTGCGATCTAGGAAGAACAAGAAATCAGCGTTGAATTTTATCAAAGATCGAGTTTGGAAGAAAATAAATTCTTAGAGTGGTAAGACGTTGTCTGGTGCGGGTCGAGAGGTTCTTATGAAGCTGATTTACCCGAAAATTTCCAGATTTAGTTTTCTCAACAAACCACTTGTATGCATGTTACTAATTTCATGATCAAATTTTATGTTCACTCAAACATATAATAGAGATTTACAAGAGACACAAAGAAAATGTAGTACATTTATGTTTTTATATCAGTCCCAAAATTGAGAACAAGCTAGGAGGAGAAGAAGATTTCAAGTTCACCCTGCTTTGATTCGCTTTGAGTGTTCTTGATTCTTGAGGTAAACAGATTATCAAACCCTAATCTTTACCACCAACTCAACGAGTCAAAATTAAAGAGAGAAAGAGGAGAAAATAAGTTCTTGAATGTTGGGAAAACTACAAACAAAATCCTCTCAATCAAGTCTCTAGAGGAACAACAAACAATAGAATCTTACTTAATATAAATCCCTAATCCTAATGACATATAATACCTTATTTCCCTTCCGAATCATGACATAAATGCAACTTAACTACTATGACCCACCAATTAATTTCACACGGTTCCCCTAGCCTTGAGCCACTCAATACGCGCTGCTCAATGCATATAACAAATTTTTTTGGAGACTTTGTAGGATTTTACTTGCCACACTCAAAATCATCTAAAACCATCTCTCTTTTTCTTCATGACCGCTCCATTTCTTCTTTCTTGACAGAACTCCTCCATTCTTCTTCTTATTTTCTAAAAGGATATTTTTGCATCTTTCCAACCGTCCACTTCGATATATGTTTGTTTGAGTGAATTTATATACTAATGTACTATTTCAGTTTATGAAGTTTGATCTATAAATTATAATTATACAAAAAAATTATACTTTTCATATGATAATAATGAATTTAATATTGGTTGTAAAATATAATGATATTATGGTATAACAAACCCGCGAGATAGCGTGGGTCGAGAGTCTAGTTGAAGAGTGATAACAAGGACGAACCCTAGGCTCCCTGTAAATGTAATGCCTCATTTGTAAAAGAGCATGAGTATCTCTCATATACTCCACGTCAATGAATGTTTTAATTTCCTATTAAAAAAAGAGTAGTACATTGGGAACGATCTAAATAACTTGTTTTTGAGTGTGCACATATAAACAAAATAAAATTAAAAGAGAAAAAAAAATTAAATGATGTGATTAAATTATTTTTCATTTAATTGAATCTACGAGAATGTGTGGTTTCTTGTTTCCATTGAGATAAATTGTAGTGGGTGGCAACTACAACGACAAAAAGTGAAATAAATGAAAAGATAGGAAGAGAGATGAATCTAAAAACGTAGAAAAACTTAGGTGCAGGGGCGGAGGGGCGGACCTGGACTAGGCCCACTGTGGCAAGTGCCACACTAGTCTAGGCCCAATTATATTTTTTAAAATTTTTTTTAGCTAAATATTATATTATATAACTCAAATTTTGTAATTTAATCACATATGTATGGTGTTATGAGTGGCAAATGTGTGTTTCTTTTACCAATGGAACCTAAAAAATGCAAAAAGTAAGTGTTGAGGCAAAAAATAAATTGTGCCACATTGGTTTTGTGAGGCCATGTCCGCCCCTGCTTAGGTGCTGGTAGCATGTGATAATATCTAATGGAGATGTCGGAAGATGAGTGTCATCTCTAAATACAATACATCTCAAATGTTGGATTATATTGAAATCCTCTTGTACTATGTAAGAAATATAATAATTTCTTTTAAAAAAAGTAAGATAAATTTCATTTTCTACTTTGATAACATAAAAAGAAAATTATGATCACGTGCATAACTATTGCAACTAAAATAATTATAAGGACAACAATAATAAACAAGTGGAAAATTGAGAACAACTATAATAAACAAGTGGAAAAGGAAAAGAGTGAAATTCAATAATTAGTTTTGTAGTACAAACACAATGAAAACTTATGGTGTATTTCATCATCACCACAAATCATCTGTTGGCAAATGGGAGACAAAGACAAATTATAATACTCACTCACCTAGCTAGAAAATGAAGATTCTTTGTGGGATCCATTCAAGCTTTAGTAGCCATTATTCAAACCTAAGAAGGAAACAACTTTTCCAAGTATATATCAATAAATATTTATTTTTTACTCTATGGCTCATAAATAATGTGCAATTTTATGAATATAGATAGATATATAATAGAATGGCCCTTGATCATGATGAATATTATTATCTTGAAGACTTCATAGATTCAACTTGAGATTTCCCACAAGGTCCCCTCATTCTAATGAAGAGTCTGTATTCATCGAAGGTCATTGCTGGGTAGAGTGCAGGTCTTTCAGATGTGACAAGCTGTTTTAATGGCTCAATGGGTATATCACTTCTTGGGTTATAGAAAAAAGCAAGAGAAAGTCTTTCTTGATCTGAATTCACAATCACTCTATGCTCTACACTCTTGTACGTTGCATTGCTTAGAACCTGTTCAATTGTCAAAATACACAAACAAATTAACCAATTAATTCATGCGACTTATGTAAGGTTACTAGGTCACTCCTCAATGGTCTAACCAATATTAAATCACTTGTAGAACCCATAAGTAAACTGGATTAAATCAAATGACTCTATCGTATAATTCGATCTTTATAAAAATATGTACATGCATTCAACTAGATGACTCTGTCAATAATATATTCTAAAAGAAATTATAACATCTATACAAGTTTTAAAAAAAAATCTTAAGAGTTTTTCTAACTTGTGCAAGATTGCACAGGATAAGCAGTAGTTAACGCACCCATTAATATAGGTTTCTCCAAATCTTATTAATGATCAAATTGATTTTTTTTTTCCTTCTCTCCGTGTTGTTACGGCTATTTACGTTTTTATTCTTATTCCTTTTTTTCACGTTTTCTTTTTTTCTTCTCCAAATCTTATTAACTATAATAGTTTCTTACCACTCACATGTTGTTCTTCTTTTCTTTGAAACCACTTTGTCACTTTTTTTTTTTTACTAAAACATAATTTTCTTTCAAATAAAATTGACTCCCATAACACATGCTCCATGTTTATGCTGCATAAAGATCAGGTACTTAAATGCAAAAAATCATTTCTCAAATTGATGGCAATACAACTAAATTCAAAATGACGGTGTTCAAAACTACGATGTTCAAATTGACAACAATAAACCAAATTCAAAATGACGGTGTTCAAATTGATAACAATATAACGAAATTCAAAATGACGATGTTCAAATTGACAATAGAACGAACCAAGACTACTAAAAACATATCAAAAAGAAAAGAAAAAAAAGTAGTAACAAAGGTACAAGACAAGAATAAAACGTAAAAAAAAGGAACAATAAAACGTGAAAAAACAGTAATTGAGGAGAGAAGGAAAAAAAATCAATTTTTAAGATTTCATCATTAATAAAATTTGGAGAAACCTATATTAATGGGTACATTAATTACTGCTTATCTAGACAATCTTGCACAGGTTAGAAAAATATTTCGTAAATATAAGTGCATAATTTTTATCTCTTGTCAATAAAACAATTGAGAAAATAAAAGCTTAGTTTTTTTTTCTTTCATTTTCACTACTATAATACATAGACTAAAACGAGGGAGAAACTTTTTTTCACTTTCAATTATTTTAGATGTATACAACTAGGGAAAAAGAATTGTGTTTTTTTCCTTCTGAAATGACCAATGTTAACTACTAATTAATTGTTAAATTAGTTTTTTCCCCTTGTTCAAATCCGAACCAAAAACATCAAACTTCTTATATGTTATCTCAAACCCGTTTAGCAATCCAATCCACTCGACTTATATGTCTTCTATACATGTATTTTCAGATGAATCTATGATTTTTGTGTCGTCTTAATGTGTATTTTGAGAGTCATATAGTTTTAGAGATTTTTTTTAAAAAAAAAAAAAAGCTTTTAGAGATATAAAGCGCATTAGTTGCTTCTAAAATTATCTTGCCATTAAAAAAACCTATGACTTCAAGTGATAACTCTAGCCAAATGTTTATCTACTTACGTGGACATGTGAATGTAATTTCCAATAGTATAGAATATTTTTTAATAAAATAATGTGAGGATAGGTTAAAAGAATCAATCAACTACTAAACTCATTTTTATCCCAACTCCCAAGCATATAAACTATATATGGTGATTCAAGGGGTGACGTACGTATGCAGCAAATATAAAGAATTAGAAACTAGTTATGTCACTCGATAATAAAAATAAATTAAAGGACTAAACTTAGTCGCATTGTGTACTTTTTCCAGTTTAAGATACCTATTTTGGGTGATAATACATTTTTTAAAAATTATTGACATGAGAAAATCATAAATAATTGTTATAAAATATTTGAACAAATGTTCATGTAAATTTAACTCAATTAATAGAAATAATGCATAATATATACATAAACCGAGATCCAAACTTCAAACACTATTTATTCACCATAAAATTATGAATTTCTAACTATTAATCTATTTAAAAAAAAATATTTGAATGAATAAACCTAATTATAGACCATATTTAAATTATCTAAATTTTTCAACATCGTATGTAAAGAGCATGTGCATTTTAAGAAAGACATGTGCATAGTATCCATTTGTTGTTTGAAGAATAAACTTAAAATAATGATAAAGAACAACCCCCAAGTTCCCATGTGTCTCTCCACGTGGGCAGATTCGTGTATTAAATTATCACGAATACTGGCCAAACATTATAGTTAGGATAATTTATGCGAGAGAAAAATATGACATTTTAATCTTAAATTTTACCTGTATTTGGTCGCCAATGTTGACTATGAAGGCATGTCTAGCAGGGTTGACCGTAATCCAATTATCAAATTTTCGAACTTGAAGACCAGCCACTTGGTCATCTGGAAGCAACATAGTCATACCTCCTGGGTCTGAGTGTGATGATAGACCTAATGTCAATTCTGGCCTTGGACACTTTGGATAAAAATTCACTCTCATGCATGCTCCTATCTCTTCACCCCCAAATGCATTTTGAAGAATTTTTTCTTCTAATCCAAGGTTTAATGACAAAGCCTTCATTAATCTCCCACTTAGTTTCACTAGTTCTTTCCCATACTCATCAAACACTTCCCTGCACATATTTAACCCATAAATAATCAAATTGGATCTTCTTTGGCTGGTTTTATGGTTAGACAATTGAATTAAGAGTAAATGTGCTCATAAATGAAAAATATAATTATATGTTCAAAGAATTTCCTTCAAAAAAATGTTCAAAGAATTGAATTCTCTCTTATTTTGATTGTTTGTCCAATAGAGAGTCGGCGTTGGATTTTTGTTGGACAAACAACATGTAGAAGAGAATTCAAATCTTTGAAAATGAAGTAGCACATCGGATATAATGTGAGACAAAAATGGTTTATAACTTATAATGTTCCATTAAAAAAAAAACTTATAAGTAAGGTGAAGTGAAAGTCCAATATTTAAGAGAAATACTTTTTTTATTCTATGAGTTTCTCACACATCATGTTCAGATTTTAAAATCCTAAGATGTTTTAACGTGAGAGAATTTTATAAGTTGTTTATGTTGCTTGGATTTTATAATCTGAACCGTATAAAATACATGAGAAACTCAATACAATAGAAAAAAAGATCCCTAGATTTATACCTTTTCAACAATGAACCTCAGGACAAACTATTAAAGCCCAATATTCAAAACACTCATATAATTGGGCCTCCCGAACTAATTAAATTACAAATCCATTACTGTTTTATAAAAAATAAAATAAAATAAAAAACCACACTCCTCTGGATTGACGGTCAATCCAGCGGAGAAAAAACCATATTTCTCATGCGTTTGGATGAGTGAATCCAAGAGAGAGAGAGAGAGATGATGTTTTTGCCTTTAGGATTGACAAATCTTGAGGGATGAAGCTTTTAAGAACTAAGAGAGGTGGGAGAAGAAAGTTCTCTTATAGTACCTGCAAGATTGTGGAGAAGCAGGCCATTTGTTGCAGTCCTTGACTGAAGCAGGAAGGTAGTGCAAAAAGTAGTAATCACTCCAATCAAGAATAGCACCTTTCTCAACACCAAGTCTACTTCCATACCCTTCATAAGTTGTTGGAGAGTTTGCATATTGTTGCTTAGCCTCCATAGGCAAATGAAAGAATTGACGCCAAGTTTCCCTAGCCTTGTCCATCAAATCAGGACTCACTCCATGGTTTACAATTTGGAAGAAGCCCCAATCACGACAAGCATCAGAAATTTGCTTAAGGATTGAAGCATGAACATCAAGGTCATCACCATTTAAGCCTTCAAGGTCTATGATTGGGATATTGATAACATCATAAGAAGAAGAGTGAACAATTGGCCTATCAGTTGGGGGCTTGATATACCTATCAGGGATTGAATCTTTGCATCCTTCAGACAAGGATTGAACTCGGATTATGGGCTCTGGCCAATCTTTGTGGCTCTTCAACATTGCTAATAGCTAGGTTTGCTAAAGTTGGCTATCACTAGCTTCTTGTTTTATGTGGGTTTGCTTTCTAAGGTTGATACTAAATACACTTCATGTATCAATATATAGTGGAAAATGGATTACCTAGACATTAGTCCGTTTTGGTAGTTGACAATCTCGATTAATAATCTGAATCAGGTGTTTTATATGATAAAAAATATATATTTCCTGAATCAGGTGTAATATAAAGAATGTTTGATATTAATCAAATGACGTTTTACGTGTCGACTGTGTGAATACAAGATTTTCTGACAATTAGTAATCTATGTCCTAAAGTGTGTGCTATGACTCAGTTTGAGGGGCCAAATATGTGTGTGTGACAAAAAAAAAATTAAAGAGTTGGATTTTAGCCAAGATAAAGTAATGTGTACATAATATTAAACTAATGGTAACGTACGAAAAAAGTTGGATAGATGGGGATGAGGTCGATATGGTGGATGTTAAATGTAGAAAATGAAGTAGGACCATGATGGTATATTGAAGCAAAAAAAACGTGCAATATGTGGGGGTTTCCTCTTGTTGAAAATGAAAGGTGTGAAATGAAGTTATGCAAGTTAATTAATTCCAAAGAAGACAATTTAGATAAATGACAAGGGACACTTGGTCATGTTTATTATTTTACAAGTATGTAGCTGAGTGGGATCTTAACTCAGACAAGTGGGTACGTTGTAATTTTTTTGTCGACTCAAGTGGGTACCGTGGGATGTCTTTCATTGAATTGACAAACTTGTTTTTCTCGTATTAGGTTTTGGTCAGCATGCAATTTCACACAGTTTTTCATCTTAGATTAAAAACTATGATGACAATATTATTACAATTGAATGGACTAGTATTAGTTTAAAATAAATTAAGACAATGACCACGATGATTGTTCTCGAAGTGGTCCATAAACTATGTCATTGTCAATTAGTATACGAGAGGCTTAGCTTTCTTCTTAAAAATGACAACTAGTTAAATGCTTTTCTTTTTATTTTTTAATCACATTTCTCACATTCTATCTTTTAATCTACTTTTATTACACGTCTCTTACATTTGTTTATCATCACATTTCTCTTAAAAAAAAATTCTTCTATCCTTTTTCTCTCACCTTTTCTATCTCTTATTGTTACACTTCACACAGTTTATGAAGTGTGAAAGTATCTTTTTTCTAATTAAAAAACATTGACCTCACATTGTGTTTGTCCTATCCAACAAGTCTTCTCGGTAAAACTGCAGCTACTCCTCTTTGTCTCTATTGAATTGTAATTTAAATATAGATGTTTGAACTTGAAATAAATCATTCTAAAGATCCAAAAATGTATTGGTTCAATAATATATAGTTGTTATAATGTAGTCCCATATTATAAGAAAGAAAAAAAAATCACACTTATTAAGAAAACTAAAACATAGTAGTTTTTAACATAGTTTTTAGTGTTATCTTTGAAATAAGTTTTATAGGAAGATGTAAAAACAATTTCATTGGTTCTTGGTTATTGAGAAAATGAAAGAGATAGTAAATTAAATACACTTTACATTTAATTTTCTTTTGGAAAAAATAATCTTTAGAAACAACATAATTAAATACGATAAAAGTTAGTCTTTTTTGTTTATAATTTGGAACAAAGAAAATGAGTTTTTTTTTCTTATAATTTGGGATGGAGGGAGTATATAGTTAGTTAAGAATTGTTCTTCTTCCTTTTGGATATGTTTGTTCCCTTAGGCAAAAAAAAACAAAGGGGAATGAGCAAAACCAAACTGGAGAAGAGCAACTCTCTTGGAGAATTTATTTTCCGTGTAAGTAACTAATGGTATGTGATCGCTAGAAAGTAGTGGGCATATGTACAATATAGAAAGATCATCTTCATGTGGTATACTCTCTCCGTCCCAAATTATAAGCAAAAAAATCTATTTTCTTTGTCCCAAATTATAAGCAAAAAAGACTAACTTTTATCTTTTCCAAAGGAAAATTAAATGCAAAGTGCATTTAATTTGTTTTCTCTTTCATTTTCTCAATAACCAACAACCAATGAAAATTGTTTTTACATCTTCCTATAAAACTTATTTTAAAGATAACACAAAAAACTATGTTACAAACTACTATGTTTTAGTTTTCTTAATAAGTGTGATTTTTTTTTTACTTATAATATGAGACGGAGAAAGTATATACTATTGAAGTCAAGGAATAAGAAGCTCTTAGACCAACAAATTTCATATATTCACTCTCTTTTCACAATTCACTTTTCCTTTTTCTATTTTCTCTACAATCCTAACAATCGGTATCAACCATCTTCAATTCCATTTAATCAAGAAGCATCCAGAATCACTTGCATCCACACTCGCTAATTAATTAGCAGATAACAAGTGTGATGGATAAACTTGAAAACTGATTTGGGGAAAGCTTCCGAGTCTTGATAATAGGGTTCACAATGAACCGAGACAACTCGAACAAAGTTCGGAACTCAACTCGATAATTAACTCATTGATCTTGGTTTATGAACCAAATGAGCCGAACTTGAGCTGAAAATTAAGTTCGTTATTTAAACGAGCCGAACTTGAACTATAGATAGTTCGACTCGTTTGGATCATGAGTCGGCTCGATTATATATATATATATATATATATATATATATATATATATATGATAAATTTTTAATATGTACATTATCAATAGTTTTTTATATTGAATGGAAGTGGTAGAAGAGTTAATCTATTATTAAAGTTGTTTTAAAAGAATTAATGGTACTGTACTTTTGAGTAACAATCATAAAAATAAACAAAAAGAATAACTTATAAAGAATGAATGATATTTTTGAAGGAAAGTGAATGATATATATATATATATATATATATATATATAATAATTAATAATATCGTATGAATAGGAAAACATATCATCAGCTGTGAAATGAAAAATAAAGAACAAAAATAACAAATCAAATGCAAGAGATAGTATATTATCTAGCTAGACTCTTATTCTTTTGTTTAAACTTTAAAACTAATATAGTCCCACATCGAGCGAATACGAGAAAGTGAGAGGAAGCTTTGGCTATAAAACAAAAGCGTTGAGTAAACTAACAAGTAGTAATAGATTGCGTTTGATTAAGCCTGGGATGCAATTATAAAATGCAGGGATGTCAAATGTAATTGTCATAAAAATATTAGTGCAATTTTTTCTTTATATTTTAAGGTCAGGTGCACACAGCCGAACTGAACCTAATGAGCCGAGCCGGGTTGTTCGTTAAACTTAAAATGAGCCGAACTCGAGCTAAACTCGAGTTGAGTTTTGAGCTAAACCAATATTAAACGAGTTGAATCGAGCTCAGACAGCTTCGATTCGACTCGACTCATTTCCAGCCCTACTTGATAGCAAGAATTTAAATATCTGGCACAAGCATATGAAGGTCCTTTTAGATTTTCAAGACGTAGCATACATCATTGAATCTAGTGTAGATCCTCTTGCAAAAAATACAACAAAAGTACAACGCAGAACTCATAAAGAACCGAAGAAGAATGAATATAAGGCTATATGTTTCACCTTCATCAATGTGTTGATGTCGTAAATTTCCAAAAAATTGAAAACGCTTCAACCTCCAAGTAATGTTGGGAAATATTTCGGAAGGGACACATGAGTGATGATAATCTGAAGCAAGTGAGATTACAAACGTGCAAAAGACAATTTAAATTGCTTTAAATAGAAGCAAATGAAATTACTACACAGCACCTCTACTCAATCCACACATACAACTTAACTGTTTACAAATAAAGGCTTAAAGAGAAGGGAACGGTTTTAGGATTCAGAAATATAGGGTTTCTAAATTGTGGAATCAAGGTTGTATATATGGAACCACTCGTGTGTTCAGCAAGTCCAACGCTATTGAGCTTATGTAAGCTCAATAACCCATTTGGTGATTTTATAACTATTTGCTCAATTTACTCTAAATGTACCGTCAAGTAATAAGTCTCACTTCTTTTTCACCATCATTTTATGTGTGACCATGTAGGTTTTTGTAACGTTGGAAATAATATTAAATATTTTAGAGGAATACTAGCAACACACATTTTTCAATACATTTTTTTATTTGTTAAAATTCACTTAGGCCCCACCAAATCATGTGGGTCCCATATAAAATACATTTATTTAATACATAAATATTTGATACAAGCACCAAGTTCTTATAAATATTAGCTTCTAGGATTTACACCTAACACTTTTTCAAAAGTTATTGGGCTCATGTACAATATGCTACTTGCTATAAACTCCTCAAACAAAAACAATAAGAATAGAGATGAAGGGGATAAAGAGATAAAAGAGAGAAGAGAAAGTATTGAAGTATGCACTTTAATTGTATGATTTTTGTTACAAGGAAAGCTATATTTATAGCAAAATACCATGAGCCTATAACATCAAACAATGGCTACTGAGGCGATGATTAATGGACCAATGATTAAATGCACATCCATCAATATTATGTCTATTAAGGATATGTCTCACTGAGAATAAAACTATGGTGAAGGGAAAATAAGTGCAAAGCATATTTATTTTTTTCTCATGAATACGCTCATACCTAAGATGAAAAGATCAATTAATCATTTATATTATTTGCTCAAAGTTTTACTTAGCCGTGACTTTATAGAAATATTTGTTATATCTTCTTTGTTATACTCTTCTCCGAATGTATGTAATGTTACCTTCACATCTAGTTGTTCCAAGAACCCTTTTTAGTATAAGAAACCACAAGTTTATTGAATGTGTAGAATCTCAGTTCTCGAAAAAAAGGGCACTGTGAGCTTCCTTGATGTTACACTCCTACTCATATAGTGAAATAACACCAGTTAAATATAAATATTGGATTTATTCATATGTTATGGACATTTAAAGTTTTACGTGACACTAAATTATAATTGTTTGATCATTAAAAAAAATGTAGGGATATTGCATTTTATATGCAGAGTCGAAGTTCGAATCTCGGATACTCCATTTTTCCATAATTAAATTGTGTGAGTTTTAGCCACTGAACTATTGGACAAAAAAAATTACTTAAAAAAATTACTTTTATTATATCTAACTTCATCACATAAATAATGTGTTAATATCGATTGACAATGTAATATAACAAGTTTCACACTATTCCTGAAAAAAAAATGTTTTACCCTAATGGAGTATCAAACATTATTTGAGAAATGATAACACTTCTCTTAGATATATATTAGTATATCAAAGATAGAAATTATGTATTAAAAACTGTGTTAATTTATTTCTTAAAATTTTGTATCGTGAATCTTTAACCTATATTTTAAGGACTCTTACTAATCGGCACACATTTATGTTTATTCAGCTCATTCATTCAGTTTTTCTTTAAAAAAGAATTAATCGGCGTAATCACACATGACAAAACCCCCTCAAATTAATCATACATTGAACCTTATCAAACTCATATAACATCAAAACAATGATGTAATACGTTGGCATGACAAGAAGAGAGACATCTTTAAGAGAAGCCAGAATTAATATAACTGTGTGAGTTCGATTCATGCATCCAAATTAAAGAACAACGTTGTTTGGCTTCCCTAATTTGATCGGTGGACCTGACTTTGTCTTGCACGAGGATACAAAATTATTGGGTATATTCCCAAATTTGTTAGGAAAATGTTGGTTGTGATGTGTCAGCAAGATTGGTGGATGCTCTTCTACGTATGGATGTGAAAATCCTACACTTTTTGTAAACATGTTCAAGTTTGGGGCAATAAAAGAAACTCCCTCTCAATTCAAAAGAGCGTTTTTGCCCTTATTTAAAATAAGTAGATAAATATACATTTATTTAATTATTTAAATTTTAAATATAAAATTATAAGAAAAATTGTTAATAGTGTCTCTTAACTTAATTTCGCTTAACATTTCAGATTTTTTTTTATCCTTTTTATACAAGATTTGGTCCTTTACGTTTTAAAACACTAACATTTTATTCTTTTTTACATAAAAAATCCAAGAGCTCATAAAAAAACAAAATCTTCGTCAAGGAAAATTACCTTTTACTTGTGCATTATGAAAATATATTGATTTTTCTAAGATATAAAAAGTTATAACATATACACCAAATGGTGGACCTCTACCCATACCATGCGTATGCGGAAGTTTTAATGCATTAGGTTGTCCTTATATAGAAAAGGTACAGAAAAATAGAAAAGTAAAACAACTTACACACCTCCAAAAATCATGGACCAAGAGAATAAGCATGTAAATCTAAGTGTATATATTAGCAATGTTGTATACAAAATATATGAGAGTACAAGGGGCTGGTAAACGTGGTTTTTGGTCATGATACATGACTCCTGTGGGTGGTGAAGAAATTTTTTAGTATAGCAGCGGTGCAGTCATTGGTTGTTTTGTTTTCCCCTATATATCAGAATTTTGAAGTTACTTTTTATTTTTGTTTGAAGGATGAAGTTATTTGTTTGCTATTCAAGTCTTTGATTATCAAATAGGGTTGACTTAAACTCTTAATAGACTGTGATTCTTCTATACTTGTTCAATTTTTCTTATCTAACATTGTTTCTTGGATGTTGAGGACTGATGGTGCAATTGCTAGGAGTTAATCTATTCCTTTTGCTTTAGAATTTCTCATACTCACATAGAAAGAAATTATTAAGTTGATAAATTAGCTTCTACTGGGTTTAGTTTTAAATGTTATATGTGAACTTTTGTGAGATAATAATCCTGATTTTATTAGGTCAGATGTCTTTCGGCAGAAAATTTGGTTTGTCTTTCTACTGTTTTCTTTATTTTTATTTTGAGTTTTGTCTATGTCCCCAAACTTTGTTAATCTTTTTATTAATATATTTTAGCATGTGTTTTTATTTGTTTGGGTTAACGGTGCCAACTTAATTAGTTGGGAACTTGGGATGACTTTCCCATTCTAACGCCTCATGCCTTTTGTATGCTTAAAAGGTTGTACGAAGCAGGAATTTGGCTAATACAACATAACATATCTAGAGTGATAACGTGGATATCATCTTGAATTTTTCCTTAAAAAAAAATAGCTTAAAAATGTAGGTTTATGGTCCGTTTGTTGTGCATGATTTGACAGAGGCATGATATGATTAATAAAATATGATAATGATAAGATAGACACTTATTCTATCATGTGTTTGGTGCACAACCAATAAAAAAGATGATAGCATTATGTTATCCCTATCATCCCTTGTGCACATATCCATCTCCACCGTCCCCTTTGTCATTCCATCAAACGATTCACCCCAATTCATGTGCAATCGTCTAGTGTGCCTACTTAAAAATAGTTCACGGTGCAGCAAACAAATCCCTAATTCATGTGCAGCAGCCAATTTTCCTATGCACAATTTTAATTTACACACATAATTAGAACAAATTCGTATCCTTTAATTGCACCCGGTTGAAATTGATTAGGAACAAAAAATTGAAATCAATTTTCTCAATCAATTGGAAACAAGAAACGAAAAATAACATGAAGAAAGTTGATTGGGAAGAACAAGAAACAAGAATGTAATTTATGCTATCAGGTTGGGAAGATACGATTGAAAACAAAAAAAAAACAAGAAAATCGATTGGGAAGATATCAAGGTTTGTAATTTATGCTACAGGGAACAAAAAAATAACACGAAACAAGGAAAAAAAATCTCGTTGGATGATTGGGAAGAAGAAGAAAAAAACATGAAAAAGCATGGAAAATGTGGGAGTCGAAGGTTGGTTTTATTAGGAATAGAGGATAGATACGTGTTTGATAGTTCTATGCTCTCAGATTGCTAACTCGGAATAGGAATAAAAATAGGTTAAACTTATCGTTTTCTGTTGGTGCATCAAACAACAAATTGAGTCTAATCATATTATGTTTCCTTATGATGTGACAAAGTTGTTTATACTACAAAAGTTTTGGTGCCGAAAATGGCAATTAAATTCTTTTTGTTGACAGAGGTATGTTAATTATATATCAAATTTTAAAAATAGTCTTGACAAAATTTCTTTTTTTTTAGAAATATGCGGCATCGTTAAAACTTTTAAAAGAATTTACCATTTATTATGGCTTATAAAATTTGAAGAATTAGTTTCAACAATTACACATGGATATACATAATTTACACCAAAAATATCCATAATATATCCAAAAGTTATAATAATTACTTGCATGATCCACCAAAATAATTTGTTTTCTTTATAATATTTCAATGGAAACCGTTAACAAATGACTCAAAGTCATTTCGCAAGGAATCAAATATATATAGTAAAATTATTTTGAAATTTGTGTTATCAACCTCTTTTAAGATATGTAGAAAATGATTTTTCAAAAGAAATTTTATTTTTTTAGTTTTCCTAACAAGTATTTTAGAGAAACTAGTTAGCATGATACTATTTAAATTGTTAGGATATCATGTTCTAAGTTAGCACATGACACCTAAAATGACAACCATGATGCCATGCATTAGAGAATTTCTCGATATCAAACTTGGTAGTCCTCGTGCAAAATTCAAGATCCCTCCTAATTTTCTCACGCGATGCCATAATTTTCTCTCTAAATTGATTTTATTGAATTTCTTAAATAAGTTTTAAAAAATATCAACCATTGAGCCAAATCAACCCATTATTTTCAATTGGGTTGGATTTATTTTCTTCACAAAATCGAAACAAACTAAATGTTACACCCCCTTTTTTTTATACACTATAATATCATAATAATAAGTTGGGGAACATCGACCTGACCCAACAACCACTTAATCAACCTTCAAAGGGTAATACAACAAACGATAACAAAAGTGGTAAAGTAAAACATACCTCGGACAAAAGTCCAGTTTAAAGAAATCAAATGCCTAGAGTAAATCCAAACCAAAATGGCAACCATTATTCTCAACAATGGTATTTCTCATAAAGTAAAGAAAAAAAAAAAAAACCTCTCTCAATTCCTTTTATCAAATTTCTTATATAAGTTTTTTAAAATATCAACCATTGAACCAAACCAACCTATTATTCATCGGTTTGATTTGGGTTTCATGGAAAAACTGTAAAAATCAAACCAATTCAGTTATTTTCAATTAGTTTATTTTCTTCTCAAAGACGAAACAAACTAAATTGTTACACCCCTATTCTCAATAATGGTATTTCTCGAAGAAGAAAAAAATCTCTCTAAATTCCTTTTCGCTTATATTAACTTCTCTTCTTTCTGTTACAACTACAAGAAACAAAATGACACCCACATTCTCCTTTTTGTATTTTCCTTTTGTAGTAAGTGAGTGCATAAAATACAATAGAGATTTTCTTTTTCCACCTTACTAACTTTTCATGAGAGCTAAAAAAAAATCATTTTACTCCGTTCATATTATATAAACCAAAACTTGTTTAACATTTTTTGAAATACAAAATCCAAACTATTTTTACTCAGTTTTATCCAGATTTAACTCAAATTATTAAAATGACATAATTAAAAATTGGCAAAAAAATTAATAATTCATCACAATTTATTAATTGGACATGATTTTATAACACATTTACATTAACATAACGCTAATTAGTACAAAATGTTTGATACCTAAAGCTAAATTTGAAGTACAAGAATATGAAGGTGGAATGAGGGAGAAAGCTTGCCATCCCTCTCATGCGCCCTCAAAAAAATCGGAAATACGAGATGCTGGAGCATGAGAAGGTGGAAATTGATTTTAACAACCTCATGTTTAAATTGATATGAAATACAAGTTGTTGTGGGACATCCCATTTTGACCAATCATACTTACCCCAAAACTATTACTATGAAGGGACCTCACGTATGAAAGGTCAATAGTGAAATCATGATATCCCTAACCCCGACCCCTAAAACAAAAGTAAGAAAGAAAATGAGAGAACGTAAGTTGGAATGAGAATTTGTAAAAAAAAAAAAAAATGGACATTTATAGGCAAAATGCAAACACATACTGTAACAAAAATCAATGAAATGTTGAAACATGTGGTCAACCAGTCAATTATGGTAAAAAAAAATATAATGCATGTTTGATACATGCATGGAATAATTTCATAATATATCATCTGAACCAATCTAGAATGAGTTCAGATTATAAAATATGAAATGTGTCATACTCTAGATGGTGGCGTTACAAAGGTTTGGACGGTTTGTGGTTCATTTTTGGCAGGTTTGGTTCATTTTACACGTTTTCTTATGGTGTATTTATAGTTTATGATGGTATTCTGGCTATAAATGGTCTTACATTCTTCTCCATTTTTATTGCAATTGCCCTCTTAATGTTTTCTTCTCTTTCCTTTCTTAGTCACTACTGACCATTCTCACCATCCCTAAATCGATGTGGAGTTTTTGTGGAGACAATATGATTGTCAACAAAGTTTTGTTTATCAATTATAATATCTTTTCTACTTTTTTTTACAATATTTGGATAATATAATACAAGATTCTCCAAATAAAAGTTCGGATTATATAATTTAAACAGGATAAAATAGGAAATTTGAAGAGTGTGCGAAAAGCCAGAGAGCAAGAAAAGAAAATCTCAATCAAATATCCACTTATCTCACAAAATCCAATAACAGAAAAAATAAGAGCCCAAATAAAAGAAGCTCATAAATGATTTAGAGGCATACACCACACTGTTCAAATATTTGAACGTTTCTCTTTAGACCCTCCTAATATTTTTAAGGTCTTCTAAGTACATATACGATAGTTATCTATCAGATGAATTGTTTTTTTAATGTACATCCGAAAAATAACTACTGAATGTATAATTAAGAGACCTTGAAGATATTGAAGGGCCCTAGATAGAAACGCCCCAAATATTCTCTATTAACATTCAATTATTACCATTGCACCAAAAAAAATCGATTATCGTTCTTCTCCCCGAAAAAAACTGGCCTTTAACACCAACCTTGTAATCATTTCCATTGTTCATGATCAAAAATCAAATTATCAATCATCTATACCATTTTTTTTTAAAATAGAATCATCTATACCAGTGTAATCAGACTTTATGGCATAGCTTTTTTTCTTTTAGAGGACTTTGTGGCATACCTTATACCATGGTCTTGTGTTTAAGAAAATTTATCTTTTTTCTTCTTAAAAGAATTGGGTTAATCGTTCAAATTTACATAGTAGTATACGCGGATTCTGAAAAAATAACCATGTAAAAAAATACACACTCTAGCTTTATAATTTAAGATTCTTCCTATTTTTGACCTTCTGATTTTACATGTAGAACTAAAAGTGAATTAGAGGTTGAATTTTTACAAGCATGTTCAAGATGTTAAAATATAGGCTTCTTTTTAAAATTAGAATTTTTCAACTAAATACAGATTAATTATGAATTTTTAAAATACCAAAAAAACACAACACAAATCTCGATTTAGAAATCATATTTTGAATTGTTTTATTTTTTTACAGACATCTATAAATATATATAGAAAGAATTTGCAAATGTTCATAGCATTATGTAGAAGTCTCAATTTATTTTTATTTTTTGACCGAAACGTACAAAATAGAAAATATTTTTATTTGAATGTTTCACCATGAAATTTTACAAGTTAAATCATATTCCCTAATTTCACTAACTTGTTTATAACATCATAAGAACTTTCACCATAAAATTTTAGAGTTTTTAAGCAAGGAACAAATTAATTATGAATTGTTTAAGAAATTCATAATTATATGAAACGAAAATTCATAATTAATTTGTTTCTCGTTTAAAAACTCAAAAAATTTGTGGTGGAGCTTATTTTTATGTTACAAACAAATTATTAAAATTAGGGAATAAAATTTGACATGTGAGTATATGCTTACTCATAACAAAATTGCAAATGTTCACGTTTAGGTCAAGAAATAAAAATAAATCAAGACTTCTTCATAAATCCACGAAATTTTGCCTATCCTTTTTTATAGATTTTTATAGACGTCTCTGCAAAAAAAATATAAAAAATTCAAATTTTGATTTCTAGTTCGAGGTTTTCATTGTTTTCTTTTTTGAGTTTTTAGAGATTTAAAAATTCATAATTAATCCGATCGAAGATTTTCGGATTATACAATCCAAAATGCTTCAATAATGGGTGAAAATGAGAGAAACTTCGTACTTTATATAGAGTGAGTGATGTTTCGGATTACATGATCCAAAGTTGTTTAGGACATTATTATTATTTTTTGTGGTCATCATTGCACCGACAATTTATGTGGTCCACGACGCCCAAAAACCTATATAAATGGGTGTCCCTGTTTTCATAAGTAGTAAACCACACATAAAAAAAAATTTGAACGATTTGTCATTGATCTGAACACCGAGCTAGATGCAGTTTACTAAAATATGGGGAAATCACCTCATATGTTCAGGATTCGCACTGATGTCACCCTATCTGAGTTGAAGGATCAGCTAGATCAAATCAACCGTCAACTTAACCACATAGACACAAGGAGGGTGGACATCGTTGAGTATCGGCGCCTATCGACCTACTCAGCCGGAAGTATGGGGCCAACTGAATGAAGCTCTTGAACGACGACGATGTGAGAACCATGTTCTCGATCTTTGGTTAGTACAGTACTAGATGATCGATCAAGTTGGACGCTTCGTTGGTCAGATCTGTTGAACAAATTCAGAAAAATTTGATCTAGCCCAGGAAATACGAAGAGATCAGAGCACTGCTGGATGCACCAGATAAATACATTAGTTTAGTTGATCCGTGATTTATTATGTTTTAGTTTATTACGTGGTTTATGTTGCTTTTATTACGTGTTTTATGTTGTTGAATTATGTTGTTTTATTCTATTTTAAATAATATATATATATATATATATATATATATATTTGTGTGTGTATGTTGAAGATATTCGTCATGTTGTCCAAAAACTCTTTCCTTGACTTTATGAGTTTATGCTACATATAAGAATTTAAATAATAGATAGCTATGATCTAAACATCTTCATCATGCTAAAGATGGTCATTTAGACACATTGATTAATTTATTTATTTTAAGATCTTCATCATTCTTAAACACATTTTTGGGTTGTTCCGATTATATAATTCGAAACTATTTAGCCAGGTTCGGATTATATAATCTGAAAACTCTTAGTTTATTTGGACGGTGGCATTTCACCGAAGGTTTGGATGGTTTGTGATGTGTTTTATGCATTTTTGGACGGTTGAATGGTGGAAAACATATCATTTAACATTGGTTATGATCTAGGACTTGTTTTAGACTATAAATAGGCTTCCATCTTCAACAAATTCTTTCATTATTCACTTCACCACTTTTCTTACCTTTTTTTTAGCATTTTTTTTTAGTTTTTAGAAGTGTTTATGGTGGCATGGTCATTGCTGACCGTTCATAGAATCTCTGCAATTGTTTTGCAACTTATACGGAGATTCTACGATGGTCAGCAGAAACTTTTGACATCAAATACAACACTGAAATTATAGTACGTAACTTTTCGGATTTTATATCCTAAAAAACAGCTAACAATCTGGTTAGATTATATAATCTGAATCATATTTATTTTTATCATTTTAGAAGGACACCTAAGAATAATAAATAGTGGAAAAAATAATAATCTAGAATATTTGAGTCCGAATCACATAATGGTTTGTAAAAGAGTCAAAATTGAGTTTACGACTGACCCATGCTTAAAAAAATGGTGATGATTTCACTATACTATAGATTTTCATATACTATATATAGTATAGCACCCAAAAAAAGACTATACTACAGTGAAAGTGAAAGACCGAGTCAGGAACATTTTTTGACGAATCTGTCATCCAATTTGGACTACAAACTCAACAATTAAATATATATAATAAAAATTACAAATTTTTTTGTAAAAAAGAGAAGTTATTAGTTCCTAAATTAAATCTTATTATTTTTGCAATTTGTAGATTCATTTTTAAAACCAAATCAATTTTATATCCATATTAATTCGATATTCAACAACCAATTTTTAGAGCTACATCAATTGCTAGATAAAGTCAAATTACTTTCTTTTATATGACTCAAAGTTAAATCGATAAACTTCACCTACACTTACCATTAGTGGTGACGACAATCGTTAGTATGCATGGGCATTTCTTTGTAATTACTTTGTTGCTGCGGCAGCTCGCCTTTGCTACCTTTATACTAACTCTGGCTAACTTTCCTTAGCACACCTTGTGCGGGAGGAGGTTACTTTGTTGTGTTAATATAAATCTGATTTTACCTTGTAAAAAAAAGATGTAAGTGAGAATTCATTTGAAGTTTGATCATCCATATTGTACAAGAGTCAAGTCTAAGAACAAGGAAGAGGTCAGCGTGCAAACATATTGAAGAATGAAGACACCAACGTACGAACATGACCAACAATGATAAGTAGAAACACGCATGGGTCCCACTTTAGCCTTGAATAATTGACCGTGACCAAGTATACAAGTCAAAGAAGATTGAGTAAGATTTGAGAAAGAGCAACGAAGAAAAGTCACACTTTCCTCTCTTGTTCTTCTTTTTGTCTCCTAACACTATATAAAGGACTTCACATTCTCCCATTCTCACTCACCTTCACAATCAAAGCCTTATTTCATCTTTAAACAAATTACACACACAAAAAGCCACTCATGGAAAACAAGTTCCAAAACTCAACTTTACTTGAATTATCAGCAATAGATGATATTGAAGCTTTCAAAAGGGAAGTAGAAGAAAAGGGTTATGATATCAATGAGGCAGGTTATTGGTATTGTAGAAAAATAGGATCAAAGAAGATGTGTTATGAAAAGAGAACACCCCTTATGGTTGCTTCTTTGTTTGGAAGCATTAAGGTGGTGAAATATATCATTGAAACAAACATGGTTAATGTGAACATGGCAATTGGTAGTGAAAATGTCACTGCATTACATTGTGCTGTTGCTGGTGCTTCTAAATCCAAATTTGAGATTGTTAAGCTCTTGCTTGATGCCGGTGCAGATGTTGATACCCTTGATGAAAAAATTAAGCAGAATTTTCTAGTGCCTAAATCAAAAGAATTAGAAGCTGAGAAGAAAGAGTTAGGATATGCTATTGATATATCATTGCCTGATATAAACAATGGTGTTTTTGTAACAGATGAGTTTAGAATGTATAGTTTCAAAGTGAAAACTTGTTCAAGGGGTTACACTCATGATTGGACTGAGTGTCCATTTGTTCATCCAGGGGAGAATGCTAGAAGGAGAGACCCAAGGAAGTATCCTTACAGCTGTGTTCCTTGCCCCGAGTTTCGCAAAGGGACATGCCAGAAGAAAGATGCATGTGAGTATTCACATGGTGTTTTTGAGTCTTTGCTTCATCCTGCACAATACAGAACAAGGCTTTGTAAAGATGAGATTAGGTGTACTAGGAAAGTGTGTTTCTTTGCACACAAACATGAAGAATTGAGGCCTTTGTATGCTTCTACTGGTTCAGCCATGCCTTCACAAGAATCTTTACCAATTTCAAATGTTTCAACACCACCTATGTCTCCATTGGTAGCTGATTCATCTCCTAAGAATGGAAATTACTTGTGGCAAAATAAAATCAATCTCACTTCAACTTCATTGCAGCTGAAAAATTCTTTGAGTGCAAGGGATTTGTATCAAGAAATGGACCTGTTACATGGTGTTTCAAAGCAACCTTTAACTCCTACTCAATTGCAATCTATGAGTAGGTTTCAGCAGAACCAAAATAGGAACCATGTTCAAGCAAGTTATCCATTCAACAACATTGTTTCATCTCCTATCAGAAAATCATCAGCATTTGGATTTGATTCAACAGCTGCTATGGCTGCAGCAGTGATGAATTCAAGGTCTTCAGCCTTTGCGACACGAAGCCAAAGTTTTATGGATCGCGGTGTGTCAAGACACCATATCGGTGCTTCCGAATCCAACAGTCGGATGAACTCTGGTCTCTCAGATTGGATTTCAAATGATTGGGATGAGCTGCATAAGTTGAAAAAATCTGCTTCTTTTGGATTTAGAAATAACATGGCAGCTGCTTCGCCCGTGGCACGGACAGAACATGTTGAACCAGATGTCTCGTGGGTTCATTCGCTTGTTCAAGAGGTTTCCTCTGAGAATTCTGAGATTTTTGGTGCTGAGAGGCTACATTATGATCTCTATAAACAGAAGTTATCACCATGGGCAGAGCAGATTGTAGCATAAAGTGCCTCTTGATTATTCTTACTAAGTTTCATGTTATGTATTTATTTATTTAATTAATTGAAATGTTGTTAGCATTTAAATTACATAAGAGTATAGTTACTAGTTAGAATATAGGAAGATAGGTGCTGCCAAGAAAAAAGTTCAGGTTAGTCCAGAGAATTGGACAGCATATAGAATTTCTTCTAATTCAAGGAAAGAGTTGAAGAAATTTGGTGAAAGCAACATTCTGAATTTGTCCATTTGTATTGATTTCCCTTTTCTCAAGGGCATAATAATTGATATATGTATAAATTTGTTTTAATAATTCCATCAAATGTTTATCCTTTATTACAATAGGTGATATCTACAAATCACATTGCATTGTACATAGGCAATGACGTTTCATCTGATAACAGACGCAAATCAAATGCGTATCAATTTTTTTTGTGGTGGTCGGGGTTCGAACCTCGGACTTTACATATATTATGCATTATCGCTATCAACTGAGCTACCCTTGTATCAAGATGTCTTTGAGAGAAATCAAAAAGAAACCTCATTTCTTGAGAAGAAGTGTTAATTACCAACAATTGTAAAATTGTTTCAATTTAAATTAATCATATCACAAAGGTTGTTCAACTCAATCATTCCTCCTTGTTCTTCCTGCAGCTTTAATTCAATCATAAACTGTCACAAGTAACAAACATGTCACAAGCAACCAAACTAAATTTTAATTTTGGTTTCATCAAGCATTTTTGGAAGGATCTAAAGGACAATATGATGAGATTTTTATTTGAATTTCATCGTAATGGCAAGTTGGTGAAAGGAATTAATTGTGCTTTTAGAGCTCTTATTTCTAAGGTGGAGAGTCATCAATGTTTGACCGATTTCAAACATATATCGTTGGTGGGATGTTTAAGGTGTTGGACAAAGTGTTAGCAAATAGATTGAGAAATGTTATTAGTAATGTGATCTCCGACTCTCAATCAACATTTGTTCAAGGCATGCAAATCCTTAATTTTTTATTTTTGAAACAGCAAATTTTATTTAAAAAACCAGATAACTGCTCAAGACGAACAGAGATCGATGATTCAGAAAATACAAACTAAAGGCGCCGTATATAGGCGGAACACCCGAAAATAAACTCCAAACAAAACACCCCTACACACCACACCTAACCCAACCCTACCTTCAACACCCATGATGACAACACCCACCAAAATAAATATTACCACCTAAAACAGTCTCCTTCACAAAACGACCACTGACAAACGATATTCATAACCACCGCCGCCACTACTCATCCCAAACTAACACCCCTCTAAAAGAACAACATCGTCCTCATCACCTAAGTTGAGCCACTATCATGTAGATCAATCAGCTTCCACCACCTATCAACCTCTGGTACACCGAAACAGCCCAAAACCAAACTTGAACCAAAGAGCTGACTCCCGATCTCGAATCAAAAGCGATCGGCCCACCAGACTTCAGGATCGGCATGCAAATCCTTAATGGAATCATTATAGTTAATGAGGTAGTTCATGAGACATGCAGGTTGAAAAAAAAATTGTTATTATTATTTAAAGTTGATTTTGAAATTTACCTTATGGAAAATGGGACAAATTCACCTTATCAAAATTCACCTCTTTGGTGTCGGAGGCATCCGTGGCTACGAATTGTAAAATGGGTTGAATTCCTCTCTTATATAAGGGAGTTTCATGCGGCGTTAAATCATAATATATTATAAAAGTTATTTAAAAAATTTAACAAACGGTTGTGAGTTGATATCTATAATACACTATAAAAAGGAAACAAAAATAGAGTAACAAAAAAAGAAATCAAACATTAACACTATAAATTGGATTAGGTTTGTATGCAGTTAAGGAGAGTGTGACTGCACTGCAATCAACCACGTATTGATTGTTAGATCTAGATCTAACAGACCATATTTGATGCTCGAATTTTGTATCTATAAATAAATAAAATCAAGCTTAAAAATATGGGTCGTCTCATCTTGATCGCACAATCCAAATGAATTGATTTTCATGTGGTTAGATTTAATCCAAATTCTATAAAACAACAAGACACTAGAGGTATAGGGATTGATATTTAATGGCTTTAAGGCGGAAAAGTCGATGTAACTTTAATGTAATTTTGTCTATTTTATGAAAGAGAAAGATAAAAGAAAAATAATAAATATGATGAGAAAAAAAAATATAATATAAGAGAAAAATAAACATAGAGTAACAATGACGTTTCAATCTCAAAATCACTTAACTTCAATCCAGACTTTAGGCACCTAACAAATTTTGCACCCTAAGCGCCTGCTTCTAGAAAATGGCAAGGCAATGATTATTGTCCCACACATTAACAACACCATTTTTATCAAAAGCCAGATGAAAGAGAATAGTGTAGCTGAATTAACTTTTACTCGAATTTTTTAGGTTTGGTTCCTAATTTCGTGTCTTATATTTTTGGTGGATGTGCAAGTGTATTGATTTTATTATCTTTTTCATTTATTTTAGTAATTTTGAATGTTCGCTAGTAATTTTGTGATATAAATCCATGAAAATCCATTTTTTTAAATTCTGATTGTAAAAAAATCTTTTAAAAAAGACATAAAACTAGTACATTCCTACAAAGTCAATTAAAAATTCACGATGTTATTTTATTTTATTTTTGCAAAGTAGTCTCTCAATCTCAACTAATACCTCCGCTAAACATCATTCCATTCTTCAAGAGCAGAATAATTTCCGCTTTTAATTATTAAAAAGAAAAAGGAAAAACTGTTAAATTCAACAAAGAAGTAAAGTGTGAAAGGTGGAAGGTAAACCTTCATATTTGCATGAATGAATACATGTAAAATACCGTAGCAACTTAGTACAATAAAGTGTGGTAAATTGATTATTATAAAGACCACTAACACATTGGATCAACGAAGAAAAAACACTTAGGTTGTATTTGAGAGTCTTGAGGGGAGTTTGTAAAGAAAGAAGGAATAAGTGGAAAGAATGGAGAGCTATGAGAGAAGAAGGCTTTAGAAGGTTTAATTTTCTTCATAATACAAAATCCCCTAATTTATGGAACCAAAAAATTGCATTGGAGGAGGAATTTGGAGGGTTAAGCTAAGTTTTTCAAATACAATCTATATTGTTATAATATTTTCAAACTTAAAAATACATTAACCATAAGTACTAATTTATCATTCTTTACAAAATCACTCACTCAAAAAAATTGAAATATTTCTCTATTTTTTTCTTTTAATCTCTCATCCCTTGTAAACCCTCTATTTGGTTCGAGAATTTTGGAGGAGGGGGGATGGAATATTTTTAATTTGATGTGTTTGGTTCAATTTTTAGAAGAGAAGATAATGAGAGAGGATGGGAGCAAAATCTCAATATTATCCTCGTAACTATTTTTTTTCGGTACAAACTTTTTATTATTATTAGGTTATTTTATCTTGTAACAATTATTATTATTATTATTAGGATATATTATACTTGTAACAATTTTTATTATTATTAGCTTGTAAAAAAAACTTTTATTATTATTAGGTTATATTTTTTTTGTAAATAAGTTTATATTATCTTTGTAACAACTTTTCATCGATCTATGAAATCATAAAAACAAGCATTTTTTGTATATTTAGTTAAGTTTGAGGGTAAAATAATAAATTAATTTTAAAATTTCTCACTTCTCTTATGAACCAAACACATTTTTAATTAAAATCTCTCTCTTCTCCTCTCCTCTCTCTTTTGAACGAAACATATATTATCTCCCCTCCCCTCCCTTTTCATCCCCTCCATTAAAATCTCTCTCCTACTCTACCCTCCCCTCTCCTCCGTTGAACCAAATGGACCATTAAATTCAACAAAGAAAAACCAAGTTTTCTATAATGGCTCATTGGATCAAACTAGCTCTTATACTTTTATTTTTTATATTAAACGCAATCAATTTCGATGGTGGCTGCTCTATAGCACCAACGGTTTGCAAACCTCCACAAACATGTGTGAATACATGGAGACATTTTTTCCTACTTCACGATATATGCTGATAGATAGTAATAGAAAAAGTTGGATGCAACCAAACCCCAATGCACTAAATTTTAACGTGGTAGTTTTATTTTAACAATTTTACTATTTTCATTAATTTTATGTTAGCTAATTTTTAATTTTATTTGTTTAGTATACTATTCTGAAGGATTACATATAAGTGCTCGAGAATATTTAGTCTGATTTAATAAATGGAAACGATGTTAAGTTTTGGAAACATAAACAAGATTACCATGGTAAGTGTTCCAATTTGGATTAAGCAACATATATTTGGAAGGGCATGTAACTTTTGTATATTGGTAATCTAGCCAAGGATAATCCATATCCTATCAACTTTATCAAAGTCCAACAAGCAACGCGAACGAATAGAGTTGAACTTATATTTATTTGTCAAGAAGAAAGAAATTCTGAATTAATATAAATTCGTTATTGCTTGAATTATCATTTGGTCAATTGGCCTATAAGATATAAATTGTTACCCATCAACACATGTATTATGGAAGTGATCAAATATCAATAAAATTTCCATTCATATTTTTTGCTTAAGTCACTTTATTTTATTTTTTTGAAATAAGTCACTTTAATTAATAAAAAAAGCATAAACTCCTAAAAAAATCATAATATATTAGTATTTAATATTCATTTATTTTTTACAAGCATTTATTTATTTATTTCCTATTTGTTATTTTTCTTTATTTTATGTATTGTGAGGGTGTGTTCATTTCAAGGTTTGAAATGTTAATCTCGTGAATGTGACATTGAAAATACAAGAATCTAGTGTTTGTTTCAAGTTTTCAGAATTTATTCCCAATAATTTTATAATTTCAGAAACGTTGTTTATATGATTTCTTCTATTGTTATTCTCATGCTTAAAGGATGATAATTTAACATTTCTCATTGAAATAGAACTCAAGTTGCTATAACTTCTCATTGTAACTCACGTTTATTTGTTTTTTATTTATTTAAGTAAATAAATTTCTAAAACATTCTTAGAAAATCTAATTTTTTTTACCAAACATATAGATAAGAATGGTGTTCCTAAAAACATTATTCCTAGAAAATATCATTCAAAGAATGTAATTTCTTACCTTAAAACAAACACGCCTAAGTTATGAGGAAAATTAGGGCACTAGTTAAGAAGATTAATATAGAAATTATGTATTGGAAATTGGTGAAAAGTATATGTTTAACTTTATGAAAGTAAAAAAATTGTTGTTTTTAATGAAAATTTTCTATTTTTGACATTTTAACCATTGCTTTTAGAACACTAGTTAACAAAATCCAAGTTATAATTATCATAAACTGCAACAAGACTAAAGTAGAAAAATGTAATTAAAATTTAACAAAACCAAATTGCACTTACCTTTAATTGTTTGATTGAAACAATTTATATGCAAATGACAAAATGCAGATGAATTGAGACATATTCTGAATTGTAGGCAAAATTCAAAGGAACCATTGGTAAGATACATAAGAAACACATTTTTATGTCAAAAAACTTTAATATTAACTAACTTTTTTCCTTCAAAATCTTACACTTTGTTTTCCTTAAACACAAATTAATTTATGATTAAAATGAACAATTTTTTATTCTTATAGATTAATTCTGTATGCAATGATCGTGTAAATTTTTGGATAAATCCAAAGGCATAAAATTAAAAACAGATCTAAACAAATTAGACCAAGTTAAGTCAGAGTTAGAGTCGAGAGAGGTTGTGACGGGCTTTGCGACGAAAGCGGACTCTGTAGTGGCGCGCTATTCCAAAGTTTCATTATGTTTTCAGGTTTCTCTTTTTACCCATTTCATTTTACTCTTCACTCATGCTTTATTAGTGCACCCCACTTGTTCGATGAATTTCATAGTATCATTTTGTTATATTCAATATTATTTCAAAAATAACATTTTTATAGTTGAATCAATTTATCAAGAATTTATGTAGTGCTTGCTCTGCTGTTTTCTTGTTTGCTCATTATGCACTTGTTATTAGCTACGAGGCACCGACGTAGACACGAAACACTTCCACACCGGTAATAATTTGAGAAAATGATAGAATTGAATGTAATGACATGTGTTGGTGTTGAACACTGATTCATGTCGATCACCAAATAGCCTTCAATCAGAAATGCCGCTATTGTAGAGGTAATCAATTTACTGTTAGTTTGAATAATGAAAACCCCTGAGCGATTGTTTATTGTGCTTCTGAATTGTAAACTGAGAATTAGTTTATTTCTTCTGATTAACCCTCATTTCAGCCAATGATAATCACTATGATTTGTAGGAATTGCAAATCCCCAAGTTTGTTATATTCAGTTTTATTTGAGAGCTTACTTGGTTGTTTATCCTTTGTAGTGAAATAGCTCTGGCTAATATCATAGTGTCTTTCATGTAATCATCTTTGTATACTTTTCGATGCATTTATAAAAGAGTTTTGGTTTGACTGCAATCTGTTGTTGAATTATCTTTTCGCGGTAAATGTAAAATCAAACTCTTGTCGCAAGTAAAGTATGGGGTTTTCTGTGAGCAAAACAGCTCTCACGTTATCACGCTAGACATTAGGGGTTTGGCAGCTAGAACACAAGGTTTACTTAGATCTGGAAACAACCAATTGCTTTTATTATGACTATGCCACCATATTTTCTTCCGAGGAAAATAAAATAGCCTGCAATTAACCTTCTCTTATCTGCATAAGTCCCGGTCAAATCACAATACGTACCAATTTTCTAAACTCCCTTGAGTTGTACTTTCAGCTCCTTGATATTGGCTTTGGGTTAAGAGGTAAGGAATGTTCCTAGCTCCTGCCGAATTTGGTACGCATGATCACACCTTACCATGGAAACAGTGAGAAGTTATGGCATTGAAACAAGAATCCATGATACCAGAAGTTGATCTTGCTGATCCCAGCTGAGCTGCACTAAACTAGATTTCCATTGAGTTTATACGTCATACGCATAATTATGAGGAACAACATTTTCACTTAACGAAGATACTTGTAGCCTCTTATTGTAGCTAATGCTTGATTTCCATGGTAAGAAATTGCCTTCGCCGAATTTGAACGAGAATGAGCTTGAGGAACACATAGATTCAGCCTCTATTGAGGATTTTAAGCTCTAACATCGTAAAGATATTGGAACCAAGAGAAGAGAGAAGTTGTATTAAACCAATGTGCTTGGTAAACATTACAGATTTGAGTGAGATATATAGTTTCAAGTAAACTAATTTCTAGCTAGCTCAGAACAGATTAAAAACAGAAACTAATTTCTAACTAATTCTTCTAGATGAAAACTAACAGACTCCTAAATGCATTAACTAATCTCTTTGCATATCCACAATTCACGTAGCTACTTAGCATTTTTATGTTATTATCATTAGTGGCCATGAATTTTTATGTTCTTCAATTTTCCATGTATGTTATTGTTCTGGTAACCTTGCAAGATATGTTTTCTTTTTGTACAGGTTCAACCACTGGGAGTTACTTGGAACTTAGAGCCACAAACTTCCACAAAAGACCAATCCCAGGTAGTCTGGTCTTTATTTCCTGAGTATATTGTCTCTCTTCTGGTATATGTCTCAGTTTTCTGGAAATCAGAGTAGTATTTATTCCGTATGTAGGTTTAGTTTCATGTTTTTGCTTGTATTGTTTGAAAGGTTCATGGATCTAGGTTATAAATCGTAAGTGAACCACTATTTAAATGAAAGTTTCTTGTAGGGATGAGAAGAAATAAGCATCAAATTTCTAAGTACGAGGTTCTGTCTAAAACATTTAAATATAATTTCTGTAGGTTTGAAAGGAAATAAGCTTCAATTTTCTAGCATAAGATTCGGTCAAAAGTATGAAGTTTCCTGCAAACGTACTGAGTTGGGAAATGTTTCATCCTCATCAAAGGAACTTGACAAGATTAAACCTTTGGTTAAGATGTGTGGCATTACATCAGCTAAAGATGCTGCTATGGCAGCCGAAGCTGGAGCAAACTTCATTGGAATGATCGTGTGGCCAAACTCAAAACGTTCTGTTTCAATTTCCGTTGCAAAGGAGATATCAAAAGTTGCAAGAGATTGTGGAGCAGAGCCTGTTGGAGTATTTGTGGACGATGATGCAGAAACAATATTAAGAGCTTCTGATGCATCAAATCTTGAGTTTGTGCAGGTACGTTTTTATCCGACTTTTATGCATGTTCAACGACAGTTAAATGCTTGGTCACATTCAATCTTGAGTTTGGACAATGCAGCTTCATGGATCTGGTTCGCGGGCAGCTTTCCCATCTTTAATTCAGGAAAATCGTGTAATATATGTTCTCCATGCAAATGCTGATGGGAGCCTTTTAAACACAATTCCTGATGAAGAGTGTCCTCTGGTTGATTGGGTTCTGGTAGATAGTGCAAAGGGTGGCAGGTAAAGAGATAGGTCGTCTTGTAAGAGTTTAATTGCTAATTGCTTGTCAAACAATCAATTTTGTCAGTATAATAATGCTTAGTACTCATGAGACGTATTTGCAGCGGTGAAGCATTCGATTGGGACCAGTTTAAACTACCAAAAATTAGAAGCAAATATGGTTGGCTCTTAGCAGGAGGGGTCAATCCTGAGAATGTTCGTGAGGCTTTGTCTAGTCTCAAACCTGGAGGAGTGGATGTCAGTAGCGGCATATGTTCATCAGATGGCATTCAGAAGGATCAATCAAGAATATCTTCCTTCATGGATGCAGTACATTCTGTTCAGTACTGAGTTGCCTTAAATTATTGTGAACCTCAAGAAAGGTGATTTTGTAATTTCGAAATATATCCATTTTGTTTTTAAGTCCATTTGTATTCCCAAAGCTCTTTCTTCGATAGACTGCTTTCTAGGCATGAGAATATTGTAATGCTGGGGGATATATGGACACATACTTCATTTACAAATATGAATAAAAGAATTCGATGCTGACGTAAGAGAAGTAGGACCTACTTTAGTGTTTGTTTTCTTTTCCTTCTGTACCAAAAAAAAATAAGCTTAAAAAAAAGGCATCAAAAACAAGTGGAAAATTGGAAATGAGTCAAAACTTGTGCCTTATCCTATGATCATCGTCCCTATTCTATCTTTGATTCCTTGTTTGTACATATGTTTGGTAAGATTGAGCGGTCATTTTTATGGTCGGATATCCTTTTTCAATTTTCAGATCAGCTATGTTATGTTTTTATCACACTGAAGTTGCCAATATAGCTGCTACGATGTATAGTTCGTTCTGAGTATACATCACTATGTTGATCAGATGGTCAATAGACACTAAAAGAGTAATTTGCTTGCATTCCCTACAGACTGCACACAGTGTAGTAGCTGCAGGGATGTTTGATCTAACTTCTAAGCATGTGTTTGGAAGCATACAATATCACGGTGAATAGTCACGCTGGGTAAGAAGCTACAACTACTAGCTTTTCTAAATCACGGTGAAAATAGATCAAAACATGCGGTAGCGGTTGGTCGCAGCATAAACAAACAGGCACTAAGATGGACAAACTTGTGACAATGATGGTGAGGGGAAAGATTTTTGGAGAATCTGACTTTGATGCTTTTATCAGTTTGCCTTTGAAACTAAAAAGAGCTCGTTAGTGGTATGCTTTAATGTATATATTCTCTCTTGAAGCAGTGCCTTGACTTGGAAAAAAAGAGATGTCCCCACCATCGAACTAACGCCCAATGGAAGTGAAGTTGGAAAGTATAATAATGAAACAAGAAGCTGGTATACTGAATACACTTGAAAAACCACAAGCTATACCTTAGCTTAGCTTTTACTTTTCTCCAATATAAAGATACTAATAATTTGATCTTTGCTTTACTAAAGCATTCGATAACCAATCAACTAATTAGCCTTAACAATTTTGATTTAGGTTTGTCCCATTTTATGCCAAACACAACTAGTTGAATGACTGAAGATTGATAGTTCAATGGTTCGAAAAGATGCTTCATCTATAAACCTTAAAATGGTGAACATGAAACTTGTATGGTTACACCAAGTCACCAACTGAAAGATGAAGTATCCACAATCGTAATAAGTGGGTGAGATTGAGCAAATGGACCCAATTTAGTTCTGCCCTAATCAGGATTTCTTCATGGTATATCTGCCTATAGAAAAGAGTGCGAGACCTGAAAACATCAGTCAATTCTATAGTGCATAAGTACATATGTTGTATCATGTGTAAGGTTGTTTCTATTATTGGATCAATAAATCTCATTAGTAAATAAAATAAAATATGATGAGATTTAGTGTTTCAAATTTCAACGGTGAAAAAAAAACTTGAACATATTAGACAAAGCAAATAACAACTTCGATTGTTACCACCTGTTAGGTGAACAACAATTTGCAATCATGCACAAAACGGTGGAAATGGGAAGGAAAACAGCTAAGGCTCAATTATTTTATTGGGCAAATATCTAACAGTGGATAAACTCACAATCCCTTCATTTTAATATATTAACTAACGGAGAGCTAACAAACATTTTATTTTAAAAGTGGTTGATTTTAGAACATCATCTTTTGAAAATGCTATTAGTAATCCTCAATCATGTTAGTACTTTACTCCACTTTTTTTTGTTGAAAATAGTACTTTGCTCTACTTAGAAGAAATCATGTTAGGCAGATGGTATTCACTTCGTTATTTGAATTGTGCACATACCATTTTTGTACAAATAAATCTTTCTAAGAAAATTGAATTAAAAACTGAAGGCCAAATATCTTAGCAACACATTAATCATTGAACATTTCTCTTTAGGTAGTTTGAAATATTAAAAACTTGTGCCATATATTATATACAACTTCGTCAGAACTACCTCTTGCTAACCTTGTCAGAACTACATCTTGAAGTAATCACCAAAGAAAAAAAACTACCTCTTCAAGTGGATTTATATACAATGGTATAAACCTATCGAGCACAAACACGAACACCAAACACGGATAATAATTTGAGAAAATAACATATTCAATGTAATTATAGGTATTGTGTTGGTGTCAGACACCAATATGTGTCGACATTGAGACACACCTAATCTGAAGAGTTTCCGTGTAAACTTTTAAATTCATAAATTTTATATTTAATGTTGACCAAATTTTAGGTGTGGAGGTGACTTAACGACCCAATGAAATACTCCCCCTCCACTAAGTTGCTAACTCCGTCTCCACTCAACTAAAAAAAGAAGAAAATTCTCTCACCACCATCCATCAATAATAAAAAAACATTGCAATATAACTTTTCACACTCTCGAATATCACTTTAGATGTACATAAAATATATTTACTTAAATTTCATAAATATGTGATTTTTCAGAAATTTTGGATGGAAAAAGTTGCTCCCAAAACATTGGCTTGCAATCTGAAACTGAAAGACAAGAACTTTGTGTCTACCAAAACATCATGCACCCTTTCAACTCACTCTGACTAAGACCAACACTTAACTGAAGACTTTGAGATCACTCCTTTGCATCGCTTTCACGTATTGTCTGAAAAAGATAGACTTAGATATTGCAAATGGATTATAGGAATTAAAAACTAGATAGACCTATAATTTGGTAATGCGAGGAACACAACTCTCCTTCACCAACACTATATTCTGTCATATTAGTTTCTTCAAAGACAACCTCATTTCACCAAACCTCAACTAAACAAAAATAGCCTAATACTATGTTTAATTTATCTAAAAAAATGAATACAAAATAGATAATCTTTGTTTCTTCATCTTCTTTTTGTTCATTTCTTTCTCTATATTTTCTACCCCCCTTTTCAAATACTCAAACAAAGACCTTCTTTTATTCATTCTTTCTCTCTTGTTCTCTCCCATGCAGTTTCTTTGCTGCAAGAAAAATATTTTCTTCTCAGAAACTGTGACAATGAAAGGCAAAAAGAACAAAAGCATTTCCATTTTCTTTGTTGTTTTCTCCCTATTCCTCTTTGGTGTCTTCATGTACAACGAAGATGTTAAGTCAATTGCGGAGTTTTCATTCTCGAGGATCAAATACAAAACTCAAGAAATCCAAGAAGAAAAATCTGAACCAGACAATTCTGTTCAAAAAGATAGCAAAAACTCTGAGGAAATCCAAGAACCGGATGATTTGAAAGTCGCTGCGTTGAACAAGAAAAAAGAAGGTGAAGAAGAAAAAGAAGAGAAGATTGTGTTGCCTCAAGAAGATTGTGATTTGTTTACAGGAAAATGGGTTCTTGATAATGTGACACATCCTTTATACAAAGAAGAACAATGTGAGTTTCTTACTTCACAAGTTACATGCATGAAAAATGGAAGAAGTGATTCTTTGTATCAAAAATGGAGGTGGCAGCCAAGAGACTGTTCTTTACCAAAGTAAGCACATTAAAATTCTTTACATTTTTCAAATTTCTTGTTTTAGTTTGATAGTGTTGTTAATGTTGATTAAATTTGTATAAACTTTGTTATTAAGGTTCAAACCAAGAGTTCTTCTTGAGAAGCTTAGAGGGAAGAGGCTTATGTTTGTTGGAGACTCATTGAATAGGAACCAATGGGAATCAATGATTTGTTTAGTTCAATCTGTTATTCCTCAAAGCAAAAAGAGCTTGAACAAAACTGGTTCTCTCTCTATCTTTAGAATTGAGGTTTGTCTTCTTTAACTTTTTCTCTTTTTGTTCAAAAGTAGGGAATATATTGCATGCCAACATAATGATTAATCACAAGTATAATCCTAATAAAATGTTCCTCGTGATTAATAATGACACTCTAAGGTTAAAAAAGAATGAAAATACAAAACTTGATCAGTGTTACTGTTAGACCACAATTGGTGGACTAATTGATGATTATTTATGTTTGTTTGATCTATAAAGCACTTTTTAAAAACTGAACTTCATTTCGAATTGGTGAGATCTCATGGTCATGATTCAACTAACGCAATTGAACCGCTTAAATAACCAAACCTTAGTAATGATCGATTCAAAGTTCAATCAATTGATTCATCTGGTTTGGTTCGATTTTTAAAAGGCCAATACAAAGTCACATTTTGACTAATATGGCACTGGAATATTGTTGCAATATTTTCGTTAATTTAGGTAGACTTGTTGTGGGCCGTTGAAATTGACTAGCTGGCTGGTTATGTTTGTGTGTGTGTGCAGGATTACAATGCTACTGTGGAATTCTACTGGTCACCATTTCTTGTAGAGTCAAATTCAGATGATCCAACATTGCACAGTATATTGAACCGTATTATCATGCCTGAATCAATTGAAAAGCATGGTGTCCACTGGAAAAATGTGGACTACCTCATTTTTAACACATACATATGGTGGATGAATACTGGCAATATGAAAGTCCTGTAAGCATGCACAACATTATATCATATATGAATATTATTGGACCTTATAACTATATTAATTTTGGAGTAAATTAATGAAACTTATATGTGTGCTTCTTATGTTTAAGGCGAGGGTCGTTTGATGAAGGATCCAAGGAGTATGATGAAGTCCCTAGACCAATAGCATATAGGAGAGTCCTTGAGACATGGTCAAGATTTGTGGGTAACAACATTGATCCAAACCGCACCAAAGTTTTCTTCAACAGCATGTCCCCTCTTCATATCAAGTAAATAATTATCAGATCTTAATTTCTTCAGTTTCTAACTTCTAGTTTTTCACTTTTTTGTGTTAACTTATGGACTATACATGAATTGTGACATTTATGATATGATTTTTTACTAATATTTGACCTTCTAGGAGTGAGGATTGGAACAATCCAAATGGAATAAAATGTGCAAGGGAAACTACACCAATTCTCAACATGTCTACTCCATTACAAGTAGGCACAGATCATCGTCTTTTTGTCATTGCTAAAAATGTGACAAAATCAACAAAAGTGAAAGTGGATTTTATAAACATCACCAAATTATCAGAGTATAGAAAAGATGCACATACTTCTGTTTACACAATACGTCAAGGCAAAGTGTTAACTCCAGATCAACAAGCTAACCCTGCTGCTTATGCAGATTGTATCCATTGGTGTTTGCCAGGGTTACCTGATACATGGAATGAGTTGCTTTATACGCGTATTATCTCTCTTTCTTGACCAACAAGGCAACAGTGAATAGATATATTTGTGACATTTTTTTTGTTGCTTTATTTTTTTCACCTTATTGTTTTAGCTTTTGTTAGTTTTGTCTATGTAATTCTTGTAATTTTTTCTTTGGAAATTTAATTTTTAGCTTTCTATTTCTGTTTGCTGTGCTCTGAAGTAGAGCAAGCACCTCAATTGTACAATGAATGCAGAATATCAAAAGAAAATAAAGTAATTTACACATTGTAAGTGACTGAACAGTGGCGCAACAATATTTTTCTTAAGAGCTTTGGTTTAATTATGCTTCAAGGAAAAAATATATATTTTACAATTACACGATATCACGAAAACAAAAGTTTGCAGAAAATCATTCACATGTATATTTCTTTTTGGAGAGAATTAAATCAGATTTTGGGGAATACATCCAATCTTGACTTGGATCATAGGTCTGGCTCCCATCAATTTGACCAAGTGAAAACCCAAGTCTTGCACACGATCACTAGGAATCTTTTCTAGTATATATAAAACAAAGTGTTAAATTAAATGTCAGCTACAACGAGATTCAAAATTGTGTAAGCATGAGTCCCCAATCTTGTGTGTGGCTCCGCCCCTTGGATTTTCTAAATTAATCGTCAACCCACCACACTATATGTCTTGACTCCCTTCCAATTATTCACAACTACTTCAAAGTCGATACAAAGCTCCACAGCCTAGAACTCCATCAACCGAGCCAAGTGTAACCCTTCAAACACCACATACAATTCAGCAGTAAATGCATTACACGCACCAAGGAATTTAGCAAAGCCACGCATCCAATTACAGTTGGAATCCTGCAATAAGCCTCCACGGCCTGACTTCAATCTGCTTTTACTCGCACTATCTGTATTTAATTTAACCTATCCCATTGGAGGGGTAGTGCTGCTTGGGGATATCATGCAGCTTATTATTATGCAAGGCAATATTATAATGACTCAAACTTTGCTAAACTACAATCCACGGTTTGTGTGGTCTTACAAAATCCAGGCTATGCAAATCCTTGTTCCTCCAAAACCGAAGAAGATGACAAGCTACAGCCCAATATACCTTCCATTCAAAATGAGACTTGCAAATTGGAGAATCAGTCATATTTAGCTCAATCCAACGCATCAGGTCCAATGAGATTCTCACATGGGACAATCCTTTTGTACATGTAAAATTGTTTCCGCTTCAGTTTCACAATTTGCTTTTCTGAAAATTGGTCATCAATGTTTCATGCAAAACAATCCAAATTTGACTCTTTCTTGAACCCGCAGCTGCCAAATTTGATTCCAAATCTCGTGATTATTGATGTAACTGGTACTGCATAGCAAATGGTAAGCTGCAGAAACCGTGAATTTACCATTCATATCACCCGACCTACACCTCAAATGGTCCCCTCCGTCTCTACTAGGCAGCACATGATAGCTATGATTCTCTGCAAGGCATTCAGAATACTACCCTGACCCTCAAAATCAGCTAGACAGTGATTACTATTAATCCAATTGCAAGTGCACACATCAACTGTTTCACCATCACCAACAATCCAAAATTCAAACTTTGAGTCTAGTCCAGTAGCTTTATGCATCACCACATTCTGATTCATGTTCCCCTTGTCATACTTACCTCTTAGCACAGGACACCACAACTTAGTATCATTGCTCCAGAGCTCGAACCCAAGCTCCACAAAACAAGCATCATTCATAACCTCCAGTCTTCTCAACCCAAGACCCGCAAATTTCTTTGGTATTGTCACTTGCATCCAATTCACAGCATAAAATTCCCTTCCATCTTCCGAATAAACCCAAATAAAGAATGTTGAATCTCATTCAAACAAGATGCATTTCTCATAAGATATATGTATACAGCAAAATTTAAAGATGTGGAGAATCTCTGCAAAGTCTAAAAACAAAATTGAATTGGCCCTTAATTACATCTCTTATGCTTCTTCTTTTTTAAATAATCTCTTACCCTTTTAATCTAATATGTTCCCATTGATGCTGTGCGTATAAACAGAATTTAAATAAAAAAAAATTATGCTACCAAATTGTAAAAGAATCATAGTTTACCAGAAACAATCACTTCATTAGATTTCAATCTAGTTAAAACTTACAAAGCAACAGAACCAAGTAAAAACTAAAATAAGCATATTATATTATAAGGAACAATCACATGTTCCAATTTCATATCTAAACAATAATACACAAAAGAGTGCTTCTTCTTCTTTTTCCTCATCAACCTCCGAATCCATAGAGAGTTCTTCCCTGCCTCTTCAAAGCATAGACAACATCCATGGCGGTAACTGTCTTCCTCCTTGCGTGCTCAGTGTAAGTAACCGCATCACGAATCACATTCTCCAAAAAGATCTTCAAGACACCTCTGGTTTCCTCATAGATCAAACCACTGATCCTCTTCACACCACCTCTTCTCGCCAAACGACGAATCGCAGGCTTAGTGATACCCTGGATGTTGTCACGAAGAACCTTCCTATGCCTCTTTGCACCTCCCTTTCCTAGACCCTTACCTCCCTTACCACGACCAGACATTTTCAAGAGATGAAAATTTGAGAAACGAAGAAGATTTGAGAAATTTGGGGAATTAGGGTTTGGTTTTGAATTGGAGTGTGAAAGAGAGAAAGGGGATCTGAGTATTTATGAATGGGAGGGAGCGTGAGAGCGGGATGAGTAAGAGGGAACTTAAATTTGTGTTTTGATTTGAGTCGTTGGATTTGAAGTAATAGACGGTTTAAGATTGCGGTCCGTGCGTATTGCGGTAAGGGAATGATCAACGTTGATAAGTGTATTTCAACGGTCCGATTTGATTTTGTTGCTACTGAGCGGATCGGCATTTCCTTTGTGTAGTTTTTGTGTTTTTCCACTTTTACCAGCTAGGCTACTTCCATAATGCGTTTTTTTTTTGGGCCAGCTAATATCATTATCAGTATCTTTTTCAAGTCTATAGCATTGTTTTCTTTTTTTATCCCTCTACTTTGAAGCCGTCTTGAATATTTGTCTAAGAAAAGATATTTAACTCATATCCTTCGTGCAAAAAAAAAAAAATTATCTCATATATTCATCAATTTTGATCACATGGAATTTCGGTACGTTCTTTGAGAAAAAATCATTACGTAGTTTTGCTACTTCTCTAATCATCATTTTTTTTTTGAACCGGTAAAAAAATAAAAAATATTTGTTGATTTTTGGTGAGAAGAGTAATGTAAGGGTGGGTTGTGGTATAAAGTGTTGGTAGTTAAGGGTGGTCATGTTAAGGGAGGGATAGCAAGACATCTCTGAATGTGAGAAAAATACAAGAAGGGGAAGTTGAATTGTGTTAACTTTCGCGTCTCTTAAAAGATTGATTCTGTTTTTCAGGATCAGAGTCTGAACAAGTTCAGGTTCTGATGGAAGATCAGAGTCTGTTGCAGCGGAATATAGTAAAGAAATAAGGAAAAGAGAGACCATAAGTAATAATACAGGTTCCTTCCACAAACCAGAAGTAGTCTTGTCCCTCTTGCACTTCCAAGGAGAGTTCGCTAAAATGTAATAATCAATAACAAGTTGCTCGAGCACACAGCAAGAGACTTTCAAATGCTCAAGCACGCAGGCAAGAGACTTCAAATGCTCAAAGACACACCTAAGAGACTTCTATTGCTCAAGCTCACAAGCAAGAGACTTCTGACACAATTTACAGAAAATTGAATAAGAGTCTGAACACTTAATATACAATCAGTGGTGTTCCAATTACAAAACAATAAGACTCTGTTTTATGTGACACTTATAAATTCTAGGATAAACAAGTTTGTAAGAATTTCCTAAGTTGTTGATGTGTTTTCTTGACTCAGGGAGAATAACAAAATAGCGTAATAGCTCAAATAGTTCGTTCAGAGTCAATAGTCTATTCTCCAAGTCTTCACTCCTTTATATAGAGGTTGTAGAGAGACGTTGAGACAATCTAGCACATCACAGAGTCATCTAGAAGTTTGATCAAATATTGTTGATATGTTGCTTGATATGGTAATCGTCCTTCAATACAGATTTTGAATTTCATTCCATTTGAAGTGATAATACCACTAGACACAGCTGTCAGTAGTACAAGTAGTGGAGTAGTGGAAAGAGGGTTCGTACACAATACTCTGTCCTTTTCCTGCATTCTTTGTCGCAAAGCATCTCATACTTAAGTTGACTTGAAATTAGGCTTACTCCAAATGAACGTTTCTTTGCAACGAAATGCCTTCAGAGATTCATCTAAACAAATTCTTGAATTGCAATCTTCAAACTCTCTGTAGAACTTTTAGACTCTGCTTGAGCTTCAGGCTCTCTTCAACTCCTTCAGACTCTCTTTGTTCTTCAGATACTTTAAGTCTTCATAACCTCTTGTTTTGCACTTCTTCGAAATAGCTTCTTTAGACTCTCCGAGTCTTGCACTTCTTCGAAACGACTTCTTCTAACTCTCCAAGTCTTCAGAAGCTCTCGAAACAGCTTCTGATGATTCTTCAACCTCTCTAGGTCTTCAAAATCACTTGCAACAGACTTCTTTGGGATTTTGCTCTTCATTTGTTCTTACAGAATACTTACTAAGATTAAAATCTTTTGACTAAGATCCTGCACACTTAAAACAAATATTAGCATATCCAATTGACAATTTTTAATACCTTGTTATCATCAAAACTAAAAGTGGTATTGTTAAACACCCTTTGTTCCAACAATCTCGTTGGTGGAAGGACTTGTTTAGCGTTACATAAGGTATACATGCGCATAATTATAGGTGATTTGTGGAAGGTGTGTTGCAGAAGATTGGTGATGGAGAAAATACATCATTTTGGAAGAATCCATGGTTAGATATAGGTCTTTTGTGTTCTCGATTTAGTCATCTTTTTTACTTGTTTGAGCATCGTGGTATTTCTCTTACTGAGATAAGGAGGTTACGCTAAAAGTAGATGGGCAAGATTCAAAGTGGCAGGAGGATACTTTTTGCTTGGGAGGAATAGTAGGTTGCAAAATGTATTTCCTTGCTGGATAATTTTGTTTTACATGACAGTGTTGCATACAAATGGATTCAGGAAAATATGCTCGAGAGGAAGGCTATTTGGTAAAATAAGTTTATCATTTATTGACTCAATTAGAGTAACTTATATGTGCTCCTTCCACATATATTATTTGAAACAATGTTGTGCCTCTTAAAGATAATTTGATTCGTCGTAAAGTTGCTCGCTTAGGCTCATTGTGTGTTCACAAGGTTGTGAAAATGAGGAATCTATTAATCATTTTTTAATGTGTTTTTTTGTAGCATTTTGTTTCGTGTTTTGTGGTGGTTGAGAGTTTGTAGTGTCTCACCGTCTGATGTTTTTATGCACACTTTGCAATTGGTGGTTCATATTTATTTTGTAAGGACATTTGTCATTGGAGACGAACAAAGACACACAAGACTAAACGACAAAAAGACGGTGACGTATATAGACGGAAAAAACCCGAAAGAAAACTTATACACCCCGTACATCAAAGACTAAATTCAGAAAACCAACAAAAGACATCAGCCAACAAAGAATTGCCATCAAAACCAAGAAAGCGCAACACCAAAAACAAAGGTACGCCACCACACATCATGTGCCAACAAACATCGCACCAAAAACAAAGGTTTATGACTATGTAAGTAACTGAATTATTTGGTATTTCTTAAATAGACTACCACTAAAAAAATTGAGTCCCTAAATTTGTTAAAATTGTCCAACTAGATCTTTAGACTATTTGTTAATCAAGTCCATGAACTTTTAAATATGTCTTCCTATAATTCACTCATCATTTCAATGCTCCAATAGAACCACAACAACAATAGCAAAGTGCACTATCTTTTCAACACAACTTGTTAAAACTTAAGACAACATATTAACGTCAAATACAACGATGACCGGTTAAATGAACTCTTGACAACGAGAAGAGGAAGACGAAAGATATGACAACGAAAAAAAAAGGATAGAAATGTTATTTTCATAAAATAAAAAGTTGTTAAACGTGGGTAAACGGAATTTAATGTAAAAATATAGATTCATATCAAAGTATACAATTCAACATCATTAAAGGGAGAGGGGGTAAAGTGCACATGAGTGGGGTGTTAAAACTAAGGGTGTAAATATCACTATCTAAAACAACAACCAATTAGACATCAAACCCATCAAGCCCGGCCCATTCCAAATCCACCACCTCATTCATGCTATAAACTTCTTCCTCTGCCGCTAGGGTTTTGTTTCTCTGCTCTCACCATTTTTGCTCCGAAACAAAATCCATCGATTCAATCAAAATGAGGTACGTAAACCATTAAATCATTCTATATTTCCATCTAATTTATGCTTTCCGATTCAAGATTATAGTAAAATCGTTGTTAAATAATGTAATTGAAAAAAGTGCTTTTTTCTGATTGATTTGTGTTTGATGGGTTTGTAGTAAGCTTCAAAGTGAGGCAGTGAGAGAAGCAATCACAGGAATCATGGCTGATTCCAAAGAGAAGAACCGAAAGTTTGTTGAGACCATTGAACTTCAAATTGGTCTCAAGAACTACGACCCACAAAAGGATAAACGTTTCAGTGGCTCCGTCAAGTTGCCTCATATCCCTCGTCCTAAGATGAAGATTTGTATGCTCGGAGACGCCCAACATGTCGAAGAGGTATATATCTCTTTGTAGATCTTATCATTGTTGTTTCATTCCAATTTAATTTGTGTTTTTTGATGTGACTATTGTTTGTTATCATTTGATGATTTGTTTATTGTTAAAATTATACAGTGCTTTCGAAATAGTATTTAATTTGTATACATCGACGTTGTAAACTTTTTTACATGTGCATTCATTCAAACTATGCTACATAGATATATGTAGAGAATGGCGCAATGACGTGATTTGATACCATTGGTTTATGGAGATTAGTCTGTTCTAGAAAATCTTGTGCTATTGTTCAGACTTTTTTTTAGTTTGAATTACGAAGTTTTATGCTAGATTTTAATTTTTATTTTGTCCATCTTTATTGAATGTTGCAAGAGATTTGAAATCACTAATTTGATAGCTCATTTCTTTTCAAATAATGAGATAAAAATATCAACATTTACAATATCCAATATAAGATAAATTCTATTTGTAAAATCCTAATAAAAATCAGTGGTGCTATATAATTGTGAGTTGTATCAGTTGTTCACTACGTTGTCATCATAAAAAGGTTTCAGCAGTTTTGCTAAGCCGAGAGAGCATGACAGTGATTAGAATTAGAGAGGCCTCTAGTGAGAATACCCAATGTCATTGATTGATATATATTGTACCATTTTGCTCTTAATCCCAACAAAAACACAAACACCAACAAGAAGTTTAGAATTTGAGGGTGCCGCCAATCCCTTTTCATCTAAGGGTTTGGTTTGGTATCTCATGTTTTGTCTTCGTCTTTTTTCTCCTTTTCTTTTTTCTTTTGTCCCTTCTGTTGAATTGGGTTTTTCTCACTGTGACAGATCTTTCATAATATACACTTGATATGAGCCCTGCTCCCATCTGATTTTCCTTTGTTATGTCTATGAGTGGCGAGCACTTTTATTTTCCATTTTCCTGAGTTTTTTCCGTACTTAAATAGTGTTTGTTTTTGGCACTGATCCAATTTCTGATGGGGAAACACATATTGTTTTCTTTTTGAAGATTCGGTGCGTACAGTAAAGGCTTGATTATAGCTACTGTTTCTTTCTGATCAACATGATTTCCTTTAAAAAAAAAAAGGATCTGAATGTTTTCAGAAAAACGGTGGGTTTGTTATAATTAGGCAGCGGCCAGACAACCGTAGACATGGAATCCACAGATGCTGCGTTTTTTTATCTCACCATACTACTAATTTCATCTCATATTTTTTATTCTATCTTAAATCCAAATTCCTAAACAAGCAATTGATGACTATTAGGATTACTTGCTTTTTAAACTGTTTTGAAAACACTACACTGCCACTCCTGAATTTGTACCATATATGATATGATAAAACTATTCATACTGAACAACAATGTTCTTTGATGGCATTTTTGTTTATTCTTCGATAGCTAAAAAGATATGACACGGTTATCAAACTGTTTTATGAATATTCAATTCGGTGTTGTGGGTTATCACAAGTTTAAATACTCAAGATCATTGCTTTATTGTTTATAGACCTTATCTTTGTTTCTTACTTCCAGTTTAGTTTTGCAATTTTTGTTGCCATAATTTCTGTATTTTACTATTTGTAATTAGTTCAAATGATACAGTGCTTCTGAAGTTTTATATTTTGTGATTTTCTATATTATTATAAATGGATAATGGTAATTAGTTAGAACTAAGAAGTTCTGCTTTTAAAGTGACAAATAAGTTATTACAGAAGGATTACTTGTTTTCTGAACATAAAATAATAATGCTCTTTAGTAACTATTCTTCCACTTTTTGCCTAGTCATTTGTTTTAATCTATCACTCCAATTTGCAGGCAGAGAAGATAGGTTTGGAATCAATGGATGTTGAAGCCTTGAAGAAGCTTAACAAAAATAAGAAGTTGGTGAAAAAGCTAGCCAAGAAGTACCATGCTTTCTTAGCTTCTGAGGTAATCATTAAGCAGATTCCTCGTCTTTTGGGTCCCGGTCTCAACAAGGCAGGCACGTGTTTCTCTTGGTTCAGGTTTTACATTTTATTACCGGAAATACAAGTGTTTAGCTCTTTTGCTTTGAATATTTGATAATTACACTTGTTGTCTATTTATCAATATCTTATCATTTACGTTGTTAATCTTTTGATTTTACAGTACTAGTTTTTTAAAAATCATTAAATGAATTATGCACTGTTCTTTTGTTATTCATATCCTTTTAATGATTTGCCTTTTTTAAAAAATATATTTTATTTTGTCCTTACCTTACTTAAGATTTCATAATTCAATTATGGCCTAAGTTGTTGATTTTTATGTTTTGCATTACTTTACAGGGAAGTTCCCAACACTTGTCTCTCACCAAGAATCTCTCGAGGGAAAGGTCAATGAGACAAAGGCTATGGTGAAATTTCAGCTAAAGAAGGTGCTCTGTATGGGAGTAGCTGTGGGTAATGTTAGCATGGATGAGAAGCAAATCTTTCAAAATGTTCAACTCAGTGTTAACTTCCTTGTCTCCTTGTTAAAAAAGAACTGGCAGAATGTGAGTGTTCCTTTTATTTCATCATTGCCTAAACACATTGCTCTATTTGCTTCTATTTTACCTTTTTTTTTGGTAAGTTACAAGACAATATGAATATCTTATATGCCCTCTAGTGAAATGGTAGCATGATGCCCTCTGCATCGTTTGCGCCTGCAACCTGACATGTTTTCTTCATTTGAACACATGTTTGCTTTATTTTTATTCCTTGAATTGTTGTAATATCTGTGTACAAAATCTGACCTCAAATTAGGGGTAAGTGGTTTGACAATTGTTTTTTTGATTTGCATCATGTTGAATGTGTTTGCTTAGATAATTTTCAGATTGTATGCTAGTTGAAATTTTTTCACAACGATTTATGGGCTTATTCTTTATCTCTACTGCGTTTTTTTTGTTGTCGTTTCTTCAATATCCTAGGAATATTCAGTCGGATTGAACTAGACATTTATCTAATATATCCTACTGTTGATTTCAGGTTCGGTGCTTGTATCTGAAGAGTTCGATGGGAAAATCTTACCGTGTCTTTTAAGGGAGCTTATTTCCATTCATTATTCAGTATTAAGTGAACTTGTCATCTCATCCTTCAATACATTTGTCCGAATAGTTTGATAGAAATTTTATCTTGTTGCAATTTTGTTGGATTGTTTATGGTTAAATTGTTGTTTTTATGTTTGAATATTTGATAATGTTAGTCATGCTATTACCTGATGATTGGTATTTTTGTGTTACACTCGTCTTGTTACAATGAAATGAACAAATCTTGTGGCAAATCATGAGAGATAAATTGAAGTTACACGTAAGTGTGAAAGATAACCATGCATGCTAAAATAACTCTGATGTAAGGTTGCCATTTTAATCGGTTTAAGAACCTTTATTTACTATAGATAGATTGGACCCTTATTTACGGCTTCTAGTGACAATTGTGGTCAATATCATGCTATCTCACTTTTATGTCCAGGGGACGATTTAATCCAAAATTATATGCAAATAAATGTTAATGATACTATGATTTATCTTTGACTTTCCATGTATGCATCTATACAAAGAAGTCTTATGGAAATAATTGGTAGTATTATTAGGTTTACATCTTTTCACCCTTCATGTTCTTTCTTATTAGGGGGCAAAAAAAAAAAAAAACTAAAACAGTTCAGTTTGGTAACTAAAATAAGTTATTTTATTTAGCAAACAGTTCGGTTTGGTTCAGTTTTCATCCAAATTGAACCATGCCCACTCCTAGTTCTTATACGCTTCATTTTTCAACATGATTTGGAATTGCACAACCATTTAAGTGAAGAACCGAGTGATATATTAATTCGTCCGTTATAGGACCATCAAATGCAATTTAGAACTTTAAAGTAACAAAAATCATATATTTTTTTATTTCCATGACCTTAATCAGGATTGTAGGTCTGACCCCCTCCAATTTTCAAATCAATTTTCGACGTTGGTAAAAAGACTAAAATATGTTTTTGGTCCATGCAAATATAGCAAATTTGGGTTTTGGTCCATGTTAATTTTTTTTTGAAAAATGTCCTTACAAAATATTTTGTTTTTTAAAATAATCCCTAAACCCATTTTCTTGCTGATTTGTCCTATTTCTGCCTTTGCGGCAGATGTTGATTGTGTAATGTTGGCCACGTGTCATCCAGGTGGCAATTATTTATTTTAAAAAATCAAAGAATATATTTTATATTTTTGAAATAAAAAAAAACAAATTAATCGTATTCATCTTCCATTGTTTATTCATCTTCTTCCTGAAAAAACTATTGCAACATGTATAGATTTACAAGGGCAGACGAATTGCGTTGTCGAAGAAGACATATCAACTATGAAATCTAAAACACAGCAACAACAATTTGTTACCAGTCAAGATGCCACCCAAACGGGTCAAATGTTGAAACAACGATAGGAAAGGTAAAATCTAGATCGAACAAGAAATTGTGGTGGTAGCGACCACCGTGTGAGGCGGCCAGTCCAAACCCATAGTGGGTTATTGTTCATAGTTTTCTCTGGGGTTACTGTTCGTTTTCTTAATTAAAAGCTTCTCTCTCTAAACAACACTCACAACTCATGTTTATGTTTAAGCGTGTGATTCAGAGAAACCTTGAATTTTGAAATTGAAAGTTGAGATTTTGAGCAACCTAGAAATTTGAAATTGAAAGTTGAGATTTTGAGAAACCCATGTATTTGAAAGTTGATGCTGATGAAGGTTATGGAGAAGAAGAAGATGAATTCGTTTGAACAAGAATTGAGTACGATGAAGAAGGATAAAAGGAGGATTGAGATCAAAGAAGACAAACAAATTGAAGGATGGAATTTATGGATGAAACTCATTCTGATTCTATTTATTTATTTTAAATTTTGAAAAACAAATTTTATTTTTATTAAAATGATTTATAAAATATTATAAAATACTTGAAAGCCACGTGTGTCTTAATTCACGTATCTTACATTTCTATATATTTGTGTTTGCGTTAATTTAGATCACCAGACAAAATCCATACGAGAATGTATGTGGATTTATGTTTGTATCGTGAATTGAGAACTGGTTTCATTTCTCAAAACAAAACAAAAAGAACAAAAGTTCAACAAACAAATTAAAGATTGAAATGAAGCTACATAGAGATGAATTGGAATGAATGAGGGAATTAGAAGTTATGGCAGAGAACAAGTGCTGGGAAAAAACATTAAAAGAATGAAAATAACAAAAGAGAGAAGATCTAGTGATAAGAGAGCAATGGTAGAAAACACACACAAATTAAAGTCGATGTCTTTGTAAGCATGTATGTGACGATGTAGGTAGAACGAAAAAGAAAAAGCACATAGCAAATTTGTGAGAGAGGTGAAGATTAAGATTAGTAGTAGAAATTATAGGGTTTGTAAAGTTAAAATGGGACTAAGGGCTATTTTGGAATTATGATAAAATATTATTAAAATGGATGAAATCGAATGTTTTAGGGTGTAACTAGAAAGAACCTACATAATGGATTCAATCATAGTCGAGGTTCAGTACACAACCTTTGTGTTATATCTAGCCACCAAATTTTCTTCTTCAAACTACTTGATATGAGATTTCGACCAAGATAAATGCAAGAACATGATACATAGCGTCTATCATTCTGATTTTTTGCCCAGTCAACATCACTATAAGCACGAAGAAAGAATGGTTGTCATACAGTTGTTGGTTGAAGAAGAAGGCCATGTGAGATGAACTCGTTTAGATATCTTAGAATCTGCTTCACAGCTCGTGAGAGAGATTCACGTGGATGTGTCGTGAACTAAGCTACCATGTCCACAGTGAAAGTTATATTTAGCCTTGCTAAAATAACATAGTGTAATGAGCCTTCTACAAATATTTACATGGTAGTGTCAGGTAGAGTGTGAGTCCCAAAGTTACAAAGTATGCAGAGCACTAGATGATAAATGTTTAACCTTGATGCCTATAAATTAATCTAGCTATCTCTTTTGTTCAAGTAAACTGATTGTCTAGTTTATGAATTAAATCTTCAATAAATTTAGGTGTAGTGTCTCTATTATGACAGCATATGCCTAAAATAATACATAGATGCATACACCACCTTCTGAGTAAATTAGCAAAAGAAAGACCACACTTCCTTTAATGGAAGCCGTATTGAAGAAAATAATTTGGAAGTCTTTCATACCAAACCTTGGGGCTTGTTTTGAGCCACATGTCAAGCTTGCACGTCAACGGTTTATCCAAGAACTCATATCATAAAGGTTGGACCATATATACATCTTTTCGTAAGTGACCAATCAAGAAGGCGTTGTTCACGTCGTTTGTTGGATGAATCATTTAGTTGTCACAGCTAAGGTTGAGATAACTCGGATCGTAGCAGGTTCGATGACTGGAAGGAAGGTTTCTTTGAAGTAAAAGTTAGCTTGTTGATAGAAATCCTTCAGCTTCTAATTTAGATTTAGACATGTTTATTTATGCTACCATTTGGATTTTCTAAAATCCTAAAAATCATTTTTACTCGTTAACTTTCTAAAATCCGACATTTCATTTTTCTTATTGCTCTGAAAAAATGCATCTCCTTCACTTTTATTTTGTTTTGTACAAAGTATTTACAATATACATTTTTATATACAATCATTCCAATAGTTTTTATTTTATTTCGAGAGGCAAATACTTAATAACTTATATATAATTTCAAAATACCTGATAGCTTATACACATGCACAATTTATTTTTTTGGGTGTCTGGAATCGAGAAACTCAAACCTTGCATATACTATGCACTGTTCTTACCAATCGAGCTTAGCTCACGGAAACACGCTTAAATCAACACAACACATCAAAAATCAAAAATAAAAAACAAACAATTAACACAAAACATAAATTTAACTAGGAAAACCATACCAAAGCCTTTTGAAAAAGCTCTTGTCTAATTAAACTTCTTTTAAAAAAAAAAATATAAATACAAGTAAAGGGTAACGGCCCAGCGGGTCATTTACAAGTTAGGCCCAAATCTTTCTTGTGAAGATAGTAGCCCTAATTTTTTTTTATATAAAAATATGCACCGCACACTCACATATTATTCCCTTTCACTTGTTGTTGGCTTAGTGCATCTTCATATTTCCTAACTCTCTTCGTCTTCATCTTCTTTTGTGTATGCACAACCCACACCACTTAACTTGTCAACTTCTACACAATCTAGTTACAAGGTGATGTTTTCATGAGTATCTATTGATGTGGCTATAGCCACACCGTACCATATGATGGATGCAACCATGTTTCCCACCCTCACAAGATTCACACTCATTACACCTTTTCTCTCACCCCCACCAAAGTGACAAGTTTACATAACCCATATACAAATTTTAAGAGAAAAGTTATTTCCCCCTACCCACACCTTTCTCACACAATAAATAGAAGAAAGAATGAATGAGGATCTTGTGGAGGAAAAATAAAACAATTGTTGAAACGGGAAGAAAAAAAAGCAGAAAAGTCCACAATTTTGTTGAGTCTCTCCATATTTGCTACAATTTTTCGTGAGTTAACTACTTGTTTGATTTTATGGGATCTTAGGATTTCTGAAAAATTAAGGTTTTTATAAATCATAAATAATCCATGATTGGTTGCTTTTGATGCAGTTTTTTTTTATATAGATGTACTATTGTCAATAGGTTCATACCAATCACAAATTAAGAAAAAAATCACGAGATCCCTAAAAATAAAAATCGGAAGACCCAGTCTAAATCTAAACCGGAAGACTCAATCATGGATTATTTACATTGTTAGGAAAAACTCAGTTTTTCAAAAATCATGAGATCCCTAAAAATCAATTATGTAGTCAACTTTCGAAAAATGATAGCAAATATGGAGAAACCGAGAACAAAATTGTAGCCCTTTCTTCTTTCTTCTCCCTTTTCAAGTTTACAACAAATTTTTGTTTTTTTTTGTCTTCCACAAGATCCCCTTTTATTCTTTCTATTTATTGTGTGAGAAAGGTGTAGATATGGTGAAATGATTTTTGCCTTTCAATCAATACATGGGATATGTACGCATGCGACTTTGGTTGGGGTGAGAGAAACAAGGTTATGAGTGTGAGAATTTTGTGTGGGTGATAGATATGAGATTACATAAAGTGTTTTGCGTGCAAAACTCAATTCTATGGAGCCGCCTATAATAAAACCTTATCTTTTTCTACTTTCTTCTCCTTTTTTAACGGTTATTCTATTATTTTCTCCACAAGAACTTCATTATGTTCTTCCTTCTATTTATTGTGTGAGCATGACGTGGGTAGGGGTGAACTGATTTTTGTCCCAGAGTAATTATTTGGAGTGTTTAAGTATGTTTTTCTTTTGTCGAATGACAAATATTAATAATTAGTTGTTAGATTAATTTTCTCTTCTTTATACAGGTTTGAAAGCATATGACTTTGGCGGGGTGAAAGAAACAAGGTTATGGCCTTACGAGTGTGTAAGTGGGTGAATTTAGTGAGGGTGAGAGGTATGAGTTTACATAAAGTATTTTGCATGCAAAATTCAAGTTTACCCCAAGTTGTAAAGCAAATCCTAACTTGTCATTATTCTTATTTATACTTTTATTCGTATAATCCTTGATCTTTGAATCAATTTCTTAATTCTGGTCACAGTGGGAAAGATGCGGTGTTTTCAATCGTTGGTCAGAGAAAGGAAGGAGATTGAAGTTGTTGTTGTTGGGTTTGAGACATCTTCTATGGAAAAGATGAAGAGAAAAGGTTGTTTCGTTGTGACAAAGGGAGAGAAAACAGAGCCATTTTCAACTGTGTAATTTAAACATGTGTTTGAATTGTGTGATTTTGTGTTTTGATGTAACTGATGAAGATAGTTTGTGTTGTTTTAATGTGTTGATGAAGAGTGAGTCTTGTTGTTGTTGATTGATGATTATGGGTTTTGTTTAAAAAAATATGTTTGTTTTTTTCTTCCTTTTCCTGGGTTTGGTGTTGATGGTTTATGAATATGGTGATGAAGGTGAAGAAGACAAAGATTGATGAAGAAGAAGAAAATCTTGATTTTAAATTTGAAATTTTGATATTTACGTTTTTTCAATTATTTTTTCTCTATGGACATTTGAGTTTTTTGTTTTGGTCCCTCTCAAACTATCCACTTATCATTATGTCAGTCCACGTAAGCCACAAGCGCCATTTTAGCCTTCGCCAGACCGGTCTCCGTTTGCCAGCACATCATATTTTAGAACAAAAGAAATACAGGGACGAAAATCAAAAACACGCGAACTTAGAGGGACAAATTACATATTTAAGCCATTTTTTTATTACAGGGTAGTTTTTCATACTTCATATATACTATAGGGTCAATTTTAACTTTTAACCTTTTCTCCTGTATCTACTTATGTGAAGTGAATCATGTCTCCTGATGGAAAAGTTGAAGGTCATGTCCGATATGAAGCCTTCAAGCGGACAATTACAATTTTTTTAACTCCCACCGACAAGTTGGATGAGTTGAAGACACAATTTAATCAATACTAAGTTCATCTTGGTAAAAATCAACCACATGTCATGTTGGTGTACAAGTACCATGCATAGATCCGTAGAATGATAACGACAAAGGAACTACCGTTTATCATGCAACGATGCTTAAGGATGTTGTCGATGTAGCATCCATGCCCGTCTTAATGGTATCTGAAGATAATAAACTATATTTTTTGGTCATTTTAAACTACAAATGTCCAAATTGTTAGCAGAGATTTAATGTCATGTGTGGAGTTTTAAATTATTTGATGTAATATTGTGTAATGTTATCAATTTCCGTAATATTTGTTGTATTTCAATCCTTTGTGTATTGTTAATCTAATGTTATTGAATTATAAATGACGATGTTTTGTTGTTGATTATGAACGCTAATTGTTTTTGGATAAATCACTACTTGTTGAATGATGTTTTTGACCGACAAGTGTCTAGACATGCCGTTTTGTATTTTGATCGTGCATATAAAACAAACCTTAAAACGTTCATGTACCATGGAAGTCAAAATTCAAAATTCATAAAAACGAAAGATCAAAATTGCAATTATAAAAATGTAAAGGCTTAAATATGTTTTTCGTTCTTGCAAAAAATTATTTTTTAAAAACGCCCCTGCAAAAATTTGTCTTTTAAAATAGTTATTGACCCCACTTTTATGCTGATTTGATATGGTTTTGATCACGCGGTAGTTGTTGACTGTACAACTTTTGCCACGTGGCATGCCACATAATTAAAAACTTAAAAAATATTTTTAAAATTAAAAAAACTGAAAAAAATTAAAAATATTATTTTTAACATTTTACTTATTTAAAATAAATTAATATAAAAATATGATACGAGATTGTTTTTTATTTTTTTATTTTTTATGATTATACATTGATTAATTTGAAACACAAGTACATAGTTAAGAAAACTACATAAGTACTTCTTTCAAAAAAAAAAAAAAAAACTACATTAGTACTGTTGTCTTCGCCTTGTAAAAAAAAAAAAAACATAATTGCTTGCTAAGCCAGCATATGTTTTTTTCTAACACATAAGTTGGACCAGTACTACCCAGTTCACCTGTCACAAAATCAAAACGTACTAACTAAGCCATCAACAAATAACACACGTCTCCGGTGCTAATACACACCAGTCTGTTACTATGTTATTTTCCACAACAAAACAAATTAAAATTATGCCCCTAAATTTACTTAATTAACGCATTAGTGAATAAACGAGATCTTTGCTCCACTGTCATCATTTTCTTTTCCTTAAAAAATCCACTCTCTTTCTTAAATCCCGCTTTATTAGTGTCACTTGCACCTCTTTTTCTCCTTCTTTTTTCATTTCTCTTCTCTCTCTTTCGAGAGTCCAAGCTGTTTCTAGATCTTGTACTGATTCGAACTCCGATCCAACTACCGCTGTAGATCTCTATCTCCGATCCATTTCACCATGGCGGCCGCCGCCAACGCTCCGATCCTCATGCGCGAAGCTCTCACTGTTAGTCCTCTCTTCTAACTTTTTTCTTCATTACTCCATTTTTCAACTTATCAGCAACAATCTAACAACTCTTGTTTTCACGATTATATCAATTTATTTACTTCTTATAAGCTTTGATCAATTATGATTCTTCGAATCGATTGTTTAGCTTGATGAACTTAGTTAACTTTTTTGCCGGCTGAATTTGTGTTGAATTTGCTCAGATCTGAATGATTTGTTGTTTTTGTTTCTGAATGAACGTACTGTTTGAACTTTAAATTTTAAGTGTGAAGATGTTGAATCTGTTTTTGATTTGAATTTTGCTGTGATTGTAGTTGCCAAGCATTGGGATTAATCCGCAGCACATAACATTCACGCATGTCACGATGGAATCTGATAAGTATATATGTGTTCGAGAAACCGCGCCGCAGAATAGTGTGGTTATTGTTGATATGAACATGCCAAATCAGCCTTTGAGGAGACCTATTACTGCTGATTCTGCTCTTATGAATCCTAATTCTAGAATTCTTGCTTTGAAAGGTTTGCTACTATTCCTTTTTTGTTCTTTTTTTGAACTTCGAATTTGTGTTTGTAGCTGATAATGTTGTGGATTATATAGCTGTTAACATTACGGTATCAATTTTGAATTTTGTGCATCGTTATAAAGATCAATATTTATTTGGAGTTTTAATTTTTAATTTTTAATTTATATTTTTGGAGATATAAAATTTAAGTCTTGATGTTTTTGCCATAGTACGTGATTTCCACTATACTCAAACATGGAAAATATTGGAAAGTGTTGTTTTTTAAATTTATAATGCATTGAATGCTGCCGCGGTTTTCCGAATTTTTTTTCTATAACGTGTTTTCTTGGCGCTTGACCCTATTTCCATATATGCAACTATTTTATGAAATGAAAACGACATAGTTTTAATTCGATTGACTTCAATTTGGAGTGGGCTAGAAAGTCTTTTAGATATACGCTTTATGCATCCCAATTGCTAGGGTTTCATACCCGCGAAGCATAGATCTTTGACAGACTTGACAAAACAAATCGATTTGTATTCTTATGTTTTAATTCTATATATGAAATCAAAGTTATGTCGGGAGATTACACTTCGGTCATGCGTGCTTAAATGACACATGCCCCCCTCTTCCATTTTTTAATCGAATACTCGCCACTCTTATTTGTTTGGAAAATTGCAGTCACCTCTTATAGATTTGTTGAAAATACACGCTTTGCAGAATAGAGGAACACTGTTTTTACGTTATAGAGATGATATGTTGCATTTAAACATATCTCAAGGGAGACAAGTGAAATTTCCCTTAACTATTATATATTAAGAGAGAAATATCAACACTTTTGTTTTTATATCTTATATTTGTGTATGAGAACTATTGTAATAGGAAAGAAAGACAATTGTAATTAAGATAGCATAATGTTTTTTTTGAAAAAAAGAGATAGCCTAATGTTTTTCCAACCATTTGGAGAAAATGTAAGGTCTTGTTTGATTATTCCATCTGCTTCTCTTTGTGTGCACTCCTCATTTGTATATTTAGGAATTAGTAATATATTGACTTGTGAGGTACATTTTTTTCTTGAAGCTCAACTACAAGGAACAACTCAAGATCATTTACAAATATTTAATATTGAACTTAAAGCAAAGATGAAGTCGTATCAGATGCCTGAGCAGGTATTTGTCTATAGTTATACTGTGTGCATGTACTGTAAACTAATGAGTGATAAACACAACTTTGTTAATCCTTGTAAATGTCCTTGTTTCATGTGTAGGTAGTCTTTTGGAAGTGGATTAGCCCCAAGTTGTTGGGTCTTGTGACACAGACTTCTGTATACCACTGGTCAATTGAAGGTAATATAAGCATGAACTAAAATTTAATTAAATATACATGTTTTCAAGTTTGTCGATTGTTTTTCAGTGCACTTTTAGCTTGTCTACAAATTGTTAACTGGTATCTTGGTATGCGATATATGTAACTTGTAGGCGACTCTGAACCTGTAAAGATGTTTGAGAGAACAGCAAATTTGGCAAACAATCAAATAATTAATTATCGATGTGACCCTACAGAAAAATGGTTGGTCTTGATTGGTATTGCTCCTGGTTCCCCTGAGGTATATCTCTAGTATTTGTTATATTAAGTTGGTTATGATGGTGAAATATTCCTCAAGTTTCAACATTTACCTTATTCCTCTAGCCTTTCATCTACTTTGATTGACTGACTTTTTAGTAAAATCTTTTGATACATGTTCGATATAAAACTGAACAACATAAGCTTTTGGGCACTTGGTTCTTAGAATGGTATTAGGGCCTCCTTGATTTATTAGTGGGGAACTTGATCTTGTTTCGCTTGTTCTATAAGAAATTAAATTTTAATGCAATCTAATAATGGATTTGTGTATAAAGAGGCATGTTAGATATGAAACTATTTATACTTCAACCAACGTATTAATATATTAAATTAGTTTGTTCTTGAAAACAATCATGATCTATTGTACTGTAATTTTTATGAGCTTGTTCTAGTTTGGTTTATTTCTTTATATCTTCTTGCATTATAGAGGCCACAATTGGTGAAAGGAAACATGCAACTATTCTCTGTGGAACAACAGCGCAGCCAGGCTCTTGAAGCTCATGCAGCTTCATTTGCTCAATTTAAAGTATGTCTCTTTGTGCATGTATTTTTGTTGTTAAAAATTTACTTGAATAACTGTACACTACTATATGGTTTTAATATGTGCTGACAATATTGAATTGTTTTGTAATAGGTTCCTGGGAATGAAAATCCGTCTACTTTGATTTCTTTTGCCACCAAGACAGTTAATGCCGGTCAAGTTATATCCAAGTTGCATGTCATTGAGCTGGGTGCACAGCCAGGTCTGTATAACTTTTTGCTGTCACATTTACCTCTTATGAATTAATCTATGGGTAGTATGGCTTTAAGATAAATCTGTCTTTATTGCCAATTTAGCTGTTGTCATATGTTTAGTTCGAAGCATGCTTTTTTTCCCTGTGAAACAGAAATATAAATTTTAAATTGGTCATAGCTTGTATTTAGTAGAGGTATGTGGGAAAACTAACCTTCATGATAGTTAAAATCCTGATTTGAATCATTAAATCTTACGATTTTGCGATCATGTTTTCCCTAAAAGATTAGGAGTTCACATATATTCCTATTTTTGTCGAAGCGGGTGGAATCCCGATTTGAGTCATACAATCTTATGATTCTGCGGTTAAGAGTACCCACAAATGTTCTTGCTATTTAGTGCTTATGCTTACGTCCATTTCAAAATCTTTGTCTCCCTTCTCCATCTTCTATTTCATTCCAAATGGCCTCAAACTATCATGCTACTGAATTTGAATTTACATATGTACTTCAAGTGTGATTTGAAGTTTTCTTTGTCTTATATGTATTTTTTTTATATATATACTACGATGCTTACGTCCATTTCATAATCTTTGTCTCCCTTCTCCATCTTCTATTTCATTCCAAATGGCCTCAAACTATCATGCTACTGAATTTGAATTTACATATGTACTTCAAGTGTGATTTGAAGTTTTCTTTGTCTTATATGTAATTTTTTTTATATATATGTGCTACGATTGTATGAATTTACTTCCCCTTTTCGATTTTGCATACAATCTCGATTTTAACTACCTTGCTAACATTTCTGAAAGATGTCCCAAAGAAGATATTTTTTCTTGCAATCTAAAATTCTTCAATAATTATGAGACTCAATTGTGGACTGATGAATCGAAGTGTTCATGGATTCGACCGCGGAAACGTTCCGATGTGATTAATTTTTCATAAGGATATTGAATAGTTACAGGTAAACGATTTGCGTGAGATAAGATAATCATGAAACTTTGACCAATGTACCTTGCAGCTCGGACTGTTTGTTGACATGTAGTGGACTAAACATATGGAGGAGGTTACTCATCATTGCTAATAGTTTTAGTTAATGAAATAACTTACCTTATGTTGCTGGGCCATGCTCCAGGGATTACTTTACGTATGAATGATGTTTATTGTAACAAATTTGATGTCTTGTGGGCTTTCAATGTAATGATAAAGCAGTTTATTGAAATTAGTGTGGGCATTTAAAGATGGATCGGGATATTGCTTCAATAATAAATAATTTTTATAATGTTACAGTTTGTAATTCAGTTGATCATCCTTCTGGGTTTTAACTTTCCAAATTTGTTGGCAGGGAAACCTTCATTTACAAAGAAACAAGCAGATTTGTTCTTTCCCCCTGATTTCGCTGATGATTTTCCAGTTTCCATGCAGGTAAGGGGGTTGCTATTTTTTTTGTTCATTTTTGTTAACTGTGCAGGTAGTTGATTCATAATTTGTTGCTTTGGCAGATATCCCACAAATACAGTTTGATTTATGTGATTACCAAACTTGGTCTCCTATTTGTCTATGATTTGGAGACGGCTACTGCTGTGTATAGGAACAGAATCAGTCCAGATCCTATATTTTTGACCTCAGAAGCTACATCAGTGGGTGGCTTTTATGCCATTAACAGGAGAGGCCAGGTGTTACTGGCTACGGTTAATGAGCAAACAATTGTGAATTTTGTCAGTGGTCAAGTATGTTTCTGATCTTTTCATCACTTCTATAATGTGAAGAGGAAAGAAAGACGTATTGTTACTAATTTATTTTGGTTATTATCACAGTTAAACAATTTGGAGCTAGCAGTTAATCTTGCCAAAAGAGGAAATCTTCCTGGTGCTGAGAAGTTGGTATGTTGATATCTAGTTAAAATATAAATATATTTCTTTGCTAGATGTGGTCAGGAAAATCCCTAGAAATCGTGGTTGGGTTTCATACAATTTTTAAGTGCTAACTTGCGCAAAGTTTGGGTGCATGGTTGCAGTAGAAAGTTCAATATTTTAATAAATACTTGGTAGTGCAGGTTATTAAAAATCAATGCAGAAATATCCTTTCCTTACCGATCTTTTGTTGTATATCGTTGCAGTGTCTAACTTTTACTTTGACAATTTTTTATGCTTTTAAAAGATAGACGCTTATGACAAGAAAGATTGTGTATGTATGGATCGACAGTGAGTTTGGAGAAATCACGTTGTGCGACCGTGATTTTGTCAAAAGCTACATTTGGAGCTTCAACAAAATCACGGCGCCACCGTGGTTTAGTCAAACATGCCGCCAAATCCAATCCAAACATTCACACTGTGGGTGATCTGAATGCTAAGTTGCCCGAAATCTGTTTTCTTATTTTAAGTTAAAATTTTTCTTCGTTCAATGATATTTGCATGTTTTGATTAATAATTTTGGTAAAAGGTAAACCTATTGTTATTGAGCTCCCGCTATGTGGGGTCCAAGGGTCGGACCCCTTATGGATCTATCGTAGGCAGCCTTGCATTGTATTTATAAGAGGCTGACCAACATGGCGGCAACTCCCATCGTTGTGCCATGGTTCCTCTTTTGTTAAATTTTTTGGTAATTTGCAAATTAATTGGAATTGAATGTTATCTTGTTTCTTGGATTATGCATTAGCCTCTTTTCAATTTTTTCTTTCTTTTTGTAGTTACTTTTTTTTTTGTTTCTATTTTTATTAGCACATTCTTGTTGACAATACAGGTAGTAGAACGTTTCCATGAACTATTTGCTCAAACAAAGTATAAAGAGGCAGCTGAGCTTGCTGCTGAGTCTCCGCAAGGAATCCTTCGTACACCCGACACAGTTGCCAAATTTCAGGTTTCTTGATAGGAGTATTTTGTTCATGCTGTTTCTACAACCAATTTTTTGTAAACTATCATCTTTGCTTATTTTGAGTGATGAAGGAAATCATACTGTCTTGTGCTGTCTTATTTTTCTGGTCAATTAGACTCTAGTGGTCTGTTTCACAATCTGTTCTATGTTGCAGAGTGTTCCTGTGCAAGCTGGGCAAACTCCCCCACTGTTGCAGTATTTTGGAACTCTTTTAACAAGAGGAAAGCTGAATGCCTTTGAATCATTGGAACTGTCACGGCTTGTTGTGAATCAGAACAAGAAAAATCTGTTGGAGAATTGGTTGGCAGAGGACAAGCTTGAGTGTAGCGAGGAGCTTGGAGATCTTGTTAAGGTTGGGGTTGCATTGCATTTGAAATTTCGGAAGTTTTAAATTTGATTATTTATTTTTATGGGAAATGCTAACAAGTGCCCTTAAGGCACTTGTTAAGATGCCCAAAGATGAAATTCTTGGGATTTGTGTATTCAATATATTGGAACTTTAAAAAGTAACTTTTCATACATTAAATTTGTAAATTATTTCCTTTTTTTGAATCCTTAAAGGGAACTTGTTAGCATGACCCCATTTTTTTTTTTTTTTTTTTTGCTTTTCTTTCTGATTTTTTCTTAATGATATGCTAGTGCTATTTCTAGTTGGATTTACTTATTGTCAAATGGTATACAATTTTTTTAATGTCAATTAGTATTCTCCATTGTAGACTGTGGACAATGATCTTGCTCTAAAAATATATATCAAAGCCAGAGCTACTCCAAAAGTTGTTGCTGCTTTCGCTGAAAAAAGGGAGTTTGACAAGATTCTGATATACTCTAAGCAGGTACAAGGCTTGTTTTCTTATCAAAGAATATTGATTTTGGATTCATGAATTTGTCCACTTATAATTTTTTCAATGTTCATATGGCCTGTAAAGTATTTTACTTCGCCTGTATACTAAAGACCTATATCTTGCCTTTCATTTACTTGAATCGTTCATGCCTTAACATTTTTATTACTCATTTGTTTCTATAGGTTGGATATACACCCGACTATCTCTTCCTCTTGCAATCGATACTCCGTACTGATCCTCAGGTATTTCAGAAACCTTTGCAGTTCATATTGTTCAATTATTTAAATTGAACTATTTCTTTGAGTACTCCCATTGTGTCTCCCATCTTGTTAGTTGGAAGTCACAAACTATTTTTCTCTGCACAGTACATCATACATTTTTATTTATTTTGATTTGACAAATTATAGTTGTTAAACCTAACCACTATCATTTTGATTTGCAGGGTGCTGTTAATTTTGCATTAATGATGTCTCAAATGGAAGGTGGTTGTCCAGTTGATTACAACACCATAACTGATCTGTTTCTTCAGGTTGTTATCTACTGCAATTAAGCTATCAAGTGGTTGTAGTAATATAATATTCCTTCATCTTGCATTGTGTTACCGAACAGTCCATTTATTGCATTATGGTTATTTTTTGTCTTCAGAGAAACCTGATCCGTGAGGCAACTGCCTTTCTCCTAGATGTTTTGAAGCCAAACCTACCAGAACACGGGTTCCTTCAAACAAAGGTTTCAGTCATCATTCCTAATTTGTTGGCATTTTACTCCTGTAATTTGTTAATTTGTTCTTTGCACTGATTCAGTCTTGTGAACTGTTCAGGTGTTAGAGATAAATCTTGTGACTTTCCCCAATGTTGCTGATGCAATTTTGGCTAATGGCATGTTTAGCCATTATGACCGTCCTCGGATTGCCCAACTTTGTGAAAAAGCTGGTCTTTATGTGCGAGCGTTGCAAGTAATGATCCTCCATGCATTTTTTCCCCTTGGTGCTTTCTTTTACTAGTTTAGAGCTGAAAGTCACCCCTCTTGTTGATTGCATTTTTGTTGGTGCAGCACTACACAGAGTTGCCAGATATAAAACGTGTGATTGTAAATACACATGCAATTGAGCCACAGGTTTATATTCCCCATTGCTTTTATCTATTTCAACATCATGATAGTTTAAAAATGCCTAGTCACATTATTTGGTTGTTGCAGGCACTTGTTGAATTTTTTGGCACTCTATCAAAAGAATGGGCTTTAGAGTGTATGAAAGATCTATTGCTGGTCAATCTTAGAGGCAACCTACAGATAATTGTACAGGTATGAAAATGTGGTTTTTTCATCTTATAACTAGGAATTATTAATAATTAACTGATAACTGAAGCTTACTTATGTTTGTCCAGGTTGCTAAAGAATACTGTGAACAACTTGGCGTTGATGCTTGCATAAAGATTTTTGAGCAATTCAGGTCATATGAAGGACTGTATTTTTTCCTTGGTTCATATTTGAGCTCCAGGTAATTCTTTTTTGAAAGATTTGTTTTAACTAGTGGACAGATGACCTTATTTGTACTGAAAATTGTCCTATGTATGTATATATTTTTGCTAATATTTGTTTTTCTGAATAATATGGAATAGTGAGGATCCCGACATTCACTTTAAGTACATTGAGGCAGCAGCAAAGACTGGACAAATCAAAGAGGTCGAGCGTGTGACTAGAGAATCAAGTTTCTATGATCCCGAGAAAACAAAGAACTTTCTAATGGAAGCTAAGCTTCCAGATGCACGGCCACTAATTAATGTTTGTGACCGGTTTGGATTTGTTCCAGATCTAACACACTATCTATACACAAGTAACATGCTTCGCTACATCGAGGGTTATGTTCAGAAGGTACTGTAGTTTACATTTCTATTGTAGCAACCCTTTATATTGCAATGCCAATAGTGCTATCTACTCTATCTGTTGCAGTCATAACATTGTACCTTGCTTTATAGGTGAACCCAGGGAATGCTCCTTTAGTTGTTGGGCAGCTGCTAGATGATGAGTGTCCAGAAGATTTTATCAAAGGCTTAATTCTCTCTGTTCGTTCATTACTGCCAGTTGAGCCCCTTGTGGCTGAATGTGAGAAGAGGTGGTATCCATTCTCTAAAACAAATAATGTTTTGCACTCATTTTTCTGATTTTCCTCTGGTACATTTGTTTTGGAATGCAGGAATCGGCTTCGTTTGCTCACACAGTTTTTGGAACATCTAGTAAGTGAAGGAAGCCAGGATGTGCATGTTCATAATGCACTGGGTAAAATCATCATTGATAGTAACAACAACCCAGAACATTTTCTCACTACAAACCCATACTATGATTCTCGAGTTGTGGGTAAATATTGTGAAAAACGGGATCCCACGTTGGCAGTTGTGGCTTATAGGCGTGGAGTATGTGATGATGAACTTATCAATGTGACAAACAAAAACTCCTTGTTCAAACTACAAGCAAGGTTTGTGGTGTATACGTATCTTTCACACAATAATTATATGTGGCTCCAATGCTTACATGTTTTTGTTGTCACTACAGATATGTTGTTGAGAGGATGGATGCTGACCTTTGGGAGAAAGTTCTTAACCCTGATAATACCTACAGAAGACAACTTATTGATCAAGTTGTGTCCACCGCTCTTCCTGAAAGCAAGAGCCCTGAACAAGTATCTGCATCAGTGAAGGCTTTCATGACTGCTGATCTACCTCATGAGTTGATTGAGCTTCTTGAGAAGATTGTGCTTCAGAATTCTGCTTTCAGCGGGAACTTTAATCTTCAGAATCTTCTTATTTTGACGGCGATAAAGGCTGATTCATCCAGAGTAATGGATTATGTCAATAGACTGGATAACTTTGATGGTCCTCAAGTTGGAGAAGTGGCTGTTGAGGCTGAGTTATATGAGGAAGCGTTTGCAATTTTCAAGAAGTTTAACTTAAATGTTCAAGCAGTTAATGTCTTGCTAGATAATATTCATAGCATAGATAGAGCTGTGGAGTTTGCATTCCGAGTTGAAGAAGATGCTGTTTGGAGTCAGGTGGCCAAGGCTCAACTTAGGGAAGGTCTAGTTAGTGATGCAATTGAGTCATTTATACGAGCAGATGATGCCACACAATTTCTGGATGTCATCCGAGCTGCTCAAGATGGCAATGCTTACCAGGACTTGGTGAGGTACTTGCTGATGGTAAGGCAGAAAACAAAAGAACCCAAGGTGGACAGTGAGCTTATTTATGCATATGCCAAGATTGATAGGCTGAGTGATATTGAGGAGTTCATTCTCATGCCAAATGTAGCCAATCTTCAAAATGTTGGTGACAGATTGTATGATGAAGAGCTATATGAGGCTGCGAAAATCATATTTGCTTTTATATCTAACTGGGCTAAATTAGCAGTCACACTTGTGAAGTTGAAACAGTTCCAAGGTGCTGTTGATGCAGCAAGGAAAGCCAACAGTGCAAAAACATGGAAAGAAGTTTGCTTTGCATGCGTTGATGAAGAGGAGTTCCGTTTGGCCCAAATATGTGGGCTGAACATTATCATTCAGGTACTATGTCTGGTTTTTACTCAGATTTGATCTGATTTCATTATAGAAATTTTGAATAAATTGAGCTTTTGGAATGTAATAAGAAAATAATATCCATTGAAGTATTGCAAGCTTGAGATGGTGGAAAGGTTTTCGAATCGTTGCTTTGATCTGCAGTTAGTAGGCTTATTCTATTAGTCTTTCTAATGCTTAAAATGTCAATTATTGTAGGTGGATGACTTGGAAGAGGTAAGTGAATATTACCAAAATAGAGGCTGCTTCAATGAATTAATATCCCTCATGGAGAGTGGCCTAGGATTAGAAAGGGCACACATGGGCATATTCACGGAGCTGGGAGTTCTGTATGCTAGATACCGTTCGGAGAAGCTTATGGAGCATATCAAACTATTTGCAACCCGACTCAATATTCCTAAACTCATAAGAGCTTGTGATGAACAACAACATTGGAAGGAACTGACCTATTTGTATATCCAATATGACGAGTTTGATAATGCTGCAACAACCATCATGAACCATTCGCCTGAAGCATGGGATCACATGCAATTCAAAGACGTTATTGCCAAAGTCGCTAACGTGGAGTTGTATTACAAGGCTGTTCACTTCTATTTGCAAGAGCATCCAGATCTTATCAATGATGTTCTGAATGTCCTTGCACTTCGGGTTGACCATGCACGTGTTGTTGATATCATGCGAAAGGTAGTGTCAATATTGGCAAAAATTCCATCAATCTTTTTTTTTTTTTTTTTTATACCTTATAACCTGTTTCGTATATTACTCATGAATGTTTTCTGTAATATACTATAGGCTGGTCACCTCCGTCTGGTCAAGCCATACATGGTTGCAGTTCAGAGTAATAATGTGTCTGCTGTTAATGAAGCCTTGAATGAGATATATGTGGAGGAGGAAGATTATGATAGATTGCGTGAGTCAATCGATTTGCATGATAATTTTGATCAAATAGGCCTTGCACAAAAGGTGAGCTGCATTATCCTCCATGATGACTATTCTTCAATTTAACTCTAGTAACCTGATATATCACCATATATAATTCATTATCCTCCATGATGACTATTCTTCGATTTAACTGTAGTAACCTGATATATCACCATAATATATAATGCAGATTGAGAAGCACGAGCTTCTTGAGATGAGACGTGTTGCTGCTTATATTTACAAGAAGGCAGGTAGGTGGAAGCAGTCCATTGCCTTGTCAAAGAAGGACAACCTTTACAAAGACGCAATGGAAACAGCATCGCAATCTGGTGAACGTGAACTTGCTGAGGAGTTGCTTGTTTATTTCATTGACCAGGTACCAAATTCAGTTTCAACCGCGTATACCGTTTATAATCCCTTTTAAGTCAAATATTGGCCCAACCTAGGCGCTAGATGATAATTTTAGTTCTTGGTCAACATGTGTTTATTACATCGTGTTTTGGTTGTTGCATATTGGTGCTTTTGGGACAATCCTTGATAGCATGTGTAGTTCCAAGACCATCAGAAGCAACCTGCATTAGCAGTATTCTGTTAAGCTTTTAGTGACTATTTATCCTTCTAGTTTTATTTTACTGTCAGCAGTTGCTGAAAGGCCAATAACTTTTAATATTATCTTTAGAATAGTGACATAAATATTCCAATATTTAATACATTAATGTGCATACAGTCGAGTAAGGTCAATATATTCAAATATTTCTTTCCACATGCTTATGCAGGGAAAGAAGGAATGCTTCGCCTCTTGTCTGTTTGTCTGCTATGATTTGATCCGGGTAGATGTTGCTCTTGAACTGGCTTGGATGCATAATATGATTGACTTCGCTTTCCCATATCTCTTACAGGTTTGTAATCTTTCTATGCTTCTTGCATCACTAATGTACAAAACAGTTTATATGCAGTCTTTTTCATCATGTTACCTAGTATTTTTTTTTTTACCGTCTTCTCTTTGCTATTGTAGTTTATCCGTGAGTACACTGGCAAAGTTGATGAACTTGTTAAGCACAAAATTGAATCCCAGAACGAAGTGAAGGCTAAAGAACAAGAAGAGAAGGAAGTAATTGCACAACAGGTAAATTGTTTGGCTATTTTATGTTACCTGCTAATAAATTACCATTTCTATCTCCCTTACATTATCCACTCTTACAGATTGAGCTGTATAATACTGAGTACCTACTGAATAAAATATATTATGTTGCAGAATATGTATGCTCAATTATTGCCACTTGCTTTACCTGCACCACCAATGCCTGGAATGGGAGGAGGCTATGCCCCTCCCCCTCCAATGGGTGGCGGAATGGGGATGCCTCCAATGCCTCCTTTTGGCATGCCCATGGGCGGCTATTGACAAGGAAGGTACCATAGTTAGTTCAGCTATGAACTCAAGTCTAAAAATGGAGATCAAGGTGGCAGGTTGGGAGTTTACATAAATTTTCCGGTGGGATTTTAATGCAGTATTCTTTCTTTGCTTCTGATTGAGGTGGAGGTTTAGTTCAAAATAATTTCTGAGTTTCTGTTGGGGGGTTTGTGCTATAGTTGTGATATTTTTTTGTAGATGAGGTATTTTTTGGTCTGCTTATACAAGCTAGCGGAGGATTTTCTGTATGTAACCATTTTTCTTGTATTTAAATGATTTGGTCTTTAAGTATAATGTCAAATAGTCGACTTCGACCTTAGTCCGTGTTATCATGGCCTGGATTAATTCCACAAGGAAAAGTGGAATAAACAAAGTTTGTTGTTTTGTTTGTGGTGTGTATCTTGTCTTTTTTAAAATACATGGTTTATTGCGACTTATTTCTTAATTTCTTTTCGTTGAGCTCATACCCATTTCCGGTGGTAAAGGTGCATTTGACAAACTTGGTTGATCTTTTGTATCCTACATGTTTTACCAAGATTTTAAACTGCGGATTTTGGTTATTATTAAGTTTTTTCTGCTAGCCAATTATCAAATTGTAACCAATGTTCTGCAGATTTTGGTATGTTGCATTTGCTGCAATAGAATTGGTGTACACAGATTATCTGCATGGTTTAAATTTTGTGCACCCTTGTGATAAGAACTGTGTTCCCTTAAATCACTGTAACAAAGATTATCAGCTGAATGACGTAGCAAATTTGCATGTACTACTGAACATGTTTAGAGTAAAATGATAAATTCTGGCATGTCATCAAAAAAAGTCGATCATCTTGTTTATACAAATATATGATTTTAATTTTCGGTTCCAGAAAGTAATTCTAGTGCAAGATTCATAATTTCGCTGAAGACGAAAAGGATCATACCGTTCAGAAGGTGAAACTCATGGTTAAGTTGTTGACTGACCGTTGAGGAAGAATTTCTTCCGTCTTTTTAAACATAAATGACCTAGTCACTTCAATTCTAACGTTCTAATTTGAGTATCAAGAATTTAAAACATTTTCATCTTAATTAGGAATCGACTTTAAAATTTTAAATTGAAACTTCAATTAAAATGATTTAAAATAACCTGAATTACAAGATTTCAAATTAATTTTGAACAAAATACAACAATGTGGAAACATTCTGAACATAGGGTGGGATAGGAATTAACATAGGGTGGGATAGGAATTATCCCATTGAGCTTTATGACATGGGATAAAATACAATATGGTCATTGAACAAGATTTTTCGTGAGATGTAAACATGATCAGAAAATTAAATGTAATAAGTTAAAAGATATCAATTATTTACTCACAATAAACATTATCATCCAATCACTTAATCTTAAAACTATACTTATAAATAATACAAGAATCCTTTAGGTTACCGAACCTGAGAAAACCTCGATAACCTAAACTATTTTAGAAATCATTTGATAAGGTGGAAATAGAATAACTTCAATAAACGGTGCTCCGTTTACCCCTTCTTACATGTTATATCGTAAATGGAGGATCCACGTAACTAAGAGGAATCTTAATCTTTCCACCTAGACTCGGGTTATCAATCATCTTAACAATATGAGACATTATCATATCACCAAGAATAAATATTCAACTTCACATAGAATTCATATTTAGATCAATTACCATTTTTTCATGTAACATTCATCATTCAAAGACCTCTTAGGAAAACATAGAACATGAAAGCATATATATATATTCTTTAAAACCTTATCAATTTTTTTTTTGAGGGAGTCAAATTTAAAATTTAGCTACGCAAATATTTTTTTTTTGAAGGAAGCTACGCAAATATATTAGTTGAATTCTTTTCATAAATATTTCAATAGAAGAAATTAACTTTCTGTTAATCTAATTTTCACATTTAACGGTGCTAAATTAGTTGAATGGTAGAAAACAATAAGGAGAGAAAAGTTGCATTCATCTATTTTTTATTTTTTGAATGACATTTGTCAATTGTTTAAAAGTTGTTTAAAGGGTTTTTGTGATGATGAAATAATAAAAATTGTGCACTTGGGAGGTAATCAGGGGTAATTTTGATTATAAATGAATATTTTGCAACAAAAAATGCAAGAAGAAATTTTTTGAATAATTAAAAGGGCACAATTTATAGTTTCGTCCTAAACACCAAAAATCTTAGGGCCAACCTTGGAGGTAATAAGAATGGGTGATGGAAACAACATAAGAACATTGAAGGAACTTACGATTCCACTTTTGGGAACATCATGTGGTTGTTTCCATTAACACCAAAAGTGGTGGTCAGCTTGGCGGAGAGGAAGTTGGGTGATCTAATCAACGTTGTTCTTTGTTTCAAAATTGATTATGGGAGAAGGAGAACCAAACGTGACTAGGTTGTATTCCAACGTGACTTAGGTTACCTTGATTTTAACGCTACGTGACTTAAGTCACGTAGAAGACATTTTAGGTAGTTATGTTGGGAGCGAGCATTTTCAGTCAGGGAGAAGAGCAAATCATACTCAAATTACTATTTTAGGCCTTCAGTGAAGAGGACCCATAAAAAAAAAATATCTAATAAATATTTCCTTTTAAGCTAAGTAGAAATAATGATTAAAAATATTCTATTTTAAAAAAATATGACTAAAATAAGAATTTTATTATAGGTTAAAAATATTTTCAAAATTATTCCATTTCAATATTTCTAATTACAAGATCAAAAATAAGGCTTATCATTAAAAAAAAAAAAATACCAATTAAGTGCTTATCTATTCATACTTTTAAACAAAAAATACTTTTAATAAAAAATATGTTGTATATATATGGTGCCAACTTTATAGGTTAAAATAATATTTGTGACTACTTGAGAGCGCACATGAGTTTGGATAGATGATTTTTTAACTTATCGTAAAGAAAAAAAATTCTAATATATGGTAGGAACCTTTAACAAGGAAATTATAAACAAGGAGAAAGACAAATTATGAATTTGTTTTATAACTTGAGGGTAAAATTGAGTTTTGCACACAAAGCATTTTATGTAAACTCATATATTTCATCCTCGTGAAATTCACATATTTTTTTTAAGCAAAATAAAAATCAAATTAAAAAGAAAAGGAAGTACAGGCAAGGGGCAAGGACCTGACCCAGTAAACCACTAAATCAAGACCCTAACGGATGATACAACAATACAATACAAGGTGGTATAAGAGAAAAACAACCCTACACAACCACTACCACTACCACATACAATCCAACGAATCCACGTGTGGACGCGAAACTGAATTGCAAAAAAACGCAGAGTGATTATTCAGAGCATATAGATAGGCGTATGAATCGTCTGTCAACACAGAAATGATCCAAGTTCCAACAACTCCCTTCCAAATGCCAGCAAGCCATAAATGCCCTTTCGGGCCAAATCAAACATATACGAACTGAAGCAGAGCACGAAGTCGCGTAAGTCTTGAAACTTCTGTCGTAGTCCAGATCGAGGGATGAACAAACGACTAAAATTCATCACAGTCCATCGAAGGTGCGAAAAGCAACCGCAACGGATAAAGTCCTTAATGTAGGATGAACAACTACTACCATCAACACGGAGCATCTACACACATAGCTATTTCAAGCAACATCCGCAAAACAAGTCTTGTTGAATCCAGATCGTGGGATGCATCAAACAAAGAAACGCCCAAATGAAAGAAACCAAGAACCAGATCTTAAATCCAGAAATCCAGATTTAAGATTTTCAAACGAAAACAGAGTCGGAACCACACCACCAACTTCATCTTCTTGGAACAAAAAGAACAACAAAACAGAGACGAAAAGAGAGACAAAAACACACCGTCAGATACCCACGAGAAAAACAACCTTCCCACGACCAAGATCCATAAGCTTCCGCGAAACCCGCACCAGACGATGATTTCCGGCCACCTAATCAGATTGCGAGGAGAAGCAACCAACCTAATGACAAACAAAGCTAAATCTCGTCTTAATGAACTCTGGAAAGGACAACCACAACATCGGTGCATCTACCGAAGATCTGACGTTAAAAACGTCGACGGTAAAATTCACACACTTACACACCCACAACCTTGTTATTTCACGACCACCAAAGTCACATGCTTTCAAACCTGTACGAAGGAGAAAAAACTAATCTAACAACTAGTTACTGACATTTGTCGTTGATGAACTAAATGACTAGCAAGTGTACTAGTGTGTCGTCAAGTAGTAATATTTATACAAAAGAGTTCGTCTCTACGGGGATTGTCTAGCTTCAATGTAACTACTACAATTATGATTAGGTTAATGGTAACAAATGGGAGGGGTTTGCACATGGCAAAGTGGTTGGTTTGAATCCCTTAAGAGAGAGTGAGAAAGCGATTAGGTCATGTCAGATTTTTTTTTCTTCCTAAATTAATTGAGTAAGTTCAACCTTTGTATACAATGATATTGATCAACCGATTTAAATACCTTTGATTAAAAATAGTTAGGCCAATATCTTGGTCACTAACTTTGTACAACCGTTACTTCTCCCTAATATCGTAGGTCAGAGCCCTGACATATTGAAGGTTTAAGAATGCCAAAGTCATTAACAATCATTATTAGTTTATGTCAAAATCTAACCAACAATTGAATGGTTAAACTAAGTTCAGCCAACAAAGTTACAATTATTAATCGTTGTGACCTAATAATAGATTTATAGAACAATGTTAGGGTTAATACTCATTGATCATATAAAAGGACAATTTTAGGGTTTAATACTCATTGATCATATAAAAAGAATTAAGGACAAATTAACTAATTGAAATGACAAAGTAATCGATTGAATATTCAGAGAATCGTTTTAAGTTACATGAACAACTAATTACAATGGAGTTCCTCTTTCATGACCTAACCTAGCGAGGATTAACTACTCATAGCTTCAAAACAAATATGATTAGATATGAATAAAAAACATGAGAAAAGGATCATCGATTGATGATTCATTGGCTCTTGAATGGCTCTGGTTGCTCTAATCCTTTTGAAATCGTGTTTCTGCATTTGTATGCTCATCAAAAGCTATTTTTCTACTAGCCCAAGAGTTCAGTATTTATAGGTGTCCATCTCCCTAAGTTTTAGGGAAATTGGTTCGTGATGCGGGCATAATGCGAGGTATGTAGAAAACGTATCTTTTGACTGCTCTATCCCACGATGTGGAGCTCACAACCCACAACACGATATATAAATATTGATACCGTTGCTTTTCCTCGTATTCTCACGATGGGGGGGGGGGACTCATATCCCGCGATGCAAGATAGACAATAATCGACTCCTTGGTTTTTTAACTCCTAGCTCCATTTCTTCTCACCATAATGTCCTAAACGACTATGCCATAAGCTTAATCAATGATAAACTTGTTAAATTCATATGGCAGTTATATAGTTGCCTAGTTTAGGTGGATTTCGATGGCTTCAAAGTATCTTCACTTTTCTTGGTCTTTACTAACTTTTTGAACCATTTTTAGACTAAAACTAACATAAAATTTCTACTCTACTGCTAAAATGATACTAATTGATGACTCAAAACCTATATTATTTCTTGTCACTAGTCATTAAAACAAAATGCTTACACATTTTGGACAAAAAACAGTTCACCCCTATCCACATCATTCTCATACAATAAATAGAAGAAACAATAAAACAGGGTTATTGTGCAAGAAAGAATATAATAACTGTTGAAAAGGAAGAAGTAAGCAGAAAGGGCAAGAGTTTTGTTAAGGGTGTCTCCATAAAATTGAGTTTTGCACGTAAAATACTTTATGTAAACTCGTATTTCTCACTAGGGGCAGATCCATGATTAGTTTTTTAGTGTGGTTAAAATAGCAATGTAAAAAATTTTGTCCTATGAAATTATAGACTATGTATTATTTCATCAAAAATAACAACTTTAGTGGTTTTATTTTGACTAGTTTTATTATCCAAAGTCCATATGTAATCCAAACAATTGCTAATTGAAATAAAATGATCAACCAATCTCGTCTAACATTTTTTTTATTACTCTGAAAAAATGCACCTCCTTCACTTTTATTTTGTTTTATACAAAGTATTTATATGATACATATTTATATATAGTCATCCAAAGTATTTTTTTTTAATTTTATTTCGATAGGTAAATACTTAATAACTTATATATAATTTCAAAATACTTAATAACTTACACACAAACACAACACAAATTACACAACACATCAAACATAAAAATAAAAATAAAAAAAAAACAATTAACACAAAACATAGATTTAATTCGAAAAGCCATACCAAAGCCTTTTGGAAACGTTCTTTTTTGACCGAACTTCTTTTTTTAAGAAAAAAAATGCAAGTAAAGGCTAATGGGCTAACGGGTCATGTATAAGTAAGGCCCAAAACTTTCCCGTGAAGACAGTAACCCTAATTTTTTTAAATATGCGCCGGACACTCACATATTATTCAGATTCACTTGTTGTTGGCTTAATGCATCTTCATCATTCCTAACTCTCTTCGTTTTCATCTTCTTTGTGTGTGTATAATCCACACCATTTAATTTGTCAATTTCTACACAACCCACCTATAAAGTGATGTTTCCAAGAGTATCGACTGGCGTGGCTATAGCCACACCATACCTTATGGTGAATTCACCCTTGGTTCTCAACCTCACGAAATTCACACACTTACACACTCATTACCATGTTTCTATCACTCCCACCAAAGTCACAAGCTTACAAAACCCATATATTAATTTTTAGACAAAAAATATTTCATCCTTACCCACACCTTTCTCACACAACAGATAGAAGAAAGAATAAAAGAGGATCTTGTGGAGAAAAGAATAAAATAGCTGTTGAAATGGGAGAAGAAAGCAGAAAGAGCCGCAATTTTGGTATGGATTTCTCCATATTTGCTACCATTTTTGGCGAGGTAACTACTTGTTTTATTTTTTCGGATCTCGGATTTCAAAAATTAAGGTTTTTTTTTATAAAATTTCCATTAATCAATGTTAGGGTGCTTCTGATGCAATTTAAACCCATATAAAAACATGTTTCAAAGCACAATAAGCAGATTTAACATGGAAGGAGCTCAATTACATATATAAGTTTATGTTACAATGCGTCCATCATATGAGAGATATAGAGTATCAGTGAATCCTCTTCAAATCCAAAACAATATAAATGCACATATAGAAAAGTAATATTCATATTATTGGAAAAAACCGAAGTCCTACATCAGATAGATAAGACTCTTGATAAGAGTTTATAAAGAGGAGACAATCCTCACCTTGCAAGCCGATTTTGTAAGGATGAGTTAGACCCCAAATTTCAACATGGTATCAGAGTCTGGTTGAATTCAAGGGCCACTTACCTATTCACGCATCAAGCCCAAAGAGTGATGGACGTAAGGGGGTGTATTGGGAAAAATCCAAGTCCCACATCAGATAGATAAGACTCTTGATAAAAGTTTATAAAGAGGAGACAATCCTCACCTTACAAGCCGGTTTTGTAAGAATGAGTTAGGCCCCATATATACCATCTTAGAAATAGTGGTTGAGCCTAACACAACCTCATAAAATCGACTTGTGAGGTGAGGATTGCTCCCACTTATAAACACATTGTCACACCACCTCTTATTCGATGTGGGACTCTTAACACATATATATGGAGTTATACCATACAAATTCAATCAATAATTAAGCTTCATGTTGGATCAATAATTCAATCAATCAAAATCATAATTTTGTAAGTTTTTATGAAGATATACACTTTATATAGAATCGTAATAAAATTTGTCATATTACAAATTCAAAGTCAATAATTCATGCAAAATCAGACACCAACTTTCTTAGTAATTTTTTAAAAATATCAGTGCATGAAGATGTAACTTTACACACTTATTTAAATTTATAATTCTAAATATTGAAATATTTCAAAATTTCAATCAATATTTTACTTTATCCAATCACTAATCAACCAATTTCAGAATCGGTTCATACCATACAAATTTACCCTAAAGAGAAACAATTAACAAGAAACTAACAAATCTTACTAAGTTGCTCTATCAAATCCACAATTAATAAACCTTTGAAATCAACAAGAAAATTGAGTGTGGGGGACATTTTTTCTCCAAGCCAAATTGCTTGTAACATTTGTTGGATACCATGATATTTTTGGAAAGTTTGGATGATTTATATGATGAGTTTTGATTTTGAGAGGGGAATTGGGATTTTAGAATTGGGAAATGAAGAAAAAGAGTGTTGAGTTGTTGAATGAGCAAGGAAGAGGAAGTGTTTTATATAGGAGGAAAGAGAAAAGTTGATTTTTACTAAATAATATAGTATATGTATTGAGTGTGGGTCTTATTATTTTTTTCATGATGGCTTTTAGGATAAAAGTAAATAATTTTATGTCTTTCGTGTTTGGGGGGTTTTCTTAAAAAAATTAGTTTTAATGAAGGAAACAGTTATTAGTCATGATGACTGGACCGTCGGTATTTTCCTAAAAGCCTAAGAGCCCTTTAGAAAGGCTTAGGCATCCTCTAAAAAGGCTCCTGAAGCCTTCTAGATGTTTCAGGAGCCCTTCTGGAGGGCGCCTATGCCTTTCTAGACGGCTCTTAGGCTTTTAGAAAAGTATTGACGGTCCAATCATCATGACTAAAAACTCTTTCCTTCATTAAAACTAATTTCTTAAGAAAACCCCCCCAAACACAAAAGACATAAAATTATTTACTTTTAACCCAAAAGTCATCATGAAAAAAGTAAAAAGACCCACACTCAATACAAATACTATACTATTTAGTATAAATCAACCTTTCTCTTTCCTCCTATATAAAACACTTCCCCTTACTTGCTCATTCAACAAATCAACACCCTTTTTCTTCATTTCTCAAATCTAAAATCCCAATTCCCCTTTCAAAACCAAACCTCATCATATAAATCATCCAAACTTTCCAAAACTATCATGGCATCCAACAAACGTTGCAAGCAATTTGGCTTGGAGAAAAAACGTCCCCCCATACTCATTTAGATAATCCACAATTATTGTGCTTTGAAACATGTTTTTATATGGGTTTAAGTTTATCTCAGTTGGTGAGGACAATGCATAATATATGCAAGGTCCGAGCTTCAAACCCTGGATACCACGAAAAAAAAGTTTATTCTATAATGCATGTATCATATTACCACTTGTATAAGTAAATTTATCTTGTTACACACGAGATTTGAAGCTAAATGTAAAGTTTTATCTTGATAGATATACACGTTTACATGTATTTTGACCCTTGAACCGGTGATATTAAAGTTCTAACTTTATTTTAAAATTATTTGTCCTTAATTGTTCTATTACCTGTATTTATATTTGAATGACATGTATAAGTGTTTGTCTGTTGATACAAGTAAACTCGATACATGATAAACTCTATAAATACTTCAAGTATAGAAACTTTGTGTAAGCAACCGAAAGAACAATTTAAAAAATAAAATGCAAATGAAAGTTGCCGCATGATATAGAATTGGTTACTTGTCATGTTAATACTTTACCAAGTTATAAATGGCTATTTCTAGGATGGGCTGCACGATAAATCGTGGCTATTTCAAGTAGTGAACTCACCAAATTGATAGAGAAACCCGTAACAAAATTGTGGCACATTATGCTTTCTTATCCTGTTTCAACAATTATTCTGGGTTTGTTGAAATGGGAGAAGAAAGCAGAAAGAGTCGTTGTTTTGTTCTCGGTTTCTCCATATTTGCTATAAGTTTTGGCGAGTTCACTACTTAAAGTAGTCAAAGTTTCTTGTGCCACCCATCCTGGAAGTAGCCATTCATAGTCTAGTGAAGTATTGACATGAAAAGTGACCAATTCTATATTATGGGTCAATTTTCATTAGTTTTTTATTTTTGAAATTGTTCTTTTGGTTGCTTCTGAATTTTTTTCCATACCTGAAGTATTCATGACATTTATCATGTATCGAGTTTACTTGTACGATGCATACAAACACTTATATATATTATCCAAATGAAAATAGGTAATATAAAAATGAAGGACAATATTTAAAAAAAAATAGAATTTTAATATTGTACGACCAAGAGCCAACTTAGATAATACATGTAAACATGTATTTCTAGATAAAACTTTATATTTGGCTTCAAATCTCACGAGTAACAACGACATAAATGGACTTATACACATGATAAAAATCATGAATGCATTATAGAATAAACTTAAGCTCATATTAAAACATGTTTCAAAGAACAATAAGACAATTTAAAATGGAAGGAACCAAGTTACACATATAAATTTATATTACAACCCGTCCATCAAATGAGAGATACAAAGTATAAGTGAATCCTCTTAAAATATAAATGCACATGGTGAAAACTAATATTCATATTCATATGCATATATATATATATATATGCATATATATATATATATATATTGTCCAATAAGAAGAGAGGAAAAAAAGTTGTCATCAAAATTGTTTAATTTTGGTTGTTCAATTATCACTCCTCTTCATAATATGTGTGTAATGATAAAATGTCTCATTTATTTCAAAAATTGGAAACGATATGTAATAAATAAAGAAACAATAGTCACTATAATTTTAACTCAATTAATAAAAACATTGCATAATACTCCATCTGATCCTATTTATAAGAAATTTTGTTTTAAAAAAAAATTGGTTGTATATACAAGAAAAAGCCACAACTTTAAGATATATTTATTGTTTAAAAGATTTTTCTAACCCTTATTTAATATTTGTCTTTTTAATATTAGTAGTTTCAGATATATTTGTAAAAACATTCAAAAATTACAACCAAACATCCATATACTTCAATTATTCATTTTAACTAGAATTTCTAATAAAAAATAAATAAATTAAAGAAGCAATATGTGTGGTCACGCGCTATATGGCGTGTATCCATAGCATAGCAGCATTTTGAGTCTCAGCGGTAAGAGGAAGATTGTTATGCTATCCATCCATCCATGGTTGGCCTTTGAAACACAATAAATAAATTAAAAATGACTATATCTCTAAACCCCATCATCAGTTTCACCTCAACGGTACGTTTCTCCTCTTCTTTGCTTATTTCATTTTGAACCTTCTTCCATTTACGTTATGGTAAGAAAGAAGATTGTGTAAGTTTTGGAAAAACCTGAAATTTAAGTATACGCTTTTAATTGATTCTTGGCTCTGCATACTAAACATTATTTATTATGTATGTAAATATCTGCAATAATAGTAATTATAAGTGTGGAGAAGCATGTTAGAGCCCAATAAATAGGAAAATAAACTACGAGAAAGATAAACTTTAGAATTAAATAACCTAAAATATAGTGATCATAGCTAAACTAATATTAACCAACTTGTAACTACATTTAACAAACTCTAACAACATGTTATATTAATTGGAAACGGTATTCCCGGTTAACTTCTTATGTTAATATAAAATGCGCGGTGCACAAGTTAAGTAGGTGTTGTACCATGGAAAAGTTTGTTTCCCTCAATTGGATCAATTGAGAAAAAAAACGTGTTTTACTTGTGCACCATAGAATTAGCCCCGTAAATATTCATATTTCCTTGTGGGATCGTTGTTAGGTTCATGTTTTGTTATGTATTTGTTAAGAGAGTTGTTTGATGATAAAAATGTTGGTTTATCCTTAAAAAAGAAGAAGTTGGTTTAGCTATTGATCAGAATCCCTTTTTTGTTTAAAATCAATTCCTTGAATATGATTCAGTTATGTTAATTTTAACTTTCATTTTGCTGATCACTCACACAAGTCTTTCATTATCCCTTAGAAGTTGGAAACAAACTATCATGATGCATCTAGGTATTCTGCTGGAGCTTCTTTCCCGAAGGCTGCTCAGATTACACTCTTTTCAATAACGTCTGGAACAAGAATGTTTATCAAGGAGAAAAGATTTGGTCACCGTTTTTCAGTTGCAAATAGTGATCAACTTTCAACAGATGCTAATAAGGATGTTGGTAGTGCTGCAAATTCATCTGCTAATGATCAATTAACATCCACCAATCCTGCTCAGGCAGAATCACAGACACCAGAGGTTTCCAATGGTTCTGCAGCATCTCCTAAGTCACAGCCTGTAACCACACGATCCTCTCAGAAAGTGAGAGAGAGGATAAGAGCGGCTCGAGTTCTTAACCAGTCCAAGGAACCAAAAACAGCTAAATCAGAAATGGGAAGCAGTGTGTTGGCTGCTTTTAAAGAAAGTGACAGAGGGAAGAAGAGGAGAAGATCTGGACTTCCAGAAGCCCCTGGTAATTTGTTTGATGACAGCAAACGAGGGATGCCAAAGGAAGGTTGGACTTTTGATTTTCCTGGCGGTTCTGATCTCTTTCTGATTATCTTTTCATTTGTTTTTATCAGCACAGTGATGTTCGGAACAACTTACATTGTGTGGAAAGTTGGTGCAATCCATTTTAATGACTAATGAGATGAGATTTCAAGAATTCAAATTTCAACATATATATAGAATAGCTGATTTATATATTTGGACAAGCTTCAGCTTCTTTAAATTTCTTGTCCATGAATTGATGTTAATGTTAAGTTTTTCTCTTTTTAGGTGCTCAGTTTCTTTTCTTTTTTAATGTATTATTTTTGGTTATTATTTCATAAGGTGGAGAGAATTTGGTTCAGAGGAAATGTCGAACTGGATATGATATACAATGCTAAATATGTATACATATACACCTTGTAGTTGTTTAGTTAAAACTTCCAATTGTTGGGTGATGAATTTATTCTGTACTATAATAGCTTTATGTGTGCCAAATCCAGGACTCCTCGTTTTGATACAATCCCAATGTGCATGTTAGATATTATCCATTGGATGTCATGGCTATAACTATTATTTTTGCTTCTTCTGTACTCTTGGTATTCATATAACCTGTAGGTGAAGTATCTAACATTGTTTCTGAACCTGGTCTCAATCCATTACAAAAGATTTGTATTTGTTGGAGATTCTCAAAATCATAACTAGGAGACTTTTCTGATTGAACGTCAAAGTTATGCAATGAAAGGAATATTTCAAAATGGTGGTTGATCGAGGTAAGAAAGACTCCACGAATGGTTTTGGATGGCTAGAGTCCACGGTGGCAGCAACATTCGATGGTGGTGGTGTACTTGCATGCATTCCGAAGCTCTTAAGTCAGTAGATGATTGAGCTGCGTGAGGTAAAAAATGAGGCGCAACTTAAGAGGTGATGATATTAGACTTATATAGTCTAAAAGTGTAACTGTTTCTGTCATGAAGGAGGTGATGTTGGATTTTAGCCAGCACAAAAGTCAACTCTGGAACAGACAAGCTTATAAAACCCTTTGAACAAAACTAGTAATTTCTCCTTATCTTTTAATTACTATATGTATAATTGAAACTTGAAAGTATCTTCCAATGAGCAATGTCTCTCAAAGAGAATGGAAATAACCTCACCTTTTTGCACTTTCAGTAAGGACATTATTATTCTAAGATTCACAAATTCCTAAAAAGATATAAATATGTGTGTTTGAATCTATTTCAACACACTGAGAGGTGCTACATTGATCTCAAAACTGTTGACAACCACTTGTTGATCATAAATTAGTAACCTTTAACTTCTTATGTTGTTTCCTAAAATATGGAAGAACTTATCTAAGCCTTTTGAAATTCTACTCCGATACATTTTTTGAGTTTCCCAATATTACAAAGGTTTTGTACTATGAAGAAAAATAAGGACCTTATTCAATTTGGTGGACTACTCTTACTTCCTTTTTCCCAAAACCTCTCCCTCCCATCCTAAACTCCCAAACACACCCTAAATGCATACGCAACAATCAAATTATTGTTGCTTCTAATACATGACAGCATATGCATAATTGTGGCCTAAACAAATAGGAAACAGTTAAATTATATTATCTAAATCCTATAATGGTAGTCTATACTGTTTGTCTACATTTAAAAAAGTGCTGTGTAAAGTATATGCAACACTCAGTTAAGCATTATCTAAACGTTACAACTATCGCCCACACCATATACCAACTTGTCTATATAAGATTTGTGAGCATCAAAGTCTATTTTAGCCAAATCAAAAACACGTAGCTTTTAGAAAAATTGCCTAGAAAAGTCAAATTTTGGCATTGTTCCGTTATTTTCAATCATCATTTTAAAATATCTGTTGCCTAAATTGCATAATAGAGGTGGAGGAGGTAAAAATATTGGCTTGGAATCACTTGAAAATCAAGTCAAAAGGATTTGATTATTCAATATCTCAGTGATGTATTTGCCAGTTGGGGGTGCTTTGGAAGAGAAATTTGGCACTTTGATCAGTAGATGGTGGATTTGATGGATTACTTGAAGAAATTGGATTGTTGTGGGGTCTAAAATGTATGAGGGAAGTGTTGGCAATAGGTAGGTTTGTGGTTAGAATGGAAGGGACTGTAATGATTTGATTGGTTTTGGTGTCCTTGGTCTGCAGGGGTGTGAAAACATGTAGAATTGGGGCTGTGGTGCTGTATATGTACTATGCAGCATTGTTGTTTTGATTGCAGCTATGCTTGACTACATGTAAGGGGGTGTTCACGGATACAACTTAATTCAATGAAGTGTTTGGTTCTGATCTTTTCTAGTTTAAGTTGAGTTTCAATCAAACCGGTCAAACATAGAGTGGTTTGGTTTGGATGATGAGTTAATGATTTGAACATACGAACTTTAAAATACAATAATGAATTTGTTATTTTTGTTGCTGTGGTTGAAGAATTTTAAGAGTTGGTCTAGAAATGTTTCAATTTAGATTGTGGGCTAAATTTTTTAATTATTGAACTAATAAAAAAACATTTTGTCTCATCACCGGTGAGACGGTGACACCATTCAAATCAACTTGTTCATCAACATGTTGAGTTGATTTAGAGTTAACAATCAAATTATAGGTTTTGACCTAGTCTAAATCGATAAAGTTTAATTAGGTTGGATAATGAGTTTTGCTAACATGATATAATTCAAGTCGTGTACACTCTTACTTATGAGTTTTCTTTTTCATAAAGTATTTTTTTTTATAAAGAAAAGAAAATAACATAGTTCCATTTATTCTATATCAAGTCTTTGTTTACTTGCAACATGATAACACATTGACATTCTAATTATATCGACAACCCAATGCACCATTAATCCTATAGAATCTCTTCAAAATTCAAATGCAGTATGATATGAAAAAGAAAAACAAAGGGTGGGGGCATATACCAATCCCACCAAAACAATATCAATGAAAACATTCCGCAGTAGCGCACACGGTTAGAGAAAAAAGGATATCAATGAATACATGAGAAAGTAAATTAACTCTTTCTCAAAAGAAACCTTCTCTAGTACAACTAGGCAATTGCTCTCATTAAATTAAACCATCAACAAAGAAGCCAACATTGACGAGTCTGTCTTCACAAAACTTGTATTTGTAGCATTTTCATAGTATCATTCTTCTTTTTTTATGTTGAAGATTAGACAATAATGCAACCACATAGCATACTAAGAATTTCTATCCTAGACCGAACCAAAAGATCTGATACTCGCTTTTGGAAAAAACCGCCATAGAAAAAAGAATAAAGGAATGCAATCACAAAAAAGGACCACAATGCAGAAACTCCAAAACCAGGAAAAAACCACAATGGTTGTTTAATGACAATCAGAGAATACATAATTTATGTCAATTTTTTACAATACATAAATTACTCTAAAACACCCATCGACCCCGATGTATCAACACCCTCTAAAGCAAATATTCAAATACATCTCTAAACACTCTAAGACAATAGCATACGAGAAGAGGAAAAAAAAGTTAAATACAAGCTCGAGTTTTTCCGGCCAGTGCATTTTGTAACGAAGAACTATCTCATATATAGTTTTGGTCTCCCCTTCCTTTACAATTGATTCTAAACAATGTGATACTTTTTTCAACATGTACATTTTTTAATCAACACATAATTTTTATATATGTTTATACCGATTACTATCCTTAGTAATCACATGACATCTAAATTCAAATTTGTTGGCTTTGAACAATAACATAAGGGAAATTAAACATCTCATCTTAATCTAAAACTTTAATACATAATGTATATAAATAATCTCATTATATATTTTTCAAGGTTGGTCTTTCTATCAAATTTATGAATATCATACTTCTAACTCACAATTGACTCATCCATATTTCCAAAATTTGCAAAGTGACTTTTATTGTAACGAGAGAGATGCACAATCTTGCAGGGTAGCAGCATTAATTCCAATCTGACATTTTAAAGGACAGGAAGCAAGTTGAATCTCATTGTTGATAGGTACCTTGTGATTGTAATTTGTGAGGCACAAAACATATTGGCCTTATTAATTCATTTAAAATCTACTGAAACAAAACAAACTTTCGGTTCGACTATCCCTTTCTTGCTACATTTAATTCAATTATCGTCCTTCATTCTTAACGTGTACTAATTAATAACGCTTTATTGAAGCATATGTTAAGAATCCATCAACCTATCTAAATCATTTTCTCATTCACTTCACTTTTTTGTCTTCTTCTTCTCCAACCTTAGCTCATTCCTGTCCAAACAAAAAACTTAGCTACTTAAATTATTCATTTCATAATATCAATCAATATAACAATATAACACCATTGTGATGTCTTTGGTCGTTGGTTGGTTTACCACATTTTTATCGTGACACACACTTACCGACGTTGTATTTTTGTGCACAACATAAGATCTAGTGTAGATATGTTATAAGATTATTATGGGACCCAAAACATAGAAAAATAAGGATAAAAAAATACCGGATCATAAGAAACCACACAATTTGTTGATAGATAAGAAGTCATGTCACACCTTAAGGTGCACTCGTTAATTTGTTTTGTTATTTATTTATGAGTTGCAATTGTAAGTGAATATTGGACCCTACATATATTGTAATTGAGGCTTTTTTGTTTTCTAGCTTGTGCTGTAGACAGACCAAGCAAAGAGACATCATAGAGTACTAAAATTGAACTCTTTTATTTCTGAGTCCTTATACTTTGAATTTCCCACTTTTCTATCAAGATAGATGAAGCAAAACAAACATTGTCTTGGAAGTATGTGCATTGTGCACTTTGACTAGTCCACTTAATTACTTACAAACACACCAATAGATAGGTAAAAAGGACCTACTTTGTGTCTTCAACTTAAAGGGTAATTTGTTTACTAATAATGTAATGTAATATCTTGTGTTTGTAAAATTTTCATGAGTAAATCTAGGGGATTCTCTTTTTTACTTTATGATAACCTCTTTTCTCATTTTGGTGATCATGGCAGAGACTAAAACTTGAGTTGGAATAATTGTATAGGTCCATAAGTGAAAGATTGATTCTACCTAATTGATATGATTCAATGTGGAAGATCTTAAAGTATCTTCAATGGATGGATGGGATCCACCACCACAAGCCTACCACTTTAGAGTAACCTTTGGTGTTTACCTTTTTTTACTTTATCAATTAATTAACCAATCTAATCATATATATTAAAATTAAAAAGGTGATTAAAGTTGGATTTTTTTAATGCATAATGGTTATTGAGTTTTTATAGGTAAACGCTAAGAAAATACAAGGTTGGAGTTTCACTTTCAGAGATATTTTATATGAAAAGTATAGATTGTTGTCTATGTGATACATGCTCAAGTAAAATACTAGCACTGTTGAGGCTAGGGCCAAGAGATAACATTAACTACATCATCATCATCCACTACACTACATCAGCTAATTGCTAGGCCAAGTGATTCTAAAAGTTAAATTAGTGCTTCTCAAGTCTATTTATATATACTATCTTATTTATCTCGGACCTACTCACATTTACAATTCAGATCTAAGTGATTCGACAACTATGATCTAATACATATTGAATAACTATGATATCATTTTAAAATTTAGATTAAGTTTAACTACTCTTATAAAACGGTCTTATAAAGTGAGCATCACACCCACTTATAAACTTATTTTATTTAATGTAAATTTTTTTAACAAAAGTTGAAGCGATTTACTTTGATGTATTAATATAAACTATTTATTAAAATTTTAAAATTTTATTGTATCTAGGTATTGTCATTAATAACTTCTTTAATGTAGAACATGTGCACCTTAATTTGTATGTCTACAATAATACAGTTTAGTTCATCGAATATCAAATATTAAAAGAAGAATAAAGAAACACGGAGATATGGACAAACGGAGTTGCGTTAGCTCATTTCTCTCGCCCCTTACTCCTCTTATGTGCTATGAGCCATATTCAACAAAATCTCATTAGTTTGCTCATTAAAAAAAGATTTGTCAAAAAGAAAGAAAGCAAAAAAGCTCAATAGTTTAATTTAATGAAATAGTTTAGAAATTAATACTATTAAAGATTAATCCAACAATTGAGATTGAGTTGAACCACATAAAGATAATCATGTCCGTACACTCAAAGTTTATTATGTGAGGACAATCTAGCCACCTCATTCTTGTTCTTTTGCTCATTATTTCATCTCCTATAAAAGTCCAATTAAGTTCGTTAAATTCATTAAAGGGAAAAATAAAAATGTCTCAATGAATTGACAGAAAGATAAGGCCAAAATTGATTTTCATTTTGACTAATCAAAGGTAATTGCTTATCACTCACCAATCACCATCAAGATAAGAAGAAGGTCACTCATTATTATCAATGCATAGTGCAATAAACAGTAGCTTTAGATAGAGATAATAAAAACCTCATAAAGATAGCATTGAAGAAAGTTTAGAAGAATAATTGTATTGTATTGTTTCCAATTTGGATGAGTATGGAAAACTACAATGATTCTTCTGAGTGGCAGCATTTGAGCACAAACTGGTCTCAATACAGTAGTGATCATTCACACTTTCCTGTGACTGTACCTACACAGATATTACCTCATAATATCTCTGACTCTTCTTCTGGTTCTTTTCAATATAGTGAATTTCAGTCATGGAATTTACCTATTGAAGGTAGTGTTGAAGATAGGGCAGCAAGTGCTTCCAAGAGTCACAGTCAAGCAGAGAAAAGACGTAGAGACAGGATTAATACACAGCTTGCTAATCTTAGAAAACTTATTCCTAAGTCTGATAAGGTAAACTAATTTTGTTTGTTTTTATGTTTGTCACATTTAATTTAATTATATAGTATAGTATTAGTGTATTACCATTTAAAGCTTAGACTTTGTTCCATATATCATGCAAGAAAATGGAATTGGCCACTTAGGGAAAGGGAAAACCTAAGTGATAAGATGTTGCATTCATTCAATTCAGGTTTTCAAGAATAAGTGTGCTATTGTGATTTTGACAAAAGCAACCTTTTGGAACATCCATAAAATGTTGTTGCTACAGTAATTTTGTCAAACTCATTATAATTCAAAGTATGTACTTGGTTGTAATTTCAATTGTACTCTAGAGTATGAACAATTTGGGATCTATTTCTTATTGTATGTTTGGATTGATGGTGAATTCAACAAAGTCACGAAGACACTATGATTTTGTGACATTAAAATTTTCTAGAATCACGTTGGCTCCTGATATTCCGGCAATTTTACTCAATCCAAACATGTATTAGGAATTGATTTCCACTTCCCCTCTTGGAGAAAATATAGGATGAAACTTACATTATACACACAACATAAAAAAAAATTAAAATGATCTCCTACCACGCCAGTACTAAATAAGATATTTGATAACTCTACCTATGCAGCAACACTCATACTTCATATTAAAAGCGTGTCCACGTACTAATACGACACTGACACATGTGATTGCATTTAATCATATCCATTTTCTCAAATTATTTTTAATGTGTACATGCTTCGTGTGCAGCGTCCGTGTCTGTCTCAGTAAATATGAATTTACTACTCTACTAGTCGTATTTGATTACAATTTTCTGCAATGTTAAGGATCCCGACATAACTGCAACGCGGCTTCGATTGAATCCCTTGCATAACATAATCATTTGTGTACTTGCAGATGGACAAAGCAGCATTACTAGGGAGTGTGATAGATCAAGTCAAAGACCTAAAACGAAAAGCAATGGATGTTAGCAGAGTCATCACAGTTCCAACAGAAATTGATGAAGTATCAATAGACTATAACCATGTTGTTGAAGACGAAACCAACACTAACAAAGTGAACAAATTCAAGGACAACATCATCATCAAAGCTTCTGTTTGTTGCGACGATCGACCAGAATTGTTCTCTGAACTAATCCAAGTCCTCAAAGGTTTAAGACTTACAACAGTTAAAGCTGATATAGCAAGTGTTGGTGGCAGGATCAAAAGTATATTGGTTCTTTGTTCTAAGGATAGTGAAGAAAATGTTTGCATCAATACTCTAAAACAGTCCCTTAAATCAGCAGTGACCAAAATTGCTTCATCATCAATGGTATCTAATTGTCCTACAAGAAGTAAGAGGCAGAGGTTCTTTTTGCCTTCTCATTTTGTATAGTAATTTGATGCAAAAATGTTATTTACTATTCACTCCTTTTTTTTTTTTTTTTTTAAATTAGGAGGGTCATTTATTTTTGTGGGGGCAATGATTTGCTTCATTTTTCAATATTTATTTATTGTATACCTCTTTGATATATAGTTTGTCCATTAGGGAGATGAAATATTGATTTTATACCACCAATTAAGGCAAAAGCAAAGTTAAAGTGGAAAATTGAAAGCTAGGCAAAGCATATGCATAAAGTAAAGTAATCAGGTGTGTGATCAATTGCTGCGTCCAAATGGAAAAGTACAGACTTTGATTTTATATCTTAATCAATTGGATTATTTCTTTTGGTAATAATTTCTTTTAGCGAGTTAGGTTTTAGAGGCTCACAAATGTCCTAAAAGTTTAGGGTCACAAATTTGGCGATTGAGTTAACATTTGCTATTAAAAAAAGTTTCAAAACTAACCAAAGTAGAAAAAAAAAACCTATAGTTTAGAGAGCTCTCACATATAGTTACTTAGATAAAATCCATCAATGTCACATCGATGACGGAATTCGAACTCATTTTGTAATTTGACTATTTGAACTTTATTTTTATTAATTGGACCAACATACATTGTCAACTATATAGACTATTGGATAAACAAAACAATGAGTAAAATATTAAAGAGGTATTTAAAGAGATATTTAAATGAGTAAACAAGTACTTTACTCCACGAAAGTTTTGTTGGGACTTTTGCGAGAGCCTACAACATTGGAGTGAATCATCACGAGCAATGACAAAAGTATATCTACAATCAAAACTTTAAGGCATTATGTTTATGACTTTTTTTACTTTTATGTTGCTCAATGTCTATTTTTTTGATCAAATGCGAGACTTGTAACTTACATGTGACGTCAATATGTTCTCCCTCAAGTGTGAGGCTCCATGCATCCTTGATCCAACACCATTAACCACTCCTTCTTTCCCTCACCCTTACCAAGTCAAACCACGCTTTGATATCACTGTTGATACTTTTAAGGGAGCCTGCAACCTTGAGGTAAATCATCACCTCAAACTAAGACCAGTCACACAAGTGAGTTTGACCAACATCTCTTCATTCAAAACCTTAAGGCAAATGGTATTCATGTTCTCTCACTTATTTGTTGTTAAACATCTATTTTCACATTTAATGCAAGACTCCTAACTCACACTTGACACATCAATATTCTCCCCCTAAAACGGTTGAGTCTTCACGCCTTTGATCCAACACTATGAACCACTCCCGCCCTCTAATTCCTACCAAGGCGAACTACACTTTTATACCACAATTGGAACTTTTAAGGGAGTCGACAAAACTGAATCATCACATTAGATTAAGAGCATCCACATAAGTAAATTTTTACATCACTTCCTCTCCAAAAACTTAAGACAATAGATATATGAGTCTTCTCCTTTATATGTTGCTCAACATCTACTTTTTTATATAAGGTGAGATTTCTAACTCACACTTGACACATCCCCCCACAACCACCACTGAGGTGAATCATCACATTAAACTAAGAGTAATCTCACAAGTGATTTTGGACACCACATCTTTACCCAAAATCTTGAGATATTTATATATGAGTCATCTCACTTATATGTTGCTCACACTTGACACATCAATACTCTCTCCTCAAGTGTGAGATTCTTCTCATTGTCGATCCAACACCAAGAACCACTCTCACGAGTCACGGCCACCAACCCACCTGCTAAATAGAATCAGATTTTGATACCACTGTTTTTGGCGGAGCCTACAACACTAAGGTGGATCATCACATAAGACTAAGAGCAACAACACAAATGAGTTTTAAACTAAATCTTTATCCAAAACTTGAAGGTATTAGTCTGATTAGTCCCCTCGTTTGTATGTTATTCAATATCTACGTTTTTTTTTATCTAATGTGATATCTCTAAATCACACTTTACTGATCGACAAATTTTTTGTTGGATAGACAGATGTAAATAAGTTAGAGGTGTTGTAGTTTTTAGAATTGTGAACTTTCTTCATAAAACCCTTTCGATATCTATTGACTCACCAATCGAGCTACTTATATATATATATATATATATATATATATATATATATATATATATATATATATATATATATATATATATATATATATATATATATATATATATATATATATATATATATATATATATATATATATATATATATATATATATATATGAAATTTTTCAAAATTTACAGGTTATCTTAATTCAACTAACTTGGTCAACATAATTCATATCTGAAATCAACAGCCTTATCATGTTAACAGTGTATCCCAGTGGAATCCACCCCCTCTCTCTTTTCCCTGCATATGATTAAGATAAGAATAGATAAACAAATAAATTGAAATGATATGTAACGTGGCAGAACTAGGAGACTGCTAGAACTCATTTATAATCCACTACAACAACCACTTCAAATCATGCAATCAATAAATACGTGAATTTTTTCACAGCACGAAGAATTCAGTAGCCATTTATTATTTCATGTAATAACTTTTAAAAAGGTATTCGTTAAAGATTCAAAAATGAAAATAATTACTAAATTTTATAGGCTATTTATTATTTCAGGTAATAACTTAAAGGTATTCGTTAAAGATTCAAAAATGAAAATAATTACTAAATTTTATAGGCCATTTATTATTTCATGTAATAATTTAAAGGTATTCGTTAAAGATTTAAAAATAAAAAATAATTATTAAATTTTATATTGAAAAAGTTGCTTTTTAATTTTTTAATAGGTTGAATATACAATTGTTAATATAAAGTTTTTACTTTAAGCTTCATACCAAGTGTTTTTAACTTTAAATATGGTTTAGCCGCATACCATAATATAGGTTTGTTTATATTCATTTGTCAATCACCTTTTCTTTTAAAGAATTTGTGAAAACTGACTTGCTATGAAATTTCTAATGTACCCAGAAAACGGGAAAGGCTCGATCTCTTCAAATTTGTTATAGGCCTTACATTATACATATCATTTTGCTAATTCAAATATCATTTAAATATTGTTTATCACCATTACCACAGTGGCTAAAATCTGTTTTTCCTTTCTTTCCCACTTTCTATAAAAATTGCAAAATAGGTTAGATTTAGTAGTAAAGTACTAGTAACTCTCCACGTGAAAGGCCAAATAATGTTTGATAGATGAAATTATTTCTTCTAAGCTAAGTAGGACCAAAGCTAGAACAATGGTCAATTAATGTTTACCAGCAACTAATCAATTTCTATTCACTTGCTAAAGGACAAAAATATTTGTTGAGGTTAAATTTCAAAAAACTTTTAATTGGATTAAACATGTGAGAAACTTCTCATATTCATTAATTGAAGTATAAGGTTTTCACTGCTACTCTATTTAGCGGTGACTATTCTCCATCATAAGATCTATAAAGCACATAAGATAAATTCGTCCCTCTCAATCAAACTTTATCCATGCGCATATTTATTCATTACCATCGGTGAACAAACTGGAATCCTAATACCCATACATTAGTGAACTGTGACGAATTGTGAACCGCTTCTGAGTTGTAGCTCTGAAAACCCCTCATTTCATTAAAATAACTTGACATTTGTGAGTAAAATATCTCATAGAACAAGACTTGTAAAATATCTCATATCCACCCATGAACCTACTCTAAAATACATATACGGTTACACAACAATACCGAGCCACTCTGGAATTCCTCTAGCAGCACTTAGGCCCTTAATAAATCACCCTAACATAAACAATCACCACATTATAATCACCGCAACAATCACCCTTCTGATTTATCAGATCACAATTTCCATCCGTATAAAATCTATCTAGTGTTACAACCAAATGTGTGATTTTGGATTGGATCGTAACTTCTGATCGACTTAATGTGCGAAAGAAAAAGATTTCTAGACATTATAACGGTGGATTGTAGGGACGAAGATGTTGAAGAATGAAGAGTTGGTGTTCAAAAAAAGTTTCACCAATTGTTGAGAAAAGTTCAAAAAACACGCTAACCTTTTCAATATGGTGTTTAGAGTAAAGATTTGCTTTATTCTACCAATTTATTGAACAAACTAAATAAAAACACGCTAACCTTTTCAATATGGCGTTAATTCCTGATTTTCTTTTGTTTGTTCAATATGATACGATAGGTGTTAATTCATCTCAAAAAACTATGCCTCCACCTCTTCACAAGTTAAAAATGTCTCACCTCAATTTAATATATATAGCTTTAAAAAAAGATGCAATTGCAAACAATAAATGTTGAATTACATGTTGACCACCCGAGGCAATTGCACACGTTGTAAGTAAATCAAAAGTTCCAGTGTAGGTAAAGAGAGAGTCGAGTTTAATGACAACGATTTTGGTGAGGAACATAGAGCTCGATTACAACAGTTACTTTGAGAAATGGTGATGTGTATTGTGAATCATAACACAGTGGACTGGAGATAATCACCTATGTCATTTCCAATCAACAGATATTGCCTTAGAAAAGAAATCAAAACGAGAGAAAAAAAATACGATAATACTCTCTTAAGCATTAATCGCCATTCACTTTTTTTTAATTGAGGTGATTGAACACCATTTGCTTGTTATTCAATTTATACATAAATTCAGCATACAAATTGCTCGAAATGTCGTTTGATTTTCCACAGAGCATTTAGGGTTGTTTGTATAAAAAACTAAAGCAGCACTTATCGTAAACTGAATAAAACTAACTATTTACAACAATTTGCCAAAGGAATAAATATTTCTTGAGATTGTAATAGATGAATGTAGAGACGACAACAGAAGTTGTAAAACAAATGGTAGAACAAAAGATAAATGTTCATTGGAGTCAAGAAGTTCCTATAGCAAGTTGAAACACAATAAACTTCGCATATGCTATCCATAAGTTTAAAAACACAGATTTTCTTTATTCATTTTTTTTTTCTTACCTTCGGATTGTCAAGTAATCAAGTTAAATCAATCGAAGTAAATGAATGCTAAGTTTTGGTCATAGCTATTTGCTGATTATTACCATTACCTCAAGACAACTTAACATATGTTTGATATCATAGTGGGTATCCCAGAATCAAGATTCCCCAATGTGATTATGCAAAAGCAACGAGGTCAAGCATTTGAAAAATCCATACGAATTGCCTTGATTCTGGCATATTTATCATAATACCAAACATAGGCTTAGAGGAGAAAAAAAGACATATATGTTAATATGTATTGTAACCTACGTATCTGTAAAAAAAAAAAGATAAACAAACCAACATACACTATGTATGTCACCAAACAGAACAACCACAGTAATACTAGATTATTTCAAATCAACATCAATTGGCTGGTCACATGGCAAAAAAGATGTGTCTAAATTCAAAGATTCAGTACCAAACAATATCAATGAGAAACAGCAGGACATGAAATCAATACAAATAAAAGACCAATTCATGCAATTACTAGTGATGGTGGAATGTCAAAATCACAATAAACTATTATTGCATATTAGATCAAAAGCTACACTACATTTTAGAACTTAATCAAATCACACCAGTTCAATACATACACCATATCTAATCAAACAAGATATATAGCTATTGGACGAGTGTGGTTTAGTTATTCAACCAAATTAACCACCACGAAAGATACACATAAACTTGGTAGACTATATGCCGTTCCTATATGATTGATATTTGATACTAATAAGTTGTAAAACCCAACGCTGCACCAAGCAGAGAATTAACTAACGTACGATAAATTCAGAATAATCCAAAATAAAAAAATAAAGAACGAGATTCGAATAATAAAACTAGCGAATTTCATAAAGAAGAATATCTTTGAGCTAATACAAAACCAAAACATCAAAACGAGAGAGAAAATCCGATACTACTCTCTTAACATATAATAAGTCTGATTAAAACAACACGGAAAATGAAAAACAAAACTAAGATCACTTGATTTTGTCTGAAAAACAAACACTCTACTTGGATCTCTGTCTCATCTTTCGGCGCTTCCTCTTCAATCTCCTCATACGCTTCTTCTTCCACTGCACAAAATCCAAATCCAAAATCAAACCAAATCCATTATTATAATTACAACAACATAAAAAATCGAAAATAGAATGGGATTGCGATGGATCTAACCTTGGCACGCATTGTTGTTGAAAACGGATGAGAATTTGATGAAAGAAAACCTAATGAGACTGCGCAGAAGCAACTGCGATTAGGAAGAGAGTAGGGCTTCTTTCAGAATTTATAGTGAAATGTAAAACCCTAATTATAAATGGGTCGGGCTTTACTTTTGAGCCCATGGACTATCAAATCTAGAAAGAAGAAAAATCATATTACTATTCACACTCTCTAAACGGAGTTTTTTGTTCTTTTTTTTTTTTTTTTTTCTGTGGCTGAAAGTAAGCTTCTAAACATTATGTGCTCATTTCGATAGTGTTATAAATATTTGGGTTAAATATGTTTTTACTATCTATAAAATCACGAGCTTTCAGGTTTAGTCTATATTAAAATTTAATTGAAATTTTAGTCCTTCATAATTTTGCAATTTGTAAAATTGATCCTTGTTTTGACAATTTTCTACAAAAAAATGAAGACTTTTGGTCTTCAAAATAGTTCTTATAAAATAAAAAATAGAGACCAAACTTAATTTTTTTTTTGCAACCATTGACTAAACTATTTTAACCATTAACATGGGCTAAAATTTAATAACTTAAATACACAGTTCTTATAAAATGAAGACTTTTTTTTCCAAGAACTAAACTTAAAAATTTGTGAATGTTTTTATTTTTATTTTTATTAATCTTCAACGTTCCTTTAGTAAGATTTAGAATTCTCATTAGTGGATGGTCTTACTAACTGCGACCGCTAGTGATATGACTAAATTGATAGTGGCCTTAACTCCAATGTTAACGTGATTATTCACTTACTTGTAACCTGCAAGTTTTTGTGTCATATAAATAAGACTCGTCTTCCATTGTGTATATACATTTGAGAAGAATAATATATAATCTCTCATCATTTATTCTTTTAGTTTATTTTTTAATATGTTATCTGTTGGAGACTCAACTAGAGCAATGTCTTAATAGGCTGGGAGACTATTCATGACATGGTTATCATATACATGATGCTTTTAGGTAGACATATTATTAAATTTGTGTACCATGCATAAGTTTAATTGTAACCATTGATTTGTGGATTTAAAATTTAATGGATGAGATTTTGCAAGGACGACAACATGGTATATGGTAATCTAATTGATGTTGGTGGAAATTTCAGAGCCGTCTTAACAAATTTATAGATCTAATTTTAGTTTTATAAGGGATGTAAAAAAAATTAAATTATAGGCCAAAAAAAAAATTAAATTATGGGATGATTGTATATTCTTTGTATTTGTCTTCACATATATAACGTTAATTCTTCTTGAGGAGAGGATGCAATTTATTTATTTCTAGTACAATACAAACTGTGTATTTATTTTATTCCTATGTAATTAAATAGTCCTGCCATCATCTATATTCCTCCCTCTTAAGGATCAATCAATCAACCATTTATCTCTGACAATCTAGGAAGTTTATCACAGTCCGGGGAGTTGATCCATCCAATCTGCTTTTCCTCATTGTCAAAAATCATTAGTTTATTCTTCATAGAGAAGGCTGTTGACACAAAAAAAAAATGTTATTACAATCAAAATAACCTATCACAAATAAAAAGAGAAAGAGAATTTATTATTTAAATTTCTCTTGCTACCTCCAATCACATTATTAAAGCCTCCTTCACCGCCATCTTCGATTGCCAAGCAGATGTTGCCAAATTTCTGAAAAATTAAAGATTTACATAGCTAGCATGTTAGTACAAATCGTAGCATAAGATGGAGAAATTAGTTTAATTAAAAGGTACTCACCGAGAGGGTTATATAAAGTTCAACCGGTAGTTGAAACTGCACATTGTTTGGGAATTTCAATATCATAGGCTTCAAATACTCTTTGCTCACTTCGTCTATAGAGTTAAATGTTTTGCCATTCCAACATGTTAGTTGTAGCTTTTTTTGTGTAAACTTTCTTTCTTTCGAATTCAATTCATTATCTATCTGAAATATTAATTATATATTTGATCAGCAACCACTATGAACCGAAAACATTATAGTAAAAAAAAAAGACAATGCATTGATATATAATAAGGTTCCTTATAGTTAATTAATTTCTATGATTTTTGCTCACCAGATTGACAAGAACTTTATAATGTTTAGAATTTAAGGCTGAAGCAGTGGTTCCAGAATCAAACATAAACCGAAGATCATTGATAGGAGGTTTTCCAGTGTAAATAAGACTTGCTGGTCCTGAGAAATAGTTTCCTTCTACGATAATCTTTTCATTTCTACATAAACAAACAAATTAAATTGATTAAGGTCATGTATACTTGTATAGTATATGTATGAGTGCAGTGGCAACATCTATTAAATCATTTACCTTGGAGGATTCTGCATAGGTGTCCAACTAATCTGTGAAAGAGGTTTGGGAATGAATTTATCTCCAAAGAATAAATACCCTCCTCCTCCTTTTTTCCCACTAAGACAATGACCTACCACATTTTTAATCAAGCCTTTAGATTTAAGCTGGAACAATATGCTAGCCTCACCATGCCCTAGCCCAAGGATCCCTTCTGGGATCAGTTCTTTTTTATGAGTAGCCTTCAAATTATTTGTACACCTGCCATGTTAATTTAAACATTTAAATTATTATCAAATCAAAATAATTAATTAATTCAGAAATCTTTGGTATGAGTGAATCACCCGAATGCCAACTTAGGGCGCTGTAAAGTGCGATCGGAGCTTTCTATGAGAATACTGTCTTCTACTAAGACACCTTGAGTTTCAAGAGAGTCTACATATCTTTCATGATACGTACATGCTTTAAATGGGTTAAAATTAGGATGCCTTGGTTTTTTATGTAGCGGAGTACACAAGTGACTCCCAGACAACACTAGGTTGCTATCCTTCGGTCCAAGTTTATAAAGTTTATCCTTAGGCTGCAAAATTAACCAACAAAGATCAATATACAGTACTAATTAATTATTAGATTAATGTAATTACGTCAAACATGATTAATTATTACCATGGTGCAACCATCACATTGTTTATCATAATCACACTGAACCCAAGTGAGATCACTACCCGTGTCAATAAAAAGGTTAAAGGGCTGTACGGAATTGCCAATTTTGAGGGACACTGTGTAATCCCTGCAATGCATGCATGCATCATCATAAAAAAAAATGAGTTAGTCATAAATTTTGGAATGAAATTGTTGAGGATATATAAATGGCATTGATGGCCTACCCATTCGGCCCTTCTTTAATCGGTAAAACAGTAGAAGAAAAGAGGTTATGAAATGATAATTCGGTGGAATTGGCATCCAAGGATGATAAGGAATGGGATGTGGAAATTATAGAAACAAGTAGCAGAAGGAGAAATGTAACTAGTGGAATTCCCATGTTGATTTTCATATCCATCTTCACAATGTTTTTAGAAAATATGAATGCAATGTTCTTGTAATGTGGTAAACCCAAGAGGATGTCTTATGCTTATATAGAGACCGAAATAAAACTCTCGAGAAAAAAAGTTAATACGAAATTAATTCATAATATTTTTACATTGACTTTCAACAACTACCCCGTTTCTGTTTTTAAATTACAGTCATCTAAATATTTTTGATACATATTGAAAATAGTTACTATAAGATAATAAGTTTGTAAAATAATTTTTATTTAAAAAAAATATAATTTATTTAGAGTAATGTATATACTATTAATTTTTAATAAAAATTAAATTAAAAAAATGAGTATAGCTAATAATTTTTAACCGAACGATTCAATTATGTATGTTTGTGTTACAATTTGGATCGGTTATGAAACAAAAAATTATCAAATCCAAAAATTTAAATACCTAGGGTTTGGTTTGAATGACTTCTAAATAAAATATCCAATTCAATTTTATCCAGTTTAGTTTAGATTGATCGTTTGAAATCCAAATAACAATTTTTTTTTTTAAAATCTATTAAAATTAATATCATAAAGACACAATAACATCACATGCTTGTTGTAAAATATAATCTATAATATACTTACAATTAATAATTAGGAATGAAAATATAGTCGATTATGATTGAAACATACGAAATAGTAAAAAAAATACATTAAATTTATCTAATAAATAGATTTTTTTTTGAAGAAATCTAATAAATATAAAAATTAAAAACCAGCAAATAATAGATTAATATAGTATATTATACAAATAAAAAAAGTTTTAAAATTTATTTATGTTGTTCGGTTTGGTTTCTTTAAAAACAAGAATATAAAATCTAATTTGATTCGAGCGGTTGTTACAAAAGTACATTCAAACATATCCAATACATTTTGGTTTGTTGCGGTTGTTTAGTTATTTCAGTTGATTTGTGGTTTTATCCTGGATTGGTTTGAATGCGAACACCCTATTTGCAACATAATGAAACAATGATTAAATTTTAGGTTAGAGTCACACTCATATTAATCAATTGATACACATAAAATATGATTATCTTTTGCTTTATAAAAGAAAAATTGATTATCCTTGTAGAAGGAATCTATTGGGAAAAAAAATAATCTATGCATTATTTTTGTGTGGTTCTACGCATTAATTAACAATGTAAATATTTACAAATATATCTAATTAAATAATGTAAAATAGACCTTTTATAGAGAAATTTTTAGAGCTTACAAAAAGTGACATCAACAAACGATTTAATCAGATTCATTTTATAGTACAATCGAAAATTCAACATGTACCAAAAAGGTTATAGTGTTGATATTCTTGGATAGACAAGGTCGTTATAGATATTAATATCATATATAAATGCGAACCGCGTTCCTAAAAGTTTAATGCCCTTGCTTTTCACAGTATCCACATTCAGAAGATGCTTACTGAGTGAAGAAGAAAGATCCATTTTTAGAAGTATTTTATTTTAAGACGGTATTTAGAAATATGTGAAACAAAGAATTTCACAACATGAAATACAACTGCTCATATGTGATGTGGCATAGACGATGATAGTAGTTATGCATGCTATAAAGAGAAACTATACCGTAAAATGCTACATGTCCATCTCATTATTTAACTTGTACTATGTGAACGTATAATTATGTGACAATACAGGCTTCAGCATGGCAAGTCTAAAGTTTTTTTTTTTGGGTTACATGCAAGTCTAAAGTTTTAAGAATAAGAGAATTTATTTATGAGAAATGATATTTGATCAACCACTTTTAAACAACTTTTGTGATAACTCTCATATATATATATATATATATTGTTATTGTTCAATAAGAAGAGAGGAAAAAATGTTGTTTGATTGTGGTTGTCCAAATATCACTCCTCTTTATTTATTATGTTACAAAAAGATAGAGTTATATAAATATGATGATTTCGGTAGGGCATAAAAGTCCTTACATATATTTCCAAAAAAAAAAAGCCCTACGAGAATATGATTATTTTTTTTTTGACAATATTTTTTGATCAAAGCAAAAATGAAATATGTTAATCCAAAAACAAAGCAAAAGTGATTACAAGCTGAACAAAACGCGGGCTAAGTAGCAAGACTAAGCGTTGAAGAGGATTAAACCACCAATGAAACTAAGTATTTTTGTTAAGCTTTCATCAACGAGAAAGATAGAAGTTTGATTTTATATCAACAAACTGATGTATATGCATATCTTTTTGTCAGGAACGGATGCATGTGCATCTCTTGTAGGCTTGTGCCTGCAATAAATTTTGAGAATTTTTTTTTAGGTGGTAGTACTTCATCCGTCTCACAATATTAGTCGTTTAAGGTTTGTGCACGATTATTAAGTAAATGATTAATTGTGTTGATTTCAATGGTAAAATTATAGCATCTACTAAAACACCTTTATTAATTGTAGTTAGTGGAGTAGTTTAGTTGAATGAAATTCAATAAATAAGGGTATAGTAGTGGAAAAATAATAATAAATGTTGTATTAGTATTGTAAAACGACAATTATTTTGATAGAAATAAAAAATGTTAAAGAAACAATAATTATGAAATGGAGGGAGTAAGATATAGTTATAGTTGAAATGTTGACTAAATGACCCACACAAAACACAACATTTTTCTATTGGCCCACACATAAACATACACTTTGACACAATTATGATGTATACTTAGGCTATTAATAATGAAATATAATATATATATATATATTTGTGTGTGTGTGTGTGTGTGTGTGTGTGTGTGTGTGTGTGTGTGTGTGTGTGTGTGTGTGTGTGTGTGTGTGTGTGTGTGTGTGTGTGTGTGTGTGTGTGTGTGTGTGTGTGTGTGTGTGTGTGTGTGTGTGTGTGTGTGTGTGTGTGTGTGTGTGTGTGTGTGTGTGTGTGTGTGTGTGTGTGTGTGTGTGTGTGTGTGTGTGTGTGTGTGTGTGTGTGTGTGTGTGTGTGTGTGTGTGTGTGTGTGTGTGTGTGTGTGTGTGTGTGTGTGTGTGTGTGTGTGTGTGTGTGTGTGTGTGTGTGTGTGTGTGTGTGTGTGGTGTGTGGTGTGTGAACACAAACACGTGTCTACCAAATCAAATGAACAGAAACCGATTTTTCCTAGAGTCGTCCGCTAAGCTACCAAACAGAGCGAGATGCCCTATTCATTGTAAAAATCATAAAGTACAAATTCATTCTCATTGTCTCATTTGATAAACTTAATCTTGGTATTAATTAAGTGTGTATATACCAAATTCATTTCCACATCCTATTTAATGAAGGATATGAGATCTTACCAGACTCTAACAGGCTAGACATCGGAGAGGAAGACCAAAACTATAACTACTATCATGGATTCAAGAGCACGAGGTAAAAGAAGCGTTGAAAAGGATGAGTAATGGCAAGGAAGTTGGGTCAGATAACATACCCATCAAAGTGTGGAAAAGTCTTGGAGATAGAGAAATTGTGTGGCTCACCAAAATATTTAACGAGATTATGAGGACGAAGAAAATTCCAGACGTTTGGAGAAGAAGCACTTTAATTTCAATTTATAAGAACAAGAGGGATATACAAAATTGCGCAAATTATAGGGGAATCAAACTAATGATTCATACCATGAAGTTATAGGAAATGGTGATTGAACGAAGACTAAGAAAAGAGACTCGAGTTACGGATAACCAACTTGGGTTTATGCTTGGGAGGTCGACCATGAAAGTGATCTACTTACTTCGACGTGCGATGAAGTGATATCGGAAGGATGAAAAAAGACTTACACTTAGTTTTCATTGATTTGAGGAAGGCGTGTTATATAGTGCCTCGAGAGATTCTATTGAAAGTTCTAGAGAAGAAAGGGGTTAGGATTGCTTATATTAGAGCTATTTAGGATATGTATGAGTGAGCTTCGACTATGTGAGGACGCATGATAGGGCCACATAAGATTTTCCCATAACAATAGGATTGTACCAAGGTTCAACCCTAAGTACTTATCTTTTTACTTTAGTTTTAGATGTACTTACAGAACACATCTAAGAGTTAGCACCTAGATGTATGCTTTTTGCAGATGATGTAGTATTGCTTGGAGAGTCGAGTGAGAAATTGAACAGAGGTTAGAGACTTGGAGACAAGTCTTATAAGTGTATGGTCTTCGCATGAGTAGAAGCAAGACGAAGTATATGGAATGTAACTTCAGTTAAAGGAGAAGTAGTTCTACCTTGCAGGTGAATGTTGGAGATCATATCATACCCAAAGTTACACGATTTAAATATCTTTGGTCCATAGTATAAAATGATGGAGAAATATAAGCATATGTAAATTGTAACACCCTAAACCCCTTGAGCGATAAATTACGCAAATAATACAAATCATGCAAAAGATTTATATTCTACTTCTTCTATAAGTTCAACATGCATAAATAATTTTCTCAAACATCGCAGCGGAATAATAATATCACCACGTCAACAACTAAATAAAACATCTCCAAGTAGACACATCATATAATCATACTAAATCACTAAATATAAAATCTCAACTCGACATACTGAGTGATAAACATCTCGTACAAACATAATATAGAGACAATAAGCAGACACCCCTAATCAGAGCCCGACACACTAAGACTTCGAGGCAGCATCCTCAAGCAAAACTACTCACCAAGACAAGCAAACTAATCATGCACGCCGTATACCCATTCATACGAATAAGGTAGGTGGTTAACCAAACGACCACCGAGGTTAGTCCACAATTCACAATTAAAGTATAATCAAACATATGCATTCCAGGATTCATGCATAGCACATAAACATACTCAACATTCCTGGAATACTAACTCCACACGAATAATATCATTTCCCCCATCATAGCATATTAACATATTCATTCTTAATCAAATTCATCATCAAACGTGACTGATACCATGTGAAAGCTTAATCTCACTCCATGGATGAATTGAAAATCTTGCAAAACGCATAGCACACAAAGAAGCAGGTAAACAGAATGAAACTTTATTCACCAATCTAGTTTTTACAATGAGATACAATCTCTCTCTCTCTCTCTCTCTATATATATATATATATATATATATATATATATATATATATATATATATGTTGCTGCATGTTTATTGATAGTTAGTAGCAGGGTCTGGTCTGGGTTCGTGGCTTAGGAGGATTTATGGTTTTTATCTTGTGTCTCTTTACTAGTTTTATTGGGTTTATACATGATGTATCCATGGAGCTGAATTCTATAGTTTTTCAAATTTGTTGCAGGTTCTTTAAAAGTAAAAAACCTAGTGGTTAAGTTGTGGTGAAAGCTTATAGGAGGCTAAACGATGGTATGCTTGAGGATATTGCTATTGCAAACATTAATGGCGCTAGATGTGCACTACTTATTGTGAAAATGAAAACATGATAAGAAAGAACAAAATTAGTGGGGCTATAGATGAGCACTACTTAGTATGTAATTGAAGTTGTGTTGCATAGTTCGTTTCCATTATGAAATCAAATTTCAAATGTTTGTAACATATTTGGAGTTGGAAATTTGATTAAAGTTTGATCTTCTAAAATTGGTTAATTCAAATATGAATGAAGTCTAAGGAAAGACAAATTTGGTAGATTCACAATTTTTTAGTCTAGACAATATTGCGACACTTTTTACAACTTCTAAAACATGATAACCTTTTTTTAGAATTAGCGAAATTTTATTAATGACGAGACTGTGCAAGACGCACAAATGCTCGCAGCAAAGCAACAGAAATACAAGGATGTTGTTAACAGCTCAGCCACACCCCAAATAAAAAAAAATAGCCCTCTGCAGACATAACACAGATCTGATACAACAGAAATAGCAGAAAAAATGCTGTCAAAACCGAGAACAACAGAAGAGAAAAAAACAGGTCTGCGGCTCCACAAAACCAATAGTCAGACTACTATATACTACCTATCAGAACTAGCAAACAGTGGCATACTTTAGCCTCACCCCGTAACCGCCAAACCAAAAAACTCTAAGGCCCTTACCTCAAAAGGCACTCTTTTGGGTTCCAACACAACCACTCGTAAAAAAGGCAAGCCAACACCGTTAACCTCGACAACGTCCACCTCCACGACATGCCCTTTTTTACTCTCCACAACCTCCTCCACCCTGGATGTGTAATTTTTGAAAATAGCATCATTTTATTGTTACCAATGATACAAAAAGTGTACATTTTGCGACACTTTTTGAATGTTACAAATAATACTCTAAACTGTAACTAAAAGCTCTTTAGTAATCGGGGCTTTACCTAACAATTGTTCAATGTTACTAAATATAATTAGCAACATTTCTCTTGATTTAGTAGTAGTTTTTAAGTGTTAATAAATCTCAATTATGTTGTAGTCCTTGTACATAACTTTATGAGACGGTTACTTTGCCTTCTTATTTCCATATTTATCAGTGGAATTTTCAATACAGGAGAATACGAGAAACTTTTTCCCTAGCTCGCTACAATATTTCTTTCAATGCATTGTGATTTCCACAACTATGGTTATTTCCACGTGCAGGTTGTGGAACTATCTTCTTCTCCAATCCCTCTTCCAAGTGTTCGCAATCGTTCTTTGTGATCATTGAGTTTATTTATAGTATAGAAAATTTAAATAAAATACGTAACCTAGACCAATATTTTAAAATCAAGCTAAGAAGAAACCTAAGCTGACATGAATTGGAGCACACTCTGATACAGTTGTGTAATTGAAGCACACAACTTCTTATGTTCTCTCCTATTTTATGATGTCTCACAATCCAAATATATTATCCACATTTGTAGAGCTATTGTTCAACCCAAACTACATGTTGTTAGGATTATTACTATGGGATTTTCAATGGTTCGACAAATGATCTAATACCCTAACCGGATCAATGACTGATCTGATTTTTTAAAAATTGCATAGGTCATATTTATGCCTTGATGTCATTGTTTGAATTATGGTCTTTATTTCTTTTTTAGAAAAACCGATAACCAGTGCTGAAACACGCGCACACACACACGCAATTGTGAGGTTGTGTGTTTGAACTCAAGTGAAAATGTCTAAGCACATGACATGTTGTCAATTTCGACAGAAGACTATCTAATAAAAAAAATTAAGGAATCAACGATAAAATCTTCGAACGGATTAATATTTTACTTGTAAATAATAATTGGGAAAATATATTGTCAATTTAATCAATATTTACAAATACTGTGTATAAACCCCTAATTTTTCAAAATATTAAATTTTTATAATTTTTTACTTTAGATAATTAAAGATATTAACGGTGTCAAAATTGTGAATTGGCATATATGAAGTGATTGACTTGAACATGTATTTTAAAATGGAAAGAGTATTTATTTATTTGTTTTGCTTAAGGTTGTAGACTACCGAAACTTTGTCCCATTCCCATTATCAGATTAGAAGAGTTATTGTTTGCCTCAAGACAAAAAAACTTGGCCTTTTTCTCAAAAAAAAAAAAAACTTGGCTTTGCTAAGTAGGTGGAAGTGGAGAAGTCTGATAGACACTAATAAAGCTCCTTGGTATGACTTGCTCAATTTTAGGTATGGTCCTTTACACTCCAAAATACTGTGCAGAGAAGGTCCTATGTTTTTTTTTTTTTTTTTTTTTAAGGAAGAGAAGGTCCTATATATGTTGTTAAGCAGATTTGTTGCAATAGTTTTCAAATAATGCATTTTAGGCAAAGCAACAAAAATACTTGAGGAAATCTGGAAACAATCAAACAACACTTCGCGGGAGCTCTTTCCTGTCCTATTCGAGAATGCAAGCAACAAAAATGGCACAAGCGGAGAATATGGCAACTGGTAAATTTGTTCCATCGAAGGTGGGAGTGTTTGGGTGGAGACTATACTATGTTCTCGTATTCATTGAAGTATGGAACTCAATTCATAATTGGCTGGATATTGATGTTGGGATAGAAAGGGCATTGGTTATGCATTACTCTCAACACTTCAGATCATTAAAACAAAAATAAGGAGGTGCATTAAACTCCTGGAATGCATTAAACTCATTTCGTTGGAATGACTATAAAAATAGAGGAAATATTTATGTACTAGTAAAAGTTTTGTCCCATTCTTGTTATCATATAAGAAGATTACTGGATCACAAATGCCAGCAACACAATTATTTGTGGAAACCATATTAATTAAAATACACTCTTGTTGGGTTGATTAAAATTGAGAAAATAGATAAACAACCGGATAATCGTATATTCTTTGTATTTGTCTTCATGTTATAAATAATGTTAATTCTTTTTGGGAGAAGGATGCAATTTATTTATTTCAAGTACAATACAAACTGTGTATTTATTTTATTCCCATATAATTAATTAATCCTATTCCTACCATCATCCATATCCCTCCCTCCAAAGTATCAATCCTCCCTCCAAAGTATCAATCGATCAACGATTTGTTTGCGGCAATGTTGGAAGTTTATCACAGTCTACAGAATCGATTCATCCAATCCGTTTTTCCTCATTGTCAAAAATCATTAGTTTATTCTTCATAGAGAAGACCGTTGACACAAAAAAAAATTGTTATTACAATCAAAATAACCTATCACAAATAAAAAGAGAAAAATAATTTATTATTAAAATTTCTGTTGCTACCTCCAATCACATTAATTAATATCATTAAAGCCTCCTTCACCGCCATCTTGAATCGTCAAGCAGATGTTGCCTTTTTCCTGAAAGTTAAAGATATGTATAGCTAGCATGTTAGTACTTGGGTAATAAATAAGATTACCACAAAAATATTCTCTTTTCAAATCTGTTGAATAAAATAGACAAGATACATTAATTATTCAATAAATCTAAAAGAAAAAGCTTTATCAATAATATTTAAGATTGAGGAAGTAATTTAATATTTTTTTTAAGGAGAAAGTAGTTTAATTAAAAGGTACTCACTGAGATTATTATATAATCTTCAACTAGTAGTTGGAACTGCAAATTCTGTGGAAACCTTAGTATTATAGGCTTCAAATACTCTTTGCTCACTTCGTCTATAGACGTAAATTTTTTGCCACCACTCCAACATGCTAGAAGTTTTGGCTTATTTTGTGTAAACTTTCTTCCTTTCGAATTTAATTCCTTGTTTATCTGAAATATTAATTAATATTTGATCAACAACCACTATGAACTTGAAATGTTATAGCAAATAAATAAAATGAAATTGATGTATAATAAGGTTCCTTATAATTAATTAATATATAATATTTTTGCCCACCAGATCGACAAGAACTTTATGATCTTTAGAATTGAAGGCTGAAAGAGTGGTTCCGGAATCAAATATAAGCTGAAGATCCTTGATGAAAGTAGGTTTTTCATCGAAAATCAGATTTGCTGGTTCTGAGAAATAGCGTCGTTCTAGGATAATCTTTTTATTTCTACATAAACAAACAAATTAAATTGATTAAGGTTGTGTATAGTATATGTATGTATGAGTGGCAACATCTATTAAATCATTTACTTATTTTGGAGGACTTTGCATAGGTGTCCAACTAATCTGTGAAGGAGGTTTGGGAATGAATTTATCTCCAAAGAATAAATACCCTCCTTGTCCTTCTTTCCCACTAAGACAATGACCTACCACATTTTTAACCAAGTCTTTAGATTTTAGTTGGGACAATATGGTGGCCTCACCGTGCCCTAGCCCAAGAATCCCTTCTGGGATCAGTTCTTTTTTATGAGTAGCCTTCAAATTATTTGTACACCTGCCATATTAATTTAAACACTTAAATTATTTTGAATCAAGCCTTTAGATTTAAGCTGGGACAATATGCTGGCCTCACCATACCCAAGCCCAAGCATCCCTTCTGGGATCTCTTTAGGTTTAGGAGTCTTCAAATAATTTGCACACCTACCATATTAATTGCAGCACACAGATTATAGTCAAAATCAAAATATTTCCTCCGTTCTAAATATAACACACATTTGTATCAATGTATCTGGTCCAAACTTTTGTTGACTTATGTCTTTTATGTTTAGGACCAGAGCGAGTAGATAACTCAAAACTAACCAATTAATCTTATGTAGACGGTCTTGTAAGATGCGATCAGAGCTTTCTATAGGAATACCGTCTTCTACTAGGAAACTCCTAGTTTCAAGACCGTCTACATAACCAGTTTTATACGCACAAAACTTATTGGGGTTTATTCATATCTGCATCAACACAAGGAAGGTTTTCTTTTTTCTGGACTGCAGCACACAAGGGAGTCCAAAATGGCACAAAGTTATTGTGGACGTTATAAAATTTATCTTTAGACTGCAAAATTAACCAACAAAGATAAGTATATACAGTACTAGTTAATTATTAGAATGTAATTATGTCAAACATGATTAATTATTACCATGGTGCAACTTCGGCAATCTTTATAATAACACTGAACCCAAGTGAGATCACTACCAGTGTCAATAAAAAGGTCAAAAGACTGTCCGGGATTGCCAATTTTGAGGGACACCGTGTAACCCCTACAATGCTAATTTGGAGGGATCATAAAAAAAAAGAGTTAGTCATAAGTTTTGGAATGAAATTGTTGAGGAAGAAATAAGAGGATGAATGTCATTGATGGCCTACCCATTAGGTGACTCGAAATGTTTTTTAAGCGGAAAAACAGTAGAAGAAATGAGATTATGAAATGATAATTCTGTGGAATTGGCATCTAAGAATGATAGGGAATGGAATGAGGAAATTATAGAAATAAGTAGAAGAAGCAGGAGTATAACTAGTGGAATTCCCTTGTTGATTTTCATATCCATCTTCACAATGTTTTTAGAAATCAAATGAAATATGAATGCAATGATCATGGTAAGCAATTCAATTTCACATTCAATCATTGCAAATCAAAGCATGAATCTTTTAACGAGTTTCGTAGCAATAGTAGTACAAGTCAAAACTTAACCACATCAAGTAGCACTAGTTCTACAACCACATCAAGTAGCAATAGTTTCGGTGCATGTATTTTCTATGTGTAAACCAGCGTGAGTTAACTCACGCAGGTGTTAATTCCTGCGTGAGTTAATTCATGCGGCGTGATTTAAGTCATGCATGTATAAAAAAATGAAATTTTAAGTCATGTTAATTTTACGCATGTGTTAGTTAACTAGCGCAGAGGTATTTTGATCAGTTATGATAGGCGCGAGCGAAAATTAAGAGGGAAGAGCAGAAATCTTAGCACACGATGGTGGTCTTATACAGCTCACTGTTTTCTTCTTTTTGGGTTACGGACTACGGGTGGCTCATATAAGATAGCCCTAGTGGACAACAAGCTATTTAGAGACGAGATAAAAAATCTTTAAAAAGTTTGGGCTAGAATTTAATTTAAGAAATGCCTTAATTTTTTTTTCCGGGTTAACAAGACAGCCAGTTGGACTAACCTATTTTGATAGTTTTACTTGTGATCATTGAGTTTATTTATTGTACATACAATTTAAATAAAATAAATAACCTTGACCAATATATTAAAATCAAGCTAATAAGAAATCTAAGCCGATATGTGTCGAAGCACACTCCAATACAATTGCATAATTGAAATTAAAGTAGACAGCTTTTTATGCTATCTTTTATTTCAAGATGTCTCGTAATCCAAACATATTATCCACATTTGTAGAGCTACTATTCATCTCAAACTAAGTTTTGCTGATAGGTTTATTACCATGGGATTTTCAATGGATCGACCAATGATCTAGTGACTCGTTACCTTTACCCGATCGACCATCAGTCCGATTTTTAAAACATGAAAATCGCTCTTCTCCCATATAATTTTGCTCATTCCCACCCGAAACATCCAAAAATAACCTCAACGTGAGTTAACTTAGGCTCGGTAGCTAGGTGACTTAACTCACGTTGAACACCAACAACTCCACACTTCAAACACACTTTTTTCCCTCTTCACCTCCAAAACACCCAAAAGTGCAATTTTTTGTGTGAGAAAGCTTGAGTTTAAATCATTGGAAAACATCAAGAAACAAGTTTATATGCTCATCAAACATAAAAAATCAGGTAATGCATCATCTAACATATTTATATTTTGCTAGTTTTTCAGTTATGTTCCTCATTTTGGAGCCCCGGACGTAGCGTGAGTTAACCCACGTTAAGGTCCATCGTGACTTAACTTGCGTGGGCCATCTCCATGCTCTCTAGTGGCACAAAATAAACTTCTAATTCTATAGAAGGTATGAAGCTCGCGTTCTCGCAATATGCGGTCAATGCCAGAGGGCCTCTAGAAAACAACTATTTCATAGTTCTAGCTGCTCAAAATGGAGGGAGTTGAATTTCTTTCATATGGGAATGATGCTAATGGTTATCCCCAAGATTCAATGAATGAATGAAACTATGATCGTGATAAGGAAAGGAAACAACGCGTCATTTTTTTCATAAATGATAGATGGCGAGAGCGAGATGATATGATTGGTTGGGTTCTTCGACTACTATATCAATAGATAAATCAAACATAAAAAATTCAATATTGACGTAGAAGCGGGGGGGGGGGGAGGGAGGGGGTTGAATTGTGATGTAATAAATTTACCTATTAAAATTTTCTCAACAAGTGACAAAGGTGAGAGTTACTATATCAATAGATAAATCAAACATAAAAAATTCAATATTGACGTTGTAAGTGGTCTATTGGCAAGACTAGACACCTTAAATTTTATTTCTTTTTACTTTTGACAAGAGAGGAGTGAAAAATTATTGACAATGTACTTGCAAAACATCATCTATATTTATTTTAATTCCTAATCTTTAAAAAGAATATGACGACTTCATTTTTTTTAGAGGGAAATAAGTAAACTGAAACAAAAACAGAATAAAAAAAAAATGTGACATATTCAATTTTTAATTTAAGGTTGTAGACTACTTAAACTATTGTCTCGTTCCATTATCACATGAGATGAGAAGAGTTATTGTTTGCCTCAAAAGAAAAAATGAGAAGAGTTATTTGATCACAAATGCCAACATAAGTTTTGTGGACAACGTATTAAAAATACACTCAACACAAGTGACGAGTTCATTAAAATAGAGTAAATGAAGAAATAACTCGACAACCAAATATTTATTGAATTTCTTTATCATATTTATAATGTTAATTCTTTTGGGGATGAATGCAATTTATTTAAGGCTAGTAAAATACAAGATGTGTATTTATTTTATTCAATTTTGCCATTATCCATATCCTCTTTCTTAAGCATCAATTGATCAACGATTTGGGAAGTTTATCACACTTGTTAGGGAGCCATCCAATCTGCTTTTTATCGTTGTCAAAAATCATTATCTTATTGTGCATAGCGACAGCTGTTGACACCAAAACAAAGTGTTATTACAATCAAAGCAATAATTAATTACAAATAAAAAGAGAAAATTTTCTTTACTACCTCCAATCACATTATCATCATCATCAAGGCCATTTACACTGCTATCTTCGATCGCCATGCATATGTTTCCATTTCTCTGGAAAATAAGCTAGCATGTTAGTAACTTAGTATATAATTACTTAATTAGAGGATCATAAAATCAAAGGTAGCTTAATAATAAGGTGCTCACTGAGAGGGTTATATAATGTTCAACTAGTAGTTGAAACTGCACTTTATTGTTTGAGAAGCTTAATATTATAGGCTTCAAATACCCTCTGTCCTTCACTTCGCCTATAGACTCGAATGATTTGCCACCCTTCCAACAAATTAGATTGTCTTCCTCAGTATGTGTAAATCTTCTTCCTTTCAAATTCAATTCATTGTTTATCTGAAATATTAATTAATATTTGATCAACAACCACTATGAACTGGAAACGTTATAGTAAATAAATAAGACGATCAAATTGATATATAACAAGGTTCCTTATAGTTGATTAATTTCTATGATTTTCGCTCACCAGATCGTAGAGAACTTTATAATCTTTAGAATTGAAGTATGAATATGTGGTCCCGCAATCAAACATAAGATGAAGATCCTTAATAAAAGTAGGTTTTTCATTGAAAATCAAATTTGCTGGTCCTGCAAAATAGCGTCCTGCCTCGGTAATCTCTTTATTTCTACATAAACAAACAAATTAAATTGATTAAGGTTGTGTACAACATATGTATGTATGATTGGCAACATCTATTAAATCATTTACTTACTTTGGAGGATTCTGCATAGGTGTCCAACTAATCTGTGTAGGAGGATTGAGAATGAATTTATCTCCAAAGAACAAGTACCCTCCTCCTCCATTTTTCTCATCACTAAGGCAATGACCTACCACATTTTGAATCAAGCCTTTAGATTTAAGCTGGAACAATATGCTGGCCTCACCATTCCCAAGCCCAAGGATCCCTTCTGGGATCGCTTCTTTTTCAGAAGCCTTTAATTTATTTGAACACCTGCCACATTAATTTGAACACATAAATTATCATGAAATCAAAATAGTTAATTCAAAACTCGCTAGATAATCTCCGGTGCGAGTAACTCACCCGAATGCCAGCTCAGGACGCTGTAAAGTGCGATCAGAGCTTTCTATGGGAATACTGTCTTTTACTAGGACACCCTGAGTTTCAAGAGAGTCTGGATATCCTACATGATACTCACATGGATTAAATGGGTCAAAATTAGGATGCCTTGGTTTTTTCTGTACCGGAGTGCACAAGTTACTCCCAGACAACACTAGCCTTTTATCCTTCGGTTCAAGTTTATATAGTTTATTCTCAGGCTGAAAAATTAATTAACAAAGATCAGCATACAGTAATTAATCATTAGAATGGAAGTACGTCAAATATGATACATTATTACGTACCATGGTGCAACCTATACATTTATCAAAATCACACTGAACCCAAGTGAGATCACTACCCGTGTCAATATAAAGGTTAAAGGACTTTACGGGATCGCCAATTTTGAGGGACACTGTGTAACCCCTGCAATGCATGCATCATCGTAAAAAAATTATTTAGTCATAAGTTGTTATATAAAAATTTTAGAATGAAATTGTTGAGGATATATATAAATGGCATTGATGGCCTACCCATGTCTATGTGGCTCTTTTTTAAGCGGAAAAACAGTAGAAGAAAAGAGGTTATGAAATGATAATTCTGTGGAATTGGCATCCAAGGATGATAAGGAATGGGATGAGGAAATTATAGAAACAAGTAGCAGAAGGAGAAATGTAACTAGTGGAATTCCCATGTTGATTTTCATATCCATCTTCACAATGTTTTTAGAAAATATGAATGCAATGTTCTTGTAATGTGGTAAACCCAAGAGGATGTCTTATGCTTATATAGAGACCGAAATAAAACTCTCAAGAAAAAAAGTTAATACGAAATTAATTTCATAATATTTTTACATTGACTTTCAACAACTACCCCGTTTCTGTTTTTAAATTGGGAAATGCTCTATATCGCAAAAGAAATTATCGCGAGAGCATCACGAACCACGTTATTAGACAATTTGTCTCTTTCATTTCTATATTCCTATGAAACATGTTGTATTGTGGTTCCTCTCTCTTGCTTTTATCTTTGTTTTCTTCTGCCACACAAGCCCACAACCGCTTCACCCTTATAGCCACAAGTATGCTTACTGAAGAGAAGAAACTTGGTGTGTATGAGAAATAGAAAGTATATCTCAACATTTAAAAGGTTCATCAATCAAGGGCCTCATATCCAATACTAGTAGTGGTTCTATTATGAAAAATACTTTTGAAAATAAATAAAAATGTGATGTCGTGAAAAATTCGCGTGAAATGCAGTCGCTATATATAGCACTGCTCTTTTAAATTACTATACGATAATAATTTTATAAAATAATTTTTATTTAAAAAAAGATAATTTATTTAGAGTAATGTATATACTATTAATTTTTAATAAAAATTAAATTAAAAAAGTGAGTATAGCTGATAATACGAAATGACGATCAATTTGATATAAAAAGATTACTTTTTTTACTGATAGAGTTAAATTTAACCGAATGAGTCAATTATGTATGTTTGTGTTACAATATGGATCGCTAATGAAACAAAAAATTATCAAACCCAAAAATTTAAATACCTATGGTTTGGTTTGAATGACTTTTAAGTAAAAATATCCAATTTAATTTTATGCAGTTTAGTTCGGATTGATTGTTTGATATCCAAATAACAATTTTTTAAAAAGATCTATTAAATTCAATATCATAAAGACACGATAAAATTACATGCTTGTTGTAAAATATAATCTATAATATACTAAAAATTGATAATCAGGAATGAAAATAGTCGATTATGATTGAAACGTATAAAATAGTAAATAAAAATACATTGAATTCATCTAATAAATATTATTGAAAAATTTAAAAGCAGCAAATAATAGATTAATATACTAGTATATTATACAAATAAAAAAAAGTATTAAAATTTATTTATGCAGTTTGGTTTGGGTTTGCTTTTAAAAACAAGAATATAAAATCTAATTTGATTCGAACGGTTGTTACAAAAGTACACTCAAACACATCCAATATGTTTTAGTTTGTTGTGGTTGTTTAGTTATTTCAATCGATTTGTGGTTTTATTTTGGATTGGTTTGAATGTGAACACCCTTTTTGCAATATAGTGAAACGATGATTAAATTTCAGGCGAGAGTTACACTCACATTAAGCAATTGACACACATCAAATATGATTATCTTTTGCTTTGTAAAAAAAATTAAATAATATGATTATCCTTGAAGAAGGAATCTATTGGGAAAAATAATAATCTATGCATTTTTTTTAAGTTCTATGCATTAATTAACAACGTAAATTTTTACAAATATATCTAATTAAATAATGTATAATAGACATTTTATAGAGAAATTTTTAGAGCTTGCAAAAAGTGTCATCAATAAACAATCTAATTGGATTTTTTTTTTTTAATAGTACAATCGAAGATTCAACATGTACCAAAAAGGTTATAGTGTTGATATTCTTGGATAGACAAGGTCAATATAGATATTAAATTCATATATAAATGCGAACCGCGTTACTAAAAGTTTAATGCCCTTGCTTTTCTCAGTATCCACATTCAGAAGATGCTTACTTAGTGAAGAAGAAAGATCCATTTTAAGAAGTATTCACTTATTTTAAGACGGTATTTAGAAATATGTGAAACAAAGAATTTCATAACATGAAATATAACTGCTCATATGTGATGTGGCATAGACGATGATAGTAGTTATGCATGGCTATAAAGAGAAACTATACCATAAAATGCTACATGTACATCTAATTAATTAATACTACCTAATCTCTTTTCCTACAAAATACTACCTAATTTCAAATACAATTGAACGTAAAATTATGTGAAAAATCATCTAGCCTTCAGCATGGCAAGGTTTTAAAAAAAGAGATTTTTTTTTTTGTTACAAAAAGATAGAGTTATAAATATGATGATTTGTTTGGGTGGGGATAAAAAGTCCTTACGTACATTTCCGAAAAAAAAGCCCTACGAGGATATGATATATTTTTTTGACAATATTTTTTTGAACAAAGCAAAAATCAAATATATCAATCCAAAAAGAAGATCCGAACCTATGCAAGCCGTGCAAGGCTAGGGCTCACAAGCGATTAGCACATGATGGTGGTCTGATACGGCTCACTGTTTTTTTTTGGTTGGGTTACGGATTACGGGTGGCTCATAACCCTAATGGACAACAAGCTATTTAAAGATGAGATAAAAAGTCTTAAAATAGTTTGGACTAGAATTTAAAGGCACATGCCCTAAGTTTTATTTGGGTTAGCAGGACGGCATATGTGGACTAACCTATTTTGATAACTTTTTGATAATTTTCCTTGTGTTCATTGAGTTTATTTATTGTACATAAAATTTAAATAAAATACATAATCTTGACCAATAGTATATTAAAATCAAGCTAATATGAAATCTAAGCCGATATGTGTTGAAGCACACTCCAATACAATGATATAATTGAAGTAGGCAACTTCTTATGCTATCTCTTATTTCAAGATGTCTCGTAATCCAAACATATTATCCACATTTGTAGAGCTACTATTCATCTCAAACTAAGTTTTGTTGATAGGTTTATTACCAAGGAATTTCCAATGAGTTGACCAATGATCTAGTGACTCGTTGCCTTTACTAGATCAACAATTGGTCTGGTTTTTAAAACATGAAAATTGCCCTTCTCCCAAACAACTTTCCTCATTCCCAATTGAAACACGCAAAAATAACCCTAGCGTGAGTTAACTCATGCTCGGTAGCTAACGTGACTTAATTTACATCGAATTCAGCGTGAGTTAACCCAAATTGCGATCCATTCCTCTTTTTAGACCAACACCAGCAGCCCCACACTTCAAACATGCACTTCTTTCCATCTTCACCTCCTAAACACCCAAACGTGCGATTTTTTGGTGAAAAAGCTTGAGCCTAAATCATTGAAAAATGTCAGGAAGCAAGTTTCTATACTCATCAAACGTAAAAAATCAGGTAATGCATCATCTAAACTATTTACATTTTGTAGTTTTTTATGCTATATTCGTCATTTGGGAGCCTTAGACGCAGCGTGAGTTAACTCACGCTGAGGGTCAGCGTGGCTTAACTTGTGTGGGGGGTCAACATTTGAATTTGTGTGCCAATTTTGTTTTTTTCCCTTAGTGATGGTTGAAAAATGTGATGGTGGTGAGCCGAAACCAGCCATCATTGAAGCTTTCGTTGATGTCAAACCTTCCATTGAAGCTTTCGTTGAAGCAAAACGTAATGGTGTTTCCAAGCTTCGTGATAAGGAAGTAAACACCGCGTCATTTTTTTCCACAAATGATAGATAACGAGAGCGAGATAATTTGCTTGGTTTGGGTTCGTCGACAAGCGGCAAAGGCGAGATTTACTATATCTATATATAAATCAAATATAAAAAATCCAATGTTAAATTTGCAATATGAAAGAAGTGGTGTATACAAACAACCAAAGACGAAGAAGAAATTGAAACTTGAAGACACGGGTTCAAGGAAATGTGATTGTTCGTATAGGATGCGTGGTTACTTTGATAAGAAGATAAATGAATGGTGGTTGACCATTCTTAATAGAGTTCACAACCATGAGTTGGAGTCAAGGTTAGACAGTCACCTTCTTGCGAACAAACTAAGAGAGAAGGAGAAGAAAAAAGTTGTTGACATGACAAAGAGTTTGGCCTTGCTTAGGAATATTCTCACTAATTTGAAAGAAAAAGATAAAGAAAGTGTGACGAATATAAAACAAGTATACACTGCATGTGCTATATAGCGAAATTCTATAAGAGGTGACAAGACGTAGATGCAAACACTTGGTTGCGGAGTTGGAGAAGAATAAATATATCTATTTCACAACATCATGAGAGCTTGTGAAGGAGGCGAAGGCAAGTGACGTAATTAACAACATCGATCATGAAAACTTTTGATGATATTGTTGAATCTTCTACAATTGATTCATATGTAAGTGTCGTAATGCAATTATGAGATGTATGCAAAAAATTCCTAAAGTTTCTTGACTACTTTGAAACCATAATATTATTCACCGTTTAGAAAAAAAATTGTGAAATTGAATCTGCCTACTGCAATTCTAATACTCTCGAAGCATTCAACACTTAATCGGATTGCTTGAAACAAAGAAATATTACTCTAGCATATTCCTTATTGTTGTTGTATCACTCGGCTAAGTAACCACCATGTTTTTTTTTTCCTCCTTAATACTTAATTCAGTTGTTAAATTTAATTGCTTTCACTTTTTTTTCTTTTTTGTGATGGAATAGAATATTTGCCATAATTTAACATCTCAATCCTCTCAAATAAACGGTGGAATTGGTCCCCTCAAATTAGTCGGTCCTTGGATCGGACACCAATTTTAAAAAATAAATTGATTTTGGTTTAGTTTAGCAATTGTTGTAGTATCTCTAAAGAAAAACAATTGATGTAGTATATTGGCTTCGTTCTATTTAATAAAGATTAAGTGTATTAGTATTATTATTGATTGAAAAAGACATACTAAGTTAAATTGATTATGATAATTTAATAGATTATTTTGCGTCTTAAAAAGCTCAAAAAGTAAATTTTAAATAAAAAACATTTTTGAGTAAAAAGCTTTAATATTTTTTTTAAGTAAAAAGGCTTCACTTTGGAGTTTACTTTAGTCCCCATTTAGCATTGGGTCGGCCCTATAGATCATATTTATTCCTTGTCATCATTTGAATTATGGTCTTTATTTCTTCTCCCATAAAATTGGTAATCATTGTTTAAACTCACACACATACAACTCTGACGTTCTAAGCTCGGACTCAAGTGAAGATATCTAAACACATGTAATTTATAAATTTAGAAAACATTTTATACATGTGACAGATAATATTGATAATTATTTGAAAAAACAAATTTCAGTTTAGATAGAGGACCTTCTCATAAAAAAAATTAAGGATTTAATGATAAAATCTTCCAACGGTCTAATATTTTACTTGTAAATAATATTAGGAAAATATATTGTCAATTTAATCAATTTTACAAATATTGTGTATTAAACCCTTAATTTTTCCAAAAATAATTAATTTTATTATCACTTTACTTTTATGAGGAATAAAAGTTTTTCATAATTAGAACGTGTTTATTTATTTATTTGTTTTTCTTAAGTCGTTTATTGGCTAGACTATACACCTTAAATTTTATTTCCTTTTACTTTTGACAAGAGAATTGAAAATTCTTGACAAAATGTAATTACAAGACATCATCTATATTTATTCTGATTCCTAATCTTTAAAAAGAGTATGACGACTTCATTTTTTAGAGGGAAATAAATAAACTGAAACGAAAACAGAATGAAAAAAAAAACGTGTCATATTCAATTTTTAATTTAAGGTTGTAGACTACTTAAACTATTGTCCCGTTTCATTATCATATGAGATGAGAAGAGTTATTTGATCATAGATACCAACAACGTAAGTTTTGTGGACAACATATTAAAAATACACTCAACACAAGTGGCGAGTTAGAATAGAGTAAACGAAGAAATAACTCCACAACCAAATATTTATTGAATTTCTATTATCATATATATAATGTTTAATTCTTTTGGGGAGGAATGCAATTTATTTAAGGCTAGTACAATACAAGATGTTTATTTATTTTATTCAATTTTGTCATCATCCATGTATATCATTCCTCTTAAGCGTCAATCGATCAACGATTTTTATTACAATTGTTAGGGACCCATCCAATCTGCCTTTTTTCGTTGTCAAAAATCATTATCTTATTGTGCATAGAGACAGCTGGTGACACCAAAACAAATTGTTATTACAATCAAAGTAATAATCATTACACATAAAAAGAAAAAAAAAAATCTTTACTACCTCCTATCACATTAGCATCAAAGCCTTGTACACTGCTATCTTGGATTGCCAAGCATATGTTTCCTTTTCTCTGAAAATTAATCTAGCATGTTAGTATATAATTACTTAACTAGAGGATCATAAATCAAAGGTAGCTTAATAAAAAGGTACTCACGAGGGTTATATAAAGTTCAACTGGTAGTTGAAACTGCGCATTGTTTGGGAAGTCCAATATCATAGGCTTCAAATACCCTTTGCTCACATCGTCTATAGACTTAAATGGTTTGTCACCCTTCCAACAAGTTAGGCCGTCTTCCTTAATAGGTGTAAAATTCCTTTAAAATTCAATTCAATGTTTATCTGAAATATTAATTAATATTTGATCAACAACCACTATGAACCGGAAACATTATAGTAAATAAATAAGACGATCAAATTGATATAGCTAATTAATTTCTATGATTTTTCTCCCCAGATTGAAAAAAACTTTATAATCTTTAGAATTGAAGTATGAATAGGTGGCCCCGCAATCAAACATAAACTGAAGACCCCTGATAGAAGTAGGTTTTCCATTGTAAATCAGATGTGCTAGTCCTGAGAAATAGCGTCCTCTACGACAATATTTTCATCTCTACATAAACAAACAATTTAAATTGATTAAGGTTATGTATAGTATATGTATGTATGAGTGGTAAAATCTATTAAATCATTAACCAACAAAGATCAATATATAGTACTAATTAATTATTAGATTAATGTAATTACGTCAAACATGATTAATTATTACCATGGTGCAACCATCACATTGTTTATCATAATCACACTGAACCCAAGTGAGATCACTACCCGTGTCCATAAAAAGGTTAAAGGGCTGTACGGAATTGCCAATTTTGAGGGACACTGTGTAATCCCTGCAATGCATGCATGCATCATCATAAAAAAAATGAGTTAGTCATAAATTTTGGAAGGAAATTGTTGAGGATATATAAATGGCATTGATGGCCTACCCATTCGGCCCTTCTTTAATCGGTAAAACAGTAGAAGAACTGAGGTTATGAAATGATAATTCTGTGGAATTGGCATCCAAGGATGATCAGGAATGGGATGTGGAAATTATAGAAATAGGTAGTAGAAGGAGGAGTGTAACTAGTGGAATTCCCATGTTGATTTTCATGTTCATCTTCACAATGTTTTTGGAAATCAAATGAAATATGAATGCAATGTTCTTGTAATGTGGTACACCCAAGAGGATGTCTTATGCGAAATAAAACTCTCAAGAAAAAAAGTTCATATGAAATTAATTCATAATATTTTTACATTGACTTTTGACAACTACCCCCGGTCCTGTTTTTAAACTACGGCCTTCTAAAGATTTTTGATACGTGTTAAAGTTAATTATTATATGAGATAGTAACTTTATAAAATGATCTATATTTTAAAAAACTTATAAGTTATTCAGAGTAATGTATATAATATTAATTTATTAAAATATCAAATAAAAAAATTAGTATTGCTTAAGAACACAAAATGACAATCCATTTGATATAAAAAGATTACTTTTTTTCAACATAAAAAAAAAATAACTATTTTACTGACGGGGTTAAATTTAACCGATTGAGTCAATTAAGTATGTTTGTGGTACGATTTGGATCGATTATGAAACAAAAATGATCAGATCCAAAAATTTAAATGCCCGTGGTTCGGTTTAAATAACTTCTATAAGAGATATCCGATTCAATTTTATGCGGATTAGTTTAGATCGTTTGTTTGATATCCCAATAACAATTTTTTTTTGAAAAGATCTATTAAAACTAATATTATAAAAACACAATAAAATCATTTGTTTGTTGTAAAATATAATTTATAATATACTAATATTAACCATTAGGAATGAAAATAGTCTATTATGATTGAAACACATGAAGTAATAAAAAATACATTAAATTTATCTAATAAATATTATTGAAAAAATAAAAACCAGCAAACAATGATTAAATTTCGTGGTGGAGGACTTTGTGTCATATTCGCAGTGGGGTTGGTGAGGGAGTGGGTAGTTGGTTTGAAGAGAACATGCGTCGAGTTGTAGGCGATGGTCACAATATATACCTTATTCTGGTTCGATAATTGGGTTGGGGAAAGGCCTTTAAGCCTCAAATTTCCTCGACTCTTTAATCTTGCAGTAAATAAGGAGTGTTTGATGGAGGAGATGGCGAGTTTGGGGTGGGCGGTTGGAGGTAGAGCGTGGGTGTGGAGATGTCGTCTGTTAGCTTGGGAGGAGGATAGTGTGAGGGAGTGCACTTTATTATTACATAATGTTGTTTTGCAAGCTAATGTTTTCGATACATGATGTTGGCTTTTAGATCCTATTCGTGGTTATTCAGTTCGGGAAGCATATTGTTTTCTTACTTCCGGTGAGCAGGTGGATAGACTCTTGTTGATGATGTATGGCATAGATACATTCTAGCAAAAGTGTCTCTGTTTGTGTGGCGTCTGCTTCGAAACCGTCTTCCTACGAAGGACAATTTGATGTGTCGAAGGGTTATTCAGGTTACTGACACCGCGTGTGCTTATGGTTGCGGTGACTCAGAATCAGCTAATCACCTCTTCTTGGAGTGCGAGATTCCCAATTTGGTTTGGTTACATGTGCGAAATTGGATAGGCGTTCCTACGGTGTATCCTTGTCAGTTGCGAGAACATTACACTCAATTCTCTTTAATGGCGGAGATGCCTCGTTGTTCTCATTATGTCTTCAAAGTAATTTGGTTTGCTTTGGATGATATGGAAGGATCGTAATGACCGAGTCTTCAAAAATACGGGAACAAATTCTTCCGTTCTCATTAAGAAAATCAAATTGAGTTCTTATTTATGGTTGAAAGCTAATTCTTGAAAGTCTTCAAAACTAGGGTTTTAAATTAAGAAGATCAATTGAAATGATGTAAATGAATGAGAGTGAACAAATTATTGTCACGTCATTAAATTGGATGATACTCATTGATTTGTCAATTTTTTAAATTAAGAATCTAAAATTACGCAATTAAAATTTGAGAGTCCAAATTGCATATAAGTCCTTTTTATCGATCAAAGTAGTTAACACTATGATAAAAAAAAAAGGAAAAAAGAATTATTACCATGCAATAATATTGTTAAAGAATAAAGATAAAATATATATATATATATATATATATATATATATATATATATATATATATATATATATATATAAAGAATAAAGATAAAATATAGATTTCAATATTAAACACGTCAAAAATGTTTGCAACAAAGAAAAACCTCAAAAGTGTTTGTTTTGTTAATTCAATTAAAAAAACATATTGTGATATTCACACTCACCAAATATTTAAGAATAGATACGAGCAACTCCTTTTAAATGAATCTTATCTAAGAAAAAATAAATTTTAATTTTTTCTATTTTTCTATAAAGGTAAAGGAATGGATTTTTCTTGATTCAACTAGACATTGCCCTACCTTCGGTTTACAGTCAATGTACATATGCCCAAGTCAAATGCTTTTTCTTATTTCTAATCTCAACTTTAAATCAGAATATTCTTTTCAAAGCAAATAGCCAAATAGACATTTCTAGCAGAGCAAATGAACTATCAAGTTGGTTCACGGAACTATCACGTGGTACAGGGTCCCATATTCTTGTCCATAATCAATCAATTATTCAATTTACATCTCCATTGACACCCATATTAAGCCAAATTTCCGCAATGAATGCAACTGGGTCTGGTTCCATTCCATCTAAGTAACAAGAGACCAAGTTGGCAGGTTCAATTTCCATCGGAACAAAATAATTATCCACATCGCCATGCTCAATTGTTTTCCAACATAAATTGGTGCAAGAAAGCAACTTAAACTTAGCAGATAAGAAGGAATAAAGAGCTTAGTTAATTTTGGTAATTGACATGACTAAATAATTATTCGAATATATAGATGCATACAAGTTCAAATTCAAAATTATTACTAGTTGAATTGTGATATATGGAATAATGTAATGTAAGGTAATGTAACTCCACATCATTATTATTATACCATAGCATTAGAGAGGGAGTTGATTGGACAAAATATGCCACAAACCTCCACATTTCACAGTCACAACAAAGCAAACAAGCTACCTAAAAGCATCACCTATGTCGATTCATCTTTTTAGGGACCCAATTTCAATTAAAAAAATCTTCTCATTTCCACCTATGTAACACATAAGAAGTTGGACCACGGATCCAAATAGTAGACCAAATCACAGCTGACTCAGAAGTCCAACATCTTTCATGACTTTATTCAAACAAGTGGTCCTTTTTGTTTATTTTTTATGTATTTTTCATTTAGCCCCATATTGCTACAGTCCAACGTGGGGAACATACCAGAAGTAAACTAACAATGGGCAACTACACTTTTTTTTTTATCACCTAATTTCATGTGCATTTGTCTAATTAATGTTGGAAGCAATCACAAAAAGATGTAATCGGATTCGTCGAAATAAAATGACATAAAATAATTAACATACTAATATTTTTCATTAGAAAAGAAAACAAGTTGACTGCATTGTATATAATTTGATTGAATTAGACGGTCAAGATTTAACACTAACAAAATACTCGAGAACTACCACTTAAAATCAAATGACTGAGATTCACCTACATTCGCTCAATAATTGACCGCAGGGAGTCCATTCTAGAAGAAGAAAAATTGGTATAGCATTGACAATTTAGTACAATACATTCTTTTTACAGGGATTTACAAGAACTAGAAGAAAAAAATGGTATAGCATTAGCAATCATTGTATATATAAAGATTAGGGTAAAATGAAGAAAAGCCATAATTTTTATTAATATTTGTAAAATGAGATTAAGAGCTAGAATTGAATATCAATTCTAATGGGTGGTTCTTGAATCAAAATCTTAGGAAAAGAAGATTCAACTTTGAGAGAACCTCTACAAAGTGGACAACTAGATTGATGAGTTAACCACTTATCAACACAATCACAATGAAAATAATGTTCACACCCTGGTAAAACCTTCAGTTTCTCACCGTCTCTAAATTCTCCAAGACAAATACAACACTCCGTCTCTTCCCACGCGCCGTTCTCGGGGTCCGACGGAGCTTGGTGAAGAATAATGGGCAGTTTCTTGATTGCAGCAGGGTCTAGTCCTTGTGGAGTTTGAGCTGGCGGCGCGTGGATGGAGGCGGAGTATGTGGTGGTGATATGAGTGTGGTAGCGGCAGACCCAACGTGTGTAGAAGAAGAGAACGATAACAAGAAGGAAAATGGAGAAGAGTACAATAACAAAGAAAAGTGTTCTGCCTTTGATTTCTAGGTCTCTATCATCAAGCTCAGTGTAGTGCCAGTTCAATGATCTAGAATTAGGGCTTGACATGATGATGATGATGTTGGAGGAATGAAAATGAGGTGGTTGTTACGGTGGTTAACGGAGGAGCAAAGCTACAACGATGGTGTAGCATTAGAATTAGAATTAGAATTAGAATAAATAAATAGTGTTATGAAATGAGACTATGTTTTCTTGGATGATATTTTTAACTGAAATTGTGAAGTGGGAACTAGAAACGAATGGATAACATTATTTATAGTAAGTTTGGTTCATGGTGCACTCGCAATTTTGGCGCGTGAGGAATACTAATATAATTTCTTATTATGCATATGAGTTTTGAATAATCAAATTTAGAATAAAGTTGAGAAAAAGTAAGAGAAAAGAATTTAGAAGAAGAGAGTGGTAAACATCAACGGTATTGCATATGCAGCGGGTTCGCCGACAAGTCCTTTTACCTTGGAGACATTATGGGCAAAGTGGATTGGATAGGACAACATGGGGTTCAATGTATGTATATTTAATGGGACTCAAATTGCTTGTTATGTGGAGTTACAACTCCAGACACTTTGTACTCTCTCACTCTCTTTAATGAAAAATGGCTAAATTACATTTTTGGTCTCTTAACTATTTAGGTAGTATCGCTTTGGTCCCTTAACTAAAATTCGATTTATTTTGGTCCCTTAACTTCTTTCTGTTACACATTTTGGTCTTTTCCGTTAGTTTTAATTCAAAAACGTTAGGTTTTCTTCATTTTCTTCTGGAATTTTTTTGAGATTCTTGTTGTTGAAGGTTGGTGGAGATGATATGAAGATGAAAAAAAGAGAAGAAGATGAAGAAAATCTAACATTTTTGAATTAAAACTAACAGAAATGACAAAAATGTGTAACAGAAATAAGTTAGAGGACCAAAATAAATCAAATTTTATTTAGAGAACCAAAGCAATACTACCTAAATAGTTAAGAGACCAAAAATACAATTTAGCCAAGAAAAATTAAGAGAGAAGATTTTCATACTCAATCCGTGCTGATCTAGGCTGCTCTTTATTATAATTTATCACCTAGTAACAATGTATCATTATTTCTAATTATTTTATGGTTTTTTCTAACAAGTCATCTAAAGACATTGTTTAGAAAACTCATAAAAAAAATTATCTTAAAAACACAAATCAAAACGTATCTAAAAGTCATAATTACACAATGACCTAAAAACGTTTAGATGAGATGAAACGAGTCTCTTCTAACTTAACCAAGATCCTAGGTTCTAATCCAGCCTTGGGAATAGAGCAGTGTTAAAACTCTTAGCGAGAGCTTGTCGTTCATTTGAGTCCCACAATGCTCGAGGGATTAGTCTCTACAGTTGCGTGCGGAGGATACCTGGTTTACACCCAAAAAAACTATGTACTCGTATCAGTTTTGTTAAATGAAGGTCTTAAATAAATTATGTCAATTGACAGAGTTTTACGGTCTAATCTAAAGTTAAATTCATGTAGTGTTGTTCTTTTAGGGCAAAATACATCTCTTGGTCCTTTAAATTTGACAAAAATACAATTAGTCTTTAAGTTTTAAATAGGTCTTTAAGTTTTTATAAGTTTCAATTAGGTCTTTTAAGTTTATTTAAGTTTCAAATAGGTCATTTAAATTGTTAATTTAATGCACATTTTAAAGTTTTTAAGTTTCAAATAAGTTTTTAAAAGGATAATAAGGACTTATTTAAAACTTAAAGGACTAACATGATATTTTTGTCAACATAAATAATCAAAAGATGTATTTTGCCTTTTTTTAGTGTTAAGAGTCCAATTAGGAAGGGGGTTTGGGTGGTGGTGGTTTCAAATTTAAATAATCAAAAGATATATTTTGCCTCTATTTAAAACTTAAAGAGTGGGGTGGTGGGGGGCGATTTTAGAGGCTAAGTTTATATTTTAAAGTATATATAAAAGGTATCTTGATAAACTAATACTTCAATTAATTTTAATTGATTTTTAAAAAATATTTTTAATGTTTGTAATTTAAAAGAGAAAAAAATAAGTCATCTTCTCTCCCCTAAAACTCTATTTAAATTGAAGGTGCCTCCTTGTGATTGACACAGTTGGAGGTGCCTCACCGACAATGGTGAAAATTGGAAACTCTGGTACTTGTTGGCTTTCCTTACTAAGAGCTTGATCAACTCAATCTTCCATTTCATTATAAACACACAATTTGCAATAAATGCAAAAGATGTCACGTACGTAAGTTACTCTACACTTGTTTCATTGGAGAAGCAAATTTTTTTACGAAGAAAATTTTGGTTAATTAAAAACTATACCAAATTTGACCATAATGAATGTTTAATTGATGCAACCAGAGTCCAAAGGAAAGCTTTTGATGAACAATGAGCAACAAAAGGTAGGTAAAATGATAAACATAAAGAAGAGACTTTATATGGTATTATGGTGAAAAGTGAAAGGGAAAACATGTTACTAAAAAAAAAAGAAAATAGGAGAAAGAGTTGACATTAAAGAGAATGAATTTCGTGAAATGTAAATAGGACATTAAAATAAATTTGCAAAGAAATTAAGGACAAGATACACATTTTGACACTAGGGAAAGAAATTGAACTTGGTGGACGTCATTCTCTCTATGATTCTTTTTTGAAGTTTGATTAACACTTGCTATGTCGACCAAATATTAGAATCTCCTCTAATCTTTTCCTAATGAAATTCAATGGCCACATGTGAGACACGAATTTTGATTTTGTCATCAACACGAGAGTAAATTTCATTTGGAGATTAATTCAACAATTTTTTTTAAAAAAAAAAGTTAAACTAATCCACCTAAATTGATGTCGGTCGGAGGGAATCGAATCTGAAATTTTAAGGAGGAGCACAATCACATGTCTCAAGTCAATACCACCAAACCAACTCAAATGGTTAATTCAACAATTTTTCTTGTTAGATCAAGGTGCAACCAACACTAATTATGGCCGTCAAACCCTTTTCGTTAGATCAAGTTCTAGTTGATTTTTCATTAAAATATAAAAATCTCGTTGGTTATGAAATGAAATGAACAATCTATGCAATATTCTTTTTTTCACACATAAATTTATGCAAGTCTTTTCCACCATTTGTTTTTAGCCTCATAAAAAAGGTAACGTAGACAGAACCTGCTTGTGAATAATAGCTTATACTACAAAACGACATAATAATTTATTGTCCTATGTTTCTGTCTTATACACCAAATCAAAATAATTCTCAAGTGTCTATACTTAGATGCAAACATATGAAACAAAATATCAAAGCGTGATTAGGGCATGAGTCTGATATTTCGGGACTCTAAAATGACATGAAAGCTAGTGACTAGTGACTGGGTCTGACCCAGACAAGGAAAGTTTGTTTTCCTTTCATTTTTGTTCTACTAAACATCAAATTTGATCCTTTACCCCTCAGGTCCTTAATAAAAATAATATTTAAATTAATCTATGACATTTTTATACAAGATAAATTAATCTTATATAAAATGAAACAAAATTAACAATGACTGATTTGTCCTTTGTATGAAAATGTAATGATAAATTAGAATATTTTTTGTATAGATTGAATTAGACCACAAGAAAATTATCAAAGATTAAATGGAATATTTATAAAAGAAAAAATTTATTTTAAAGGAGAAATTTTTCTTTTTTCTTGTTTTATACGATAGGAATAACGTGAAGACACCTATTTTCTTTTTCTTTTTAATTTGTTGTTTTTCTCCTTCCATTCTATTTCTTTTTTGAAATTTTCCTTTTTTTTTCTTTGGAGCCTCAAGGGAGACCATGACTGTGTAAGACTAACTTTCCAACACATATATGGCCCATTGGAAGCCCAAGTTCAAAGAAAGTTAGGTTTACTTAACTATCCCCCAAAAATTGAAAATGATACTCTAACTTCATGTTTCAAAAAGCATTCATACAACTTATTTGTGAGAGACTTTGCTATAAGTTGCACATATGGCAATGACTCAAAAAACAACTAACTGGTCTAACCTCTGACCCTAAAAACAAAAACTAAACCAAATATGTTTAAGGCCCACAATATCCACTATCGATTTTTTGCACGGTTCCTTCTTTTATGACTCATTTTATCACTAAACAAAGTTTTTCTTTATTCAGAGAGTGATTTAACAAGGGAGCCAATCCGGATTAAACCTCTGAAATTTCTAACCTTTTTAATGCTTCAATTATATTATTTTTTTCCTTAGAACAATTTTATAACTTCTTTAGTGCTTTAATATAATTTCCTTGATATCAAATCATGTGTTACAAATTATGTTGTCAACAAATCCCATCGTCTGTGATTTCTCCACATGAAAAAATAAGTCCAATGAAAAATAATCTCATTTCACACAAAACTAAGAAACATCATGAAATGACAAGTTTAGTTAAATACTATCGGCCAAAGTCCAACGGCAGTTAACTTTCGTTAGGGTTAAACTTGTTATTTCATGAAGTTTCTTAGCTTTGTTTGAAGTGGAAAAAGCAATTTACATGAAAAATTGTTCAACTTGGCCCATTTTACGAATTGAGCCCATTGGACCCGTCCCAGTCAGTTTCATATGGTCTCCTCTTCTGCTACAGAGGGGTGTATTCGTAATAAATTAAAAGAAATCAACAGCTGAGACACTTTTGGTGGGTTTTTTTTATCAAGAAGAAAAGATAAAAACAAAACCAAACTACAATCTCAAGCAAACAACTCCAAGAGCATCATCATGAAGGGAATGATGCAGTTGAGGAGGGCAAACAATCAAAGATTTTAGAGAATCCGAAGAAGAAGCATCATGCTTAGCAAGCCAATCCGCACACTCGTTGCCTTGACGGAGGGTATGATGAAGATTAACAATCCAATCTCGATGTTGCAGTTGGACAATCTGACTAATTAGAGGAGCGTGAGGATGATGAGCTTGAACATCCGACATGATTAAATCAAGAGCCATCATAGAATCTGATTCAAGAATAATGTTCATGTGGCTTGCATCATGCACAATACGAAGGCCATGAAAAATGGTATACAATTCAGCCGCCAAGCAAGAAGTAATACCACAAAATCCAGAAAAACCCAACAACCAATCACCATTATTGTTTCTAATAAGACCTCCAAAACCTGATCTTCTAGGATTAGAAAGATAACTACCATCGACATTAACTTTGATGATATTATTCAAAGGAGGAATCCATTTAACCTGTCTAATGAGCTTTTGAATTGCATCATTAGAAATGTGCACCACCACATCTGAATGAAGAGAATAAATATTGCTAAGGTAAACCCAATTTACCCAATCATTTTCATTGAAAACCTTATGATTTCGTGCCTTCCATAAGACCCAACATGTAATAACGAAGATATTACCATTAGGAGCAAGGGCATACTCTTGCATGAAGAATCTGAGGTTAAATGTCTACCAGCCCGAAATGCATTCGTTGGAAGGTTACCATGCATAACCAACCAAATAAAATGCTTCAGATTCTCTGGGAGGTTGATCTTCCAAATCCATTGTCGTGTTTTCTGCTGATTCGGACCTGCAAAAGAAAGAGAGTTTGAAGTTAACCATTGATAACCACTCTTAACAGAGCACATACCTGTTGGGGAATGAGTCCAGATCTTGATGTCTTGGGAAGACTCGTCAATGAAGATACTTTAAATTTGGAGTTGAATATTGAGAGGTATCTGAGTTGTGAGATGAGAGAAATTCCAGCGGTCGTGATGGTAATTGTCCCTCAGTCTCAAGTTAGTTCCACTAACATGAACATAAGGGACAAGATTACAAAGATAATCATCCTCCAGCCATTTATCATACCAAAGAGAAACATCTCCTCTTCCAATTCTAGTCTTGAAACCGAATTTCAAAACTTCAACTGTCTTGGTAATTGCCTTCCAAACACAAAAAGACCCTAGAAAATCTGTCGCCTCTAAAATAGAGATACCATGAAGATATTTAGAAGAAAGAAGGTTGACCCAAAGCTTAACAAGATTATGGATCAATTACCAAACATGTTTTCCCAAAATAGATATCTTTGAAGCACGGGTTGTCCAAATTCCAAGACCCCCTCTAGACTTAGGTTGTGTAATCATCTTCCAATTCACCCAATGACTATGCTTTCTTCCCCAAATAAATTGTCTGATAGAAGCATCTATTTGGTTACACAACCCTTTAGGAATCTATAAATTTTGCATAGAGTATCTAGTAGGAAGAGCAGAGACCACATATTGGGCCAATGTCACCCTCCCTGCTCGGTTAAGGAGTTTTGTCTTCCAACCATCCAATCTGCTATTGACTCGATCTATGATATAAGCAAAGTCAACATTTTTTATCCTACCGGATAACATAATGAAACCAAGGTACCTGCCTAATTTGGTAGGTTTGTGTACAATTAATGAGAGAAATCTATTTATTTTTAGAGAAATGTTGTTTGTTACGTAGGATTCATACAAGAAAGAACATAATGGATAACAGGAAATATAATCATTCAAATTCTGATAGCGAGTGATTACTATTTGAAAGAATAACATGCTATTACATAGCATTCTTGTGTTTCTTATCAACTTTCCTCTCAGTAAAAGAAAGCATTTTCCTTAAGATAGTATTTTGAGCAAGACTTATTCTAGTGCATAAGAAAAACAATTGGATTCAATTTAGTCCATAAAAAAGATAGAAACAAACTTTAGTTCTAAAAATAAAGAAACTATAGTCTCTTCCACTGTTATGTTTTGTTTGGTATACAAAAAAATAAGAGAGAAAGACAAAAGAAAGAAAAATATCATGTTTGGATTTACAATGAGTTTACCATGATCACGGTAATTCCGCTAATTCTCCCTTATTATGAAACATATAAAAAAGGAAAGATAATGAAATAAGTGAAATATTTAGTTGTCTGGTAGGAGTGAAGCAAAGAAAAATTTATTTTTTTCATCCTTTTTTTTTATTAGAGAGAAAGTGAGAAAAGGAGACATGTATAGTTTTTTTTTTTTTGTGGTGGTCAGACTTTGAACCCTGGACCTTGCAGTTATATAGTAGGGGCAGATTCAGCGTAGTATGAGGGTGGAACCAATTTTACACTTCCAAAATTAGTTATGGTCCATCTAAATGTGGAACCAAACATACTCATAATCAATTTTACACTTCCAAAATTAGTTATGGTCCATCTAAATGTGGAACCAAACATACTCATATCTTTATGTTATGATAAAAAATAACATACGGAGTAGGTGGCGATTGATCTTAAGAGTATCTATAATTGATCCTACGAGTATCAAAATGAGTTTCCTTAAAGAATTAACATGTTTCTTATGATCCACGACTCCATGCCACCAAGGCCTTACAACCCATACCAAAATGTACCCTGAACAAGACCTAGTCTGCAAGGCTTATGATCTCTATGATCAAAATGCCTAGACAGCTTTAATATCTCCCAACAACTACAAAATCATACAATATTGAAGAGATGATCCTTTTTAACTCCCCGGCTTCTCCTTTTCCATGTTGTGTAAATACTCATTTTCACAACAAAGGAAGGTCCACAGTTTCCTTACTAAAAAGCACATAATATTTGCTCATTTGCTTAATTAGGCGTCTGTGTGCTTGCACATACCAACCCAGGGTCGGACTGCCACTAAAACATGGATTTTAGCTCTCATTTTTTGACTTTGAATATATTTTTGTTGGTCAAATTTCATAAACATGTTCATCCTAGCTTAAGCGGTATTTAAATGAAGACTCAAAATTTATGTTTTAAGTTCGATACCAATGTTAGTTATCTTATTGGTTATCGTACCTAAAAAAAATTGCTTCAAATATCTATTAATCTAATTTGATGTTTTTTTTAAGGAATCTAATTTGATGTTTGTCGTTGATAAGATAAGTAATGTGTAATCAAAGTTTCTAATATTAAAAAAATAATTTAGATTTGTATCATTTGAATATTATTTTTCTATTTTATGATCTAACAATTGGTAAATAATGTTTATATTAAATATTATTTTCAACATATATTATTAATTGTAGTTTTTTTTTTAAATCTTGCACTAATGGAGTTGACCCTAGTTAAAGAGGACCGACTCTCAAATGTGACAGATTAAAGTTTAATTTTCAACAACCAAAATACATGTTTAATGTCCGACACACATAAAATAGAATTGCTTACAATCGAGGGAACTTTTGAATTTTTTTTCGTAATTTATGTGTTATTCTCTATAAACATACTTAAACAGCCTCTATTTAAATTTTGTTTTAGACAAAAAAATACATTGGATCATCCTTGTATCAACCTCAAACTTCAACTTCAACACTAATAGAACATTGCTCCATTTTAATCGCCCTTCTCGATCTAATCCAAATTAATTATTTTACATTCAATTTACTTTGAATGAAAATTAATTTATAGAGTTAATTTGTTAATATGAACGAATAATTAAACATACAATCCTTACATGCAAGGACATCGTCCCTCCTAAAACACAATATGTTTTGGCATGTGCTCTTTTTAGTAAAAATGTTCAAGATATGGAAGTTAAGTTTGACATAACCACTAGACAGAAGACAATTTTAGGGTATTTGCAAGCAACACGAGCTCACCATTTCCTTCTAGATATCCCTATTGATGGGCTATGTCAGCATATGTCACCATTGGAGTATCATACAAGCCTTAGATATCTCCTTATTATTCCACTATTCCCTATTGAAGAGGTGTGCCCTATTTATCGTAAGGTGTGCCTAGATACTTTTGGGGAGCATGTAATCCATTGTAAGGAGCTTCATGGCTTTAAGTACAGACATGACTTTGTTAGGGAAGTCTTTTTTGATATTTTCAGGCGGACGAGAATATCATTGAAGAAGGAGGTGCATGTGAACTTTCTGACTGACCCATTAGATAGAAGATCTACACTTAGGCATGCACATGTTATGGTGTACGGATGAGTATGAGGTAAACATGCATGTGCGGACTTGACCTGGGTTTCGCCACTCGTGAGATTAGAGGTCGAGGCTTTTACTGTAGGGCAGGCAGCCCTAAAAGTTATGTCAAGCAACATGGTTAAACATGAGAAAGTGTGTTCTGACCATCAACATGTTTTTGTATTATTTGTCTTTGACACTTTTGACTTCCTAGCACCAGAGGTTGTTGACCTTCTACATATAGTTCAAAGGGTAATGCACAACATGTTATGTATTCTAGGTTCATGAATGTTGTATTTACGATGACTGGTTTTACTATCCAAAAAGGTCCAACAACTCAATTTGTTGTCTGTTTGCCTTCTATTCATGCGTAATTAATCCTTAATATATCTTAAACAAATATTCTCTTGAAAAATAACATCCTTACTTAAAAATAGCCTTATGTAAACATAAATTGTTATGAGTATAAGTAAACAGAGACAGTGATAAAATAGAGAGAAGGAGAAGAAGGGAGAATAAGGAGAAGTATTCTTATTCACTGATGTGCTCTTGAATGTTACAATGAGCTCTATTTGTAGAGAAATGGAGTAGCTTATGAACTAAGCCCAATAACTTAGTGGTATGACCCATTAACCTATTTGCTAATTAAACATCCATTATTAATATTTATAACACTCCCCCTTGGATGTCCATTGAGGATATGCCTCGTTAAAACCTCACTAGAGAAAAACCTAATAGGAAAAAATTCTAGTGAAGGAAAAAGAGTACAATATCCCTTTTGTGTGTGATAATCTGCCTCGTTAAAAACCTTACCAGGAAAACTCAATGGGACAAAACCATGGTTAAGGGAAAAAGAGTGCAGAACATATTTATGTCTCCCCCTCATAAAGACAATCATATATTAGATGAAGAAATCCAAATAATATTTGTTCTAGTTTCTCAAAAGTTTTGCTTGCATAGTCTTCTTCGAATTAGTAGTACTTGAGATGTTTCTTCATACCGATTTGTCACAAGAGCCCCTTTAAGAAATCTACAAGTTTTTTGTATTTGTAAAATCATCAACCTTAATAAAAGGCATTCTTCACTTCCTTGATTATGTTGTTTCTATAAGATACAAAATGTATGTTTGACTTTGTTCCGATATCTGTATTTACTTACATTGACAAAACAAAATACTATGATACATATAGTTAACAAAATATATTAATGTCCTCGTTTGCACAACGATATGGTACTTCAGGATCAATTCATGTTGTTTATCGTTTTCTCGAGGACATGATCTATAATAACATCAAGTGACATCACAATCATTATAGGACACAATCAACTAGATTTTTCCATATCAAATACATCTATTATACAAGTTTGTTGATGCACAAAATCTCATTTAAATAATCAATCTGCAAATCCAAACAAACTTTGCGCATGCAACATATTTAATTTCTAATATTTCTATAATCAATAGATGTTAGAATCTCTTCAGGAGTTCAATAATATTTATATCATCATCATTAAAATGATTTTAACATATTCATCTTCAAATATTTAGAATGGACATATGATGTCATTTCTTTAATGTTTCATGAAAATTAGCTCCTTCATGAAGTTTCATATAATCATCAATTTTAAGTGAGTCATACAAATACATTATATCTCTCATATAAATTTAGTCTTTTATTAAAATTTATCAAGCAAGATTTGAACTCACTTCACGTGAAAATGTATCTTAAAAATAAATGATAAACATTTACCAATTCACTTCCGATGAGCATATCAAACTATATATATATATATATATATATATATATATATATATTACTATTCTGATTTTTTTTCACGCGAAAATCAACTATATCCATTTAATCTCACACCTTCAAGTGTACGGACAACAAATCCAAACAAATTCAGCTTTATAAAGCGAGTTTGATTGCACTATAATTGTCTTTTTCCATTTGTAGATATTTTCTTTATCTATAATCTTTAACCCATGATCCTCATCATTATTTATCACATATAGCGATGTATTATATACAAAGACACGTCAACGTTAACTCCGTTTCGGTTCCATCTCATTCCATTGAGATCTTTCATTAATGACATAATTTATCAATATTTCATAAATTTCAGGTACCTGGTCAGTTCTTCTAGAACTTAAAATTCAATAATTTTGTTAAACGACTCTTTTAGAATTTCCACATCCTCATTTGGGTTATCCTTCTTTTTAGCTCCTTTTCTTTTTGAGGATTTTTTATATTTGGAACCGATTAGTCTACCACACTTCATGTGCGGTTGAGACTCATTTGTAATAATCTGACAGGAACGTCTATTTTGTTTGGAGCATTAGCAACTACTATTTTATTTGCTTAACTTTGCAAATGAGTTATATCTCGAGGATCAAGATGAGACAATAATATTTCCTTTCAAATAAATCATTTGAACTTAAGGTTCATATTTTCAGCTGCTTATTCTCTCCCCCGAATATTGGGAAAACTGATTCATCAATTTTTAATCAGCCTACTGGGCTGTAAACAAGTTGGCTCAATACAATTTATAATAGATGAAGATTCATATCAAATAGATTTTCTCAATATTCTTTCAAGATCTATCTAAGTGCATTATATTGGAGCAACTGTGATAGACACAACACATCCAAAAAATTACTTAGATGAAAATATTAAGTTGTTAACCTAAAATAATTATAAGGGGATGACTTACATATGCTAACTTGTTGGCTTGATGCGAATCATTATATCAACATTCATGATTGTTGATTCCCAAAGTAGAGTTTAGAAGATATGGTCTCATAAGTATCAATCATACAATTAACTTTAGACGTGTAAAGAATGAATCTTCAAGTCCAGTTTTTTTAAGCATATGCTAGCAAATAATCAATATCAATTTCAATTGACAAATGATACTTATCAAATTTCTGAATAATTCTGAAAATAAACTCTTTGTCAAATTCGTTGTCGGAATAATCTCACAAACTTCTGGTTTGTAAGTTAACAATAACCATAAATGTCATTTAGTTGATCCATATTTTTGATGTATTGATTCAAAAAATGTCACCTTATACGCATTTACATATAATGAGAGAATAAAATCCTCAAATTTTCTACTTCCTTCAAAAAAATCAAGACAAAAAATATTTGATTGAAGAATATTCTGGTTCTTCAACACAAATATATTAAAATTTAACTATTTTCGCATCATAATGAAGCCGAGATAACCCTACCGGTCTTGCCAACGAAAAACTTGATATAATATGTAAACTTTTAGTTTACATTAATACGTGATTCTATTACACTGATGTAAGTGTTTTTTTTTTTTTTTCACTGCACTTAGTTTCTTTCATAATATATAGATATTAACATCTTCATATTTTCTTTTCTTTTCAATATGATATTCATTTAGACAGATATCTTAAAACTCAATAAAATTATATTAGATGCAACCTCAATGTGTAATTTTGTTCCTCTATGTAACAATATATTAGCTCTTCATGATCCTTCAATAATTTTTGTAGTTCTTCCGGAACTTTATCACGATTGATAAAAAAAATCATTATTTGAGAAATCCTTCTGGGATTGTTTAATAAACTAAAGAATCCGTATTTGAAACATGATTTGTAAACTTCTAGTTTACAATAATATATGTTTTATTTATTCCAGTCCATTTGAAACAATAATAAACAACAACAAAATTCTACCCAAATAAAACTATATAATGAATATTCTAAAATCTTGATTTATCTTTTGCATTACCATCATTTTATCAATTATAAAATAAACTAAACACGCAATTTCTCAAGCAAGTAAAATTTTATAAATTGTAAAGCTTTTCTTTCAAGGTAATATTTAGACGATACAAATTGTCAATAAAATATCTTTCCAAAGTTTGATATCTCCACAATGCAAATTACATGTGAGATCAAGATCAAATAAATTTATTTCATAAGAATATATATATATATATATATATATATATATATATATATATATATTTAAGATATAATGTTTATGAGATAATAATCTTGAAGGATTTAAAAATAAATAAGACAACGTTAATTCATAGAAGATTTTTTCAAGAATTATAGAGAAGAATTTGTGCTTACCTTGTATTTCAAGCCATCTAAAAGTCTTATGCAATAAGAAAGAAGAAAATCATAACCAAACTTTGATCATGCAATAAGGAAACAATCTTGTAAGATTCAATTCATATAATAGAAATATGATCGTATCAAGAAAATCTTTGATCAAATAATAATTTTCCAACCGATCTAAGATGAATTGTATGACCTGACATGTATCATGTCAATAGTAATTTAAGTAATTTTTATTAAATCAATTACCATAACTAATAATATGAACCATTCACCGTTAAATGTTAACTTTCACCATTTTGATCAAAAAATCACTCATTATCCAATTACAAATGTGAGTAGAGTAATCTTTGAAAAATATTCTTGAACATTTTCACTCATTTTGCTACTTTAGGAGCGAGTGGTATAAAAACATGCATTGTCTCATATTTTCCTTTTTTTTATGATCAAATAGATCTTATAAATTTGTGTTCTGTTATGATTTAAATGTGTAGTTCTTCAAGAACTCAACGTCAAATTTATATAAATGGTGACCAATAGAAATCACTTTTTTTTTACAGCCTAGAAGAGTATTTGATATTAAAGTATTAGTTCTTCAGAAACTATGCCACAAATCTTCATGAACAATGATTGAGATAATTCATGTCTTAAGTAGTCCTTCAGAGATATTTTCAATAATTGTTTATTTTAGTTCTTCAAGAACTATATCACAAATGTTCATAACGAATGATCTTTGAAAATTCATTCTTTAAATAATCCTTCAAGGATGTGCTAAAGTTGAATTCTTTAAGAATTCAACAATTGTAGTTAATCATAAATGATATTAATAAACAATGACAAAAAATTGTTTTGCTTCTCTAAGCAATCTTTCATGTATGCTTTAATATTAGAAGAAATTAGTTCTTCTAAAATTATGTCACAAGGGATCAAGAAGCAAACAATTGTAATAATAATAATTACAATAAAGAATCATAATTATAAAAATCAAAACCTAATTAATGAAGACATTATCTCGTATTTAAAGATAAATCATATTACAAAATCAATTGTGGTAGTAGCATATCAAGAAATTATTGGCAAATCGCAATCAAAGATACAGAGATAGAAATGTGTAGACATCAAAAACTAATATAAAGCAGTAATTAGTGAATATACCTAGAAAATAACTTCATTGCTAAATAACGTTGTCTACCCGGTCAACCAAATAATTCAATGTTTGTTACTTATACTAGATTTTTAAGCCAAAGTTTTTGGATCTAAAACTAATAATAATCGAAACACAACACCAAGTATCAATACGCAACAAACATCGTTTTTGTTTTTAACTTGAATTAAAAAATACAATAACGCAGACAACACAAAAATTCACTACTACTTCATGCATAAATCGTAATTGATCTCAATTCATTGAGCATCAATTATATGTGAAATCTTCATGAATTCATGGAGAATAAAATTTGGATTTAAACAAAATTTGGGACTTTTGAATTCTTCTGGGATTCATGTGGAATATAATTTGTCTTTTTAGGTTATTCAATAACTATATAACATATCTGATCAATTGTTTGTATAATCTCTCGCTGATGTATATCACTCTTAAATTCTTCAGGAATTCATGAAGTAGGGTTTTTGTTCTCAATCAATCATTTAGTGTACAATCATTCGGGGTCACAATTAACTTGAGTTTTTCAAGCAATCCTTTAGAGATGTACTAAAGTTGAATTCTTCAGGAATTCATTGGAAAAATTTAGTTGTTCAATCCTTCCGAGATGCATTGCAGTTGAATTCTTGAGTTTATTAAGAAATCCTTCGAGGATGCGTTTTTTTTTTTTAATGTAATATGGTTCTTCCAAAATTATATTGTAGATAGATGTGATCAATCTCCCATGCAATCCTTCGGCTATGCAAGAATGCTGAATTAGAAATAAATTTAATACCATATAATTTACAAAATAACGATAGCGTATATCTATAAGGCACTGATTGATTGATAAATTGTAACGGTAGCCTATAATCATCGATACAAAATTATAACATATTAATATATTATAATTGATTAAGAGTCATGTTCCTTTCTAACAAATAATTACTACCGATTCAAAAAACACAAACAATTATCATATAGGAATTCATTCAATTAAAGAAGGGTATATATGAATTCATTTATGATTAAAGAAGGGTATATGAATTTATAAGAACAATTGAACAGGAACATAGATACATGAATATCATAATCGAATACCAAAAGAAAACAAAGAAACCAATTTTTAATGATTCTGTGGAATCACGTTAAATAGAAAATAGAAAAAACAACAACTATGGATCAGTAAAATCGATTAGATTAGTACCTTATCTTCTCAATTGATAAGAGCGTGCTGATAACGTGTTATAAATATAAGTAAACAATATAAGTAAACAGAGACAAGACAGTGATAGAATAAGAGAGAAGGAGAAGAAGAGAGAATAAGAATAATTATTCTGATAATTATTCTTATTCATTGATGTGCTTCTGTTACAATGAGCTCTACTTATAGAGAAATGGAGTAGCTTATGAACTAAGCCTAATAACCTAGTGGTATGGCCCATGACCCATTAACATATATGTTATTTGGACATTCACTATTAATATTTATAACATAAATTAATTCTAGTGAAAAAGGGTAAGAGCATCTCAAATGGGGGGTCCTTACTTAACAAGGATCACTTTCCGTTAAGGACGAAAAAATAAGTCTTCATTAAAGAACGAGTAATTATATAAGGATCCTCTCTCCTGGGTAATTAACGGGTCTCACGTTTCAAAATAATAAAATATGTACTACTTGGTCTCACTTACATAAAGTAATAAAATACTACTTGGTCCCACTTGTAAAGTAATAGGTAAATTATTTTTGTTTAATGATGTAAAGATAGTGAGACCTATTTAAATACTTTTCATTGAAGTTCTTATTAGTATATTGCCATTGGAGTCGTTGAGTCTTTAATAAATATTTTTATTAAAAAATTATTAATAAGTGATGTGTCACGTGTGATTCATTTAAGAAGTCATTGTTAAGGAATTATTATTGTGGATGCTCTAATAAGAAATGATTCGTAACATTATTAATGAAAATTGAAAACAAATAAATAACCTTTGTTAGCAAATATAATATTAAAGTGCACTTGTATCGATTATAATTTTGGTCACGGGAGATATAGTCTCATATCTTGTAGATTTGGGGAATCAAGAGCAAGGACAAAATAATAAACGGTTTCTTTATGTTGCTTGCACACTAGTAGTGTGCTAGATATATATAGATAGATATGCTTTATTAGGATTGGCATCAGCCATTAAGAGACACATCCTCTGCAACCTATTACAAAATTTTGGACACTAGATAGACTAGGATACCACTTTCTTTATATCTGCCACAAATCCGGGCGACAAAATATTCCTCATAAACCGACAACAGTATCACTCACTCTATTAAACCCCTAAAGAAAATACCACTCTACAGTAAAATTAGTCTATAGTCTTTTAGTTTAATTTTAAATTATGATTTGGTTAAAAAAAATTCCATGTTATTTTGTTTGTTTTTACTCCATTTATATATGACTTTTCAAACTTCAAGTTTTTTACTTTATCTCTGTGAGCTTCAAATCAAACTTATATTTGAAACTTAAAAGTTTAGATATAAAAATATATTAAAAGGATCAAAATAACATGAAAAAAAGATAAATGATTAAATTGTTATTTGAAATTACGTGTAGCAATCACGAATGTAATTTTGCCTATTTTTTTTTTAAAGAATTCAGTTTCTGAAGATAGGGGAAAAAGTGCAATTAAACCTTCTTTTTTTTTAAGAAATTAAACTTGCTCATTCAGCTTGCCACCAAAGAGAAATAACTATTTTTTTTTTTAAGAAGTTAAACTCGCTCATCCAACTTACAACCGGAGAGAATCGAACTTGAGACCTTGATAAAGAGCACACTCCAACTCTCCAAGATCCAAACCAACACCATCAAATCAACCCAAATGGGTTAATACCTAAAATTTGTTAATTTAAGGAAGAACTCAATATGTCATGAATGTAATGTGATAAAATGAAATGATTTCAATGTTAACAATATACTTGCATGCAATATAACACTGTATGTGATAAATGAATATAACGACATATATCAACGTTGACAATATTCTTGTAAAAAACGAACCATGACATTCTCTTAAGTCGTCTTAAGGTTTTGTTATACTCTCTCATGTCACATTTATAAGCAAAAAATAAATTTTCAGGTTCATTGAATAACTAATAAATTTGGTGTGTGTGTAAGTCGTATACATTAGTGATTCAATGAATTTAAAATGTTGATTTTTGTTTTTAAATGTGATCGGATGGAGTATGTGTTAGAAGAATGTAACAATGAAGTTTTGTGAAAATATGAAAGAGAATTGAACAAGAAATTTGGGAGAAAATCACTTTCCACTTAATGTGGGAATTGATTTAGAATTTAGGAATGCAAGCACACTATGCCATAGGAATCTATTATAAGGTACATATTCTCCACTTGATCGATTACTTGACAAGTAAGCAGTCCAACTAACACTTTCTAACTAACTTTTAAAATTGCCTGGCTAACTCAAACTATGAATTAACTTACCTTGACACTCTTCCTTAATTCATATTTGTTGAGTTCACCACGCCTGCTCCTCAACCTTTCAAAGGTTTCAATCTTCTAAGACTTGGTCATAGCATCTGCACCTATGTGCTACAATACTATTCTTTTGTCACTTGGTCTTTTAAGAAAGTGAAATCTAGTCCATATGTGCTTGCTTTTACCATGTGTAATAGGATGTTTGGCTGGATTGATGGTTGACAGGTTAATAATCATCATAATCACTGCATCTTTTTCTTTGATCCGTTGTTTCAACATTAGTTAATCAAGTCAAGCAGTTTGACATCCAATCATTGCAACAGAAGTATACTGAGACTCACATGAAGATAAGACAATTAGACAAACACAAATTCCTTCTTTGAACACCAAGAGATTAGTACCTTGTCTAAGAAGAAACAATACTTTGCAGTGCTTTTTCTATCATCTTTGTCTCCACACCAAAATGCATCTGAGTATCCAATCATCTTTACATTCCTACCTTCATTCTGCACTAGAAATAAGATTCGTCACTTATTGCTTGACTTCAAATCCAGGAGGTTGTTGAATATACTCGTCATGATTGAACAACTTTTTAATCTAACCAAGCTTAAGATACCAAGTGTTGGAACAACGTAACTATGTGGTTTTTTGAAAATGGGAATGACAATTGAACAAGAAAATTGAGAGAAAAATACTTTTATTGAATGTCGAAAATGATTTGCAATTTTGGTATGCAAGCACATTATGGCATATGCATCTATTTATACCAGTACATATTCATCACTTTGATTAATTGACATGCAGGCAATCCAACGAACAGCTTCTTACTAACTCTTAAAATTGTCTGACTAACTCTCATAATATGTTCAATGTGATAGATTTTAATCATAGATTTTGTGCAACAAACATTAAGATACATCTTTTAACCACTTCAATACTATTCATTCTCCAAGTTCATTATTTCCCATTTGATAGCGCTATGAGCGTGTAATAAAAAAAAAGTCATGCTAACTTGTGTCTTAAGGGCACAAGTTAAGAAGCTAAAAAAGAAAATTTAAAATTAAGAATATAAAATTTAAAGATTTCAAAATTAAGAATACACAATTTTCAAGATTTATTTCGACTTTCGATTTCTTATCTTATCTTGTGTCATAAGGACACAAGTTAACATTTTTCATAAAAACAAGTTCATTATTTGCCTGAAACTTGGTGTGACTAATTAACATCACGAAAAAGCCCCCCTTCAACCAATTTTTTTTTTTTTGAAAAAGCTCCAAATAGTATAAGACATGATGAAACTCCAATAGTCTAATTTCTTCCTCTTTCTTCTTTAATTTTCTTTTGCAATTTCATGGAAGAAATAGTACCTTTCATTTTATTTTATTTCCGATATTTATAATGAGATTAAATAGATTTTTCGTCCTTAAAAATATAGTGAATTTTCATTGTAGTCCCTTAAAAATAAAACAAGATGCTTTCATCTTTTCAAAAAGATCTCAAGTCAATACCACCAGACCAATTCAAGTGGGTCCTTTTGGTTCATATCATTGTTAATGTTATGACCCTTTTATATTTAAGATGTGTCCAAATTATGTTTATATATTATTTTCAATATTGTATGTATATAATACGTTCAAAAAATGTCAAGCACATGTCAAAATTATTTCATTAGACCATAAACAAAACCTTTTTTTTATTTGAGAATGAATACATCTCGTTTTATTTTTTATGAACTAAAATTAAAAAATATTTAACCATTTATAATACACCCTAAAAAATGGTGTTGAGTGCGGTCACCATCTAAACTACAAACAATTGAGACTTTTTCCAAAAGCAAAATATTTAAAGTCTAATCTATGTGTCTTAAGCTCAGGGTTTAATCATATGTGTCATATTTCTAATGAATATTCATTAAACTAAAACAAATTGATATAAATTTAAATATACAGTCTCTATGAGCATAACTCGGTTGTCAGAAATATGTATTGTTATATGCATCAGGGTTCGAACCTGAACACCCCACTTATTCACCTTGAAAAAAAGAATTCTAACCACTAGACTACTTGACAAAAAAAAAAAAGACTACTTGACAAAAAAAAATCTACAATTACTCATGTGAATTCAAAAGGAAAAAAAAAATCTATAAAAGGAATATAAGTGTCATTTGAGTACGATTTATGTGTTTCTATTTAATGTTGTTTTGATAGTTTAAATGTATAATTGTCAATTATAAAATTTCTCAACTACTCTTTTACTCTATTTCAATAAAACTGGTCAATGTTATCTACTTGAAAAACTTTAGTTTATTTTTTGTTATCTACAAATTTAATCAAGGTTTTGTTGCCTATAATAACTATTTCATGAAGGGGTGAAAAATAAGACGAGTGACATTTTTTTTAAGGATGATGAATAACACAGTTAAAAATTTCAAGTGAAAAATAAAAGAATAATTTTGATGAAAAAAATAAAAGACTCCATAAATATTTGAAAAGAAAATAAAACAGACGACTCATTGAAATAAATTTTGATTAATATGGTGTTAGAATAAATTTTATTTTGTTTTACAATTATTAAAATAACTTTGTACAATATTTAGAGCTTGTTTGGATTGACTTATTTTTTGCTTATGGAAAACAACTTATGCAATAAATAAGCTTTTATGTATTATTCATAAGTTTGTCAAACTAGTTTATGAAAAAACAACTTATATATGAAGATACCATTTTAGTCCACGAGAACTTATGAATTATTATAAAAATTTATTTATTGCATAAACTAGTTTTCAAAAGCTCAAAAATAAGTCAATTCAAACATATCCTTATACTATTGACAATTATTTATTATTGGAGAAGATATATAGAGTGTGTGCAAAAAAACTAGAAATTTGTTGGAGAGAGAGATTAACTAACAATTTTTTTTTTAAGAAAGTAAGAGTAACTAACAGTTGTTTATTATGAAAAAAGATAACACATTAAATTATTGAAAATAGGAAGCGTGTGAAAAAAAATCAAAATTTGTTGATATATTAAAATGAGTGTATAATTGTAAAAAAAAAAAACTCCAAAAATCAATTTCTTTGACTTGATGTTACTATACATTTAAAAAGAAACGGAGGAAGTAATTAATATAGTCGTATGTAAGTTTTTGTTTAGGGGAAATACTAACTTGTGCTTTAAGTTAATGAATCAAAAGTGAAAATATTTTGTGTTTAATCAATGCATTTGAATTTAATTTTATACATTTAATGAACAAAATTTAAGAGAATATTTTTACAATTTAGTTTCTTAACACGTGTATTTAAAGTGCAAGTTAACATGACCCTTTATTTATATTGGAGTATTCATTATCTTGTTTTAATTGTGATCAATTTCAAATTCACGATAACAATGAATCAAATGACATTAGGGGTGTAACAGTTCCGTTTGAATTGGTTCTTAGTCAAAAAAAAAATGCTTGAACCTATTAAATCTTCATCGATTTGGATTGGTTCAGTTTTTACTGTTTATAAAAAAGGAAACCGAACCAAATTAGTTGATCGATTTGTTTGAAAATACAATTAAAAAAATCCATATTTTCATAAATTTGTATTTCATGCATACAACATACTCAAATATTTCATAGAACTTTGTTTTCCATGTTCTCTATTTTTCAAACTACTTTGTATAACTATCATGAAAAAACAAATAAGAGATGGACGATCCCAACGTCGATGAGTAACGATAGATTAGGTTTGACTCACAACTAGTATTCTTTTTTAGTATAAACGAAATAGACTGTGACTGATGAGATGAGGATGAGACAACATGAATGAATTAATGAGTATTTTATGTTGGAATTTAATTTTAAAATTATTCATAAGTGTGTGTGGGGAGGGATAATATTACTAAAATGGAAAGTGATGTTAGCATCGGTTCAGTTTATCGGTTCGTTGGATCTTAAAATTAAAAACCGAGAACCGAACCAAACTATATTTGTTTAGATTGGTTCCGTTTGGTTTTGTACATAACCAAACAATGTTGGATACTTTTTCGGTTTGATTTGGTTTTGATTTTCGGTTTCATCGGGTTTGTCTGAACCACTTACACCCCTAAATGACATAATACATTATGAGAAATGCTAACATGTGCCCTTGATACACAAGATACATGTTAAGGTAATATAACAACACTCTCTTTTGAATACTCTATCTAATACTCACTCTCTTATTGGTTTAAATCATTGAAGGTCTACAATTTGAAAATTGAACTCACACAAATGGTGGGACATACATTGGTTTATCCAATAAAAGAGTGAGTTCTAGAAAGAGTGTTGAAAAGTGAGTGTTGATAAAATTTCTCATAATTAATAGTGGTGAGAATCACTTGGTGGTTATTTACTGGTGTTTTTGGCAAACAAGAAGGGTTGGTTTTGGTTATTTCAAGCAGGATCAAACCAGAAATCCTAGGACATGTTGTGCAAAGTGTTTTCAAAAAGTAAGTGAACGATCATCAAATTCATAGGTTGCTTTATGAACAACACGAGGTCTTTTGCAAGAAAAAGTAACTGTCTTTCGACATGGCAAGTAAAAAAGACTTAAAAAGTAAAGGAAATGCAAGTAACAAGACTTTAAAAGTTTAAAACGCATGAACTTAAAGAAAATGTAAATTGCAATAATGTAAAGATGGTTCGACAAATCAGATTACATACATTATGTATGAATCTTTTCTCTAGACACCGGTACTTCGAGTGCTAGAATTTCTATAAGTGATTTGCGACCTATTTTCTATATGGAAAGCTACTATTTATACATAGTAAAATAACTGAAAAAAGGTTAACTCCACGATTAGCACTTCTTCCATCAGAAAAACCGCTTGTCCCTCACGTCTTCACTTAGAAAACATCTGCTTTTTGAATTCAAATTCATTCCTCTTCGACAATAATTGCTTGACTTCGACCAGTTTGTGCCCTTGACTTGTGTCTTGTCGAAGTTCGCAACTTTTAGTCTCTTCCAATCGCTATGTCTAGACTCTATCGAAATCCTCTGTTGAAGATAAAAACTTTGATTCCTGAAAAGTTAAAAGTCAATAAATGTTGACCGTATTAATTGAGTCTGTCGAAATTACATGCTAACGATGGTAAGACTCACCGTTTAATTTTTTGTATTTATCTATTACTAAATGATAGTTTTCCATTTATTTTAAACAAAAGGAAATGATTTTTTTTTGGTGGTGAAAAAGAGATGATCTATGCTCCTCATATTGTGTTCTTATTGTATATTTTTCTTTTTCTCTTTCTCTCTATTAATTTTTTTAAGAAATAATGAAGTTATCACAAAAATTATCCCAATAGCAATATGTTATTCAAATATCACTCCACTCCATTTTTTTATTTAAAAGATGTTGGTAGCACAGTTTATTTCAAATTTTTATACATCTACGTAGAGTCTCTACCTACTCACAAAATTGAGGTGCATGAGAATCGTACTAGGTATAGAAACATGAAAACGAAAGAGACTGACAAAATTCAGAAATGAAAGAACCAACCACCCAAATCGATCAACTTGTCACAAACAGAAAAAGGAATTTGTGTACGTGTTAATCCAATTTCGATCTGCCATGATGTAGTGATAGAGAAATGAGTAGCCAATTGCCATGCCATCGGTTCACCCAACAGACAGAAAGCAAATCAATATAGCACATGCACACATGAGCTGTGTTTTACTATTTTTGTTTTGTTATTCATTTTCTTGCGTAAAGTTATACCTAGAGAATCTTTCCACAAATCTTTCACAGTTATACACACAACGGGGTCCCCCTCCTACAAATACATTTCTACTCTCTTTCTTCACCTTAAAAGCTTCAAGGCCTAACAATTTCACAATCCAAAACGTTGCGAAAAAGTTCTCTCCACCATCCTTTGTCTTTTTATTAAAACTTTCTTTCAAAATTCACATAAACTAATCACATGGGAAGTTCAGTGCGTGTTAAAGAAGCTGTGGTAGTGACACCTTCAGTGCCCACACCAAGTTGTGTCCTCTCACTTTCAGCCCTAGACTCTCAACTTTTTCTTCGCTTCACGGTTGAATATCTTCTAGTTTACAGGCCTGGCCCGGGCCTGGACAAAGTTGCTACCACTTCTCGTTTAAAAGCTGCATTAGCAAAAGCTCTTGTTTCTTACTACCCATTAGCAGGGAGAGTAAGGCCCAGGTCAGATAACCTGGGCCTCGAGGTGGTGTGTAAAGCTCAAGGAGCAGTTTTCATTGAAGCCGTTAGTGATCGTTACACCGTCAACGACTTTGATAAAGCTCCAAAGACAGTTGCACAATGGAGGAGACTGTTGTCTTTTAGTGTCCCGGATGTTCTCAACGGATCACCACCGTTGATTCTTCAGCTAACATGGCTATCAGACGGTGGCGCAGCTTTAGGAGTTGGGATCAGCCACTGTCTCACTGATGGCATCGGGGGTAGCGAGTTTCTCAATTATGTAGCCGAGTTGGCTTCAGGAAAACATAGCGGTCCTAGACCAAAACTGGTCTGGGATCGCCATGTTTTCAATGTTAAGTCAATGACTCGAGATGACTTTGTTCTTCAAAGTCACCCCGAGTTCAACAGTGTAGCGGATCTATGCGGAGGGTTTATGAACCGGGTCACTAATCATCTAAGACCAACTTGCATTGTGTTTGATAAAAGAAGATTAACCTATCTCAAAACCATGGCTTATCGCACTTGTCAAATTTATGACTCATCCTCATTTACATCTTTTGAGGTTCTTGCTGCACACGTGTGGAGAAGCTGGGCAAGAGCAATAGGGTTTCCACCAAACCAGACACTGAAACTATTACTCAGCGTAAATATAAGAAACCGGGTCAAACCGGGTTTACCCGACGGATACTACGGAAACGCGTTTGTTTTAGCTTGTGCACAAACCAGTGCAAAGGATTTAACGGAGAGAGGACTCGGGTACGGGTCAGATTTAGTGAAGAAAGCGAAAGAGAGAGTGGACAGTGAGTATGTGAGGAAGGTGACGGAGATAGTGTCTGAGTCAAAAGCATGTCCTGACTCGGTTGGTGTGTTGATATTGACACAGTGGTCGAGGATGGGACTTGATAGGGTTGAGTTTGGAATGGAGAAACCGGTGTTTGTGGGGCCCATTTGCAGTGATAGGTACTGTATGTTTTCGCCGGTGAAGGGTGAAAGAGATAGTGTCAAGGTCATGGTGGCTGTTCCCGCCGCCGCGTTTGATAACTACCACCGGTTTCTCCGGGAATAGTTAACCTTTGTTTTGTTTTGACTTGTACATTTAATAATATTTACTTTTTTTACTTTTTATTTGAGAAGAAGGAGATTGAAATTCGAATTTCACTCTTGTTTAAATTAATAAATGTTTTTTTGCTAAATATATCTGTCAACTAAAGCTCACATAAAACTATATATTTGATTAATCACTAACAAATATGTTGTTATAATTTAGTTGGTTAATTCAACTTGAATTTGAATTAACCGCACTTTTTTATGTGAAATAAATTTATCATTTAATCATATGATTTTATGTGATTAAATAAGTATGGTAAGTCTCATGGATCATGAATGAAAGATAGGAAGTAACAACTTATCTTTTAAGCCAAAATGTCAAATTTTAAATATCTTATCTGATCATAAAAGGATAGTATTTAGCTGACATTGTGGTTGATCAATATTACCTTTATAATGTCATTCAAGTGCTAATCATCCGAAATCTAACAATTATATTGTGTAAAAAAACCTCTTTTTTGTTTTGTTATAATGTAAAAAAAAATTATATAGAAATGATTAAGGTTAATCGGGACTGAAAACATACCAATAGGTTCGTTTTCAAATCCAATCAATCAATCAAACTTTTTCTACTGATTGTTACTGTTTTTCAATTCAGGGGGCAAAGTCACTGTGGAATTGTGGGACTAATGGGTGATCTATCCCCACGTTGAAATTAATCTTATGCCATTCCCACTCACTTAACTTTTTTTTCCAAACTGATCCCGAAATTTTCTTATCATGGTAAGGTTTGATTCTCTCACGTAGTTACAAGATCCTTCCTTAAAGCACCTAAGAATCTTGCTAGCTATATATGAATGAATTTTTCAACACACATGGACACTTGTATAAAAAAAAATACAAATATATGATTGAAATCTATCTGTATCCTAGATGTATACATCAAAGTTTGCATGGTGTTTCCCTGGATTTTTTTGTTTTTGCAAGGGGTTGACTTTTATATTAACATATGTAATATATAGAATACAAATAAATTGAAATTTGTTATACAAATTAATATGAGAAAAGAGAGAATGAACTAGTTTTACACTGATTTCAAAATAGAATTGATAACTTAGTAGTTATTTTTAAAGAGTAGTTAAACTATGTTTTTACTATTTTTATCGTTGATGCATCTCAATTAAACTCTACTATTATATAGGTTAAATTACATCAAAGATTTATTAAGTTATTTAATTGTAATGAGTTGGTCCTTTAAATTTTACCAATACTACATAGGTTCTTTAAGTTATTTAATTATTATATGTTGGTCATTTTAGTTTTTTTCGTACACTTAGATCCTTTAAGTTATTTCAATGTAGCAATCTAGAGAGCTTGAGATCTTAAAAATTAATGCATTCGGAGTTTAAAAGTTATAATTAAATAACTTAAATGTTTCAAAAACAACTTAAAAGACCAACTTAAATAACTTGTTACAATTATATCATTTAAATGAAGTAAGTGGTATATGAATAAAACTTAAAAGACCAACTTAATATAACTCCATAATTTTAAGTATTTCTGGTGTCATTTAACCTAACATACGAGAGAAATCTTGAAATGTAATTTCTTACTTTACAATTCCATAATAATTATCTCTTTACACTCCCCTTTATTTGTAAATGTTATATTAAACAATATATGTAGATATTATCGTACGGAGTAGTGTACAATATAAAGTTTATTTAGTTAGCTGGACTTTGAGAAGGAACGGTTGAAATAGAACTTATTTGGTCTAGATCGAGGAGATATATATGAGGAAGATTATGGACAACACTTCTTGCAACTGATGTTTTCACAGTGATTTTTGCGATGGGCACAAGCCCGTAAGAAACAGATGGAGGTGCACATGTCAATCCATTGTTGGTTACACACACACACACACACACACACACACACACATATATATATATATATATATATATATATATATATATATATATATATCCGGTCTATTCTCCGTGTGACTAATTCATCTCCTTCCATTTGACCAAGTAAAGAATGTTCCTCTAGTTTTCGGATGAATCAATTGATTAGCTTTAATCCAATTGTGAAATGATGATTGTTTGTCATATATATAGTGTTTTTAGCATCGTTTGTGAGTTGGTTTTAAGTCTTTTTAGGAAGTCTTCATTAGTTTTAGTTGAATTTTTGTTAATAAAATTAATGGATTGGCAAAGGAGAGCAAAATGAGGAAAAAAGCTTGAAACATGTCAAAATCCCCTAACTAGACAACTTCACGGTCGTGCTATACTTTTTTTACAAAGATATTAAAGTGATTTTTTAGGGTATAGTGACCGTGGATATTTCGGTGAGAGAAAATGAGACAAGAGATAAAGAATTGAAGATGAGTCAACTACTAGAAGAAAGCATGTTTTTTTGCTATGAGCCAAGCCTCGCACACATGAAGAAGGAAAAACATGATGGTTTGTCCATTGCATGACGCATGCCTTGAGCCACGCATTGCGCCATAGTGCATCCCCTCTCCTTTGTTGCTTAATTCTAATCTAACTAGTAGTAGTAAGTATGACTTTTACAATACTTTTTTTTGAAGGATCAATATTATTACTTGATGAGACATTTACTACACTTGCTTAAAATACCCATCATGAAATTTGTCCATAGGAAATATGGCAGGTTGGCGAGCTTCACACATTTCTTGCGCACCAAGAATAGTGTTGAATCCACCTATGATGCACGAAAGCTCACTATGCTAATATGAATTAAGATGAGGGATTGCCGAAGGTGTTTTTTGCGAATATAATTTATCGAGGTTGCACTTGAGCAAATATGTTTACTACTATTGCTGATAAAGAAAGATACATATTGGTTATCAACGTACTTCTACTACTAAAGGATTTAAATTATTGGAGCAAATGCACCAAAGGTTTGGTAGAAGTTTCAGCTTTATCATAGATAGTTTCAAGTTTCAAGTTCCATATTACAAGCCATCTCCGAGGAAAGGAGCATAATGCATCCGAGGTTAGGTTTGTGTTGTGTAATTCGTGCCAATTTTGATGGGAAATACTCCAAAGCCCTCACATTCCAGAATAGGCACTTCATGAGGAAGTTTTGCTTGGATATGCAGGTACAATAATCACTTCTGGTCTTTGATTTTTGATTTTGTGTTTTCTTTTCAAACCTAGATATTATAAGTTGAAAATCCATCATTGTGTTTCACATTCCTTATAATTTCATCCAATACATTTCTTGTCGCATTATCCAAATCATGTTGTTTTAGAGTCAATCTAACCTCAACTTTATTTTCTTCCATTTCAACCAGGTTTGCCAATGATTCATTAAAAATTTCTCATATGTTGGGATTGCTTATTTTTACGTTGTTCAACTTCTAAATTCTCATCTTATGTTGATTTCTCATTCTCCATTTGTGTATCAAATTAAATTCAGATGCAGTATGTGTGCTCGTGATTTTCGGGTATCAAAATCATTGATTAGATTCGAACCTTGAATCATTGAACTCTCAACTTTTATTCGCGGGAAGGGAAAAAAGTGAGTAAAAACCCTTAAGACCTTGGATTCGGAGGTTGGTTTCGATTGGGGAAGGTGTTAAGCACCCTAACCGACTATGGTATCCCATAGGAACCTTCTACCTATTCTCTAATCTTGCGCTAAATTGATTTTACTTATATTGAAAAAAAGTTAAGAGTTAAAGTGAAAGAAGGGAGAAAGAAGAAGCATGTTTTTGGTTATTTTTATTGATTTGGAAGAGTCGGAACTCTTTGCCTACTTACCCAAATAACTCGGGATCAAAATCAAGTAGTTCGGCTAAAGAACTTATTTGATGAGTTGAATTGATTTTAACATTTTTGAAAGAAAGGTTTTAAGAAGAGATGAGAGGCCTCAAGGCATAAGAATAAAATACGATGAAGTTGGTTACTTTTAAATATACGAAATCCATGTCTAATGTGGATATTAGATTAATTAACATTTGATTAAGGAAAATAAAAAGAAAATCACTTGGATTACATACCAAGGTTTACTTAAAATAAAAAAATTGAATTTGATTTGATTGACTTTTTTTTTGAAGAAAATATTTTTCTAAAAAACTAACGACGAAATCGCATAACGGCGGAATAAAAATAAAATAGCGTAAAGCGATAAATAAAGTGGTGTGTCGGTGCGCGTGTCAGTGCGTGTGCCGATTACATATTACATATCCTAGATACATTCTATGGTCTTGAAAGAAAAAAAAACGCGAAAATAAATTACATCAAATCCCTAATTATACACACTAATCCAAAAAAAAATAAAAATAAATAAATGATAAAAAAAAATTAACATCGCATGAGATTATACTAGAGAGAAAGCAAAAATGACACATACTGAAATATTAATCATAAGAAGAAAATCATATACTAGAATTAAATACCAAATGAAATGCATGACATGAAACATATTTAAATAAAATGCAAGTTTTCAAAAACAAGAAAATATTAGTGAAAGAATGCATGAGTTTGTAATTAAATTAATAAGTAGATTATACTATGCATGATATGAAATGCTAATTAAACACAATGCATAAAAATAGGAATTCAACTATTAAAAGGTAATATATGCATAAAATTAAAACATTAATCAAAACTAGGAAAAATGTAAAATATTACTTCACAACTTAAAATGAACTAAACATAGGAGATAATAAAAAATAAAAAAAAAATAAAAAATAAAAATAAAAGTGCATGATATGAAGATTAAAATACTACTGAAAATGCATGAAAATAGAACATTTAAATGAAATGATTAAGAAGATAAACACATGAAATTAAAAAAAAGAACCAAAACTAATACACAAAGCAGGGGGTGCAAACAGCAGTAATGGGGGGTGAAACTAGCAAAACAGTAGAAACACAAGAACTGGGCTTGGGTATGGAGCTGGGGCGGGTACTGGGTCAACCCATGGATGACCCGCCCAGCTCCAGGGAATATATAAGGGAAAATCATCACAAAACCCTCATTCTTCATGTTATCCCTCTCTCTAAAAAAAATTTCAAAACCCTCTCCCCTCTCTCTTCCTTGCCTGGCCGGCGCAACAAGAGGAAGGCTGGAGAAGATGAACATTCATCTTCTCCGGCGAGATTAAACATTCCGGCGCGGTGGCCGGCCACCCTAGGGTGGTGGTGCCGCCGCCGGAAAATGGCCAAAACCTCCCTTTTCAAAAATTTTTTTACCCATTCTCCTCATATTCTTCTTCTAAACGTGAATCCGCACTTAGTTTCTACCAAAAACAAACAAACAATCCTAGATCTACAAAAATAAATATAAAAGCCAAGAATAGTACCTCTTGCTTCTTCTTTCTTTGTTCACGGTTTCGTGTTCCTTTCAGTTCGGTTCTGTTTTTTTTGCTCCTTCCTTCTTCTTTTCAGTTTTGTTCCTTGTATTTCCTCTCCTTTTCGATTCGGTTTTACCCCTTTCCTTGCGTTTTGGTGTTCGAAGTCACAATGTTTGAATTCGGTTTTGTGTGATTTGTGGTTATGGTTTTCGGACTTGTGTTGATATTGTTGTTTGCGGATGATTTCGGTTTTGCGTGACTGGTGGTTCAGATTTGGTTTATGTGATGGATTTGGTTGTGGATCTGTTGTCGTTATTGTTGGTTTTGGTTCGGATTTGGGTTATGTGATGGATTTGGTTGTGGATCTGTGGTTAGGGTTTGATGACTATTGTTTGTTTCTGGCCGAATTGGTTTTTTTTGGTATGGCTAGGGTTTGTGTTGCCTTTTTCGGATTTGGATTTTTCTCTCTTCTCTCACTGATCTTCTGTGATCGGTGCTTGAGTTCGTCACCAAACGGTGATGAACTCGCACTTGAATTGCAGAGGAAAAGATTCAATGATGATGGTTTTTTGATGAACCACTGAGAATCATCTTAAAAAAAAAATTATTTTTTGTTCTTGGTGTTCTTGGTGAAAAAGGTTTTTGATCTGTTTTCTTTGCAAATTCTTTTTCTGAATCTGTTTGTTGCCTTGAAAACTGTGACTGACTGATTTGTGTGATTCTGACACACTATGTACCTGATGCCCGGAAAAGACCAAATTACCCTTGCTCTTTCTTGGAGGAAAAGTTGGATTGGACCAATAGCCAAGTGACATGTGGACCAGGACTAAAATAAATAATAAATCTGATAAATAAATAACAATAAATAAGTAAAATGAAAAAATAAATGATTAAATAAATGGTTAAAAATGGAAAACGAAAATTAAATAAATAAAAATAAAAAATGTCCCGTCGGAACCAAAAAATGAGGTATTTTAAAATACCTCTCTGCCGAAATTTCGTCTGATACGACTGAAATACGCGGCTTAATTACGCTAAATAACGATAAATCAACGACGTGAATGAAATAAACTTTACGAACGCTAACGCTACGCTACGCTAAAAAAACGCACAAAACGCGAGTAAAAATTACGAAATTAAAACGCGAGCAACATAAACGACGAAAAAATAATCGCGACCGCAAAATACGAATCAAACGCAGATATTACGGGAATTCGCGCGCGAACGGACGACTGAAAAAAAAACGATCGACGTACGAATAAAATAAAATGAATCGGTCAAAAATTAGGGTACGACAGATGCCCCTATTTAAGTTTCTCCGTCACGAGGGTTTAAAAAGACGAATATTTTTGAAACGACGGGTCGGAGAGACTTAAATATCAAGTACACCAATTTTTGACCAACTCAGACATCGAGAAAGCTCTATGAATGTAATGATATGAGTTGTCTGTTATGCAAGTACGAATGCAATGACGATTAAAAACACTAAACTTAAAGACCAAATAAAATGTTACTGGGGAGAAAAAGATGTCTATTACCTTTACAGGGGTAAAGACGAACATACGAAAAGAAATACTGGTCATTACCTTTACTGGGGTAACAACGAACATACGAAAGGATAAAACTGTCAATTACCTTTACTGATGTAACGACGAACATACGAAAGGGTAAAACTGTCAATTACCTTTACTGAGGTAACGACGAACATACGAAAGGGTAAAACTGTCAATTACCTTTACTGAGGTAACGACGAACATACGAAAGGGTAAAACTGTCAATTACCTTTACTGGGGTAACGACGAACATACGAAAATTACCTTTACAGGGGTAACGACGGGCATACGAAAGGGTAAAACTGTCAATTACCTTTACTGGGGTAATGACGAACATACGAAGGGTAAAACTGTCAATTACCTTTACAGGGGTAATGACGGGCATACGAAGGGTAAAACTGTCAATTACCTTTACTGGGGTAATGACGAACATACGAAGGGTAAAACTGTCAATTACCTTTACTGAGGTAATGACGAACATACGAAAGGGTAAAACTGTCAATTACCTTTACAGGGGTAATGACGGGCATACGAAGGGTAAAACTGTCAATTACCTTTACTGGGGTAATGACGAACATACGAAGGGTAAAACTGTCAATTACCTTTACTGGGGTAATGACGAACATACGAAGGGTAAAACTGTCAATTACCTTTACAGGGGTAATGACGGGCATACGAAGGGTAAAACTGTCAATTACCTTTACTGGGGTAATGACGAACATACGAAGGGTAAAACTGTCAATTACCTTTACTGAGGTAATGACGAACATACGAAGGGTAAAACTGTCAATTACCTTTACTGGGGTAATGACGAACATACGAACGGGAATACTGGTGATGAGTTACTATTACTGAGGCAAATTTGTTGAACAAAATACCGGGTACAAACAAGTACTCTTCGTACGAAATGCTTCAACGAGATACTGGGGAAAATTGAAAGGTGGGACCTGCCACTTGAAAGAAACTTAATTGATAAACAGACCGAAATGAACACATTGGTGATGACAAATTTTACTGGATACACACAGAGTACGACACATAGGTAAAATGCATATGAATGATATCAGTATGCATGATATGTATGCATGAATGAATGAAACATGTATGAAAGTATATTGGTGCGACTGATGAGACAAGATTGGGCAGGTCGTAAGGATAGTGACCCGGTATTACAGTGCCAACACTTAGCATTCTTCACTGGGGATGAAATCACATGGAGATGAATCAAAACACAAATGGGGTACCACCCGTTAACCAAATCAATGCTAGGTAAAGAACACATAACACAAAAACCTGACTGAGGTCGCCATTTCTGAACTGAACCAAAGTACCTTCTCAAAATCGTGCTTCACATAGTCATTGCTTTTTGTATTCTGTTTCCTTTTTTGAAATCCCTAACTTTTGTCTGGATCGCCCTTTCGGGTTTTCAATCCACCGGGAATATATTCTTTTTGTATGTCCCTAATTTTTGCCTGGACCGCCCTTTCGGGTTTTCGATCCACCGGGACGCTCATTTTTGGCTTAAGCCGCCCTCTCGGGTTTTCGACTTAGCGAGCTTTTTTCTTCTTTTTTTTTGCTACTTTTTTTTTTTTTTTTTTTGCAAGACTATGATCCACTCTGTTGAATTCACCTGTGTTTGAATGGATGTTGACATATGTTTCCATGATATATGAACCTACAGATAATATGTTTGTCATTTTTTGTTTTTTTTCAAAAGAAAACATAAAAAGTAAAAGAAATTTTCAAAGTTTTTACTTCAAGTATTGACATTAAAAATGGAAGAAGGAAATTTGCATATAGAATAAACAAGAGTTCCAAAAGAGGGCACCGGCTCAAATTAATGTAATAGGGTGGTAACCGGCCAAAGGCATGGCTCCACGGATTACAAAAGTTGGAAAATGGTAATTACATGGGAAGGTACATTGAACACAATAATCACTACATTCCTTAACAACTTTGAACCACTGTTTAGATGTTTTAGTGTCGGAGGACTTCTGACAGCTAAGGTGCCCCAACTGGGTGATGCTTGATCTGATGCAGTTACTTTGTCATAATCCTTAACTTTTGCATAGGCCGCCCTTTCGGGTTTTCGACCTAACAGGATAAACTCTTTTTTTTTCAATTCTTTTTTTCTCTTTTTTTTTTTTTTTTTTTTTCGTGTCTCTAATTTTTGCCTAAGCCGCCCTTTCGGGTTTTCGACTTACCGAGACGCTCTTTTTTGGTTTAAACCGCCCTTTCGGGTTTTCGGCCTACCGAGCTGTTCTTTTCATATATCTTTAGACAAAGTATTTCTTGACTGCATCAGAATTCACAGGACGAGGTAAATCTTCTCCATCCATATTTGTAAGGATTAAAGCACCACCAGAGAACGCTCTCTTGACCACATAAGGACCTTCATAATTCGGAGACCACTTGCCCCTGGGATCCGGTTGGAAAGATTTAATACACTTGATCACAAGGTCTCCTTCTTTGAATTCACGGGGATGAACCTTTTTGTCAAACGCCTGTTTCATCCTTGACTGATATAGTTGTCCGTGACACAAAGCGGTCATGCGTTTCTCTTCAATCAAATTCAATTGCTCATACCTACTCTGGCACCACTCAGCTTCAGTTAATTCAGCCTCCATCAAGACTCTCAAAGATGGGATTTCCACCTCCACAGGGAGCACTGCTTCCATACCATATACCAAAGAGAAAGGGGTTGCCCCTGTTGAAGTACGCACTGAGGTACGATATCCATGTAAAGCATAGGGTGACATCTCATGCCAATCTTTGTAGGTAACCACCATCTTCTGCACAATCTTCTTGATGTTCTTATTTGCAGCCTCAACCGCACCATTCATCTGAGGTCTGTATGGAGAAGAGTTGTGATGTTCAATCTTGAAGTCATCGCACAATTCTTTCATCATGTTGTTGTTCAAATTTGTACCATTATCCGTGATGATCTTGTTAGGAATACCATAACGGCAGATGATGTTATTCTTGATGAACCGAACCACTACTTGCTTGGTTACATTGGCGAAGGATGCCGCTTCAACCCACTTGGTGAAGTAATCAATAGCCACTAGTATGAAACGATGTCCATTAGAAGCTTTTGGCTCAATCCGACCGATCATATCAATGCCCCACATGGAGAAAGGCCACGGAGAAGAGATAACATTGAGCATAGATGGTGGTACATGACTCTTATCTGCATAAATCTGACATTTGTGGCACTTCTTGGCATGATTATAACAATCATTTTGCATCGTTATCCAGTAATAACCTGCCCTCAATGCTTTCTTAGCCATTGCATGTCCACTGGAGTGAGTGCCAAATGGACCTTCATGTATCTCATGCATCAACAAATCTGCTTCACGTTCATCCACACACCTGAGCAACATTGCATCAAAGTTTCTTTTGTACAATATATCTTCATTCAGGAAGAAATTACTAGACAGTCTTCTCAAAGTCCTCTTATCTTTGTGAGATGCCCCAAGCGGATACTCTTGAGTTTGAAGGAAAACCTTGATATCATGAAACCATGGCTTACCATCAGCAAGTACTTCAACTGCAAACACATAAGCGGGCCTTTCAAGGAACTGCACACTGATTAATGGCACATCATTGTGACGATTTACTTTGATCATCGAAGACAAGGTAGCCAAAGCATCTGCCATCTGATTCTCATCACGGGGAATGTGACGCAACTCCACTTTGTTAAAGAAAGTTAACAACCGTCTTGCATAATCTCTGTACGGGATCAGACCAGCATGATGAGTTTCCCATTTCCCTTTGATCTGATTAATCACCAAAGCTGAATCTCCACATATGTCAATATTCTTAATCCTCATATTGATCGCTTCTTCAATGCCCATGATGCAAGCTTCATATTCTGCCATATTGTTTGTACAATCAAATCGTAGCCTTGCAGTAAAAGGGATGTGAGTACCCTCAGGTGTGACGAGGACTGCCCCAACTCCATTGCCATAAGCATTAACGGCCCCATCGAATATCAAACCCCATTCAGACTCAGGATCTGGACCTTCACCAAACAACGGTTCATCACAATCTTTCATCTTCAAATACATGACCTCTTCATCAGGGAAATCAAACTTAACAGGTTGATAATCTTCGACCGGTTGATGAGCCAAGTGATCTGCAAGGATACTCCCTTTGATTGCTTTCTGAGTATGGTATTCAATATCAAACTCGGCCAATAACATCTGCCAACGAGCAATTCTTCCTGATATCGACGACTTCTCCAGGAGATACTTGATTGGATCCATTTTGGATATCAACCAAGTGGTATGATTGATCATATAGTGCCGGAGACGTCTGGTAGCCCAGGCTAAAGCACAACAAGTCTTCTCAAGTGCCGAGTATCGGGATTCACAATCTGTGAACTTCTTGCTTAAGTAATAGATTGCATGCTCCTTTCTACCAGTTTCATCTTGCTGTCCGAGTACACAACCCATGGAATCTTCTAACACAGTCAAATACATGATCAACGGTCTTCCTTCAACTGGAGGGACAAGAATTGGAGGTTCAAGCAAATACTCCTTGATACTGTCGAATGCTTTCTGACAATCTTCCGTCCAGACAATCCTTTGATCTTTGCGGAGTAACTTGAATATCGGCCCACAAGTAGCAGTCATATTGGAGATAAACCTGGAGATATAATTCAGTCTTCCAAGAAAACCTCTGACTTGTTTCTCTGTTTTTGGAACGGGCATATCCCGAATGGCTCTGACTTTGTCGGGATCTACTTCAATACCCTTCTGACTAACAATGAAGCCCAAAAGTTTCCCTGATCGGACACCGAAAGTACATTTATTAGGATTCAAACGGAGCTTATACTTTCTCAACCGCTGGAACATCTTCAACAGATACTCAACATGTTCCTCTTCAGTACCAGACTTGACAATCATATCATCCACATAAACTTCTATCTCTTTGTGCATCATATCATGGAATATTTTGGTCATACCCCTCTGATAAGTGGCACCAGCATTTATCAAACCAAATGGCATTACTACATAGCAGAAAGCGCCCCACGGCGTGATGAAAGACGTCTTTTCTCTATCTTCAGGAGCCATCTTGATCTGATTGTAACCAGAGAAACCATCCATGAAGGAGAAAACTTTGCATTGAGCAGTACTATCAACCAATACATCAATATGAGGTAGAGGGAAATCATCTTTCGGACTTGCCTTGTTCAAATCTCGGTAATCAACACACATTCGGACCTTACCATCTTTCTTCGGAACAGGCACAATGTTGGCCAACCACTGAGGATACTCGGATGTAACTAGAAAGCCTGCATCAATCTGCTTCCGTACTTCTTCTTTGATTTTGAGAGCCATATCAGGATGAGACCTTCTGAGTTTCTGTTTGACTGGAGGACACTCAGGCTTCAAAGGCAAACGGTGTTCTACAACTTCATGATCTAAACCCGGCATGTCTTTGTATGACCAAGCAAAAATGTCAGCGTACTCTCTGAGAAGTTCAATTACCTTTCCTTTGACAGTAACTTCCAATGACGCTCCAATCTTGATATCTTTTCTATCCTCCTCAGTACCCAGATTGATCAATTCTAATTCTTCCTCATGAGGCTGAATGATCTTTTTCTCTTGCTCTAACATCCATCTGATCTCATCAGGAATCTCATCATCCTCCTCTACCATAGCCTCGTAAACAGGGGATTCAAAGTTGGGCAGAAGCATATGGTCACTGTGCTCAACGGGCTTATGTATGTTCAGTCTGCACATGATTTATGATTGATTTTAGTAAATGAGTAAATGCAGACTTTTGAATTTGATTGATTTAAAAAGAAAAAGAGAAATGAAATTTTTTTTTTTGGGATTTTTCTATTACCATTTTTCCAGAAAAAGCAGTAAATAAAAATAAAACAGTCATGATAGAAACGACGTTTTTCATTAATAACGACAATACTTGAAGATAAAACCAAAAGCCCTACAAGATTTCATTTTCGTCTGGGGCAGGACGAAAAGAGTTTTCTTAAAAAACGAAAAAGTAGACAAACATATTACTTAGACACATGCATCACAGAAGGAATATCCACAGCGATCCAATTGCAACAGGCCCCTCCAGGTGTGACAAAGACAGGTGCAACCTCTTCCGACTGATCTTCCAGGATAGCATTGGTTTCAGGTGGGGCATGAATAAACCCAGCACTGTGAAAAATACCCTCAACTGGCTTGAAACTGGCACTCGACTGACTGGTAGAGAAACCGAGACCTTCTTTACGCTTGTTCTCAGGCAGCTGTACCAACTGACCCCAGCCTCCTGTTTTACCATCTTGTACAAGCTTCCGGGCATCCTTCAAGGAGGCCATACAAGTCTCACCCTTCTTAGCAGCTCCTCCTTCCGCAGAGAACCCCTGAAAAGAAGTTCCTTCTACATCATCAGCACCAATATAGGAGAAAGCAGACAAATGACTAACCAATAGGGCTGATTCACCAATTACCGTTATCAGCTTTCCACAACTTACAAACTTCAGCCTCTGATGAAGAGTGGAGGTTACTGCTCCAGCCTCATGAATCCACGGTCGTCCAAGTAAGCAACTGTATGAAGCTTGAATGTCCATGACTTGGAATGTAACCTTGAATGTATGTGGGCCCACCGTGATAGGCAAGTCTATGTCCCCAATCACCGACTTCCTAGATCCATCGAATGCTTTTACCATCACTGCACTTGGCCTCAACTGGGCGCCACGGTATGCCAACCTTTCCAAAGTAGTTTTTGCCATCACATTGAGGGCGGAACCGGTGTCTATCAACACATTTGACATCGAGTCAGACTTACAAATGACGGAAATGTGTAAGGCCCAGTTATGGTTTCTTCCCTCCGCCGGGAGGTCTTCATCACTAAAGCTCAGGTTATTACACGCCGTTACATTCCCCACTATACTCCCGAATTGCCCCAGGGTAACATCGGGATCCACATATGCTTGAGCCAAAATCTTCATCAGAGTGTCCCTATGAGCTCCAGAGTTCATTAGTAAGGACATTATGGAAATTTTGGACGGGGTTTGCAACAACTGATCGATTATCTTGTATTCACTCTTTTTGATCAGCTTCAAGATCTCATCACTACCTTCCTGAATGATCCCCTCAGGTTGGCTGGCACCTTTACCCTTGTCAAGATTCTGCACTGGCACATTCGGAGTAGCATTCTCGTTGCGCACAACAGTGGGGAGAATACGCCCACTTCTCATTAATTTACCCACACCTGCTATATTTATGACAGCATCTGCAGAGTGCAGAGGGATCTCTTTACCATTCTCCACAATAGTTGCCTCATACCGGTAGGGTATGGCCTTCTGAGAAGTATAGGGAACAGGTCCTGGCAAACGGATCACCAGAGGAGTGACGTCTGACTTCACACTATCACGGACTACCTCAAGATTCTTAAACACCGGAGTAATAACACAAACATTCCTGGATTCCTTCTTGACAATCAGCTCTTTTCTGTCAATCAGTCCTTGTATATCTTCCTGGACTTTCTCACACCCTCGGGGATCCATAGAACACACTTCACAAGCATCGTGATCGTGGTCAAACATGTTTACTTCGCACATCTTGGCGTGAATCGGGACCAAAGGAGTTCTGATATCTTGAGCCCTGAGAATTAGACTCAAATCTTGATCCTCTTGAATCATATTAACAGCCGGCCCATGAGATGGCAAAGGGTTATTCTGAGTATTGGAATTGGTGTCCTCGAAGGACAACTCTTTGCTTTGAATCAATCTCTGAACTTCTTCTTTGAGCGGGTAGCAATGCTCAACATCATGCCCAGGTGCCCCTTGGTGAAAAGCACAAGTAAGATCAGCACGGTGCCATGGAGGTAGTGGATTCTGTGGACGAGGAGGCTGCCTAGTCTGCACAAGATTTCTTGCTAATAAAGAGGGTAGCAAGTCTGCATACAACATGGGTATGGGGGGAAACTCTTTTCTGGGAAGGCGATTTGGCTGTTGTGGGGCTCGATTACGAGGCTGTTGTTGTTGAGGTGGTGGTGGGTAATATGGTTGTTGGTAGAAAGGTTGCGGATACGGTTGTTGATATAGTGGTGGATAGAATGGTGGAGGCCTCTGGGGCGTTTGGGGGTGGTAATGTTGATTTTGTGGAGCTGGAAAAGGTGGTGGAATATTGGCAATGAAGGGGTAGTTTGGATATATTGGCTGGGATCCCCCCTGGGCTACCATACTGACTTCCTGAGCACTCTTCTTTGGATAACTGTTTCCAAATTTCTTGGGTCCATTAGACGAACCCCCTGACGAAGCACTTGACACACCACCTTCTTTGGCCAAAATTCCTTTACGGACCAAATCTTCAATGCGGACCCCCGCGTCAACCATCTCAGTAAACTTCTGCGATGCGCAACCAATCATTTTCTCCGAGTAGTAGGGACTCAAAGTTTCAAAGAAAAGATCAGCCATTTCTCTTTCCTCCAGAGCAGGGCGGATTTGGGCCGATTTTTGGATAAAGCGGAGAGCATACTCCTTGAAAGACTCTTTATCCTTTTGAGTCATAGCTTGCAGTTCCCTTCGGGTGGGCCCCAGATGTATGTTATACCTGTACTGCTGTATGAAAGCCCTGGCCAACTCTTCGAAGGTGGTGATGCCCTTTAGATTCATGTACCATATTTGTGCGGGACCAGTCAAACTGTCTTGGAAACAATGAATGAGCAAAGGTTCATTGTCTTTGTAGGCTGTCATCTTCCTTACATACATAACCAGATGACTCTGTGGACAAGTGTTCCCTTCATATTTGACAAAATCCGGAGTCTTGAACTTGGGAGGCAGTACCACATTTGGGACCAAACAAAGATCGTGCACATTCTGACCATAGATGTCTTTACCACGAAGAGCCCTCAGTTCTTTCTGCACTACGTCGTACTTCTCTTCCAGACTTACCATTCTGTCATCTCCTACCACACTACCCGAATGATAAATTGGTCCTTCCTCCTGCTGAGCAGTGTGCACAATGGGTGCCGTGTGATTCATGACAGCTTGAGGGAATAACTGTCCATGATGAAAAAGTGGCGTTGCTTGTTGTCCATAAGGAGTTGGCATTTCTGGGCCAGCAAAGCGTACACCTTCATTAGCTGTAAGAGGCATACTCCAAGGATACTCTTTGGACATGTAGTTCTGAGGGTGATAAGCAAAACCAGAAGGACGAAGACCTTCATTGTACATATTCGATGCATCTCCAAAAGAAAAACCAACCGGGGTGGGCTGCGCAGTGCCAGCAGCCGTAGCAGTAAGGATTGGTTGTGTAGGACCAGTCTGGGCAGACGAAACAACCACAGGAGAATTTTGTGCAGCAGACACAACAACAGGAATTGGCTGAGCATCAAGAACTGGTTGAACCGGGATAACATCAAGAATCGGCTGGGTAGCTGCCGCTTGTGCCTGATTGGCCATTATAGCCTCCATCATAACTGTCAACTTGTCCATCCCCTCTCTGAGTGTAATAACCTGCTCTTTGAGGTCCCTGTTCTCTTGTTCTATCAAATCCATCTTCTTTCTAACAATTGCCCGAGTGTTGTGGATGCGAGAAGGCTTGTACTGAATACGCCGGGCCACTTTCCTTGACTGGGGCAGAAATGAGAGAAATATGAGACTCGGTTTTGACAGTTTATGGATGCAGTATGATGCATGATATGCTAAATGCAAAAACAATGCAATTTTTTGATTCATCGAAGAACTTATAGAAACAATCTTTTGTAAACATAACATTCTTAAACACCCATTACAAAAATAAAAAGCAAAAACAAGATAATTCCCTTTTAACAAACTGAGCCAAGGGATAGACTTCAAAGTACATAATAGAAAACTAAGAAAATACAATAAAAGAAAACAAAAGATGAAGATCTCAAGCTCTTGAAGCAGACTACTCTTCCAAATCTGAATGCGGACCAGCGAAGAAATCCATGCGTTTCTTCTTACTCCTGGGAACGTGTTCAAGTATAGCATCTTTCACCCTGATACGCTCTTTCAGCTCCGCAATCTCTTGATCTTTCTTATGATTCTTCCAATTCTCTTCTTCCAGCAAATTCATGAGGGTGTCATTCTCACGCTTAGCTACTTGATACTTTCCTTCCCACTCAGCCTTTTCACGCTCTAACTTAGCCAAACGTAACTGATACTCTTCCGCAGTCTGAGGAGGTAAAGGCAAGATCGGTGCTGGTACAGTTGAAGATAGGAACCTCGGTAAAACGTAAGGCATTCCAAAGTCTGCAGCCCTGTCAATGACCCATTGGGTGTAGGATTCGTGCACAAAGCCTTCTCTTCTTCCTAATTGACCTTTACTAAGTCTATGGATGCCACGCCAAGCTTTCACAAACAACCCTCTCTGGTTCAGGTGATCTTTGTTATTGAGATAGAATTCATTCTCTAGATAAATATTATCTGGCTTAGTTCTCAACGGATATCCGAACTGACGTCTGGCTAGAATGGGGTTGTAGTTAATTCCCCCGTGTATACCGAGAAGGGGTACACTGGAATATTCACCACAACTGACAATGATAGCTTCCACATCATTAGTTGCACGGTACCAGACTATATCGGATGGAGTTAGAGACATGATTCTTCGAGACCACGGATGACCCTCTTGATTGGCTTGAAATGAGTGGGTTTGAGGTAGATGGGAGGTAAACCATTTGTAGAGTAAAGGCGCACAACAAAAGACAGTTCCACGTCTGGCGAGGGTTCGGTCATGGATAGAATGGTATGTATTGGCTAACAAAGTAGGGACAGGGTTTTTGGTGAGAAAAATTTGGATAGCATGGATATCGACAAAGTTGTCGAGGTTTGGGAAAAGCACAATGCCATATATGAGTAAGGCTAAAATGGAATGGAATGCCTCATTACTGGCTGCGTCGGCAAAGGTGGAAGCTTGTTGGTAAAGAAAATCAGTAGACAGGCCTAGAAGACCTCCTTTGGTAGTGAGGTGGGCTTTTATGACAGAGGCTCCAAGGTGGAGAGCTGCGGCAATAGTTGCGAATTTAGGAACGGGTTCAAGGCCACTGAACGGTATTTCATCAAGCACTGGTAGACCAACTAAGTAGGAATACTCTTCAAGGGTGGGAACCAATTGGTAATCAGGGAAAGTAAAGCAGTGGTAGAGTGGATCGTAGAACTGGATCAAAGTTTCCAAGATTCCTTTTTCAACATCTGTTTTGAGGATACCCAACAATCTCCCATGACGCTCGTGAAAAGCTTCCTGACTAGTTACCTTCTTTGCCAAATCTCTTAGCTTTAAAACATCCGGCTTGTGGAAAACATACTTCCTGGTGCACCTCCTTACTTTGTCCATATCTAAAGATGTTTACAAGAAAAGGTTTAAATAAGTCCTTCGATATTTCATCGGATGCAAAAATATATTTATGGATGAATGCATGTATGCATGATTATGCTAAAGAACATAGAAAACATGGTGGGGTTAAGTCCACAAAGTTGGAGCTGAGGGTAAAACACGTCAATAGGTAAGGACTATGGTTTCAAATGTACCTGTATCACGGGTTCTACCAAGTTCCCAAATTACAACCCCGTTTTGAATATATTGGGGCCTAGAAATACTCCTAGTCCCATAACATTCACAAGGAAGTCTAGTTTGAGTGTAGTATCGCGTAACGACTAAACCAAGACTGACTCATGATTTTAGCCACCGCACTACATCCTAAAAGGCTGAGATGGGTTAAATGTAACTCTAGGTTCTCAACTTCGACGGTCACTTGAAAATAGCATGCCAAACATGAATACTCATGTTAACAAATTATACTTCCAAGATTCCTTAGTTGAGTGGGGTTATCACATGTACCAATACCAAAAATCACTCTTGGTAAGGTACTATGATTAGACCACCGTCCTATCCTAATTTCCTCTCAAGTCCGGGTAGGGGGACTTATCTCGCCACTCAAGAAAAAAGGTAAACAATTAGGCACGTATTTACAAAAGCATAAACAAATAAAGCGCAAAAGTAAAGAAAGATAAAATAGGCTTAACCCTCAAAAAGGTCCCCAGTGAAGTCGCCATTTCTGTGCTCGTGATTTTCGGGTATCAAAATCATTGATTAGATTCGAACCTTGAATCATTGAACTCTCAACTTTTATTCGCGGGAAGGGAAAAAAGTGAGTAAAAACCCTTAAGACCTTGGATTCGGAGGTTGGTTTCGATTGGGGAAGGTGTTAAGCACCCTAACCGACTATGGTATCCCATAGGAACCTTCTACCTATTCTCTAATCTTGCGCTAAATTGATTTTACTTATATTGAAAAAAAGTTAAGAGTTAAAGTGAAAGAAGGGAGAAAGAAGAAGCATGTTTTTGGTTATTTTTATTGATTTGGAAGAGTCGGAACTCTTTGCCTACTTACCCAAATAACTCGGGATCAAAATCAAGTAGTTCGGCTAAAGAACTTATTTGATGAGTTGAATTGATTTTAACATTTTTGAAAGAAAGGTTTTAAGAAGAGATGAGAGGCCTCAAGGCATAAGAATAAAATACGATGAAGTTGGTTACTTTTAAATATACGAAATCCATGTCTAATGTGGATATTAGATTAATTAACATTTGATTAAGGAAAATAAAAAGAAAATCACTTGGATTACATACCAAGGTTTACTTAAAATAAAAAAATTGAATTTGATTTGATTGACTTTTTTTTTGAAGAAAATATTTTTCTAAAAAACTAACGACGAAATCGCATAACGGCGGAATAAAAATAAAATAGCGTAAAGCGATAAATAAAGTGGTGTGTCGGTGCGCGTGTCAGTGCGTGTGCCGATTACATATTACATATCCTAGATACATTCTATGGTCTTGAAAGAAAAAAAAACGCGAAAATAAATTACATCAAATCCCTAATTATACACACTAATCCAAAAAAAAATAAAAATAAATAAATGATAAAAAAAAATTAACATCGCATGAGATTATACTAGAGAGAAAGCAAAAATGACACATACTGAAATATTAATCATAAGAAGAAAATCATATACTAGAATTAAATACCAAATGAAATGCATGACATGAAACATATTTAAATAAAATGCAAGTTTTCAAAAACAAGAAAATATTAGTGAAAGAATGCATGAGTTTGTAATTAAATTAATAAGTAGATTATACTATGCATGATATGAAATGCTAATTAAACACAATGCATAAAAATAGGAATTCAACTATTAAAAGGTAATATATGCATAAAATTAAAACATTAATCAAAACTAGGAAAAATGTAAAATATTACTTCACAACTTAAAATGAACTAAACATAGGAGATAATAAAAAAATAAAAAATAAAAAAATAAAAAAAAAAAAAGTGCATGATATGAAGATTAAAATACTACTGAAAATGCATGAAAATAGAACATTTAAATGAAATGATTAAGAAGATAAACACATGAAATTAAAAAAAAGAACCAAAACTAATACACAAAGCAGGGGGTGCAAACAGCAGTAATGGGGGGTGAAACTAGCAAAACAGTAGAAACACAAGAACTGGGCTTGGGTATGGAGCTGGGGCGGGTACTGGGTCAACCCATGGGTGACCCGCCCAGCTCCAGGGAATATATAAGGGAAAATCATCACAAAACCCTCATTCTTCATGTTATCCCTCTCTCTAAAAAAAATTTCAAAACCCTCTCCCCTCTCTCTTCCTTGCCTGGCCGGCGCAACAAGAGGAAGGCTGGAGAAGATGAACATTCATCTTCTCCGGCGAGATTAAACATTCCGGCGCGGTGGCCGGCCACCCTAGGGTGGTGGTGCCGCCGCCGGAAAATGGCCAAAACCTCCCTTTTCAAAATTTTTTTTACCCATTCTCCTCATATTCTTCTTCTAAACGTGAATCCGCACTTAGTTTCTACCAAAAACAAACAAACAATCCTAGATCTACAAAAATAAATATAAAAGCCAAGAACAATACCTCTTGCTTCTTCTTTCTTTGTTCACGGTTTCGTGTTCCTTTCAGTTCGGTTCTGTTTTTTTTGCTCCTTCCTTCTTCTTTTCAGTTTTGTTCCTTGTATTTCCTCTCCTTTTCGATTCGGTTTTACCCCTTTCCTTGCGTTTTGGTGTTCGAAGTCACAATGTTTGAATTCGGTTTTGTGTGATTTGTGGTTATGGTTTTCGGACTTGTGTTGATATTGTTGTTTGCGGATGATTTCGGTTTTGCGTGACTGGTGGTTCAGATTTGGTTTATGTGATGGATTTGGTTGTGGATCTGTTGTCGTTATTGTTGGTTTTGGTTCGGATTTGGGTTATGTGATGGATTTGGTTGTGGAGCTGTGGTTAGGGTTTGATGACTATTGTTTGTTTCTGGCCGAATTGGTTTTTTTTGGTATGGCTAGGGTTTGTGTTGCCTTTTTCGGATTTGGATTTTTCTCTCTTCTCTCACTGATCTTCTGTGATCGGTGCTTGAGTTCGTCACCAAACGGTGATGAACTCGCACTTGAATTGCAGAGGAAAAGATTCAATGATGATGGTTTTTTGATGAACCACTGAGAATCATCTTAAAAAAAAATTTATTTTTTGTTCTTGGTGTTCTTGGTGAAAAAGGTTTTTGATCTGTTTTCTTTGCAAATTCTTTTTCTGAATCTGTTTGTTGCCTTGAAAACTGTGACTGACTGATTTGTGTGATTCTGACACACTATGTACCTGATGCCCGGAAAAGACCAAATTACCCTTGCTCTTTCTTGGAGGAAAAGTTGGATTGGACCAATAGCCAAGTGACATGTGGACCAGGACTAAAATAAATAATAAATCTGATAAATAAATAACAATAAATAAGTAAAATGAAAAAATAAATGATTAAATAAATGGTTAAAAATGGAAAACGAAAATTAAATAAATAAAAATAAAAAATGTCCCGTCGGAACCAAAAAATGAGGTATTTTAAAATACCTCTCTGCCGAAATTTCGTCTGATACGACTGAAATACGCGGCTTAATTACGCTAAATAACGATAAATCAACGACGTGAATGAAATAAACTTTACGAACGCTAACGCTACGCTACGCTAAAAAAACGCACAAAACGCGAGTAAAAATTACGAAATTAAAACGCGAGCAACATAAACGACGAAAAAATAATCGCGACCGCAAAATACGAATCAAACGCAGATATTACGGGAATTCGCGCGCGAACGGACGACTGAAAAAAAAACGATCGACGTACGAATAAAATAAAATGAATCGGTCAAAAATTAGGGTACGACAGTATGTTATTGTCACCGGAGTCATCAATATATGACCAATTTCATTATTTTGGACACCAACATCCTCAAAATTTTATGTGTTTCAGCATCACCTTCATTCTCCACATGAACATTTGTTTGTCACTTAAGTTCGTTCTCCAAGAAACAAGAGAGAAAAGATAGTCACAGCTAAAACAAACTTGACAATTTCATTTATATTCATCCGCCCTATCATTGCATATAACATATAATTTATCATTTTACAACTAATAAATTTAATCCTCTCCTTAGATCTATTCAATAGTTTTTAACGCTCTTGGAGTTGTAAAAAAGCCTTTCTTAAAATTATAATCATAATTAAATGACTCTCAAGTACATAAATGTGTTTGATTTGTCCCTTTATCACACTTATTAACAAGGTCACATAAATGTCGTCGTGAGCATAACTCACTTGACAGAGACAATGTATTGTTGTTTGCAGGGGTCGGGGTTCAAATTAAACCTGTACACCCCACTTATTCACCTTCAAAGGTGAATTCTCTCCACTATGCTACTTGACCCCAAAAAAAGTCACATAAAAACTTATTAGCGGTAAGAATTCAATCTTCCTTTTTTTATGACCTTTCATGATAGGAAAGGGAAAATCATAAGAATTCATTTTAATTTTTTTATAACCTTTCATCTTTTTTTAACAAAATTCCCATTATTATATAACCGTTCATGATAGGAAAAGGAAAATCATAAAAGTTTTTTTAAAAAAAAAAAATAGTGTGCTAAGAAATTACATGGAAGAAATGACATCTCAACTAAGATGACACTCAATACCACTTTATTTGGGGATGATGTATCCGTGTTAAATTTGATATTTGAACATTAAAGAGTGTATATTGGTTTCTCCCAGCCATCAAATATAAAGTGTCTGCAAGAATCGAATTGCAGTTAGAGTAAGAGTAATAAGAATTATAAGTTTAACTTATTTTGGAGTTCGTATATGTATTCCTTTTTATGCTATTTTGTTGAAATACTTGAAATGTTTTGAGGTTCTTGAAGTTTAATAAAATTCATAGATTTGTATATTGAAGTTATATTTAGTGCAACATTTATGAAATTCTAAACATAATTAGATTAAGATGAGGATATTTAGTTCTATCCACGTGAAAATATTCAAATATTGTATAAACCCTAAAACAAAGAATTGATTTAGTAATGCAAAATTAAAGAGATGAGGATTTTAAGATTATCAAATAAATTAAACAAAGGTTTATCTTGGTATAGTGACCAGCTACTTGTGGCCTTCATACTTTTCTGAGGTCAACCAATCTTCTAATATAATCAATGAAAAATTAAAAAATGGTTGGATTAATGATTAAATGTTGATACTCCACATCAAAATGGATTTCATTACACAACTAGAAAACTCACCTTATTCAGTCAAAGCACATCTCATGATATTTCCTGCTCCATATTCTCATCACTCACAAGATAGAAGTAACATCCCCAACATTAATGTGTAGCTAGTACATATATGAATATATTGAGTGTTTGATTATATTATCAGAATTACTTTTAAAGTTCGTTTAGATTAATTTATTTTTGAGTTTATGGAAAATAGTTTATGCAAACAAATAAGTTTTTATGTAAATTCATATGTTCTCACTAACAAAAATTATATCTTCATAAATTTTTTTTTTTTAAACTACCTTGACAAACATATGAATAATATATAAAAGTTGGTTTTTTTGTATAAGTTGTTTTACATAAGCTAAAAAATAAGTCAATCCAAATGGACCCTTAAAAGGAAACATTATAAATCAAGATACTTCCATGCACCATAGATAGTAGATACCCTCTAATTTCACCGTCTCATTTCAAGCTAAACAGTAAACACATTAGAATTTTTTTACCTCCTTTAACCTTCTCTAATTCTCGATCACAAGGAGAAAAAAGAATTTTTCAATTTTTGCAATTCTTGCTCAACCTCTTCATTATCCCCAAATTCCAATAAAATTCCTTCTTAAGGTGAGTTATTTACCTATTTCATTTATAAATTCACCTTAAGTATGCATGATTATGGGAATGAGACTTTGGGGTGGAAATGAGAAGTTGGGATTTTTGAACCTAAGGAAGGTAGAGAGGTCATGGTGGTTAAAGTAAAGAATATTTCTAAAGTTGGGTTTATGATACTTTGGGATTTTGAAGTTGGGTGTTTTTTAACATAATCCATATTAATTGTTGGTGTTTTATTGAATATTTTTTATTATCATTGGAAATGATATTTAGTTGGTGAATACGAATTGTTAAATATACTTGTTAATATGTGATAAAAAAAAAAAAACTCTTAAGATAGAGTGACAATAAAACTGAAAAACTTTAAGATTTGATGAGAGTGGAAGTGTTAGTTTAGAGAACAAAAATACACTGATATGGATTGATAGAGTAGATTATGTTGTTCGAGCAAATCAAAAGTGATTGTTGAAATATAAATAGCTCGGTCCAATATTTATATTATGGATTAATTGGAAATGTTAACTAATGCAATAGCTCGGTCCAATATTTATATTATGGATTAATTGAAAATGTTAACTAATGCCCGGGCATTAGTTAAGGTGACTAATTTAGAAATGTTAAAAAGTGATATGTTTAACTTTTTAAAAGTCAAAAGATTGTTGTTTCCAAATAAACATTTCTATTTTTTACTTTCTTAACTAGTGTCTCGAGGGCACCAATTAACACAACCCTTGATTAATTCCTCATTAAACACTACGATAGATGATTATGCAATAGAAATTGACCAACGATTGTTATCAAATGTTGATGATATCGTTTGATCTTTAACGATTTCGTGAAATATTCAAAATCATGAAAACAAGAAAACGATATGAATTAATGTCCATGTTTTCAATATTTTTAGTTTGAAAATCTTATTTAAACGGACAATTGAAATTCCAAGTGTTAAGTATCAAATTACGAAAAGAGACTAATAACATTTTTGTGATGTTCGGCGAACCTCAAACCTTTGCATATATTATGTATTGTCCATATCAACTGAGTTAAGCTAGAGACTTTGATTTAGTACTACTCGATGTTAGAATCGTTAATTAAAATGACGGTTGATGTTAGTGAACTAACATAGAAGCGACTATCAATGTGAAAAACGGGTGCGGTTATCATGCATAAGGAAATCCTTATGCATCGTGCATAAATCTCAACCCATTAATCAGTAGCCCAACACAATTGCTTCCTACACCCCCAAAGGAAACTAAACGCGGGACCAAACAAAACAAAATAAAACGAACTAAATGCGAAAACAAACTGAATCATCACTGTCGTTCATCATCATCACCACCTGAATCTTCAATCTCATCATCAACACCGTCGTTCATCATCATCACCGTACCGAAATCATCATCATCACCACCACCGTCATTCATCATCATCACCGTCAATCAAAATGGTATATGTTAGTTGGAAATGGTTTCAGAGTGTTGATTTAGTTCAATGACAGTCACAAATGTCCTTATTATAGTATGTTTTGTATAAAATTATGCCAAAACCATTTTGCTGTGGAAATGGTTTCTGTGAGTTGTACTCCAAAACCATTAGATATACTTAATGGTTTCCAGCAGGTGAAAAAAACTAAGGACCAAGAGCCATTGTCATCATTCAGTTTTGGACTGACACAATTGGAGGAGGAGGAAAGAAATGGTTTCTATGAGTTGTACATCAAAACCATTTTGCTGTGAAAATGGTTTCTGTGAGTTGTACTCCAAAACCACCAAAATCTTCACCGGCGGTGTCTTCTTCTTGAATAGTAAATTCATTTTCCAGCAATTCATTTTTTGAGTTTTCACTACAAAGCCACCAAAATTACTAAGCTCAAACACTGTTTTGATCCATCAAGAATCGAACTGATCAAAGAGAAGGAGGTAGAAAGTTTTTCTATTCATATCTTAATCCTTAGATCTACACTTGTTTACTGTTTGTCTTTGAAAAACAATTTCGAAAATGAGAAGTAGGAAGAAAAGGATTGTGGAATATATAATTTGTTTTTGAAACGGCAGAGTTTTGAGTTTCGACGCAGTGGTGCCACCATCGGCCACCGCGCCGGAAAAGCAATTCTCGCCGAAGAAGAAAATATAAGGTGGCGCTGGTTTGAATGTCCTAGAGAGAGAAGTGAGCAAAGCATTTTTAGTGAGAGGTTTTTTTGTCAAAATGAAGAAAACGTTAACAACATTGAACTTATACCTCTTTCCTTTATTCCTTGATTTGGTGTAGTTTGAGAAGTCTAAAATTATTACACGTGTACACTAGATCTGATGGTTGTGAAGTATTTATGCAGGGTGCATAAGGAAATGTCTTATGCATAATAACTTTGCCCGTGAAAAACTATGAGTATTAGATGATAAGAAAAGTATTGCTTTTACATGAAAATGTTAAATGTGAGGTAGAAAGCTCCTCTAATAAAATAGAGTGTCTTAGCAAGCATAGATACATTGTAGTAGTAATTAAATGGGGAACCATTTACTGCTTTTAAGCATACACACCGATAAAAGATTTCTTACATGTAATTCTCACTTGGAGGAATTTAATGACGAATTTATTGATACAAGTACTTAAACTTATGATAAGATCTTATGTACTTACTGTATCCGTGTTTGATATCTTGTACTCTCTTGCTTGTTCATTATAAGCAAAACTAATTTTTTTTTTTTTATGTTCATTCAATTATTGATGTATGTGAACCTAAAAAGTAAAATTTGTTTATAATTCATAACGGATGGAGCATTATGTTATAATCAATAAACCGGGGTGTCATAATAGATCATGTGTAAATACATATATAAAATAATAGTAGATATAAACTATCTCAGTTGTGCTAATTTACATAACAAAGCTCAAATTCTCTTTCAAACAATATCAATGAAAGCTTAGAGAATTATAGAGATGGAGAAAATGGTTCTTATGCATTTATTTTGAGGGTGATGTTATAATATAAATAAATGGATCTTAAAATGAACAAACTCAACATATAATTACATGCATATAAACTTAATCACACCATATTTTCATTTATAACTTTTAAGTATATATAATAATAACATTATTTAAAAATATGTATCCGATCATGATGATTTAGTTCTTAAGTCTAGCTATACTATCGTTCTTTAAAAAATATAAATATATTTCATTTTAAATCACATGTCATTATTATATAAAATATTAATTTACATAATCATATTGACTTTAGCTATTCAAGTTTTATTTTTAAATGACAAAATATATTAATCACAAATTAGTGTTTATCATAAATAAATAAAAACCGAGCCTGGTTTGTAAAATCATAGGTAAATCCGTAAATCTAATAAATTGAAGACAACACACCAAAATTAACAATTAATTTTCTCTCAAAAAAAAAATTAACAATTAATTTAAGACCTGCACAGTTATTGTAGTAGATTGTTATAACTTTGTAATTTGTAATAGCGTTCTAGTTTTTGATATTTTTAAAAGTTAAAAAAAAAACGTTGAAGGTTGTTAAAATATTAAAATGTATGTAAAATAAAAATTGAAGTGTGAGAAAAATCACAAGTGTAACAATATTATTACTTAAGTATAAAACTATAGACTTTAAAGTAAAATAAAAACTATTTTTCATCTCAACCATTAAAGCCATTTTAATAGGCGGTAGAGTTAGCAAAAATGTGTGATATTTTTTGAATTCAAGGCGACAGAAATATATTTAGAACTAAGAGTGAATAAGCAATCTATATAATATTTTCTGATACCTTGTTTCATTTTATTACCATCAAATTATAGTACAAGTCATAACTACAATGTTCTTGAAATCATCGGGTGTCAACACAATAACTAAATGACAACTCGTAAAATATTATAGCATGACTTTAATGTAATCTCTTTGGTCTAACATTAAATCCATATTCACGGGGACATAAAATCTATTGGGTTTAAGATTGTAATGCATTTACATTGACGTGTTATACATCTCACCACAAGACCAGATGGGCACAACCATGATTTGTTGATACAATGATATTCATTATAACAACTGTCATCTGTTGTAATGAAAAGATAGAATAAAATAATGTAACTACAGTGGGATGAAATGAAATATTATTTACAAAGTAAAGAAGAAAATTTGAAAAAGAATAAAAAGTGGCTTACCAACATTGTTTGTTGAAACAAGAAATAGCTCAAGAAAGATAATCATAGAAAAAATAAACTTGACAATTTCAGTCATATTCCTCCACCCTCCCTTTGCATATAACAAATTGGTTTACCACTTTACAACTTATAGAGTTAATCCTCTTGTTACATCAATTAAATAACTTTTAGAGAAAGTTGTAGAAAAACATTTATAAGATTATAATTGTCAATAAATGTCTCTTGAGCACGTCAGTGTGTCGAATTTGTCTGTTTCGCACACTTAGTAAAGAGGTCACCTAAAAAATCCATTCACTATAATTCCTTTCCTTTATCAACTAAATTTCCATTTTTATATAACCTATCATGATAAGAAAGGGACAATCATAAACTTTTCTTTTGTCGTAATAATTAAAATTCAAAGACATTACATTGAAGATATGGCATCCCAACTAAGATAGAACACCAAGAATACTTCAAGCATGAGGTTTTCAGAAAGATAAGCTCCATGTGCCCCCAATGATAGGGAACCAACCAAATAACCATTGAAAGGTTGTTACAAAAAGAAAGACAAGTACAGCTATAAATACCACCACAGAGATCATTTCAATGTATGACCAAAATATAAACCTAAAACTTCATCGTTTAGCCCTTCCTCGAGCATAGTATTATTATTGTGTTTATTAGTTTTGTCAATGTAATAAAATATTAATTGCACATCTTCCATCCCCTAAAAAAACTCCAAGTTAGAAGGAATCAATAAATGAGTCTATATCTATTTGGTTCACTGGAGGGGAGGAGAGGGAATTTAATGGAGGGGAGGGAAAGGGAGATATTTTAGTTAAATATGTGTTTGGTTTAAAATAAGGAAGGGGAGGGGAAGAGGCATATTTTAATTAAAATTTGAATAAGAATAATTTTGAATTTTTATATAAACTTGAACCAAACATATCAAATTAAAAATACTCCCTCCCCTTCCCTCCAAAAACCTTCAACCAAAAAGATCCTAAAATGGAATGACCAATCCTATGAGTGAGTAAAAGTATGGAGAACAAAACTGTAATTGAGCTAAAATAGTGATAGATGTTAATTTCAAATCATATGTCATTATTATGATAGATAAATGATTACTTCACACTTTTCAACTAGAAATTGACACTAGTTATTAGGATCAAAATTTTATTTTCTCTAGCGACAAATTTGTATGTGGATACCACTCTTCTTGTCAAGGATGTGATGAGTTCTTCTAGTAATTGGGATCAAAATTTCCTTTTATATAACTTGCCTAACAACATAGCTGAAAAGGTGTTAGCTCTCCCTACTCCTTCTAGTGGTGATGGTTCTGATATTATTGGTTGGGGGAGGCACGAGTACGCGATAATTCTCGGTCAAAAGTGCTTACGGCATGAAATATGGGAATCATGCTATTACCGGAGGGGATTGGAAAACTTTGTGAAATTGGAAGAGTCCTCATCGTATTCAAACTTTCATTTGGTTGGTTGCTCATGATCGCATTTTAACTAATTATCGTCGAAGTAAATGGGGTGTTGGCATATCCTCAATTTGTCCTTGTTGTGGGAGTGAGGATGAGACTACTCTTCATGTAATCAGAGACTTCACTTATACAACTCAGGTATGGATTAGACTTGTACCTTCAGATTGTATAATTGGTTTTTTTCCTTTGATTGCAGGAATTGGGTTTTTACAAACCTCAACAAGAGTCGAAATAAAGATCCCAACTATAAGTGGAAGACAACTTTCATGATTACTTGCTGGTATATTTGAAAATGGCGGAACAATACAGTTTTCGAGGAAAATTTCCAAAGACCAGAGAATCCAACAAGTATCATCCAAAAGTTTACTAGTGATATTGAAGATTATACTCTTAATCATTTTTTAAATGGATCTTTGACACACCGAAACAAATTATATTAGCTGGAAATATCATCAAGAGAGATGGATCAAACTCAATTGTGATGGAGCGTGCAAAGAGAATGGAGATCGCTCAGGGTGTGAAGGCCTACTTCGGGATGCTAATGGTAGATAGATCAAAGGTTTTGTCCGCAAGATTGGCGCTTGTGATTCTCTTCATGCAGAGATGTGGGGTATTCACCTTGGTCTAGAGTTGTCTTGGAGGGACGGTATTTCTCAGTTATGCGTTGAAAGTGATTCAAAGTTGCTTATTGACATGATAACAACTAATTGCAAGATGAATGGGACAACCCCTGTGCTCATTCGGCATATTCAAAATATTTTGAATCATAATTGGCAGATTCAAGTTCATCACACTTTGAGAGAAGGCAACAGAAGTTCTGATTGACTTGCCAACTTCAGCCTTACCATGAATTCTTGGAATTTTATTCTTTTAGAGACCCCTCCTAATGAGTTCAACAGTCTCCTCTTTGATGACATCTCTGGAGTTTGTATGCCTAAAAATGTTCGTTTAATTGTTTAGTTTTCCCTTTTGGGCTTCGACCCTCTCGTACAAAAAAATGATGATTACTTCACACAATTATATTGACTTTTTTTTTTGTTACAACAATCATATTGAGTTTAATTACAGAACTTTTATTTTAAAACGGCAAAATATAATAATCACACATTAGTGTATAGCATTAAAATAAATTGAGTTTGGTTCATGGATTCATAAAATAATGCTAATTTGAAGAGAACACACCAAAATAAAAAATAATGCAAGACTTGCACAGTTAGTTAGTAAATTATTATAATTTGTTGTGGCATTCTAGTTTTTCGTAATTTTTAGAAGAAAACAAAGCATTCAAGCTGTTAAAAAAAATCAAAATGTAAGAGAAATATAAACTTAAGTGTGAGAAAAATATAAAAATATTATGAAGTAAAGATAAGACAATAGAAGTAAACACGTGCGGCGGAATTGATTTTGCATAAACAAGTTTTTTTGAAAGTCTCTATTTTTGTGTGGAGGTTGTTGCAGGATCGATTGCCTACAAGGTCAAATATGGTGGCTCGCGGTATTATTTCAGATGTTGATGCGGGGTGCTTGGCAGGTTGTGGCCACTTGGAGACCCCTCAACATTTATTCATATCGTGTAACTTCTATGGCTCTTTATGGTAGGAGGTGTGGTCTTGGCTTGGTGTATCAGGATCGGACCCTCACAACATATCAGATCACTTATATCAGTTTACTCATTCGACAGGGGGCATGCATGCAAGGTGCTCCTTTTTGCAGCTAGTTTGGTTACTTTGTGCTTGGACCATATGGAATGACCGTAATCATAGATTGTTTATGTAGAAAATTTCATAGCTCATTTGTTAGATAAAGTAAATCACTATTCTTTATGGTGGCTAAAAGTTAGTAACGCCAACTTTGTTTATGGTTTTAGCTCGTGGTGGTCAAGCCCCTTGTTATGTTTGGACATTGGCTAACCAAAATTTCTAATTTGACAGGTTGTAATTATTAGAGATCTCCTTGATACACCTTGTGCTTTGGAGATTTCCTATCTTTGTTAATATATATCATTTTTTATTGTTAAAAAAAAGACAATAGAAGTAAAATAAAAACTATTTTTGAACTAAATTGAATAAATGAGGAGTTTGGATTTCAAACCTCAACTCATACATGTATTATCAACTAAGTTAAGTTTTGATGACATTTTTTTCTCATTGTGTGGGGAGTCACTTCCGTTCTTTATATGTTCTATATATATATATATATATATATATATGTGTGTGTGTCTCATTTTAGCAATAAAAAAAAAGTCTTGATGACATTTTTTTTCTTCTATTATTCATATCATAAACGTGGAAGTTGTTTAAAAAATATGTCACGAAAAGGTAGATTGTGTCTGCTTTGTTTTTCAACAAGATATGCATGACGTATAGTTGGAATTTTAAATATTTTACTTGTATCCCTAAAAAAAAAAACTTACATATTCGTAACCTTCATGCAGCCCCATTAGTCCTCATTCGTAACCTTCATGCAGCCCCATTAGTCCTCCCATTGAGAAGCATGGTATATAGACCAGAGTACTGGTGGCATTAATTAATAATTGCATATTTTTAAGGAAATTAATAATTGCATTTTTCATAAGCGGCGAATGCGACATTAGACTTTCCTAAGCTACATTTAAGGCAATGGATTTTGCATGTTATCATGTCTAGGTTAAATTGACTGTGTACTTAAACGGTGACAATAATTTATCATTTATTACAATTAGTTAATCTAATATAATAGCCAAATGGGTATGTAAAGGAATGCATTATACGTTTTGATAATTATATTTGTCCTTCTTTTTTAATTTTTTATATTTCATCCTTTCTCTACAATTATGTTTGATCACTAGTTGTCCTTTAGGTGCTTTAAGATAAGGCTTGAAGGATTCTCGATATTAAGATAATAGCAAACTAACATAAATGTCAACCAATATAACAAATGAATTTGTTGTCCTTGCATGCATTCCTGACATTTTTCTAAGTCTTAATTTTAAAATGACAATGATTAGTATATCTTTTGCTAGGGATATCAATTGAAACTCTCTCCATTATACCACTTCACACGTAAATATCTCATTTTTACTACAAACTACCACTAGTTTTATTAAATGTAAATTCATTTGTGAGTCATCTTTAAATTTTAAGGTATTCTCTACCTTAAACTTGCATCATCTTCTCGTCTTAAATTTATCTACATAAAATAACAATATAAGCCATGTTGTTTATATATTTTCATAACAAAACTAATATCTGATATACCTCTAGGATAATGTCAAATTAATTGAGTTGGTGTATAAGTTGAACACAAATAACAAGAATAGAAGTATTCAATAAAAAACTATTGTTTATGCCAAAACATCTTGGAAATGTAATACTCCATTCGTCCCTATATGTAACCACCTATTTGATTTTATTTTTGTCCCTAAATGTAAACTCATTTTCAAGTTACTAGATGTATTTATTATTTTTTTCTTAAACATACCTTAATTAATACTACTAACTTATCTTGAAATTTGAAAAGTCAAATTTAATACACATACAAACAAAGGACACTTTGGTAGTATTAACACATAAAACAGACACATTAATTACACAGACAACATTTCTTAAGAAATGTGAAAAATGTAAAGAGAGTTTACATTAAAGGACGGATGGAGTATCTACTAACAAGTTTGAATCTCTACTATATGTTAAAGGAAACTAAGAATGCTATCTAGTGATAATGGCGCAAAATATCGATGATATATTAATCCATTTATCATATTCTTTGTAACTTTTCTCTTTCAATAAAATCTTCATTTTCTTTTGAAAAATGGATAGGATTGCTACCATTTTTTTGTTACAATGATTCCAACCCTTATTAACAATACTTTGATTAAAATCTTTAAAATTCTGCTGTAAAATAATTTTTAATGCTTCATAATATCGAAAGTGTGATTTTTCAAATTATCAAGAAAATATAACCAATATAAATACCTTTTTAGAATTACTCCCTCCGTCCTAAAATATACGCAAAAAAATCTCATTTTCTTTGTCTCAAAAATAAGCAAAAAAAACCAACTTTTATTTTATTATTATGTTTATTCAAACAAATCATCTTTTTCAATGTAAAATTAAATGCAAGTTGCATCAATTTGTTCACATTTGATTTTTATTTTCTCCATAATTTTTAACCAATGAAAATTATTTTTACATCTTTCCATGAAACTTATTTCAAGGAGAACGCGAAAAATTATATCTCAAATCACTAAGTGTTAGTTTTCTTAATAAATGTGAACAAGTGTTTTTTGCTTATAAATTAGGACGGAGAGTACATATCTTTTAAGTAGATTTCATTCTTTCACAATAAAATGCGTAATAAATTAATAATAATTTACTCTGTAAAAAAAGAAAATATAATAATTTACTAATGCTTTTTGAAAGGATAATTTATTAATGCTAACGTTATATACATTTGTGCGTATAGACTCTTATTTATGGGAATCAGAAACCACAAAGTCACTCACATGATGTCTTTTTTCCCTTCCAGCTAATATCATGTGAATGCGTAACTTATTTTGTTGAGCTCAAACAAAATGTATTGAAACGACAACCCATTTAAAATTGAAGATTTTTTTTTTAGGCCTCCTCAGTATCTTTTTAGACATCCTAAATTTACATTTTTAACCTTAATAACACGTCTGGTATATAACCATCGGAGCATCCTGTACATAACTACCAAATGTTAATTTTAAATTTTCATTTTTGCACCTCTGATGAATAACTATCGGATGCTCATTTTAAATTTACATTTTGTACTTTCAGTAGTTACTACCGGATGTTCATTTTAAATTTACATTTTTTTATATTTTCTTTGTTAGGCTTATATGTTTGGTGTGATGGGAAACATATGAAAAAGAAAAAGTTTGAAACTTTTCAATTTGATTTTGATCCTGAGGAACAAGGTTCCAGGCGTAGTGTAGAAAAATAAGAATTATTGTGATAAAGGCGTATATGTACTAATTTTCAAAACGAAGCTCATTGTCTAAATTAAACATTTAATTTTTTTTGACAAAAAATTAAACATTTGATATTAGCAGCCTCAAAGTCACGACAATGATATAAAATAAATCAAATCATCAATTATTTATTATTTTAATAATCCTTCTTAACTCACTTCTTGTTTTTGTTTGCTTCTTATCTATAAATTTTCTAATTACAAGAACACAAATAAGATCATAAAAAATATCAATTAAGTTTCTATTTATTTACACTTTTACGTAAAAAAAGACTTTTAAAAAACAATATATTTTAAATATATAGTGTCAAATTTTATATGTTAAAAATAATATTTGTGATAACTTGAGAGCGTACATAGGTTTTGTTAGATTATAATTTAATTTATGATAAAGAAATAAAATTTTAATATAAGACAAAAACCCTTTAGAATTAAAGTATAAATAAGGATAAAGACAAGTTAGGAATTTGTTTTACTACTTGACGGAAAAATTGAATTTTAAACACAAAACACTTTTTGTCAACTCATATCTGTCACCCTCATGAGATTCACAAGCTTACATCCCTACAACCTTCTTCCTTTCACCCCCACCAAAGTCACATGCTTTTAAACCCAGACAAAGAAGAAAAAATTAATCTAACAACTAATTACTAATATTTGTCATATAACAAAATAAACATACTTATACACCCATATATTTATTTTGGAACAAAAGTCAATTCACCCCTACCCGATCATTCTTACACAATAAACAGAAGAAAGAATAAAAGGGGGTTCTTGTGGAGAGAAAAAATAGAATAACCGTTCGAAAGGGGAGTAGAAAACATAAAAAGATAAGGTTTTGTTATGAATTTCTCCATAAAATTGAGTTTTGCACACAAAACACTTTATGTAATCTCATATTTCTCAGTCTCATTAAATTCACACACTTATACACCTATAACATTTATATCTCTCATCCCATATAATAGTGACATGCTTACTTACCCAATATACTGATTTTAAGAAGAAAAAAATCATTTCACCCTACCCACACATTTTTCACATAATAAATAGAAGAAAGAATAAAAGGGGATCTTGTGAAGGAAAAAAAAAGAATAGAATAGGTTTTAAAACATGAGAAGAAATAAGAAAGAACCACAATTTTTTATTGGGTTTCTCTATATTTGCTATTATTTTTGGTGAGTTAACTACTTATTTGATTTTTTGGGATCTCAAGAGTTCTGAAAAATTGAGGTTTTCTTAACATTGTCCATAATCCATGATTAGGTGCTTCTTATATATATTTGTTTATGGATGTATTATCATTAAAATCAATTTGCTTGTTGATTTCAAAGGTTCATTAATTATGGGTTTGATAGAGATTTAGTAGGGCTTGTTAGTTTTTAGTTGCATGCTTCCTTTTAAGGTGAATCTATATGGTATGAACATATTCTTAAATTGCTTGATAAGTGATTAGGTGAAGTAAAATATTGATTGAAATTTCAGGATATTTCAATGTTAAGCATTATACCATTAAATAAGTATGTAAAGTTTCATCTTCAAGCACTCGTATTTTTTAAAAAATTCAATGGAATTTAGTGTATGATTTTGCATGAATTATTGACTTTAAATTTGTAATAGGACAAATTTCATTATGATTCTATGTAAATTGTATAACTCCATAAAAACTTATAAAATTATGATTTTGCTTGAATTATTGACTTTAAATTTTGAACCTTAATTCATAATTTGCATTGATCTTATATAAAACTAATTCATTGTGCTTATTGATTCAATTTTTAATGAAATTCTTTAGAATTTCAAATAACTGAAGGGCAATACTTTAAATGTGACCTTTTGGGTTCTTAAAGTGTCTTACAATTAAGTTTAAATAGATTTAATCTATTAGGAAAATATACTATGTTGTTTTCTTCTATATGATGATGGTTTTGTATAGGCCAAACAAGATGAGACACCTCGTGATGTTAAATATTATTAGGTGAGGTTGTATATTATTGGGCATATCATATATATATGAATATTAATTTTCTCCTTGGGTATTTATATCTCTCCTATGATGGACGGGTTGTAACATAAACTTATATGTGCAATTGGGCTTCTTCCGTGTTAAATTTGATTATTATGCTTTAAAACATGTTTAATATGAGCTCAAATTTATTATATAATGTGTGTATCATTTTACCAAGTGTATAAGTGAATTTATGTCATTACTCGTGAGATTTAAAGCCAAATGTAAAGTTGTATCTACATATACATGTTTACATGTATTATATAAGATGACCCTTGAACATGTGAATTAAAGTTCTAAATTTATTTTAAATTTATTTTTCTTTAATGTTTAAATTACCTATTAACGTTTGAATGATATGTAAAAGTGTTTCTTGTGTCATACATGTAAACTCAATACGTGATAAACGCCATGAATACTTTAAGTATGGAAAATTTCTCAGAAGCAACCAAAATAACACTTTCAAAAATAAAACGCAAACGAAAATTGCTCCATAATGTAGAATTGGTCATGTTTCATGTTAATACTTCACCAAGTTATGATTGGCTACTTTCAGGATGGGTGACATGAGAAACCGTGTCTACTTCAAGTAGTGAACTCACCAAAAATGACATCAAATATAGAGAAACCCAAGAAAGTATAAAGAGCCACGGTTTTGTTCTAGGTTTCTCCATATTTGCTATCATTTTTTGTGAGTTCACTACTTGAAGTAGCCACGGTTTCTTGTGACACCCATCCTGGAAGTAGCCATTCATGACCTGGTGAAGTATTAACATGAAAAGTGACCAATTCTACATTATGGAAAATAAATCATTTGCGTTTTATTTTTGAAATTGTTCTTTTGGTTGCTTCCGCAAAATTTTCCATACTTGAAGTATTCCTAGTGTTTATCTTGTATCAAGTTTAATTGTATCAGAGAGACAAACACTTATACATGTCTTTCAAATGTGAATAGGTAATAGAACAACTAAAGACAAATCATTTTAAAATAAATTTAAAACTTTAATGTCATAGGTTCAAAGGCCAACATAGATAAGACATGTAAATGTGTATATCTTTCAAGATAAAACTTTATATATGGCTTCAAATCTCACATGTAACAAGATAAATGCACTTATACACATGATAAGATGATACATGCATAATTATAGAATAAACATAAGCTCATATTAAAACATGTTTCAAAGTACACTAAGTTGATTTAACATGGACAATACCCAATTAATGATATAAGTTTATGTTTCAACAAGTCCATCATATGAGAGATATAAAGTGTTGGTGAATCCTCTTCAAATCCCAAACAATATAAATGCACATAGGAAAAAGTAATATTCATATATATGATACGCATAATATATACAACCTCACCTAATAATATTCAACATCACGAGGTATATCTTCTTGCTCGGCCTATACAACCCCTCGTCATATAGAAGAAAACAATATAGAATATTTTTCTTGTAGATTAAATATTTTTAAAATTAATTGTAAGACACTCTAGGAACCCAAAAAGTCACATTTAAAGTATTGCCCTTCAATTATTTGAAATTTTAAAGAATCTCATTAAAAATTGAATGAACAAACACATTTAAGTTTCATGTCAATTGTCAAATCAATACAAATTATGAATTAAGATAAAGTTAATAATTCAAGCAAAATCGTATTTTTGTAAGTTTTTTTGGAATCATATAATTTACATAGAATCATAATAAAATTTGTCATGTTACAAATTTAAAGTCACAATTCATGCAAAATCATACACTAATTTTCATAAAACTTTTTTAAAAAAAATACGAGCTCATGAAGATGTAAATAACTAACTTATTTAATTGTACAATTCTCAACATTGAAATATCTTAAAATTTCAATCAGTATTTTACTTTAGTCAATCACTAATCAAGCAATTTAAGAATAAGTTCATACCATATAGATTCACCTTAAAAAGAAACATGCAGCTAGAAACTAACAAGTCATACTAAATCGCTCTATCAAACCCATAACTAATAAACATTTGAAATCAACAAGAAAATTGAGTTTTAATGATAATAAATCCATAAAAAAATCTGCATCGGAAGCACCCAATCATGGATTATTGGCGATGTTAGAAAAACCTCAATTATTCAGAAATCCTGATATCCTAAAAAATCAGACAAGTAGTTAACTCACCAAAAATGGTAGCAAATATGGAGAAACCCATAACAAAATTGTAACTCTTACTTCTTTCTTCTCCTGTTTCAACAATACTATATTCTTTTCTTCACAAGATCGGCTTTTATTCTTACTTCTTTTTATTGTGTGGTAAAGGTGTGGGTAGGGTGAAATGATTTTTGTTTCAAAATCAATATATGAGTTATGTAAGCATGTGACTTTGGTGGGGGTGGGAGAAACAAGGTAACATGTGTGTAAGTGTGTGAGTTTCACGAGGGTGTGTAAGTGTGTGACTTTCATAATGGATTGTGTAGAAATTGACATGTTAAATGGAGTGGGAAAGAAGATGAAGACGACAAGAGTTAGGAAATATGAAGATGCACTAAGCCGGCAACAAGTGAATGAGAATAATATGTGACTGTGCGGCGCAGACTTGAAAAAAATAGGGTTACATTACGATCTTAACAGGAAAATTTTGGGTCGTACATGACCCGCTAGCCCATTACACTTTACTTGTATTTCTTTCATAAAAAAAAAGTTCAGTCAAACAAGAGCTTTTCCAAAAGGCTTTGGTGTGGTTTTCCAAATTAAATCTATTTTTAATTTTTATCCGTTGTGCTAAAATTTAAAAAAAAAACTATTTTGGAATGATTATATACAAGTATGTATCAGATAAATACTTTGTACTAAATAAAATAAAAGTGAAGGAGGTGCATTTTTTCAGAGCAATAAGAAAAGTGAAATGTTAGAGGAGGTTGATTGTTCATTTTGGATTACAAATGGACTTGAGCATATAAAACTGGCCAATATAAAACTACTAAACTGTTATTTTGGTGAAATAATACATAGTTTTTAATTTAATTGGACATATTTTTTACACTGCTAATTTAGCCACACCAAAAAACTAATCATGGATTTGTCCTTAGTGAGAATTATGAGGTTACATAAAATGTTTTGCGTGCAAAACTCAATTTTATGGAGACACCTAGAACAAAACCCTAGCCCTTTCTATTTTCTTATCCCTTTTCAACAATTATTCTATTCTTTTCTCCATAAGAACCCTCTTTTATTTTTCTTTAATTTACTGTGTGAGAATGATGTGGGTATAGGTGAACTGATTTTTGTCCCAAAGTAAATAGAAGATTTCTTTTTAGGCCCCACAATATCTCTTTAAACCCTCTAAATTTATGTTTTTAACCTTAATAACACGTCCGTTATATAACTACCGGACATCCTGCACGTAACTACCAGATGTTTATTTTAAATTTTCATTTTTGCATGTCCAGTACATAACTACCGGTTTAAATTTATATTTTGTACCTCTGGTAGTTATCTATCAGATGTTCATTTTAAATTTACATTTTGTTATGTTTTCTTTGTTGGGCTTATATGTTTGGTGTGATAGGAAACATATGAGAAAGAAAAAGGTTGAAACTTTCCAATTTGATTTTGATCCTGACTCCTGAGGAACAAGGTTCCAGGCGTAGTGTAGAAAAATAAGAATTATGGTGATAAAAGCGTATATGTACTAATTTTCAAAACGAAGTTCATTGTCTAAATTAAACATTTGATATTAGCAGCTCAGAGTCACAACAATGTTATAAAATAAATCAAGTCTTCAACTATTTATTATTTTAATAATCCTTCTTGACACACTTCTTGTTTTTGTTTGCTTCTTATCAACAAATTTGTTATGCATGCCGCCTTGGATGTGACATTAGTGCACTTTTGTCTTAGGTTCTGTAATGAACACCCGGTAGATAACTATTGGAGGTGTAAAAATGAAATTTTAAAATAAACATCCGGTAATTACGTACAGGATGCTTTGGTAGTTATATATCAGACGTGTTATTGAGGTAAAAAAAATGTAATTTTAAGAGGGCTAAAGAGAAAGGGGGCCTAAAAAGAAATCATCTTTAAACTTGTATAAAGTCCAGATCATATTCACAACGTAGGCCCAATTAAAATGCTATCAGATATCTATTCTATTAAAATGCTATCAGATATCTATTCTAAAAGAAAATTGTTCTTCAAGTTAGGGACGGATCCAGAAAATTTTCTCGATGGAGGCAAATATCACATGCTATAAAGGGTGCCTTTATACTTGTTTTAATATTTTGAAATTGTTGTATGATTATTTTATTTTCAACACACAAAAATATCTATCCATAGGTATGTGATCAAACATTCGATCAATATTTTATTTCTTATACAATTGGAAATTTGATTCTTCATAAAATTTATTGAAGAGAAAATACATTCAATTATTGTAGTTGTTACAACAAAACTAACTTCATAAATAAATGCACTATTTAGACACACTTTATTTTTCAATTCCTACCAATATTTTTATCACTAATTTAATGGGGGAAACACTTAATTTTTAATGTGAGCAAACACAAAATATTCAATCTTCACCAATCAATAACATTAGGCCAGTGAGGGCAGCGTCCCCAATACCATACACATGCATAGTAACTGCTTCAAGCTTTTGAAATTGTTATCGTGTGTCCGAAATTACCTTTATTACCTCCAATGGAAGCAAATGGCAGTTAACTGCCGTTGGAGGTATTAAATTAATTTTCGCGTGCGTGAGAGAATTTTTAGAAGCTTAAAGAGCAATTTCCATTAAAAATTGTAAAATTAATCAGTGAAAGAAAAACATTAGCAACATTAGAGGATTTTTATTTAAGGCAGTTGTGCTTTCTATTTTTTGTTGTCGCTGTTGTTGTTGTATGTTGCAGATTTTAAATCAAAATGGAACAACTCATATTTCACTAAGTGATTAATATATGGTTCAAATGAAAACCGAAAAATGGACCCTTTACAAACAAGAGTTTAGTCGTGAGTTAAATAATGTCGAGCATTGACTGTTCCATCCAGAACGCAGTACTCACGAGGAATTTTTCATTATCCACTTGAATTTGATTGTAAGGTTTAAGGTGATTTGAATAAAAAATATACGATTAAAATATGAATCATCCAATTTAGATCGAACGAGTAGCAATCCCCGACTGTGAAAAATACAGGAATGCATGACCTCATGCGATCACGATCCATGTGGCATGATGAAAGATAATGCATGTAGTTTGAACGGTTGGCATATTTTTTTGGGTCACATTGTATATCATGTTACCATATGAAATGTACATGCCCCAAACAACCTAAACAACTTTCGGTGTCTTGGCGTTACTCTTTGGATTCCTATAGTAATAAATCTCAAGGGCCATTGGTGGGGTTTGTTATTTGAGGGGGAAATCATAATGGGTACTCCATGTTGCATTGAAACAGTACAATTAATGGACCCACTATTTTGTGCAGCAAGCAATCGTGCAAGAATCAACTATAGTAGTGTTGCTTTCTTTGTGCTAAATGGTGTCTCACACTTATGGGTAGTGGCAATCAATACTCTACTCTCCATCACCAATCCCTCAAGAAGACTAGAACGTGATCTAAATTCAATTCACACTTGGGAGTGGCAATCAATACTCCCCTCTCCATCAAGTGGTTAAAGACTAATTGTTAGATAGAATACGAGATTAAATTCTGATTAAAATAATATTTGGTCTGAACTCCAGATTATCATGACCTTATAATGACCTTATAAGAAAATTGTGTCATTCTATAACCAAACCAAACAAAAGTGGTCTCAGATGATCAGAATTTGTAGAAAATAAGTTGGTCACAACATTCACTATGTAGCATAATTTCATGGTCAGGATTCAGGAAGCACCAACAATGAAAAATCATATTGATCTTACTAAATTGAAACATAATGACCAAAAAAACAATATTTTCCAGCCGTTCTTATCTCTTATAACAATTATAGGAAGGAACCATGGAGATTATGGATTAACACACAATAATACATGTTTTTTTTTTCATTGCTAATCATGAAGTTCTTATTTATTAGCACATACATGACAATTTTAATTCAAAAAAAGGGGGACCATATGATCAAAATATATATGGAATTTGATTGAAATCATCCACTGTTTCATTTCGACCCAAAAATTGCGAAGAAGAGCCATGACAAAAGATATCATTGAGATCATTAGAAGTGGAAAACTCAGGAAATGGAGGCAAAGTAACATCAGAATGCAAACTATCAATTACATAAGGAGTTGTTGTGGTGGTAATTGTAGCAGCTGCAGCAACGGCGCGACAACGAGCAAGACGTTCCTTAGCAATGGCCAAATCATGTTGAAGTTCCATCATCTTCCTTTGCAACATAGCTATGGAACCAATGCATCCATAAACTGGGTCTCTAAGCCTTGCTTCTGCTTCATAAGCAAGAGAATTCACTGTGTCTTCTCTTTGTTTTTCTGGCACTTCATTGAGTATCTTGCTAACATTGCTTGCTCCAAATACTTTGTGAACTTTGGCAAATTTCTTGCACTCATTAGAATGGAAGTAAGGTGCAAATAAGCAATCTGGTGTGCATCTTCTTTTCAATAACTTGCAAGCTGCACAAGATGAGCTTGAACGTGGCTCATAACCCTTTATGCCTTTCATTTCACTTGTGTGCACTTTTCTAGATATGCTGCTCTATCCTTTGTGCTCATAAATATAGGGCTCTTATGTAGACATTCTAGATAGCACCTTTTAGTAAACGTTTTCTTTTTCTTTCATAATTCAAAAAATAAAAAATAATAATTGAATTATGATTTAGAAGTCTCATTTCGGTGTTTGATTCAGTTTTTAAAAGAGTAAACGGTTATTTTTAGACCTAAATCTATGAGGTGTTGTCGTCATAGTCGATGAATGTATCAAAATTACAAACATGTCTTTAATTTTATGAATTAAATTGACTAGTAAAAGACACGTTTGAAGATTAAACTAACTATGGAAAGAGACATTCATGTATATTTTTGTAATACATCACTATTGTGACAACTCCTCGATCAAAATATTTATTAATTGGTTTCTTTCTTTTTTTAAAGGTTGTTAATTGGTTTCTAAAATATTGCACTAATCAAATTAGACCTTAACCACATGCTTAATAACGAAAGCATCTATTATTTGTGTCAAATCATATTATAACATTCCATAAATTTCAAATAAAAAACTAATCGTATAATTGAATTTTACTTTTAGATAAATGGCATTATTATTACATAAAAATTGTATATGAATTAGATCAAATCTGATGTCTTTAACCAAGGGCCCATTTGTAAGCAATTACGTGTCATCGCCTATTATTCAGCTCTGCTAATCTGATCTTCGTGTGAATAACGCAGAGGTAGCAGATGATATGGGACCTGCATGGGCCAATGCTGTCTTCTAAGTTCTAACCCTACTTGCATTCTTTATTTTGCTTTTACAAAATTCTAATTTTAATTGCAATTTCGGTTTTTATATATGGTCTTGATTTTACTTTTTAAATTACATATTTACATGTATCTTTCATTGAAATGAGAGTGTACAGTTAGGTCCAAATAATTGATTCATATGCGGATAATGCGTGGGTCGTGCGTGGATAGTTTTCAAGCGGACATGATAGTTTAAGAATAAAATTGAGATTTTGGTTGGAAAAGTGATAAGGTATAGTCACAACTCACAAGATGTAACTGATGAGATTTTATTAAAAACAAAAGAGTAATTGATGGAGATATATAATGAGTGATTTAACATGTAGTCGGCCATCTAAATAATAATTTTAAAATCTGAAAAGGGGGTAATAGTATCAAATTAGTCTCTATTAAGTAATAAAACTAAAAAGAAACTCTAGTTTAGGATAAATTCTCCAATCCAGCATAGATTAGTATTTAAAAATTATCCAAAAGATCAACATGAATGACGTTGTTCGTAGAAGTTTACCGACTTCTTCATTCTCACCACTTACACAATGACCTAAATGATGTTGATTTAAGAAAAATAAAGGAAAACAAATGTGAGTTAAATTTTGACGCACATTACAACAAGGATGATCGTAAACTTCTACTAATATTAAGATGGTGCATGATAGAACTTGTCGTAGTTTAGTCTTTAACGTTAACTCACTTAGTTAAATGACACTTAGAACACCATGTGCACGCCTTGTTGCATGAACAAAATCAAACAACAAAACGCTAAAAATATCAATTAAAATGACTTACATGAAAATAAATTTGAAGGATCTTTGTAATTTGTATCTCTCATACTCCTCCCTTTCTTCTTTGCCCATCTTTTCATCTTTATTTCTTCTACTTCGTCTCTCTCTCTATTTCCCCTTTTCTTATACATTTATCTCTATTTCCTCTCTATCAGAGCGAAACAGCGCCAAGAAGATGGATGAAAATGTTGTTGATCATATTTTGGCAAACAAAGGATCTCTAGGTGCTGTTATAAATGACAGCAGAATTTCTAGTTGAAAAATTGGCAACTGATTCAATTGACACTCAAAGGAAAGCAGCTAACTTAGGTTACTTGCAAAACCTGCCCTGGATAATAGAAGAATTATACTGAGGCTGAGGAAATTCCCTTTCTAGTGACACAATCAGGCTCCCATGATCCAAGAATAAATGAACGTGCCTTTTATAATGGCAGCAAGAACAATAGAAAATATAACCAGGAAAGACAGAAGGAAGGAAAAATCAATACTTCTCTTACTAGGTTGTGCAAATAAGAAGGTGAAGTTGTGGCAAGGCGTCTACTGGCGAATGCAAGGAACATTCCTTCTCTTCAAAGTTTGGCTTCTGATGGTTTATTGAGAGCTCAATGACAAGCTCATGCATTGCTTCACTTTCTCAATCGGGGCTACTGCTCACAACCTAGTCATTCTGTTTGATAATAGTGCCAGAGTGTGTAGTGTAATCATGTCATTATAGATGCAGAGCTGCATATTTTGTGAATGAATATGATACAATAAAACCATACTAGCAATTTTACGTCCAATAATTACTTTTAGGACTTGTGATTACTTTAGGAAATGTTATTGGAATTCACAAGAGACCAAAATTATAAAAGTAGATCAATATCAAAAGTAGTGTCTAGATTATACCTCTATCTTTACGCTGCTTTAACTGATTCTACGGTGTACGTGATAATCAGTTGATAAATTTGAATTTGAAGAGCATAACCCCCAAATCTACTAAAATTTATATCTTCATTTTAAGACATTTCACAACTGGAATAATCAAATGACATTCAAACACACGAACTTGGCGACTTACAACAGAATATGGGTGACACGAGCTTGTGAATATTTGATGGATCTCGAAGTAGAGCATCTCTTAATAATGAAAGACACCTGCAATTAATGAATGTATCCATTGCTTGCATTTCTCTCAATTTTACAATATTAGTTACACTGAATCAACCCTATAAAATAATTACATGAAAAGAAAAACTCTTAAGATAACAGATAGAAGAGATTTTACAAACATATTACAACAAAAGTCTAATACAACCTAACGTCACAAAGGTTGAACTTCTGTTCAACCTGTCACTTTGGTAGTAGAAATTATTATAGGCAAGCTCAAACATCAACTGTGAACCATGATTCACGCAGCAGACATCAGATGTGGTTACTGGTCTATGATTCTACTAATTCTAGCTTAATGTGAGAACCTTCTATCTTGTAATCCCAGTGCCAGCTTCCACTGTCCATCATACCCTCTTCAATCGGATCTAACTGGATTGCTAAACCTGAATTAATGCAAACAGTGATTCATGTTAAATCAGAAACATTCTATGACAGCAAAAACAGGAGACCAAGTATTACAAAGATAACTTTCTCCTAATGATCATGATAAAGCAACGGTTAAGAGACCTGGGCTTCCTGGCATGATCTTCAATTTGTATCCATCTGGAACTTCAAATACATGATTTCCCTGTATCGGTAAAATGACAATAAAAATATTGTTTAGTTCATAAGAAATATTCACAATAATTTACTAAAACAAAAAATTTATTTTATTTATTTTTAGGTAAAATAATTAAAAGAGTGATAAACAGCTTTGTTATGAGACTGCAGCTTTTCAATATTCTTATGCAGGTGACTACTAGGTCGGTTTGATGGTTTAAACACTGTAACATAGTGAGTTTTTATGAACTAGGAGGGAATGCTTCATGTCAAGATTTAGAAAATTAAGTGTTCCGTGGCTAATAGGTAATGGTTTTTTGGAGAAGATAATATGATTTGACCATCTTACTATGCATATCCATATATCAATTACTAGCAAATCTGTGTGGATCAAATGACAACTCTTTTTGATAACTTGGGATGAAACGTCAGACCCAATGTGTGGGTGGTATTGTATTTGAGACATGCATCTAAAATTCTAAAAAGAAGATAAAATCTGAAATAAAATTAACCTGCAAGACAACATCAGTAGCTTCAAATTCAGCATTTCCATGCAGTATGATCTGCAATACCTCAGACCTTTTCACATCATGTTTCCAATACACATTTCCACCATAACTCCAATCAATTCCCTTGTTCAACACCTTGACATTTTGCAATTTACACCTTCCACACCTAGCAAAGTAACAAGTAACTCACAATTTAAATTTTTTTTTTCTTCCAAAGGCTGGGATCAGGAGGCAAGATCAATGTAATACAGGATCACAACACTTCTTATTGACATAGGCAGGCACAGTACCTTTGTCCATGATGCAGTATGGATTCACCACTCTCGTCAATCTTCATTGAGCCCATAACATTTTCGGCTATTATGACCAGGCTTCCATTGACCTGGAATAAAGGGTCAAATCACAAACATCAGCCCGTTACCTTATCAACTCCATGCCATAAGTTAACAAAATCTATTTGAGAAGTAGAACCTGAACATTCCGCCAAAAGAGCTCAGCAACCTCTATTTGTAACTCTGAGCCCTTCGATATGGAACCACCATTAAACTGTCGCAGCAAAGAATAACAAAACAATTGTGATCTTTGTTTTTCTATAAATGGTTATGGACATAATTCACACTCATAAAACTGTCAAACTGTCATGTTTTAACTAAATTGCAATATAGCATTAACAAAAGGACTACATCCAAATAATTATGGGAATTAGATTCTGTAAAAAAAAATTAAATTAACATTCAGATCATGACATACGTGTTACAACACCTTACGGATGGAGACCAGAAACGCAACCTATTTAATTAATCATGCTAAATACAACATCATTAACGGGACAAATTTTTCATGATGCTCGTTTAATGTACACGTCAGGGGTACTTGTTTTGACCCGTTTATAAGTAAAACTGGAAACCAAATGTTTTAAAAGGACAGAACACGTTTACAAATTAAACTCAATTAAATTTTCATAATTGCAAACATGGTTGAAAACGATGAAATTATTGATAAATAATATAACATGTAATATTACTTTTTGTCTGGTGACTTCCCAAAGTGGACCAAGAGCAGGATGAAGAAGGATAAGAAATGGTGGCCCTGAATAAACGTAGTTCTCATCGGCTTCAATCTGTGACAGAGAGAAAACATGACATAATTAACTCAATGTAGCGATAAAGATAATTATCCTTTTTTTTTATTATCCACCTTTTAGAAACTTGTATGCAGTACTAAATGAACTTAAAATATAAAAACGCTCAGCAATATCTGAATATCACACTGTAATATGGAATTATACCCAACCAAATTAATTTATACATAAAATAGAATGGTGTGCATATCTATACCTCGGGAAGTTTTATATCACATGGTGAAAGAAGATCATGAGCGTTTCTTAATATATCCAATAGAGCACCATCAGGTGTCTGCATATAAATAGCAAATATATATTTAGAATAAGAACAACCGTCACTGACACATTCAAGATATAAATTGTAAGTTTTATCTAGGAAAATATTTGAGGAAATTAAAAATAATCCTAATAATTCAAACAACATCTAGTGCGGTTCTCCAACTTTAAACATGGTTCTAAAATACAGCAGTAGGATACTCTTTAATAACTGTTAAGTTAAGTGAGCTCTAATCTAGGTATCCTGGAAAATAACTAGTGCAAACCTCAGGAAAAAGAGGCTAAAAAGATGAGATATAAGAGTACAAGGGCAGTATAGAAATTAGAATGGAATCAACGCGATGGAAGATCATATGTATCGGTGCTTAGCTATCCCAGACATAAAAAAGATACTTCATACATGATTTGTAAGTCAAACCTGGCGTAAAGACTTGTCTCCATGTCTTCTTTTTTTCTTAGCAGATGAGGTAACCCTTCTCCGCTCGTTATATACAATAAATGTATCTAGCTCATCTGCTCATAAACATATAATAAGCGTTTTGTCAAGCTCACTCAAATGTGAAAGGGGAAGATATATGTTTTGTCAGATGAAAAAAGCACATACCTTCCACACCATTATAGCACCTAGATGAATATGAATTGAAATAATTGTCTGCTATATTTTGCATTGTGCACTCCAGTCTGCCACCAGAGACACTGGCAAATTAAAAAGCAAAAAGGGGATGAGTAATATACACGGTGTGTTAACATTTCATTCATGGGAAAAGGTAACTTAGAGAATCTTTGAAGTATACAGAATAATTGAAGAAACTGTAAATCTGACCTTACCAAACACAATTAAGTAATGAACAGAATAGTAGATAACCATTAAAGAGAATGCAAGGATGGTTTATATTTGTAAGCCAGGAAAAGAAACCCAATAATTTCAGCTTGTGGTTGTCATTTATTCAAATCAGAAACTCCTAATCAGACTGTTATAGGTGTTGTATAAAGTAGCTACTGCTGTGATTAAGCATGTATCTCTACTTTAAAATTCAGAAACAAGTTTTTTCAGATAAAATATAATTTCCAGTCAATGCCAATTTAATTGATAAAACCGAGAAAGTAGATATAATTGCAATGAGAAATTTATAGGGAAAATGCATACCTACAGTGTCTTCCAAACTGATCTACATAATTTATTGTCTTTCTTGTATTTAACACCATTCCTGGTATACTATTCACATTCTTACTTGATCCAACAAGCTCCGCAGATGGTAAATCAACATATAAGATGTTTGTATTAGCTGGAAACTCTGCCTGCAAACTTGATTGAAGAAAATAAAGTTGATATTTGGATTATGTAGTCAAATTAGAAAGGCTAAAATATGGAAAGAAGAAAAGATTTCTGATATAATAAATTTAAACTTTCACCATGAAACAAACTAACACTAACCTTGAGCAAATAAAAATAAGTCCCCATTTTCAACATATAAGATTAGAAGAAATGCAAACAAAGGCTACAGGTAGGAAATTCAATCATCTTTGGAGGTTCGATTGGGTTTTTTAATCCAATTGTTAATTATCCTGATCTTGGAACCTATCTCTGGTTCATGACTATAAACGAATGTGTTACTGTTCTGTTATTATAATCTTCTCAAAAGAATGCTGTGATATCAAAATGAAACATATAGTAATGCATCTCTTGAGACGGTAACTGTTACTTAGGATGCAAGTGTATAAGATGTATCATGTATGACATTCTTGATAATAAGTTATTAACACATGGTTTGGATACTGTATTCTTAATATCGAAGGTATTCATTTAAACGTTTCTCACTATAAGGATAATATAGCTAATATACATTCCAAACAATTTGATGCAGTGCAATATAAGATGATGAAAGGTCAAATCACATTCCACGAGATCGATGAAATATTGAAATAAAACAAGTACAGGAAAACAATGTACCTTTTTGGAAGAGACCCATTAGTAATCCCAAACTTGTCGAATTCAGTGTATTCAATGCAAGAAACACCATATTCCCAGTTGCCATCTGGACATTTCTTCTCCATCAGTACATTAATTCCTTCTGTTGCACCTGAGACACGATCACAGGATGCGAACCCCAGTTTCTGTTATGCAGGCACAGTTAATAATTGCAGTAAATCTTATTCAAATTGCGATTTCAGACTGTTTTATTGAATAAATTTTACAGATTACATCATTCATTTTTATTAGGATATATTGGGATATTTCATAGAGTGTAATGCAACATGGGACATAACAAAAATGTAATGAAGTAATCAAGCTATTGGATGGAATGAAAAAATAACGTTAGTTCCATGCAATATCCTCCAAATTGGAAGAAAGAAAAGGTTGGAAGTCGGATAGAAAGGATTGAAATGACTTCCATTATGTTATGTTATTAAACTCAATGTAATCATCAACTTGGTCAAAGTAATGACTCCATGTTAGTTCCAAATTTTTTCTTAAATTATAACAAGAGTACTCACTATCTTGCCAAAGCAATTTTTTTGTAACTAAGTGTGTATATTAAAATTAGTGCATATATACTAAATGAGAAGTGTTGCGTAGTGGTTTAATATGCTGCTCTCATAATTAAAATTAGGTATGCAGGTTTAGTTCCTGCTGGACTAAATGGAATTTTTTAACAAAGATAGCAAATTGATCCAGGGCTGTTTTGAACCGATCAACCTGGTTGAAGCTGTTCTAGCTAACTTGATTAGTACTTAACCTAATTTGACAACTTCAACTTTCACACCATTGACCGGACCAGCCATAAGTCCAAGTTCCATTTTATTCTATTTTTAATAATCCAAACAGTGAAACCTAATATCATAACAGTATTTTCCATTTTGCCCCATTTCGTTCCTTTAATCCAAAGATAATATTAGAGTTCTTGAAGCATGAGAAAGTAATAATTAGGTATAATGCCACATGAAAATCATGCATTTAAAGGATGTATATAAGCAATATATTTTATTTGTTGCTTCACCCAAATTTCATACAAAAGGAATTTTTTTATCATAAAGATAAGAATTATAATTAAAGACGGTAACACATTATTTATTCATATATTATAATATGTTCTCATCCCTGTCAACTTTAATAAGGAATGGAAAAGAATGAATTATCAATTAAAATTTCTACCTTTCCTTGACGCAAACCGATCCCTGCTAAGGCCAGGAGGGTTACATCTGTAGCTGCCACAACATTACTGCAAGGCCAACAGTATCACTGATTTGTAAACACAAGTTTCTCTACTAACTAGAAAACTAAAAAAGCAAACACTTGAGATATCAATAACGACAGACCTGACTTGGCGCACAGTTGCACCTTTTCTTCCTTGACAAAAAAACCATTTGAAGATCCCTTTGTCGTGAGCAAGTTTCCATATGACACCATGACCACCAGGCTTGCTCAAGGGACTGAATGGTTTAGTGACCAACCACTGCCCATCTTCTGCACCAACGACCGGAACAAGAGGCTGCCAATTCACAAATTAGATATTTAGATATTGTCAAATAAGATTATCCCTTCTGAAAAGCAATTGTATAGATTTATATAAAACCTGCTCAAAAAGTTGGAAAGTTGATCGACCTCTTCCAAACCATGAGAGTGTTTCGCACAGGGAAGTGATGTGTTTGTGGTTATTCTTTGCTGAACTTGTCATTATAGCAACAGGGGTGATACATTGTTTTCCATATAACTTGAAGTACAAGAATTCTCTAGCCTTGAAAGGTGAAACAGCAGAATTAGTGCTCATCACAAATTACAATTAATCTTCTCTTGTTTTTATTATCAAGTATTGAGCATATAAAGTGCTATTATGTGTTTGATAATTGCAGATCTAATACCTGAAGATCTCTTATAAGACCTTCCAACAAAGTCCTCCCACAAAACGGCAGCATTGCAGCAGGCAGGCATTCGCCAGTGTTGGGATCAACTAAATCAAGTCTGTCTGCAGAGCCTCCCAAAGGATAAATTTCACCTAGGTCTGGCAAACCCTAGAAGGACAAGATCTTATTATTCCCTGTACGTATGAAGCATATGTAGCTAAATGCAAATTATGAACCAGGTATTCAGGTAATGCAATTATAACAACCTCTATACCCCATAGAGCTGCTTGAGATGCATACTCCGTATTTTCAGAAAGGTTAATCCCAGTAGGTGAATCGATTCCCAAAATTTGGCCTTCTTTCACTTCGTGCATGTGTTGAGACCAATTTGTATTCTTCCGTTCAACCAATTGTTGGACAATAAGTTCCAGAACCATAATTTGATAACTGCAACGTATTAATTTGAGCAGACAAATGAGCAGATGTATATTGATCACTAATACCTAAACCACTTCTGCCCTTATTAGACCCAATTCATAACATGCAAAGTACAACTTCTCCGTGAAGTTGAAGTAATATATATTGTCTGAACGATAAAAGCTCAGATATTAAGAAGACTTAACTTTGTTCGAATGACACATAACAGCGGGAATGGACAGGAAACTTCTTGCGCTTTAAATTCCCTTGGAAACTAACTATTCTATCTCAAATGGTGAATTCATTAACACTTAAGAACTTAAGAGAGACAAATCTCCTTTTTTTTTTTTCCAATTCATTCAAGACAACACGAGTCTTTATTTAAAGAAGAGTGAAGACCCAATTCGGTCTCTCACAATTTTCTCACGACCCATTTCAGACCCTGACAAAAAATAAACCCAAATTAGTACCTTAGATTTTTTCACATTGGGGACAAATTAGTCTCTAACTCATTATATCAGAGTGACTAATTTGACCCCTATATGAAAATGTCATGGACTAATTTGGATTTAATTTTTGTTGGGGACTAGATTAGGCCACGAGATAACTGTGAGGGACCGAATTGGGTCTTCACTCTTCAAAGAAAAACCGTTTATTTTCCCTCTTCCACTATCGGGATTGGTTTGTAAACACAATTCAAGTTCCCAGTTGATTTTAAATAAAGGTCCGTAACCTCAATCTAAGCCATGAAATAATAGTTTTCGATGTTGTGGCATTAGCTTCATTTGACAGCAATTCTCCGCAATATCAAGGATTGCACCACATAACTCCAACCATTACCACAATTAAAAACCTTGAACCTTGGTCCCGTATAATTGGAGTGGAACTAAAATAATTAAAATTTAAATAGTTATGTTATGTACTTTTATAGTTAAGTTCGGTATGTTTATAATCTAAACTATTTTCAGCTTATTTATTATTGTGTTTACAAACAAGGAAAGTGAAGAAACTGACCCAATAACTCCTCCAATGCAATCATAGAACCGCTCAACTTGCGCCAATGTCTCTAACAACTTATTCAATTCCCGAATTTCATGATCCTCCAAACCCATCCCAAAACCACTACCAGAATTTCCATTACCAGAATCCATCTTCTCAATCATCTTCGCCAAAGCATAAAACGCACTCTTCACCGAACCAGAACCCGTCACCGACGACTCCATCGCCGGCATAGTTTCTTCCAAACACAGCACATGCTCTTGACCAGCAGCTACCAAACACTTCAACAAAAACAAATTCTCGGAATCCAACCGGAGCGTCGATAAAACCCTAGCTAGTCCAGCATTTCTGGAAGAGGAACCGAAGAAACGTCTTACTCTGTAATCAGCGTTGATAATTCGAAGCTTTTCGTTGAGAGTATCGCAGGCGGCGAGCTTATCACGGAGGGAGGTGAGTCTGGTGATTTCGCGGCGGAAATTGAATCCGGGAGGTGGTGTTGATAACTCCAATGGTTCCGTAGAAATACGTGCCACGTGGCAACATGTTGATGATGATGAAGGAGAAGAAGATGAAGATGGAAGAGATAGTGATTTAGAGAAAGAGAGAGATTGTGTATGTGATTGTGAGTGTAAATCTAGAAGTGAAGGTTTAGAACCAAAAGAGAAAATAAAACGGTGGTGATTATGGTGAAGAAGTGAAGTGGAGTGAAGCATGTTTTGGTTAATGTGTTGTGAGTTGGTGAATGGAATGATTAATAAGAATATAAGAAGGGGTGAGGATGAATTTGGAGTTTGTTTGAGAGAGGAGAATCAGAAGAAGATGCTAGGAGTATATACCATGAAGGAGGAGGAAGAAGTGCTTGTTAACCGTGAATGTGGGGTTGTTTGTGGCTCTTATATCTTCTCTTCATTTTTTGGATTGGCTAAGCTTATTTTCTATTTCCGTTTCATTTATCATATTCATATTTTATTTATTTTCCCAATGTCCACAAAAAATCCTTAGTGGTTTGGTTATATGGTAATTTGTATTTTGATTTTGGCAAAAGAAAACTTAGGTGTATCTAAAATATCAACTTAAAATCATAAAAGAGTTAGGTTTTGTTTGCAAGTTTGAAGGATGAAGGGGAGGGGTTTGTAAATGGAATAAATAGATGATATTCATAGGAGAAAGCGTTTTTATTCATAATACAAAATCATTCTTGTTTTAGAAACTTAAAAGTTGTATTTGAGGAAGATTTTGGGGGTTTAAATGAACTCTTCAAATTTAATATATGTAGTTATAATATTCTTAAAATCAAAAATATATTAATCATAAGCATTAACTTATCATTCTCTAAAAAATTACTCTTTCAAAAAATGTGAAAGTTTTTACCATGTTCCTCTAATTTTTCAACCTTCCGAAACATTCTTTCCTCTCCCCTCCATACTCTCAAACAAAGTCTTACATTTTTTCCAAAGTGACATACTAATGTTTAAATCCTGAATTGAAGAGAGATCCACAATTAATACTTGATAGTCTCTATTCAAACGCATCAGACACTTTGAGTACCTCTTGATCAATATTTAAAATTTGGTTCATCACGTCCAACCCATTTGGATTGACTTGATGGTATTGACTTGGGACCTGGAAGTGTGCTCCTCCTCGAGGTCTTATGTTCGATTCCATCTGGTGCTAATTTAAGTGGGTTCATCACGTTTAAAAATTTAGCTCTTTCTCTAGATTCAATCCTATTAGCCACTAGTGTTAATTTAGTTCTTAATTGAGAACTAAGTTATTTTGATGAGCCCTTCAAAGAAAAAAATAGTTATTTTGATGATTCCACATTTTCGACCTTAAAAAAAGTAACAGTAGTGTGGATTAGATTGGATCGCAAAAAATAAAAATGCAATTTATAATAACATGTATGATAGAAGATTTACATCAGATTCTAACGACTACCAACTGATGACAAAACTAGTTATGAATTAGCAACAAATTATAATTCTTAATTAATAACTATAAATTGCTTTCTCTCAAAAAAAAAAAACTATAAATTGCTAATTAACAAAATTTCACAGGTAATTATTAAGTTGTTCGTAGCTACCCCATAACTAATTTCATCATCTACCATAAACCGTATAATGTGGTAGGCTGACACATAAAAGAAATCGCCACAAAGAAAGGAGGAGGGAACTATCAAAGTCACGTGACCTGATAGAAAAACGTATTTAAAAAATGTAAATCTTGTTTTAAAATGAATATTTATAGCCCCTTGGTGAACATGGCTGAATGAAGTAGAGGCCAGAAAAAGAGACAAGCCAAACAATTTATATTTCATGACCCGCCAAACCCCGTTGTGTTTATCGTCGTTTGATGCAGATTTAAGGGACATTTATTTACGGAGTGATCCAATCCTTTTAAGACTTTTCTGTGCTTCATCCTTCTGTAATAAATAATTGCCTATTTTCCCCAAGGACAAGAAGAGCCTACTGAATGATACTACCTCGTCTACACCCTTTTGGAGTTTGTTTGAGTTCAGATCCTGCATAGGCAACTCAGGTTTGCTTGACCCTAACACAAGCTGCTAAAATTAATTATCATTATCCTGAATCTTGATCATGCTATACACCTCTAGTACGAGCCTCAGATATTTTTTTGTCGGTACAAGAGTATATTGACAGAAAGTGAAAATATAATAAGCGAAAACTTGCAAAAAGCTTAACAATAAGCACAAGCATGACCTCAACCAATGTTAGGAGTTATTTGCAATTTAAGCTGCACAAAGTTTGAGAGTTCTCAATGCCAAATCGAGGCCTCTTCATATGTAGCAGTGAATTTCGAATTTCGTTTGCCTCAGCCATGCAATGAGCATCGGCTACATGTTATGACCCCCACAGGGTAATTCAAAAACCTAATTCCTATAAATCCCCAAACCTAAAACTATGCATTTTCTTAATTTTCAGTCTGGATTTTAAATGACAAGGAAATGAAAATAACTAGCCATCCAGTGACAGACAGCAACGATGTTTGATGCTTGAGAACTACATAGAAAGGAAAGAATTTCAGTTGTCTAACCAGCCTCTATGAAGGAGCTGAGAAGCTGAACCTAAATCCATTTTTACCACGATCATGTTCAGTCTGCTTGAGCACATAGTAGTAGTTAGCCTGAAACAGTGAGAAGTATATCAGCGAAGAAATCATAGAAAATCTTCATAAAATAAAAAAAATAAAAAATAAAAAAACAGTGAATACCAAATTAGGGGGGAGGACAGGAGAGGGAAACATCAAAAAAGAGATCAATACTTTGAGAGACCATTAAAGAACAAATGGTTGTTTACCTAAATTATTACTAGTACATAAATCAAAAGAGTATAATACACAAACACCGCTAGGGTGTGCTTCACAATAAAGTCAAACCTTGCATTAGATTTTGGTGCAGATGATTTTATTATGGGCAAACATTATGAACTCAATGCAGAACCAAAATATTAAGGAAAATAAAAGGAGAAAAAATATGCAACCAGCCCAAAGTCCAAACATAACAAACAAGACCAACTAAATAGCCCTAAATTCCATTATATTTCCCTCAGTCACCCCACCTTCCTAAACCTAAAACAAACAATAAAATGTCACCTGCTGCCTAATTAAATATAAAGAAGTTGAAGCATAAGCTAACCTCTAGACGGAAAAGACTAGTAGGAACAACAAATCCACATCCCACTGATGTTCGGAAGGATTCTAAGAACCTCCAAGGAGAGAAGTGCTTATATTCATTCTGAGTTAATTTAGCAGTATTCCCAGCACCAGCAAAAACATGGCCATGGATCCCGTGTTCTCTTAACCACCTAATGGGAAGATCAAAAGAGAGGTCTGCAAAAGCTGTAACAGCAAGATCTCCTCCAATCGAGTCCCACTTAGAGGAATCACTATTGTCATCATTGAATACATCTCGGCTTTGTCTTCGTGGTTCAGCAGGACCTAATCCCCTAGTTTTAAATCCCCACAATGTCATTGGTCCTCCTAGTGTACAAACTGGCGAGAAATCACCACCCAAATAAAACCTTTCAGGAAGGGGAGATGGCTTGTTCATGAAATCATGTCCCCATGGAAAAACAGCACCAGCAGAAACCCCTAGGTTCAGTGCTGTATTATAAAACCCAAAGGGGACAGCATACCGAGCATCAAACTCCTGCATAAAAAAGTCAAACAAGTTAGTCCTGAAAAATATAAAAAACCAAAGAGCGTAAAAGAAATATTAAGATGCATGAGGGTTATTCCACTAACAACTTGTTATGTTATGTTATATATATATATAGACAATCATGTTTTTGAAATATGAATTCTGCAATTACCCAAGAGATACAGCCCCATTAAAGAAATAGAAGGTCATAAGCAGCCAGTTATGCACTGGTGCCACTGCCAATATTTTCTGAATAGTGGGAACTGGGAATGAACAAACATACTATTTAACATATGAGCATCCTTCTCATGAAAACCAAATGTGTTCTTTCGCATTGCATAGAAAGGCCCCACCCGAAAACAAATACCCCTACTCTTTGTACAACAACCAGTATTAAATATTAACGATGCCAAAATAGATAGGAAAAGAAGTTATCACTACAGATTTTCTGCTATTGGAGAAGACGCAGGTTCTGAATTTTTCATGTGTCCAAGGAGATGGGATCTGCCCACTCCCAAACAAATCTAGTTTTAACCCTGATAGAGTAATCCTTAATGTGATTAATTTTATTGAAAAAATTGAGTTTGCGTCAATTTGAAAATTCCAGTACTCACAGAGACAGAGCTATTTCAATTATTACTATACTGCTATATAACTTAACAGAAAGATTATTATGTTTTATTCAGGATGCAGAGGATTACATTGCACCAGATTAATTTAAAGAACGACAATACGATTTAATTGCACCTGACGCAGAAACCGCAAGCTTCGATTATCTGGTGTAAGGCCACCAAGGTGAGTGGTAGAAACAAAGGCAAGTCCTTTTGTAGGCCTAATTGGTGAGTTTCTCCTATCAATTTTAAATGTATACTTTAAAGATGATACCAAACCGTGCCCAAGCTGCCTCCTTACAGACCTGGATGCCATTTGTAATGGATCCGTTAAGGTACGCCAACCAAAAGTGTATGCCAAATCATGGTGCTTTGTTGAGATTAAGCCAAGAGACATGCCCAGCAATTGCTCTTTGTACGAAGAAAACTCTTGCCAATCTTGGGAAAGCATGGACAGTCGTGCTACAATGGGATTTGAAGTTCCTTTAAATCGAGGGGCATATAACCCTACACTGACCTCTGTTGCTTGGTTGGCACCGTAAGCCAAAGAAGCATCCCATAGATCACCATAACCTAACAAGTTTTTGTACTTAATAGTACCTTCACCAGTCCAAGAGCTAGTCTGCAAAAGCATTGACAAAATTCCAAATTGAAAAAATATTAGCAGATTTAAACCAACAAGTACTAACTACTCAGCAGTTCAATATACAGTTTCCAACAGAACAAGGTGTGGAACAGAAAATGTTCTTATCTATCACAGCAAAAAGATTATAGGTAAACAATCATATATACTAACCACATCCTTTGTTTTGCTGTAACTGCACAAAAGCTCGCATTAAGAAGCCATGAAGCATATATGTCTGATTTCCTTAAACACTTTAAACCTCAAAACGCAAGTCAATATATGTGCAATGCCTCCATAGGGCATTGTCATCCAATTTGTCAAACAAAGCTCATACTAAAATATGACACTAACCCAACAAGTACTAACTACTCAGCAGTTCAAAAGCTCGCATTAAGAGGCCATGAAGCATATATGTCTGATTTCCTTAAACACTTTAAACCTCAAAACGCAAGTCAATATATGTGCAATGCCTCCATAGAGCATTGACATCCAATTTGTCAAACAAAGCTCATACTAAAATATGACACTAACCCCCCAACCCAAAGGGCATGAAGAATGGGTTATTTTCAACAATTTAACGAAACCAATAGTTTGTTAAAGAACAGGTGAATATCAAATTAAAAAAATAATAACCCTATTCTAGTACTAGCAATCCCAACCACAAGTAAAAACAAAATCATGATTTCTTTCTTATACACAAAATTAACTAATAGGAAGTGACATTTTGCTGCAAACTGCAAAGCCAAAAGCTTCCCACGAATGACCATATAGAACCAACCCTAGTCTTTGCTATTCACAATAACAACAACCAAGTTTTATCCCGCTAAGTGGGGTCCGCTACATGGATCAAATGACGTCATAATATTCTATCACACATCATATCTCTATTCAACTCGTTAATCTCTGCTCCCTTTCTCAAAAATCAATGCAGACACTTCAACAACAACAATCAAGCCACATGCCACTGAAAAAAACCAAGCCTTACACCCCTAAAGGGAATAGATTTCCACTAGTGATATTCTCTCCATTTTTCTCAAGTGTAATGATCTACAGCATTAAGCCTCTTATCTCTCCTAATTTCAACATTTAAATTCTCGTGCATTTGTGTTTTCAACAGCTTTGATGTCACTGGACCTTACAGTCACTATAGAGGATCTAGTCCCCCACTTAGTGGATTTGGCTACATAGATCAAACTAGGAATCTATCATAAACCATATTTCGGTTCAAATCGTTAATCTCTAAAATTTTCCTAATCGTTTCTCTTATAGTTTTTTTAAGTCTTTCTCTGTCTGACTATCTCTCCTCAATGCATCTTCTTCTCTCCTCAATGCAGACACTTCAAGACGCTTAAACTATTAACATTGTCTTAATAACCATCTAGAATGAATCTAGGTCAATATCAGTAACAGCGGAAAACAAATTGAGAACAAAAAATTTACCGCGGGTTTGGTATAAACACCAAATTCACCAGAAACTCTACTAGCAGCCTCAACAATTTCAACAACAACATTCGCAGTATTCGGCAACTCAACCGGTCCAGGCTCAAGACTAATCTTACTAGATTCAAAAACCCCAAGACTCTGAAGCCTAGCAAGCACAATCTCCGATGCACGAATAAGCTCTTGCATGGTGGTAACATCTTCGATTCCCTTGAGTTCAGCTTCGATTACCCAATCTTTGGTTTTCGTGTTACCGCGAATAATCACGTCATGGACTCGGATTGGAACTATCTCCGATGAGAGGCGTCGGGATAGGGTTTCGAGTTTGAATTTTTGGTCGCGGAGACGGGAGAGTGGAGATTGTGGAACATCATCATCGTCTTCTTCTTCTTCTACTTCTTCGTGTTCGTCGATTTCTTCATCATTGGGTTTGGGATTGTTAGGGTTTGGTGAATTTTCCATGATTCGATCGGTTTTGGAAGCGGTTTTGGAATGTTCTTGTTGTGAGATGAAAGTGGAGTGAGTGAATAGAAGCAACGCACAAAAAAGAGAAGGAAAAAAAAAAATCAATAGTGTTTCTTTTCGGACAAGAAATTAAAAAAAACGAAAATGCGGTGAGCGTGGATCGAACACGCGACCTTCAGATCTTCAGTCTGACGCTCTCCCAACTGAGCTATCCCCGCAATCATGTTAATGTAATTAATTGATTTACAATATATTAAATATGGCCAATGCTGATTTTGACAAAATAATTAAGAAATTAATATCATGAACATTTAAAAAAAAAAATCTATGCAAGGTGGTGATTTAAGCATCCCACTTGTGATTTCAAACGATTTAGGCACTTGGGAATATATGTAATACGCACACATGTAAAAAAAAAAAAGTAGTTATATGCATGAAATACTTCATTTTTATCACACTTAATTGTTTAAAAAATTTATTCTTCTTTTATATAGATTCAATAATTTACTTGCAATTATTCAAAAACAAACAATAATTTAACTAGAATGTACTCCCTCCATCTTTGAAAGTTTAACTCGACCTTAAAAACATGTCGAGACTCGAGAATAAGAATGTGCTTCAAGATTTGAAAGCTTCTTTAAGAACTCAATTATTTTATTTCATCACAAAACACATTGCTTCAATCAACTGTAATTTGTGTAACACTTCAATATTTAAGGTATATTTTTTCAACCTCACACATCGAGCATAAATGCTAAATATTGTCGTTTTAAAAATAAAATTAGATTAAACCTTTTCAAAATAAAATATTTTACTTGGCGAATTAAAATAGTTTGAAATAAATGTCCACGGAGACATACAACAAAAACATAAAAATAATGTATAAACATGCATCGAGAATATAGCAATGTAAAGGGCCTTAAATAGGTATAACCCAATTGAAACAAGCAATCATAACGACTCACTAAGTTTGATATGTACCCCAGACATCATACATCTAGAGTCTATAACCAATTGCAGCCTACAAAAGGGATGATTGCATCCGACCAACCAGTTCTAACCAATAATAATCATATAAATCACCAAAGTAATACATATACAAAAAGATAATCAAATAGAAAGTCACAAAAGATAAGTTTTGTCCATAGACAATATGCACAAGCAGTAATCAAATAGAAGGTCACATAAGATAAGCTTTGTCCATAGACAATATGCACAGGCAAACCTGCAAACCTTGTCTTAAGTTTGACTCAAAGGAATCTAGATTAATAACATGGATTTCCCCCGCAAGCTCCACGAGAAGAACATGAACTCATAAGAGACAATAAAAACTATCATCTTCAAACAAATTATTTTCACATTTAGGAATTCGAAGAAAAAAAGTTATACTATGAAACACTAGTTCTCTCACTTTTTGTATGTTTACCCTAGATCATATGATGACAGCCTAAAGTATAATATGATGATCCTTCATCAATAGAAAAAGTGAGATTTTTTTTCATAATAACCAAATTATATGCTTGTCCTATACTGCTAAAATATCATAAACGATCTTGAACATGACATACAACAAACATAACATTTAATTTTCTAAATAAAAGCAATGCACAATTAGCCTAAAATGCAAGACTCTATATGCCAGTGCAAATGATTCCGGAGTTTACCACCTCGTAGAATATCGTGAGTAAAATCAACTTAGAGAAATTCATAATCCTCATTTTGACTCACTTGAGGTAACCCCTAACATGTATCGAGCAATCATATGATCCCACTTCAAACTCGCGCAAGATATCCTCTCATGATAGTTAAGAGACCAAGACTAAATCAAATTATGTTGAGTTGATATGGGATTCACAAACAGGAAATCTACACTATACTACAACCTAACCAACTCACACTCACTACGAAACGCAGGAGCATACTATTCTTCATACACGTTAATACAACAACATACATATCAATCAAGCAAGCGTAATAACAATAAAATGTTGTCATTACATGTGTTTCATAAAATCATGTGAAAACAACATGTATCAAATACAACGACAGTAAAATAAACACATTACAATTTAGAACACAAACATGCATACTAACAAAGATGCATCCTAGTAAATATAATTTCTTAGAAAGTGTCATTACCTTATCAAGCTTCCAAAATCTAATAACATGTGCCCTAAACCATATAAAATGAATTAGCGAATAACAAAACTTCTAATTATTTATACTTGTCCATAAGGTTCAATAAACTAAGTCTAAAATAAAATGTGAGCTTCTCTAGTTTGATTTTAGACAAACTTTTGATTGACAGTTAAAAAATAAAATATTTTCAAAACTTTCTCAAAATTAATTTAACAGTTTAATCTTCATTTTCTTTGATGTTAACAACTCAAAGCATAACATAATTCATGCTTGCAAAAGCATTTTCCAATATCGCTTCTGTTTGAAACTTTCCCCGAAATATTTTAAATACAATAAAATGCTTTTCCTGACAAAATTTCAACAAAGTCTCCTTCGTGTTTACATCGTTTACCAGGACTTTTTGTTTGAACAATAACCACAATGTCGCAAACAAAATCATTATTATAAATCTAGTACCTCTGGTACTCATTTTCAGTTATAAGACGACAACTCAAATACACATTAAATACTATGTTTTTTCAAAATAATAATTTAACTCTGACTTTTTTAATCTTTGATTCTTTGTTTAATAATCACAAATCATATGTCCATTTTAATTATTTCAAATATAAGGATCCATTGATCCACAATTTTGACTAAAATTTCAATCTGTTGATCCCAAAAATGATGTTATATGATTTGGCCAACTCAAATTCTAATTATATAATTATTTAAAAAAATTATCTAACAACTTAATAGATTGCCTAATTACAATAGTAAACAAGTGAATTGTGGAGTATGATTTAAACATTTTGTGTTTTCATTTTTAGATATGAGAACCTTGAAAAAAAAATATAGAGTATGATTTAAATAAAGAAGAGTATTCAAATGGAGCCACAAAAAAGAGTATTCAAATGGAGTCACAAAACATGATAGCATGTGGGTAACATTGATCAACTATAATATCACATGTTTTCTTCTCTCTATTACAAGGATTTTTATTTTATTTTTCACTCTTGTAACATTGTGGTTGACCGATGTTACCCAAGTTAAATCTTATAAACTTGTGTCATTTTTTTTAAATAAATTTTTCTTGCGAGAAATTTAAATGAACTTTCTACATAAAGTACCGCAACGGTAACTGACATTTGAAAAGATTATTATTTATAAAGGAATTAAAAAATATTATGTAAAAAAAGATATGGTTCAAACAACAAAATTATCAAAATATTGTTGATACTTAAACTTAATCTTTACTATGAATTTTTTGTTTACATCAACCCCTAAAATCTTAATGAAAAAAAATCGTCATTAGATAGGAATTATGGTAAAGTAAGATGATGTATATTCTTAATGCGAAATTATTTTATAAAAAACGGCAACACTTAATATATGTTAATAATTTTAAGGATTATAATGTTTGAGAATGCGGTAAATTAAAAATATTATGTTTTTCAAATTTCAAAGTATATTGTTTGATAATATTTTCTCACGCGTTCATCTTGTGGTGTTATTTAACAAACTAATTTTCACGTCCATGTCAAATACTTACGAGGTTATAGATCTAAAGTATTTTTTTTTTCTCGTGATGTGTTGACATTAATGTCACATAACAAACATATATTTTTTAAATGTTATACTATTCATGTTTTAACGTTGTAAAGGTTTGTAAGTTATTATCAAGAAAAAATGCGTGCAAATTTAGAATTTAATATTGTGTATGTGTTGGGAAAATATAAATGAGTTGATGATAAAAGTTTAGTGTATCAACAAATAGCGTATTACTTATAGAAAAAGAAAATAAGATATATAAAAAAATGGTTAATTCACACCATGTTGTGTTTTATTTTTCATTAGACTTAAGGTAGAACAACGGACGAGTCCAGTCTTAGATAGTTATGCTATATGAAACTGAGTGGTCTATTTGAACACACAATTTCTACCGTATACAAGTTGTGTTTGAACGAGTCTCAGGTTAAACGGGTGAAAATGTCTTGGTAACAATTGATCTATTTTGCCACCTAGTGAATAGGCAAAAAATACGTGTAACACATGAAAACAATTATGGTATTATATTAAATGTTTTGGTTACTTGTCATTATTTTAAACAATGTGGGAATTTAATATCAATAAATGACAAGCCTCACAACATAATGCAAGATTCAAAATCAAAGGAAATGCACTGTTTTGCGGCTTTGTTATGCTAGTACAATTGTGCCGTTAAAATCTACTTTGTATCTTGTGGTGTGCATAGAAATTGGATTAGTTGACCCAAATTGTAAATCTGGTGAACCAAACTATAAAAACTCAATCCACTTTCATTTGACCTGATCCAATCCATTAAAAAAAAAAAGGTCGGTTACCCATTTACCTTTTCAAACCCTCTCATCTGAAAACAAATTTCACAAACCTTAAATTCTTAAAATATGAAAATGCAGTTCTCTTCAACTCCTGAACGCTATTGGATTATTGCCAAGTTTTGCATATGATATTCATTATTATATTTTTAATAGTTATCAAGATTTGACATAGTGTTTAATAACTTATAATTGTAATAATTCTTCTTGTTTGACTTGAATTATTGCCAAATTTTATATGTGATATTCATTATTATATTTTTAATAGTGATGAAAATTTGACATTATGCTTAATAACACATGAAATGTAATAATTCTTTCTGTTTGACTTTGATTATTGTCAAATTTCGCGTATGATATCCGTTATTATATTTTTAATAGTTATGAAGATTTGACATTATGTTTAATAACTCATAAAGAAGGGCGTTCATCATTTGCTATGTTTAAATATATATACTCCGGTTTCTAAATTGTAATTTCGTTTACCTGGTGTGTGGACCAAAGTTTTCAATGAAAAAAAATCAGGTAAAAAAAATAGGTTCAGGCAAAAATCCGATTAAAGTGGAAAACGGTTCAGGCTAAAAAACGGTTAAGGACAAAATCCGGTTCAGGTAGCATGAACCAGTACTGAATCGAACTGAACTGTATCTAGCCGGTTTTAAAGAAAATCTTTTTTTTTTTTTTTGAAAGTAGATTTTTGATCCAAACTGTATCCATAAATCTAGTATGGTTCAGTTTGGATAATCTATTTGCACACCCCTATTTGTATCTCTTGTTGTCCCATTTTAACACTTTTTTTGTTGGGCGCTTGATTAATATATGTCGATTAAAAAAAATTATAGTTGCAATTTCGTTGTATAAAGTTCATCACAATCAATTATATGTGTGATTTTTATTTGGTCAAAATTATGTGTGAGTTCAAAGACACTTAAAATAAAACCAAATATTTCTATTAATTTGATCGTTGTAATATGACAATATTAAATATGCTCACATTCTCGTTGTGGAATATTGGTTTTTGAGGTTAGAAGAAATGGTTTGTTTAACATGTGGAATATTGCTTATGTTAAAGAAACTAAAAGTAGCAACTTTACATTGAAAAAGAACAATTATTTATTAAAAAATTATATATATATATATATATATATATATATATATATAATATAATATAATATAATATAAAATGCACAAGTTCTGATACAATCTTACTATTTTAAACTTTATAACACGTGCAAATTTGCACATGATAGAAAAACTCTAGAAGAAAAAGAAATACAAAATATTTTTTCTAATACATTTTCTAATGTTGATGTTGAGCATTGGACTTCTTTCTCATATTTGAGAGTTAGCTTTTAGTTTTTGGTGATTTAGAAATTGGATTTCGCTAATATTTTAAGATGCGCATCTTCACAATTCTCTCTCAATATTGTTTCATCTAAGTTGTCTGTGTCCCCCATTCAATGCAATTTCATGTTTATGTTCTTCCGACCTTCAGTTTCGTCTTCTTCCTAATCCTATTTTGACTTTCCCCTTTCTTGCTAATTTCAAAAACCATAATTCTAATTTGAAAACTCTAATTCAATTCATGCATGTTTATTGTTGCACTAAACATTAGTTATCAATTATGCATACTTTGCCAACACACATACCTATACAATATTAAGTTTCAAACATACGCATACTTTTACAACGGTAAAACATGAATAAATAAATAATAGAGGATTTGAGGAGAATGCATCCCCTACGCGACATCAACACCAACATAGTCAGAGAAAAATAACATACTTTTAATCTACATCTTCAGAAAATGTAAGACTACGATGTTAAATCAATTGTGAAACAACACTACTGGATATACTTGTGACAAAGTTATTATTAAACAATATACTTTATTATTAGAAAAACAACATACGTTTGATCTACATCCACATTTTCAAACATAATTATTGTAAAAATCATAATCGTAAGATAGTTAACCCTACAATTTTATCAAGCGTTACTGTTTATCATAAAAACAATGTTATATAAGGAATAAAACTCATTTTACGATACCACAATTGCAAAATATTTATCATATTTAGGGACAATGTTTTTTCAAATTAAGATTTTTGGTATTTAGATAAACAAAAAAAATTGTAGTGGAGATTATGTTCAGAGTACTAATAAGATTATGCTTATTTTGTTATTCAATCGTATATTGCAACAAATTAATAAGAATAGTTCATATTAAACATATTACAATCCACATTTTACGATCTCAAGACACTTTGTTAATAACATTTTCCAATTCCTTTATGCATGGTAATCTTTTCAAATGTCAATCACCTTAATTATGGTACACCATCAGGAAAGTTCACTTAAATTTCTAGCAAGAACAACTTATTTAAAAGAGTTATTGATATAAGTTTATAAGATTTAACATTGAAAATTTGATTTCGACCTTCAAATGTCACAAAAAAAAAAGGCTACACTACCCTCTCTCCTACAAGTACTCTTGTTTTGTGTGATTCTATTTGATTTTTTTAAGAAGCCAAATTAGTCCGCCGAAATTGACGCCGAAGAGGATAAAACCTACGACTTTGAAAGAAGCACTCTCTAAAGTTCCAAGTCAGACCACTAAGTCAACCCCAATGGGTTTCAATACTCTTATTTATTCAAATCATACTCCACTCTTAACTTTTCTTACCTTTCAAGCTTCCCATTTTTAGAAAGCATAGTACACAAAACACACACACACACACACACATATCTTCATGCTATTTTTCTCTACGGAACAAATCGTTCACAACGACAACCATATTAAAGTGAGATGATTATTTACGATCATACTTATCTCGTAAACTGTAAACCATATGAGAAACTCTGAAAATTGATTTTATTAATCCAACTCTTCCTTTGATGAAACCCATATAGATTTGCAGTGCTGAATATACCATAAAATTGAAGAAAAAAACTAAAACGGAATAAGAAACGTGAAAGAAAAAAAATCAGGAATCAAAACCACAAGAATATTATTGTAAATATACATACCTTGCTTGGTTATAGATTCCCTTAGTGAACATACAACCCCATTCACCATCAAAATCCTCCCTATAATAGCCCAAAGTGCACAACCACCAGAACCACAACGAAAGCATGAAGCTTGCAACGAAAAAGTAGGTAACCATATGATCAAATTGAATCTATGGTTTTATAATTTTCGTAGAAGTTATCGGTGGTGGCATTGTTGATGGATGAGATGAAGATATAGCAAATTTAGATGTGAGTTTGATTGTTTGGGTGGGGGTGTAAGTGGTTTGGACAAAACCGACGAAACTGAAAGTCCAAACCGAACCAAGCCAAGCAAATCTAAATCGATCATGTTTGGTTCAATTCTTGATTTTTCATTTTGAGATCCAAGGAACTGATAGTAACCCCACTCCCCGTTTTACTAATATTATCCCTCCTCACACACTTACGATTAGGCCCAAAATTAACATGATCTCATTCTACTAATATTTGAACTTGATGAAATTATGTTTGATGAATGACCGATGAATGGATCATGGATGTATGGAATACTGAGTAAGGTTGACTATAAAAAGTTGTTTGAAAAATAGAAATCATGTAAAAATACAATATGAAATACTAAGTTTCATGAAATATTTTAGCGTGATCGTAATGTATGTTGTATGCACTAAATACAAATTTGTGGGAATATGAATTTTTTTAATTGTATTTTCAAATAAACCTATCCAAACCAAATCGATTTGTTTGGTACGGTTCCTTTTTTTTTAAAGAGTGAAAACCGAACCAAACCGAACCGTTACACCCTATTTATGGAATAAAATAGGTAGTTTACATCTTGACGAAGAAAAATAAATATTCCTTCCATTTTAGAATGAATGTCACTCTAGTTAAAAATTATTTTAAAATAAGTTTCACTTTAATTTTTCAATGCAATATTAACTATTTCTTTCCAATTTAACCTTTCAATTAATTTGAAAAGGATTATTTTTACCGTTTAACTATTTTAAAAGGATTACTTTTACTTTAGCGACAAACAAATTATTAGTTAATACTAAAAATAATTTGATAAAATAACAATTTTCTTTCTTTTAATCATTATATTACATTTTTTAACATATGTGTAAAAATCTTAAGGGTGTGTTTGGATTGACGGTTTAGGAGAGGAAGAGAGAGGATGCCTCGCTTTTATTAGGAACAATGTAAATGTTTTTTTTAAAATAAATTAAGTATTTTTGAAGTATTATAATTTATCATGTTGTTAATTCAATTTTAAAAAAATCATTTTACATTGTTCGTAATTTAAAAAATAAAAATAAGTACTCTCCTCCCTTCCTCTAAACAAAATTCAAATGGAAGAGAAAAACATAATGTAAGAGAAAAACACTGAAAAAAAAAAAAACTCATTTTAAAGAGTCGCATAGGCGCTCATACAAATTCAAATCAGCAACACCGTGTCACCGCCGCGGCAACCGCCGTCGATTCGATTTTGAAATGGCAAACGTTGATGAACTCTTATCTTCCTCATTCTCAGATATCAATACCTACACCGGCAAAGACCCTCTTCTCCCTTGGCTCCGGTAATCCTATCCCTCTCTCTCTCTCTCTCCATCTCTCTCTAGTTCATGTTTTTCTATACTCATGCATTTTGAACACTGCAGAGGAATAAAAAAGATGAAGGACACTCTTCCCTCAAAAACTCTCAAGGAAAAACTACCCGAGTTCTTGCAACAATGCGCCAAAACATTCGAGCTCGATCGACGTTACAGAAACGATTTACGTTATCTTCGTGTTTGGCTCCACTTGGTTAGTGAATTAGAATCACCCCTTTTGAAAAAATTGAATTTGCAAAATGGGTTTTTGAAAATTATTATTAAAGTTTGCTTTTTTAGTGTTATTATGTTAGATTCAGGAATTCTGTGATTAGGTTGAAGCAAAGGGATAATGAAGTGTTATTGTGTATTTTTTTTGTCTCTCTAATTGGTAGATGGATTTTGTCGATGACCCGAGTGCATTGTTGAGAACAATGGAAGTTAATCAAATTGGAACTAAACGGTGTCAATTTTATCAAGCATATGCTCTTTACTATGAGAAGAGTAGGAATTATGATGAGGCAGAGAAAATGTATCATATGGGAGTTAAGAAGTAAGTTCTTTGCTCTATTTACCGATCCTGTTCAATCTATTCTAGTGCTTTGGTGCTTGTTTTTAGGAAATAAGAACAGAAAACTTGCGCCGAATTTTGATTAGATTATGCTTGAAACTTGGTGCATGCATTGTTTTTAATTTAGCAGATTGGCACGACAAATGTCTATCTACTTCTTTGATTGTTATGAGTTCTCCTATTGTTGAATAAGTTGTTATTTGAACAACAAAAATTGGCAATGATGGTCACCCCCTACATGTAGTTGGTGGTTAATCAGTTTTGGCATGTAGAAAAACACTTGAAAATTATGATTAACCATGTCCAAGTTCGTGATTAATGAAGTTATGTTGGTAGTTAATGAGTTTCAATACCTGATATTGAACATAATTTACCTCTATCTGAACTGCATTAACCACTTAAAAAGTTGTCACGAAAGTTATCTAAATTTGGTTGTGCCAAAATAATTTCTCTTGTTGAATAGCCTTGCAGAGCCTGTGGATGAATTGCAGAAATCTTATGAACAATTTCTTCAACGCATGAAGCGCAAGAAGAAAATTCAGGTATTGACTAGTTTTTTCCTTTGTGTCCATCCATGCTGTTTTTGTCATTTATTTGTTATTCTTGGTACTCGGTCCATTTGGTGTAGCTACTTTTAATAAAATGTCATACAACATCAGGAAATGAAAGCTGCTGATAGACGTGTAAAGGCTAAAAATGACGAGAGCAAGAAACTTCGTGGTGATCATACAGTTGTAATCAACAGGTTTGTTGACACTGCCATGGATGGAAAGTCTGAAGCAGAAAATGCATGCCATCATGGACTGGTAGATCCTACAATAAATATGAAAGAGGCCATGAATGCCATTAACAGCATGTTCAGTGAGCCATTAGAGACTGTTCCTTTGGGCAAGAAATCACATAAGAACAATTCAAAAGAAAATCGCAGTACAACGAACTTTGAAGTTTTTGTTGATGAAAATGTGGATAAAGAAAATAAACCAAGCGGTTCCGTATCACTTCAGCACAGGAATGAAGGCGGCAAACCTCAACAAGAATCACTCCAGATATATATTGACGATGAAGGACGTTCAGACGGTTCTACTTCATCGGCTTCAAAAGTAAATGGCTTTGTTTTTCCCCGACCTAAGGATGTTCCTTCTGAGAAATCTAGGGATATGGATGCACAAAAATCTCATAATTCAAAGTTCAGAGAGGATACAGTTGTTCGTAGATTTGTTGGTTCTGCCATTTTGGATGAACCAAAGGTGGAAAATGCTTGTCACCACGGTTTAGTAGACCCAACAATCAACATGAAGGAAGCAATGGATGACATAAACAACATGTTTGGGAAGCCAATAGACTTTGTTCGAAAGAAAAGGTCACTGAAGCAGGAGAATGCACCGGAGAACAATAGCGGAAAGGAATTCGGTGGGTTTTCAATCCTTGCTGATGATGATGATGACCTCAAACAGAAACAAGGAGGTAAGCCAATAGATTTTGCTCGGAAAAAAAGATTATTGAAGCAGGAGAAAGCACCAGGGAACAACAGTGGGTTTTCGATACTTGCGGATGATGATCTCGAGCAGAAACAACGTCCTCCACTACCAAAATCGCGAGGAAAGTCAAAGGAATCAGATTTATTTGAGCCAACTCTCCACACACAGGAAGCCATGGATGACATTAACAAGATGTTTAATATGCCTCTGGATTTTTAGGAACAGGGTGTTTTTGTGGATGAATATCCGCACGTTTCTTCCTTTGGAACTAGTTTGAGGTTTGTACCAATTCATCCACGTTTAGGTGGATTTGTTTTTCGCAAGGTTCGATCTAGAGACCTCACTTGAGAATACCTTGTACACATTTGGGCATTGCATACCTAGTGTAGTGCCATTAAGCCAACCCATTAGGGTAGGAACAAAGTGTTTGCCGAGTGCCAATTCTAATTTTAAGCAGACTTGTGTTGATTTTGTGTGGCATAATAGAATGAGAGGTTTCATTTCATTACTGTTGTTTCCTTTTTTAATAAAAAAATCCTATGACTTTTATAAACTTTGTATGCTTATTAAACTCAAGCTAGAACAGTCACAAACCCATTAAACCATAAATTAAATGACCGGCATTAACATTGCAATTTGTGAATCAGTATACCAAAAAAATACAAAAGATACAATTTAAAATTGAAAACTTATATTAATACAGAAAAAAATCATAGCAACAACATAATAATAGTCAATGAATCTCAAAATGGTTGATGGAGGGTAATTCATAATGGTTTGATGCATTAGTAGTGAGTTTTTGAGCAATCCGGAGGATGGAAAGCCAAGGGACCAGCAGCATATATAACAGCCTCATACCTACTTCCACGCAATCTCTTGTTCTCATAACGAAGTGGAGATCCATTCAAACCATAATTAACATTCGCAAGAAGGCTACAACTTTCAAGAGGAGACCAAACAGGTTTCACGAAGCAAGAGTGAAGTGGATGATCAAGTATATAATGCTGCATCTTGAACCCTTCTAGTTGTGCATAGAGGTAACCATTTTTGTCTGTCTGAAAAACCTTGTAGTAACTAACATGACCTTTGTGTGTTTTGCAGGTGATGCTTACTTTGGCTGAAGGAATTGGCTTGGCTCCATTAAGAGACCAGGTTCCAGAATGGTCACAGGTTTGACAGTATACTGTAGTTTCCACAACCACGTCTATTTTCTTTTCTGTTGTATATGGAACAGCTTCAGTAGCTTGTGTATAAGAGAAGGCTACAGTGAGAAGCAAGAGAGAAAAGATGGTGAAGTGAGTGCCAGCCATTTTTTTCAAGGGTTTAAGGGAGAGAGAGAGGTAAAGACAAAGGCTTACTTATTGAAGAAAAACATTTGATAGATTGATATATATAGCATATGATAGCTCATTGGTATTTGGTGGTTAGGATCAACGTGCATTCCATTAGACCATTATGTTGACAATGTATTACATACTTCATAATATTTAATAAATATACGTGAAGGCCACCTCTCTCCATCTACATGTATATTTTCTTGCTATACCAAAATATATTCATGGTGTAATGTTGTAGATAACAATGACCTAATGCAAACTCGAATTTACTGCGATTAAAGAAAGGGTGAAGTGAGTGCAACAATAAATCAGAATTGTGAATAAAGATTTAGGTCTTGTTTGGATAAACATCTTAGTTAAACGCTTGCCCATACAATGGTCGTAAAATTACAATGTAAGAAAAGGTGGTCGGCCGATTCTTCCACTATCCCACACAAAACACACCTAGAGGACACTTCCGGAGATAAGCAATTGCGCCTCGCAAGATTTCTTTTAGTAGGAATCCGATCTAGAAGAAGTTTCCAAGAGAATGCTACCACTTTCAAAGGAGCTTTACTTTTCCAAATATATTCAAAAACTCTCAACTCTTCCATACTCCACTCCGCCTCACCCACCAACAACCTCTCCAACTTCACATAGCAAGACTTAATCGAGAAAACCCCATCTTCCTCCAACCTCCAAACCCATCTATCCGGATAAATCCCCCACCTATGCCCCTCCAAATCTGCCTTCAAACTAATGAAAAGTTCTTCCTCCCAAACAAAAACAGGCCTTCGCCACTCGAAAAACCACCCCCTCCTTCTCCGTCTCCTTGCCTACACTCCTCCACCGAAGCATCCTTATTAATAGAGATCACAAAGGGTCTTGGGTATTTTTGGCTAAAAGGAGCAGCCTCTCTCCACAAATCCCTCCAAAATCTAGTTGAATTACCAATCCCCACTTTCCTAATTACCTCCACATTAAACCACCTCTCCTTACCCCCTCCTTCAAAAAGACAATATCCTTCCACCATCTAGACATGAATCTCGGCCAAGTTCCATCTCCTCCCACTGATAGAATTTTGGCAAGTGTACCAAATACTATCGAAGTAATAAAATTAAGTTCGTATCCACGAGGACTGTGTTAATCTCAATTTTGCAAAGTTGTTATTATTTAGGATGTGTAAATTATTTTGGTGCCCGAGAGAGTAGATTTGATTGCATAAAATTAAATAAACAGAAAATAAAGATAGTTTTGGAAAAGATATGGAGAGAGATGAGATCAGGTCTGTCGAATCCTCTAAGTTTCCCTAATTGGTATACTGCACCTATTCTTATGAAGAATTCTCTAGTTCCACGATAGTTAACAAAATAGCCCTAATCAATCCTTTGAGTTAGGACCCTCTTCTCAGATTACAACCCCTAATCCCTTAGGTGGTCTAATATTCGTTGAAGGTTTTAAGAACGTTAACCTAATATCACAAATAAACGATTATCAATTCCTAGACTAACCATGTTTATTTGAACAATTCAATTAGGTCTAATTAGAAAGCTATGGTCAGTAGTCATTCATTATCACGAAATCATATTTATATTTGATCAGGATATAAAAAGCATTAAGAACAATTGAATTGAATAAAAACTAGATTGTAATTCATAATAAATAGAGTTTCACAGCAACATGGATCAATTAGGGTTACACAGATTCATCTCGAACCTAATCTCTAAGAGATTTAGCTACTCATAATTGAGTTTACAAATAGCATAATCATTGGAATAATTAAAACATACATGAACTGATTGAAGGATGATGAAATCGGCCTTCCAGCAGTCTTTAAGTCCTAAAATCGCAGTTTTGCTCTCCAAAATCGTAACCCTTGTTTCTGGATTTGGCTTCAGCTTAAATAGGCATATTTTTCTAGGTCAAAAATCGCGACACGCCTCATAAAATCGCGCCACGCCACCAGAAATCGTACCACGATTTCCGTGGCAGAACCAAACCTTCACTCTGGTCACAAAATCGCGCCACGATTTGGTACTTTCAGCATTTCCAAATTTATTTCTTTTAACACCCCTAGATACCTGATTTTGCCTCAGAACTCTATCAAAATGTCAAAATAAGTCCTAAAAATTACGTAATGACAACATGTCATCACCCACCAACAAATTACTTAGCCGAGTGCCATACTTCTCAACGAGAACCTCTTTCCGCAAACCCTCTTCGCCTTGTAACACTCTTCATCTCCACTTTACCAACAAACTCAAATTAACCAATCTAATATCCTCACCTCTAATCCACCCTTGTTGCTTGATTGAGACACTGCCATCCACTTCACCCAACAAAGCTTTCTTACTTCCCTCACCCCACCCCACATAAAATTACGTTGAATTTTTACTATCTTCCTCCAAACCTTGTTCGACATCTTAAGAAAGGATAGATAAAAAATTGGGATCGCGTTAATCACCGTATTAAGAAGGACAATACGACCCCCGAGACTCACATACTTATTACACCTAGAATTAAGTTTTCGAGATAATTGCTTCAAAAGAGGCTCCCACGTACTTAACTTCAAAGGATTCGCTCCCACTGGCAACCCCAAATACTTGAACGACACCACCCCTTCACTAAAATTCAAAAAATCACATGTCTTGGTCATGAATTCAGAAGACACATTAATCCCCATCAAACAACTCTTATAGAAATTGACTTTGAGTCCCGATGCCATCTCAAACCCTCTCAACAAAGCCTTAATAGTCCAAAGATTATCCACCAAAGCTTCACCTATACATAAAATATCATTCACATATTGAAGATGAGGAATTTCCAATCCATCATTTTTTATTTTAAACCCCTTAAACAAATTCCGACTCACGGCGTTCCTCATCACACCACTAAAACTTTTCACCACCAAAAAGAATAAAACAGGAGCTAGAGGATCACCTTGCTTCAACCCTCTTTGGATATCAATCTCAATCGTCAGGCTACCATTAACAAGGATGGACATACTCCCTCCAAAAATACACGCCTTCATCCATGCCACCCATTTAACACACATCCCCACTCTCACCGTCATATACTCCAAAAACCCCAATCAACCGAATCATACGCCTTTTCAAAATCAACCTTTAATATCAAGCATTGTCGTTTCAATCTTCTCGCCTAATCCACAATCTCATTTGCATCCACCACTCCGTCCACCCAATTGCGACCTTTAAAAAAAGCCGATTGGGAATGGGAGATAATATTATCCATCACTCCGGCAAGTTTTCTAGTCAAAACCTTTGAAAGAATTTTGTAAAGTGTACCTAATAAAAATATAGGCCGAAAATCCTTCAAAGCAAGATGAGAAGAAACCTTCGGAATTTAGGCCACAAAGTACGAGAAAATACTCTTAGGCACCACCTCGTTTGGATGAAATTGATCAAACATAATACGAACCTCATTCTTTCTCAAATACCAAAACTCGTTCACAAAAGCAAAATTAAAACCATCTGACCCCAGACTTTTATTTTCATCACTCTCCCTAACCACCGTTTCAATTTCCAACATCGTAAATGGAGCCACCAACCTTCCATTTTCCGTCTCGGAAAGAGTGTTGAATATTACCCCATCTAAGTTCTAACTTCGGACGATACCAAGAAATAGAAGAAATATGATCGGTACAATAATCCACCACCACCTTATGCACCTCGTAAGGGGATTAATAACATATTTTTACGTCATTTATATTTCTCAACTAATTCAACTGTTAATTTTATCAAACATTACAAATTCAATCAACTAACTTATTTTCTATTAGTTATCCGCTATTTTTCATCAAAAAAGTTTGTTGTTTGCGAAAACAACCCTTTTTACATGATTTATTTTTGGTTAACTAGGGGTTTATTTACAAGTAGCAAATTGGTGGAACAAAATATTGGTATTCTTTACAAGTTTTTTTTTTTTTGACAGAAAAAAAAGTAAATTTTGTATTCTTTACAAGTTGATGCCTGGTGAACCAAACTTGAGTTAGTTTTATCATTTAATTAACAAAAATGTTTTTTTTTATCCTTTCCATAATTCTCTCCATCGAAGATCACATTCAATTAAATATGAACATATTTTTCAATCAAAATTCAAACACCGGTTTTATGCATTGTGAGACTTTAACCCCTTTCGTTAGATGCAACTGTCTTCGTTGGTTAATTAACAAAAGTATTTATATGGCATAAAGTAGAACCAGACTTGTAACCAAAAAAGAAAGTAGAACCAGTCAACTCAACTTATAAGAGATCATTTCAATATAACTGCACCTTATAAAATTATTTTCGTTGACATTCATCAGCTGTATAACCTGTTTATTTTAACATGTTAAGTGCACTAGTTACTTGATTAAAGGAAAAATATATAATTGCTTTAAACTTTGATCTTTAAAATTAAAATTTCAGACTTTGATTGTAACATTGTGAATTTTAAAATTTTCATTTGTAATCTTTTGAATATGATTGTTCTTTTTTTTGAATATGATTATTCTAATAATAAGTCGTTCCGTTTCTTTACGGTTAACTAAGTAATGGACATGATGGGTATAAAACATTTCATTTTGTATGATGTATTTCTTGACAACATTTGTATAATATCTTTTTTTTTTTTTAAACAAACATTTATATAGTATTCTAATCATTCAATAATTTTTTTTTAAGAAATTAAATCAGTCTACCGAAATTGATGTCGAAAAGAGTCAAATTTGAGAGAAATACATTTCAGTCCAAACTCAACACCCAAGTGGGTTTCATTCAATAAAATCTTAATTTTATATTTATATTTATTATTATTTTTTGTTTTGAAAAGTTTAACAGCAAAACTTGCACGCATTCTTTCAAAAAAAAAAAAGCAAAACTTGCACGCATAAGTATTGAGAAATGAAATATTATAAATATTGTTATTGTATCATTTTTAGTGTGCTCCAATGTTACATTAAATAATGAAATGAATATTTATAATTATTCAACTATTATTGAAAATATATATTTAAATATTGTATTTTGTTGTTATTCGAGGTAACAAAAATACACGGATACAGATTTTTCTTTAAATAGCATATAGATAATTGTTAAATATTTTTTTTCCCGTGATAATCCTTTTTTTGGTATATAGACGAAATGACAAAGCTATTGTAAACTCACACACAAGTGGAGGTACCGGGGTTCGAACCCCGGTCAGGGCATCCGGCCTAACAATTTCGGCATTTTTGCCAGTTGAGTTAGAATTTATGAATATCCTTCTAACACTATGGGAAGGAGACTATGAAGTTCGGCCATCAGTTGTGAAACTCATTAAACACTTGAGTCTAATCATTTGATCAGATAAGGTTAATTTTGTTACACTATAGGCCAAATACATCATTGAATGAACCTAAAAAGTTAATTTTTACTTATAATAGTATTCGAAGGGAGTATGTCTATCCGTCTTAGTTGACAAAATTACATTTTACTCTGTTGAACAATTGTGTATTTATTTGTACTATTATTAAACCTTATTTTGAAAATGCATGTGATCCAAATTTAATATATTTTTTTTGAAACAAAGTGATCCAAATTTAATATTGACAACTAAGTTTCTTAAAATCATGGAATACATCATACATTTTGACTCAGTCTTCTACTCAAGGTGATTGATTTTTCTTTTCTAGAACTAGAATAATATGCACAATTATGCAAGATGTTTAGTCAAACATGTCACGTTCAATAGCAACTGTCGTATTGCAAAAGCAACTGTCATTTTATAACAAAGAGCCTCCATCATAGTAATGGTAATGGACAAAACCACAATCATCTTCAGCTTTGATTTTGTCATGCAAATTTTCTGCCGCCCATTTAGCATGCTACAGCTTGGCAGATTGTAGATGCCATTTGCTTAAATATAAACCTTGTTTATACTTTATACTTATATATAAATCAACAAAGCCCTCAGAAGACTTTGACTTTATCCTCCAATATCATCAAACTTCAAATTTGCCACCCTGCAACCTTATGACACGTGATATGTGACATGCAAGCAGGACTATGATTGTTTCTCATAAGTCATACTAACAGATTGTAGCATGGTTGAAGATAGCACATTTGGAAAGGGAGAATATGTATGGGTGGAAATAGTAGTATTAGTAAGGTAATGTAATCAAAAAATATTTTTAACCAACCAAATAACTGACTGAACAAATGAAATTAACTAATATATAGTATGACACCCTTTTGTTGGTGCAATTCCATAGATCATAATCAAACGAAGCACACAAAAAAAATGGTTTTTTTTATCTCCCTTATTATGTACATGTGATTTGTCACTCCCTTACAATAGATACAAGAAGTATCAACTTACAGGTGAGTACCTTTTTAGCGCCATCACCGACGGAAAAATAAAAGGATGAGAACGATACGAACTCAATACTTACAATCTCATTTCGCAATTTTAGCTGGCGTCAAAGGAAGCAATCTCAAGTTCTGCCCACCAAAGCGGTGAAAGTTTTGGAACAGCTACTTCAGGACTTATTTTTGTTATCTCTTTTAATCTCTCACAAATTTGCTTCATTGTTGGTCTTTGCTCTTGATCAGCATTGACACAAGACTTAATCAATGCACCAATTTGTACTAGCTGTTCTTCTTGGAAAGATGCTAGTGTTGGATCCACTATTTCTTTGAGAGGTTGGTCCCCTTGTAAATAGCGTGAAGCCCACTCTTCATGTGAGCCATCTTTATCCATTGAATAAGGAACACGGCCTGTTACAATTTCGAGTAATATAATGCCGAAGCTGTAAATGTTACTTGCTAATGTTGCGTCAGTGTATTTCTTAGCATCAGCTTTTATATCAGCTGAAGCTATTTCGTTCAAGAAACTCAAGTCCGAGATTTTGGCAGCGTAGTCGTCAGTGAGTTGGACAGATGAAGTATTTAGGTCGCTATGTGCAAAAGGAGGGTCCAACTGGTGCATATGTTGCAGGCAGTAAGCTGTGCCAATTGCAACTCTAAGTCTTGTTCCCCAATCTAAATGCTCAGCTTCTTTAACTGGAATTTCCAACAAAAACAAACATACAAGTCAGATTCCAAATAATAGCATCAATTTACCTTTTAAATAATAGTAACACTAAGTAATAGGCACTCACCGTGTAAATGCTCAAAGAGTGTTCCATTTGGGGCATATTCAAAAACCACCATTCTGGTGAAAGGCTCGTCTTCTTCACAAAATCCAAGAAGATTTACGAAATTCTTGTGGTTCATCTTTGATAATGTATCTATCTGAATTCATAATTGATTAAAATGTTAATTTCAATAGCAGTGCTGAATTGAAAATGTACAAATAATTTGATTAACTATTCATAATAAGTACCTTCTTACGGAATTGGACTTCTGAAGTCTTTGACCAATCTTTCAATGATGTCACTGTAACAGAGGCCACAGCTATTTCAACACCGCTAGATAGAGTCCCTTTGTATATATTACCAATGGGTGAAGTGCCAATTACATTACTAAAATCTTCGCATGCTGCTTCAAGCTCTGATCTCTTTAGCTTCGGCACACCTGAAAACATAAAACTCCGTTATTCATGTACAAAGGAAGGAATCTTATATTTGAAAGAATAAATGCTTGAATTTACCTGTCACAAATGCCTTCTGAAGCTGTCCACTTAATCCTGTAGCCCATGGTTTAACGGTGGCTACCTTGTTGGTTTTAAAGAGATATACAACAATGCTTAAAATGAGAATAAATGCAGCACCACCCACAATGCCACCCACAATAGCAACGTGGTGATTCTTTGAGTTACTTTTGAGTTGTGGTATAGAGCCCGGTGCAGGTAAGGGAGAAGGAGAATTAGAAACATTTTGATTGGGGGAAGCTGGCTTCTCCACTGTTTGTGGTGTTTCTGAGGCAGATGGGGAAGGTGAAGGAGACGGAGATGGGAAAGGTGAAGGAGATGGAGACGGAGATGGAGATGGAGATGGAGATGGAGACGGAGTACCAGGACTAATAGCTGCACGATTATGAGGATCATCACGAGGAACACGGGATTGCAGTAGCCTCCGAAGACCTTTTTTACTTCGACGATTATGCCTTGAAAAGAGAATGACATAAAAGTTAAGATTAAGGTATATAATATAATAAAACGGACACACGTTAGAATATAGTGAACAAGAGAACAAAAAATATGTAAAAGAAGCTCATAGCCTATAAGCCTAGACAAGAGATGATGCATTTCAAATGCTTAATGACATACCATTTGGTAGATCTTCCTGTACAACCTGGCAATTTTCCTGCACTAATTAGCTGCTTTTCATCTACTTGAGATTCAGAAATCATCACCAATTCATTAATTTCATGAGAGAAACCGCAAAGTAGATCATTACTGTCCAGCAAACTGCAATAAAACAAATTGAATTGTTCAAAGAAGTTTTTTTTTTCGTTACAATTGTTCAAAGAAGTTAAGAGAAGAAAATTGAACTGTTCAAAGAAATTAGCAAATATAGGCTCGGCTACGTAGTATAAAAAAAAGTAAAACGAGATGAAAATTGAATTGTTCAAAGAGTATTATCCTACAGGATTGCTAGTGAGATATTACTCCCAATATCTTTAGGTAGAGGTCCACTGAAATTGTTGTAGCCTAAATCCAAAACCTCCAATTCCTTCAATCGTACAATTCCTTCAGGAATGATCCCATGAAATGAATTATTCCGCAGAACTCTGCAAAAAATATTGTGACATTGCTATCAGACAATTGAACATATATGTAATTGAAATATTTGAAAAGCCGCAATAAACAAAGCAACTAAGTAACAGAACAGACAATTACTTACATGGACTTTATGTGAACAAGGCTTCCGAGCTCATGTGCTAGATTTCCTTCAAGACAAAGGTTTTTCAAATTCCTGAGCAACAAAATATTTTCTCATGATTAAACACTCCAACACTAGTTTAAAAATTTAATAACAATAAAATTCAAGGACCATGCTACAAATACGATCTAACCAACAATTCGAACACTTGTAATTAAATCTAACACAAGAACGGTCTTCAAAATTTGTCCTGATATTACCAAGTATCAACTGTCTATAGAATTGATCGGTTGATTCATGACTGTTAAAATTTAGGTTTGGACCAAGGTGATCATCCCTAAAAGGTTTGTCCTGTTGATAACCATTATTTATGCCATATTACTATCCAAAACTACACATCTGAAGCGCGGAGTAGTGCGAGTAGGAAACAATTTAGATCTTGTTTGGATAAACAACTTAAGTAGGTGCCTATAAATAAGTTACTTCTATAACAGAGATAAAATAAAGTCAAATAATTTCATAAAAGCTATCAACTGTTTTAATAAGCTATTTTGGAGAGATCATGAAAATAAGCTAAAAACAACTTATGGGCACGTCATAAATTGTTTCCAAAGCTCCCCTAAACAATCTCACAAGTACTTAAGCAGGTAAATTACTCGAATAAGCAAATCCATATGGACCCCTTATTCAATTCTTCCTTAAACAGATCAAGAAATCACATATATTCAATTTCACACAAAAACAAATCACAAAATAAGCACTTACAATACAACCACTCTTCCATCTAAACACTCAACTCCAAACCAATTACAAGGATCAACTCCAACTTCATCATCAACCCAATTTGACAAAGCATCAAAAGGGTCGCTGAAAATTCCCTCCTTGAACTTCAAAAGTGCTTTACCTGCACAAACAAAACCCACTTTTCATCTCTTGTTTCCACACACAATTAACAACTAAAAAACAAAAATTTCCACAAACTATAAAAAAAAAACACTTACCTTCATCGTTCAAAGAACAACACAAACCAAAACACTGTAACAAAACACAAAACGATGCAAGCCATAGAAAGAGACTGAATTTCCACTTTCTCATTTTTTTTTTGCTAATATAATAAAAACACGACAGAGATCGAGTATTTTTGTTGTTGCTGTTTCTGAAAAGTAACGAAAAGGAAAAATCAATGTCAACTAAGGAAAAGAAGAGGTGATCTGAAAAACTATGTTCGGTTCGGTTCTGTTCTGTTCTGTGACACCAACCAAGGAAACGAGGTAAGACTCAAAAAGACAGAATATTTATGTAAAAGCGCGTGTGCGAAACAAATGAATGTTTCTCATTTTTAGGAGTATTTATGTATTTACCAAATCTAAGTGTATCGAAAATCTCCCAAAACAAAATTCCAAAATTTCTAAATCAATTTTTTTTAGGGATAAATTTAATGACAGTTGTGCACCCAACTTTTCAATACACCCTCCGTCTTTAAATTATACTCCTTCCGATCACATTTATAAGTAAAAATATATTTTTAGATTCATTCAATACTTAATGTATTTGGTCAATATAGAGACCAAATACATTATATATTCAATGAACCTAAAAAGTACATTTTTGCTTATAAATGTGACCGATTATTAAGATTTTTGCACGATTATTAAGGAAATGATTAATTGAGTTGATTTCAATGGTAAAATTAATATCATTTACCGAAATACCATTATTAATTGTAGTAGTTAAGTTTGATAAAATTCAATAAATAAGGATATAACAATGGAAAAAATAATAAATGTTGTATTGGTATTCTAAAGTGACAATTATTTTGAGAAAAAGAAAAAAATGTTAAAGAGACAATTATTGTGAGACGGAGGGAGTATATGTATTTTCCTCTTTAAAAAAATCAAATTAAATATTATTACTACTAACATATTTACAAAAGGGAAAATGCTATTTACAAAAAAAAATCTAAAAAAGAAAAAAAAACGTTAACCTTTTTTGTGTGTTTATGTAGGAAGGTAAATAAAGTCCTATAAAATATTATTCTAGTTAAGGATCGAACTTAAGTTGTCCTAAACAATTCGTTTTTATGGTGCTTGTTAATTTTTTTATAAAAGAAATGTTAGTATGTTAATTGTAGTGAATTTCATAAGAGTTTGTCGGTGGTTATAAATATCAACATTTGATGGTTGACACAGGTGTCATATATTTTCAATCGTAAAACAAGCAAATTTCGTTTTAAGTTTTTTGATTTTCCTATTGGTGTGGTAATATGAGTATATTGTCACATTTTTGTTTGCTTTGATAATTGGGAGGATTAGAAAAAGATAAGACGCGTAAGATTCATTTAGTTAAATGAGATAAGGTTTATCTTGATCGTGAAAAGGCGGACTAGCTGTGCATAGTGTGCATGAATTTAATATTGCTTTGTTAGGTACATAATGTTGGCAATTGCGGGAGGGACACCTTTATTTGGTGTGACGTCTGGATGATGGGTTTATGTTCTATGAAAAGTTTAGTAGATTGTTTGGTTTGGTGTACAATAAAATTTTGTTTGTGGTGATGTCTAGCTTTAGGTGGATGTGGAGGGGGAGAAATGGAAATGGACGAGGAGATTGTTTGCTTCGACGAGGAGCTGGTGCTGAAATGTATTTCTCTATTGGACAATGTTTATGGGTGGGAAAGTGTGAGTGGCAAGTGGACCTGGAAACTCGAGCTTAATGACGAGTACTATGTTAAAGACGTGTATAAGTTATTGACGAACATTTTTAGTGTTGAGTTGTCCCCTTTTTACGATTTAATTTGGAACGGTGCGATTCGTTTGAAAGTTCCACTTTTTTTCTCGGAGATTTTTGAACAAGCATCACATGGATGACAATTTGAACAGACATTGAATTTTGAATAATACTATCTCTTGTGCATAGGAGGTTGTGGAAATGAAGAAAATTTGCAACATTTATATTTTGATTGTGTGTTTTTTGGTTGTGCTTGGAACATATTTTGGATCGTTTTGATATTTATAGTGCACCACATCACATTGTTCTTTTAACCGTCTTCAACATTTTTGTGGGCTTGATATGTCTAACCATGTGTCAAGAGAAAAATTTCGATTTATTTGATTGACTTGCATTTGTACAATTAAAAACGTATGCGATTAACAAATTTTTTTAAGGGTCTAATCAACTTTTTTTTCATAAGAAAATTACGATGATGCATATTTCAGATCACATTAAACTACAATATGGACTATGGCTTAAAGAAATGACCAAATGTTTTTGATTACGAATTAAACCAGTGATAGAATAATCCCCTAAATTGTCTTGGTTTTATTGTGATTATCATGGATGTTAAAGGCGTTCAAGTGTTTCTTGTATGGTCCTTAAAAAAAAGTGTTTATTGTAGAGAAGAATACTTGTTTGTTTTGGATTTTTTTGTCATTTTGGGGTGTTGAAATTTTCTTGGTAATGAAGAAGGGAAACATAGCATGTCATGGCAGGGGAGGCGAGGTTTGGAACAGAACCCTAATGGGAGAGGGACGCCTCGAAAGCCGGGCTTCTAGAGATGAAGCCTTTTGGCGAAGCCAAGTCAATTTTGGCTTAGTGAATGTTTTCTAACTTTCTTTTGATGTCACTCGTTGAGTTTATTCTTGACGCATCTTATACTTGAATATTTTATTAATATTTTTTTTTGGCTATTTAAAAAAACTACACAAAATGACAATGTCATCCAATTTGTGAATATTAAAATATACATTTTTTGAAAAAACAAAACGGTATTCATTCATTCAAATTGATAGGATATATCATTCAACATCGCTAAAAACATAAATGATGAATATGCGAACAAACTCACAACGTCCAAGTTTACAAAATATCTACAAATAATAAGATAAAATTAAAGTGACTAGAATACTCATGTCTCTGGGTCTGCAAAGTCAATGCCCAAATCATTGATTGAATAGTCAATCTTTCAATAGGAACTAATGAACACCGCAACCTGACGAAAAATCAAACAACGCCGTACAAGACGACGAACATCAGAGTGTCACACTTAGACGGCGAAATCACGAAGAAAAATAAATAAATATATTTATATATTTAATTTTCTATTAAAAAAAAAACTTTAACTACTCCCTTCATTTTAAATATTTCCTTTTAATATTAAAAATATAAGATATAATTAACTATTGTTTTTCAAATGTGTGTGAAAATTACTCTAAACGTAGCAGGAGTTGGACACTCTTATCCACGCATCACTATGCAACAGCAAAAAAAGAGTGAAATGAAAGAATAGAAGGAGGGAAATGAGGGAGGGGTTAGGACTTCAGAGATAAACTAATTAAGAGACATATATACAAATGATACATTGTAGATGCAAAGAATATTGGCGAAGATGATTCAAATCCTTTTTAGCATAAAGTGTGTCATAAAGCGTGAATCCATGCTTAAAATTTGTTAAAAACTTTAATAATAATTGATGTTGCTCTCGTCTCGTAAGTAGAAGTACATGATATTACTTGTTTTCACATGTAACAATTAAAACGATAAGTACATGATATTACTTGTTTTTGTTCAATCAACACTAATTTAGTCATTATCTTAACCATAAGTATATTAAGGACGCTAAATTTCTCCTTAAATACGACGATGTTAGTCTTTGTCAAAACTTTGATGAATTATTAAGCATATATACCAGATATATTTTTTCACGAATAAAAATCATCTTTATTTCTTAAAAGAAATTAAAGTATATGTTACTATCATTTCTAAATTATATGATATTAGTTAAACATTTATATTTGAAAACTATAATGATAGACTCCTTCATTTCTTTAAAAAATTCGTACGATCTCAAAACTTTTTTTCTACCCTAAAGACCGCCCTACAAGAATCATAACTCAAATATAAATGGCATTGTCCTTTATGTTTGCGTGTTAGAGTGCAATATGGGTCGACATTGCTCTAGCTGCCTCCAACTAAGCCGAAAACACGGTAGTTTATTGAAGATGTACAAATGTACAATAGCAATTGAATCACGAATAAATCATCTTTTATCATTAATAATTTTTGTGTCATTATTGATGTCTAAATTAATATGCGTCAAACAAAATGATTAACCTTAAGTGGTTAACGAGTTTTACCAAATGACGAATGGTTGAGAAGAACTGAGATTCGATGTTTGTGTTCATGCAGCAGATTCATCTAATATATTGGATCAGTTTGGTTCTTCTTTGAGTTTTGCCAAATCAAGGTGCGCATTTGTGCATTTGGTTTGGTTTGCTAGCACTTGTGTGATTTGGAAGAGAAACGGTAGGCTATTTCGTGGAACTCAAAATTCTGCTATTCAACTTGCGGAGAAAATTAAACTTATTTCCTTATGGTGGTTTAAAGGCAAATACAATGCTTTCATGTATAGTTTTCATAATTGATGCCAAAACCTTTTTCTTCATGCGGGTGTTGGCTAACCTGGTTTTTTTGTGAACTTCTTTTGTATATTTTGGCTATTTTCACCGGCACACCTTGTGCTGGAAGGATAGTCTATTGGTAGTAATATATTTCATTTTGATTTCTTCAACAATAAAAAATTGACTAAATTTTACTTACATTTTGACTGAACTCCAAATCACTACTGCACTGAATAATTATCGAAAAATGATTTTTTTAATAGTTTTCTCTTTTGCTAAGAAATGGAATATTAGTACTTAGTGATAAAATAGAAAGGAAAAAAAATTATCGAAAAAAAAATGAAAAGGAAAATTGATAAATATATTGTACTTTCAAGCAATTTCGCAACATTAACTGAAAATGGAAAAGTCAAAACGTCGACCTATTTTAAAATCTAAAAAGCACCAATTAAATACACATGTCTTTACACTTTTTCCCCTTGATTTTAAATACTTGGACTACATATTTTTAGATAAAAATAACTAAGAAAACATGACTCAGTTCCCTTGATGATATATCTCTATTATTTAAGGCGTTGTAAAAATAAACAAAAGAATATATCGTTTTTGTACTTCACATGAAAATAATGGAATAATGAGTTTTGGAATCTATCATGCGTCGGTGACTTGACTTGGCCAGGATTCTTGTACTCTAGTGGACTTGGTAAGAGACTCCGTGGACGATTTCCATGCATTTGGCCATGTGTTGAACTTGCTTGGAAGTTACACTCGTTCTACTTTTTGTCTCTAAATGTGTATAGCTTTTGGAAGTAGTAGTGACCACTCTTTTGAAAGTAGTTGTGACTACTATGGTGGTTTTCTTTTCCAAATGTTTAGTTTGAATTGTTTTGGTATTTGAAAGGTTGATGTTTTGTTTTGGTTTTAAAAGTGTGCAGATTAAATGAAGTGTCTTGGAGCCATGAAGTTCAATGTTACAATGGACACTTCCTAGTTCCTAGTCTTTTCTAATGACATTAAAAATAATTATCTAAGGATGAGGTAACTCTTAAAAATATATATTTCCTCTTAGGAGGGGAGAGTTGTAGTGTTATTTCCTCTACGGAATATCCTTGTGGAGATATGTGTTATTGTTCAAGTTTTCCCTGACTTCCTATCATAGGACTTATATTCGCGTACGTCATTATATTTATGTCAAAGTTAAACCTCTAGACATGATACATACCTATACCAGACTAAGGTAAGGTCTTCACCGTCACTTGGGTGGTAGTCGGCAACATCCCGTTCAAAGTCATCTAAGGGCGACACACAAAATTCTACAGATAAAAGTAGTGGCTCACAATCTAAAAATAACATACATACATAAACACGTATTGTGAGAACACATGGCATGATAAATATTCAACATACAAAATAGAACGATGAACAATAAGCCTAAATGGAGACTCTACATAACATATCTCCTACTGAATTTCACATGCAACTATATGAGTGAAACACAACTCCAACTAAACATCACTTGCAGATGATTCTGGAATACAATCCACTCTACAAAGGGTCGTAGACAACTCCTATTAAAATGCGCAAATCCATTGTTTAACTTACGACATTGTCTAATGAAAAATATGCCTTAGCCTTAATAAAATTGGATTCACTATCATAAAGATCCAATGACGTTGCCGTGTATGATTCAAGATCACGAAAATGCTCAAACTTACAATTCTTTCACTTTGTATTACATGAAGATACAATTCTCCATCTTTGTCAATGCAAGCAGCTTACATATATTGTGTCATATGCACCATACTCATTCATATATATAGTCATAAACATCATAAACATCACATGTAACATTAGATATTCACAACCAAGCATAGAAGTTTTCAACAACGACGAACCATATATCCATTATGAAGTTTTCAACAATGTGAATCCATTGGCCAGCTCTGATCACATGAAACATATTGAAAATCGACTATATGCCTATTTATTTTTTGGTACCCTAAAATTGATATTTTCCGAAAACTAATTCATCATCAGATATTTTATTGTTTAAAAAGTATATATCAAATAAAAAGCATACTATAGAGTCTTTTGACTCTAGTCATTTTAGGATGGATGCCCCAGGTGGATTTAGGTTATGGTTGTTCTACAGGAATTTCAGGAGGGGAGAGTTGTAGTGTTATTTCCTCTGCGGAATATCCTTGTGGAGATATGTGTTATTGTTTGAGTTTTCCCTGACTTCCTGACATAGGACTTATGTCCGCGTACGTCATTATATTTATGTCAAAGTTAAACCTCTAGACATGATACATACCTATACCAGACTAAGGTAAGGTCTTCACCGTCACTTGGGTGGTAGTTGGCAACATCCCGTTCAAAGTCATCTAAGGGCGACGCCCACAGTTCTACAGATAAAAGTAGTGGTTCACAATCTAAAAATAACATACATACATAAACACGTATTGTGAGAACGCATGGCATGGTAAACATTCAACATACAAAATAGAACGATGAACAATAAGCCTAAATGGAGACTCTACATAACATATCTCCTACTGTATTTCACATGCAACTATATGAGTGAAACACAACTCCAACTAAACATCACTTGCAAATGATTCTGGAATACAATCCACTCCACAAAGGGTCGTAGACAACTCCTATTAAAATGCGCAAATTCATTTTTAACTTACGACGTTGTCTAATGAAAAATATGCCTTAGCCTTAATAAAATTGGATTCACTATCATAAAGATCCAATGACGTTGCCGTGTATGATTCAAGATCACGAAAATGCTCAAACTTACAATTCTTTCACTTTGTATTACATGAAGATACAATTCTCCATCTTTGTCAATGCAAGCAGCTTACATATATTGTGTCATATGCACCATACTCATTCATATATATAGTCATAAACATCATAAACATCACATGTAACATTAGATATTCACAACCAAGCATAGAAGTTTTCAACAACGACGAACCATATATCCATTATGAAGTTTTCAACAATGTGAATCCATTGGCCAACTCTGATCACATGAAACATATTGAAAATCGACTATATGCCTATTTATTTTTTGGTGCCCTAAAATCGATATTTTCCGAAAACTAATTCATCATCACATATTTTATTGTTTAAAAAGTATATATCAAATAAAAAGCATACTTTGAAACATTTTCAAAATCGCTAAAATTTTCCAATGATCTGATTACATATATAACCTTGCAAAGACGATTATAGACACATTAACAAAGCATATAAAGCGATATCACAAGGAAAATGGCACTCCTTTGTATTTTGCGGGGTGATTCGTTGGCATCAAAGAGGAAAAGGGAGGGGATTACCTCTCTCGATTGTCGGCGGGTTACATGTGGGTGGAGAGGATTCGTCGCAAACTTCGATATGGCACCAAGTTCTTGCAAATCGTTACGAAATGAGCTCAGTGGTGGCACGACTAGAGAGAGAAGGAAGAGAGATATTTTATTTTACTTTATCAGCCTTGTGTGGTAATCTTACTATATATAGTAAGTTGAGTTTTTGAATTAAATTGGATCCGACTCGCTTCAGTTTAAGACATACGTTGTTGACTAAGATCTACCTTACTTCTCTGACAATTTTAACCATCCCCCCATATTTTAAAACTATCTCGCCCCTCGAAAAAAAAACTACTCACACCTAAACTTTCGTTCTAAAAAAAATTCTCATTCTATAATCTCTAACAATGTAACGATTTAAAAACTTTAATCACAGACAATATATTCAATTTTCATTTGAATCCCAAAACTTGTCAAAATGCACATCATCAGGCCAAACACAAAGTATAGCGTAAAATATTTTCATAACCGATCATGTTTGCACAATCATTATATGATCATATTTAACATCTTTAGAGTGACCACAAAACAATTATGATTAGGTAAGAACATATAAAATTCATGTTCACATCAAATTTTAAGCCTAATGGACTAAAGATACTAAGACTAGTTAGGATAAAAGATCAGGGATGTTACATAACCTACTATCAAATTCAGGTTACAAAAAATTCTAAGCATAATGGCGAGGTCATTGCAATCTGTTAAAATTTCTTGGTACATCGAGCTTCATATGTTGTAGTTTGGCAGGAGGAAGGGATGGATGATGGTGGAAAGGAAGTGGAACCAGAGGGATGGATGATGGTGGAAAGGAAGTGGAACCAGAGGGAATGTGTATTTCAAGGGAGGCTAATTTGTATAGAATGTTATCAATTTTGGAGGCCGTGATATTTTAGCTTTCAGCAAGGGTAGATTGATTGGCAGTGAGTTTGCTAATGGCTTTTTCCATTTTATCGGTGGTGGCTTTCGAACGGGTAATTTTCGGATTAGCTCGATGAAAACATCAAAGTATTAGAAACTGAGTAAATTTGCTATAGTTGGAGAACTAGCAACCTCCTAAGAAGGAAAAATATAACGAGATTTTAAGTCTTGCTTGATTTCAAAATGTTGGAATTACGTTAGTATACTAGAAAATTCAAAGGTGTGGTTCTCCCATATATGGTGTGACATAATCTCTAAAATACTTTGGAGTTATGATCTTCTTTTGGAACTCTCATTTGGTCTCTCTTGCGTCTGACCCAAGTCTTTGTTTTTAAGTCCATGTCTTATCACATCTGCTTTCCATCAACATCATATTGTTTTGTTGATGTGTTTGACATGGGAAGCAAGAGAATCAGTTCTTGCAAAAACTATGCGGTTTTTTTGTCACGCCAAACCTCGTGAAGGGAAACTCTTGGGGACTCATTGAAGCACTTGGTTGAGCCAACAATCTCTCAATTCACTCTGCAATCTTAGAGTTTGATGCAAAAATCGGCTTGGATTGTACTAATAGTGTGTTTGGCAACCCAACATGTCACTACCACATGTTTTCTGAAACTTCAATTGTTAGTTTCAACCTGACGTGCGGTCACACGACAACTTTTTAAAACACATAACACAAAATAAGTCTCAAAGTAGAGATATCTTTGATTTCATTACTACTATTCTTGAGTGCCAGGATATACTAGATCCAGAATCAAAATATTTTGTTTATAAGGAGACGAGCAAACATTGTTGCCCATTCTCTGGCTACAGTAGCTAACATTTTGTAAAATTCATACTATATTCTAAATGAAATGACATGGGATTATTTAGCTAGAAAAAATCCTACTTATTCTCTATAAACTATTCACTTTAAACTAACACTCCTACTATCAAATGTGTAAAAATAACTTTATTTAACATCATTCCCCAAATGTGTCGAAATGCACATCATAAAGTCAAACTGAAAGCATGGCATAAAATATTTCCATAATCAATCATGTTTGCACAATAAACATAGAATCATATTTAGTATTCTTAGAGTAACCACACAACAATTATAATTAAGTTAGAACATATAAAATTCTTTTTCACAACAAATTCTAAGTCTAATGGACTAACAACACTAAGACTAGCTAGAGCTAATAATCATGGATGGTGGCATTGGCTTGAAACCTGGGAGTGCGCTCCTCCTCAATGTCTCAGGTCTGATTCTTCCTGTTGCCAATTTGGGTGAACTAATTCAGCTTCTTAAAAAAAAATTAGGGATGTTACACAACCCACTATCACAGCACCTGTTCAATTCAACTATTTTTCCAGCTTTTAAAAATTTCATGGTGAGGTCATTGCAATATGTTAAAATTTCATGGTACATTGACCTTCATGTGATGTGGTTTGGTAGGAGGAGGGGAGAGTTGGTGGTGGAAGGGGAAGCAGAACGATAGAATGGGTATGTCAAGGGAGGCTAACTTGTGGAGAATGTCGTCAATTTGGGAGGCCGTGAGATTTATGGTTTCGGCAAGGGTAAATCAATCGACTAGGAGATTGCTAATGGCTTCTTCCATTTCATCAGCAATGGTTTTCGAACGGGTAGTTTTTGGGTTAACTTGATGAAAACTTCAAAGTGTTAGGAACTGGGTAAATTTGCTATAGTTCAAGGACTGGCAACCTCCTAAGAAGGAAAAGATAATGAAATTTAAATTCTTGCTTGATTTCAAAATGCTGGAATTACTTCGGTTGATCAGGAAATACATACTACCTTATTTGCAGTAACAAAATTCAAGTAACTAAGATACGAATCTAACAATCCATTTTTTGTATCATGCGTTGAAAGCTAATAGAATTGGTTATTCACTATTTGATGCAACTTTCTCGATACTTCAATGGCGTGGCTCTCCCATATATGACATGACATAATCTCCAAAGTACCTTGGAGTCATTCTTTTGGGCCTTTCGTTTGGTATCTCTTGTGCCTAGCTCAACTCTTTTCTTCAGTCCATGTCCTATCATATTTCGATGGTTGCTTTTTTGGCCCCTATTTATTCTTTATCGTGAAAAATAACCTTCGAAAATTATCTCATGAAGCCTTTAAAAACACAAAATATCGTTCGAGAGTTATCTCTTGTACAATTTACGCATTTATGAGGGACAAAAGAGTAACCATCTCATATTTTATTCCCATCAACATTATATTGTTTTGTTGATGTGTTTGAGAGGGGAAGCAAGATAATTAATTCTTGCAAAAACTATGTGATTTTCTTATCAAGCCAAACCTCGTGAAGCGGAAGCATTGGGACTTCTTGAAGAACTTGGTTGAGCCAACAATCTTTTAGTTCACGGTATAATCTTTGAGTTTGATGCAAAAATCGACATGGATTGCACTAATAGCGTGTTTGGTAAGTGGTAACCTATCAAGTCACCGCCATCGTGTATTAGCCCTCTCTCACAATAGGTTAATTTCAACCGAACATACAATAAGTCTTTAAGTAAAGATCTCTTTGAATTTGAGACTATTATTCATAAGTGCTGAAATATATTAGATTCAAAATCAAACTATGATTTTGATTGTAATGAGACGAGCTAATGTTGTTGCCCATTCTCTTGCTCGAGTAGCTAACACTGTATGTATTTTAAATGAAATGACATAAGATTAATTAGCTAGGAAAAAATTGTACTTATTCTCTATAAACTATCCACTTTAAACTAACCGTCCTACTATCAAGTGTGTAAAAATCATTTCATTTAACATCATTCCCCAAACAAGTCTAATCCTATATTATCCTATATAAAATATAAAAGACAATCACCTCTAAATTAGTACATGACACGTCAAATAGAGTCAAAATCATTTCTCAAACAAGTACACCAACTCTATTGTTCTTTTAACCAAATTGTATATAGTTCCAACAGATAATGAAACCCCCCTGTAAGCTAATATAGTCTATAGAGATGATAATCATCAAAATATGAAGAAATAACATATCAATTATTTAATTTAACTTTAAAAAAAAAAAAGAGAGAGGAGTGAAGAAATATAGTACTTATTGTATATATAGTGCATGGAAATTACTATTTGGTATGGCGCGGAAGCTCGAAGAAGCATGCAGGACACCTTATCAAACCATTGGAATTGCAAGTCAAACAAGTCCTAAACCCACTCTTCTCAACAAAAACCCTATGACTTCCATAACATTCATCACAAACCACAAATCTCATTCCTCCACAAAAATCACAAGAATTTGGTAAAGTTTTCGGTAACCTTTCAATCATCTCCTGCAACTCACCGCTATCATAAATCTTCTTCAAATCATCAACACCACCGATATACTCACCTCCGATGAACACACATGGCAGAGGAACATTCCGACGACCGATGATTTCTTGAAGCTCTTCACGAAACCGTTCGTCGACGCAAACATCACGTTCATCGACTGCGGTTGAGAATCTTTTGAGGATGGATCGGACTGTGCGGCAGTCGTTGAATGTGCGGCGGATGACACGGAGGCTGGTGTAGTAGATGACGACGCCACCGTGGTCGAAGGTGGAGGGGACAGTGATGGTGGAGTGGATGGCCCGAGTGCTGACGGATCGGAGGAGCGAGGGTGAAAAGATGATACGGCGGAAGAATGATGGAGTTTTTGGTGAACCGGGTTCTGGTTCCGGTTCAGGTTGGAGGATTGTTCGGATATCTTTAAAGGAACGGAATGAACCGTAGGGACATGGAGAGGTTTTTGTTGTTAATGCTAGGGATGGGGTTCGAACTGGTTTATCACGTTTATCACCTCGTGATAAACCTAACCATGAAAACCACATTAGTGAAGAGATTAACCGAAGAAAAAAGATGAGAGGATTTTTTATTTGTTGAAGAAAAGTTTTGTTACTTTAGCATTGTAACGTGAAGTGAAGAGATTAATAGGAGTATTTGTGATTTTGTTTATGGGCTATCTTGGTAATAGACATCTTAATAATTACCATTTTTTGTAAAATAATAAAAAATTGTAAACCAATATCATGTTTTATATGTTTTTCTTGATTCTTCTTTTTAATTTTTTGGTTTAATATTTTTCCATTTATCACACCATTTTTGTACTTTCCATAGGTTATTCTATCCTATTTATGCAATGAATCTGTTCCTTTTTTTTCCTTCTACAGTGAGTATAATTCTATATTTTATTAATGGAAAAAAGTTTTGAACATATATCTAATTATGTATTACTATTATGAAAAGTCAAAGTTTTTTTGTGAGGTGGAAAAGTCAAAGATATATATCACTTTTTTAATTTTGTTTTAAAAGTAGATATACATTCTCAAGTTTTAAAAGTAGATATACATTCTTAAGTCATTGTTATAAATTATAATCTAACATTTTAAATTTATTCATTAAATAATGTATTTGGTCTATATTAAAGATTATGTACGTTGTTAGTTAAATAAATCTAAAATATAACCATTATTCTACTTTTTTTATTATATTAGTTCATAAAATATCTAATCAAGCTTTGAAGTTAATTTGGAGCGTATGTACTAATTGTTTTTACAAATGAATTTAGTCAAGTTACTCCAGTCTCCATGTAATTTTTTTTATTAGTTCATAAAATAGCTATGCAAACACCTATTTCACATGATTTTGTTGGATTCATATATGTAAACAAAAATATATTGACGGTACATATAAATTAATCTTTTAAACAATACTACCTATGTTTCATTTTATAAGAGAATATAATCAACTAAAATCATTGTATTTAACTTATAATATGGATCAAATACATTAACTTTTATTAATCCATATGTCTATTATAAAAAGGACTAGAGGATAGTATTTGATTAATTTAATTCTTTTTGATTTTGTCTGAGAAATGTCAACTAAATGGTAAAAGTTTATCTTTGTAATCTCATGAGACATGATTCAAATTTCACAACAATCGTAAAATGGTCATTAATATCATGATTATTAATAATAATTTCTTTTTCCTTTTCTAATTTTTTTTATTTCACTAATAATTAAAACATATTATTAATTACTCTTTCAAAAAATATAATATGAATTACTCATTTTTTCCTTACTATTTAACTACTTTTGTTTCTATCCAAAAAAATACATAATTTGTGAAACACCAAAACTCGGAGGCTAAGCAGCGAACATAACAACAACCAAAAACACAACACTGCCAAGAAAACTAAAGTTGAAGGGAGCTCTTGACAACCTGCAAAAGAAAAAAAAAAGTGAACTCACCCCATTGGGGCAGGCGACTATAGACTGGGCTCTGCTACCAGTGATAGGCCGACCTAGATATGCCCCACACATAACACTAATGGTTCTAACATAGGTTATATGCTCTGAAAACACTGGTGTAGGTATACATTATCTCAAGTAATGGCATAAAAAGATCAAACCCACAGATATTGGGGCTCTATAACTTTTTGTAACTTTTCAATCGTAATCTTGATTGCATAAAATAAAATAAATCATTTATATCACAACAATAAAAATAAAGTTTAAAAACAATAATAATTTAGGAAAGCAACTAAAACACTTGGAAGATCTCAAGAATAAAATTGTGGTTTAGAACAATGATTGAATTTTGAAATGATTTTGCAACGATATAAAAAGATTTAACTTTATACAACTTCTTGGCAACCTAGAGGTCTTAGGGGTCTTCCGACTCAACAACATATCGCCACAACATATATTCCACATGTTCCAAAAATCAACCATACCAAACATCACTAGTTCAAAATGTGCTAAATTACAATTAAAACTAATTACATTCCTAAAACCCTAAATAAACACTAATTAGATGTTATAGGTCATGCAATCACTTAAAACATTTTGTTGGTTATCAATAGAATATGGGCCACCTCTCACTCATAAAAGGTGAACTGTCGGGGTTTTACCAAAAAACCACTTCCAACTAGAGAACTTTACTCCCTTAATCAGCTACTCAAAGGTAGCTAGTTTTTCAGAGACGATGAGTTCATTTCAAAACTTTCAGATGATCCATGTAACACCCTGTTTTCCCAACTTTAAAATAACATAGATTAATCAGAGTTTTTCAACTTAAAAATAGAGTGTCACATTCAACTTTACAAAAATCCAACAAATATAAATATAGCTAATTGCTATTTATTAAAACTTCTGCTTTTATAAAAATTTAACAAACATGCAGCGGAAATAATTTCAACATCTTAAATAATTTTTGGCTCTAAAAGGCCACATCATCAACATCTTAAATAAATTCTCATAAAAATAGTTCAACATTGTTTAAAAGGAAATACGTAACAAGGAAACATGCAACAAAACAATCCCCATCCTGTTACGTATCAGAGCATCCTAGACGACACGGCGGAAATTACTCTCAACTGCACTATTCTTGGTCACCTGCTAGTTACTCATACGAAGAGCAACATTTCCAAGCAGAAGGGGTGAGATTTCACATTCTATAATAATAAGCATATAATTCTTTAAAAGAATTTAACAACATAAATAACAACAAATTTAACAATGTTAAACAACAATTATACAACATAGATGCTTCACATAATTACTCATTGATCAACTCATTAAATATAATGGCAACTTGACAACACGACAACAACATCGACTACTTATGCAACGACAACTTCATCAATTTGACAACTTAATATCAACGACATATGCAACAACAACTTCATCAACTTGACAACTTATATGCATTTGGTACCAATCAGGGCATAAACCCTCGTCGCTTTTGAGCATAAACATACGCCTAGGGCATGAGCCCTCGTCGCTATTTGAGCAAAAGCTCTCATCGTGTTAGAGTAATAACTCTCAAGGCCATCATCACTATCTTTTAGAGCAAAGCTCTCAGGGCCATCAGCCCTCTTCTTTAATGACTATGCATGGACTCATCAACCAATACTTTGACGACCAACAACTTCAACGACATCGACAAACAACTTACAACTTAAACAACATTGACAAACTACTTACAACTTTGAAGACATTGACGACAACTGTGGTAACGATAACGACAGCGACTTCACATCATAATTTCATATTCATCAATCATAAACAACGTCATATAACATCGTATTTAAACATCAACAATTAATCATATAACATCGTATTCAAACATCAACAATTCATCATGCATTTTTGTAAAAACATAATAAATTATACCTAACATATTTCCATGTCAAACCAAGGATACTAGAAAGATATCACAATTATCAACAACTTTCATATTTATATGAAAGACCAATTTAAAACAGAGACGTGTGAAAAAGACGCAAAAACATGAAACAGAGAATGTCGTCACCGTACATTTCGCTAAGACCTCCTTGGAGTATTTTCATCATAACTCCAAAACTAAAAGTCATTTTCACGTCAAACCAAAGCCACTGGAAAGCTAACAAAATTATCTAAAACTTTCATGTTTACATCTAAGGCCAATTCTGTACCGATCAATACCAATTTTCGTTTCAAAATTCGGGACAGAGATAAAAAAAATCAGAAAAAAAACATCTTATATTATGCAAACTTCACATTCATTCAAAATCATCACAATCAACAACAACATTTCAATATAATTTATACCCAATTCATAATATGATATTAACAACAACAATCATCAACAATCCATTTATCAACAAATTAACATACCCAAACATATCACTACAACTAGAGCACGAATTTCATCAATTAAATTGCAATTCAAAACCCCAACTTCTCTAACCATCAAAATAAAACAACAACAAACATGTAAACCCTATTTCAGAACCATATACTTATGATTAAAGAAGGTTAGTCCCACCCTTACCTTAGATTTACTCCTGAATTGGCAGCAACGTTCTTCTCTCCTAAGGCCTTCTCCATTTTTCTCAAAAACTCTTGTACGTGTTTATGTTTTCTAACTTTTCTATTCTCTACCTAATATAATAACCCTAATTTCTCTTACACCCCAAAACTACTCTTTTCCTCATAATCTTATTTATTTCTAAATTAAATATATCTCTCCCCCAGTTAATAATAATAATACACCAAATAACAAATATATCTCTACACAAAATAACAAATATATTTCTATACTAGATAACATATATATTTCCACACAAAATAACAAATATATTTCTACACCAGATAACATATATATTATACAAATAAATACCAACATATAACATAACAAAATATCACTTCATCAAAATAAATCGACTAAATTATAAAAAGACATCTAATCTCAAGAAAATAATAAATAATAAAAGTAGGGCGTTACAGGGTACATGTAGCCCCGTGTGATTTGCTATTTTTCATGAGTTAGGTTATAGGCGACATTTTATAATAGGGTTGGATTTAGTTTGGAAATCCATTGTTTGGACTGTAACGCCCTACTTTTATTATTTTATTGAGATTAGATGTTTTTTTTTATAATTTAGTCGATTTATTTTGCTGAAGTGATATTTTGTTATGTTATATGTTGATATTTATTTGTTTAATATATATGTTATCTGGTGTAGAAATATATTTGTTATTTTGTGTGGAAATATATATGTTATCTAGTACATAAATATATTTGTTATTTTGTGTGGAGATATATTTGTTATTTGGTGTATTATTATTATTATTATTAAGTGGTGGAGAGATATATTTAATTTAGAAATAAATAAGATTATGAGGAAAAGAGTAGTTTTGGGGTGTAAGAGAAATTAGAGTTATTATATTAGGTAGAGAATAGAAAAGTTAGAAAACAGAAACACGTACAAGAGTTTTGGAGAAAAATGGAGAAGACCTTAGGAGAGAAGAACGCTGCTGCTAATTTAGGAGTAAATCTAAGATAAGGGTGAGACTATCATTCAATAATTTTGAGTCTATGATTCTGAAATTTTCATTTAACATGTTGTAGGTTTAGTTTTTGAGAATTGGAGAATTAGAGTTAAGAGTGATAATTGATGATTTATGTTATGTTGTAGTCAATTTGTGGTTGGATTCATGATTATGAGTTCTGGTTGTTGATGATTATTGTTGTTAATGTCATATTATGAATTGGATATGAATTATGTTGAGTTGTTGTTGATGATTGTAATGATTTTGAATGAATGTGAAGTTTGAATAATATAAATTGCTTTTTCTGATTTTTTTTTATCTCTGTCCCAAAATTTGAAACAAAAACTGGTATTGATCGGTACAGAATTGGTCTTAGATGTAAACACAAAAGTTGTAGGTATGGATGTTAGTTTTCTAATGCCGTTTGTCTGACGTCAAAACGATTTATAGAACTTGAGTTATGGTCAAATTACTACACGTATGTCACAATGAATATGGACTTTTTGCACAACTTTTTCGAATTTGAAATGAAAACTGGTATTGATCGGTACAGAATTGGCCTTAGGTGTAAACATGAAAGTTTTAGATAATTTTGTTAACTTTTCAATGGTTTTGGTTTTACGTGAAACTGACTTTTACTTTTTGAGTTATGATGAAAATACTCCAAGGAGGTCTTAGCGAAATTGTACGGTGACAACATTCTCTGTTTTATGTTTTTGCGTCTTTTTCACACGTCTCTGTTTTAAATTGGTCTTTGGTATAAGTATGAAAGTTGTTGATAATTGTGATATCTTTCTAGTATCCTTGGTTTGACATGGAAATATGTTATGTATAATTTATTATGTTTTTACAAAGATGCATGATGAATTGTTGATGTTTGAATACGATGTTATATGATGAATTGTTGATGTTTGAATACGATGTTATAAGATGAATTGTTGACGTTTAAATATGATGTTATATGACGTTGTTTATGATTGATGAATATGAAATTATGATGTGAAGTCGTTGTCGTTACCACAATTGTCGTCAATGTCTTCAAAGTTGTAAGTAGTTTGTCAATGTTGTTTAAGTTGTAAGTTGTTTGTCGATATCGTTGAAGTTGTTGGTCGTTAAAGTATTGATTGATGAGTCCATGCATAGTCATTAAAGACGAGGGCTGATGGCCCTGAGAGCTTCGCTCTATAAGATGAGGGTTGATGGCCTTGAGAGTTATTACTCTAACACAATGAGGGTCTATGCCCTAGGAGCTTTTGCTCAATAGCGACGAGGGCTCATGCCCTAGGAGTATATTTATGCTCAAAAGCGACGAGGGCTTATGCCCTGATTGATACCACATGCATATAAGTTGTCAAGTTGATGAAGTTGTTGTTGCATATGTCGTTGATATTAAGTTGTCAAGTTGATGAAGTTGTCGTTGCATACGTAGTCGATGTTGTTGTCGTGTTGTCAAGTTGCCATTATATTTAATGAGTAATTATGCGAAGCATCTATGTTGTATAATTGTTGTTTAACATTGTTAAATTTGTTGTTATTTATGTTGTTAAATTCTTTTAAAGAATTATATGCTTATTATTATAGAATGTGAAATCTCACCCCTTCTGCTTGGAAATGTTGCTCTTCGTATGAGTAACTTGCAGATGACCAAGAATAGTGCAGTTGAGAGTAATCTCCGCCGTGTCGTCTAGGATGCTCTGATACGTAACGGGATGGGGATTATTTTGTTGCATGTTTCCTTGTTACGTATTTCCTTTTAAACAATGTTGAACTATTTTTATGAGAATCTATTTAAGATGTTGAAATTATTTCCGCTGCATGTTTGTTAAATTTTTATAAAAGCAAAATTTTTAATAAATAGCAATTTAGCTATATTTATATTTGTTGGATTTTTGTAAAGTTGAATGTGACACTCTGTTTTTTAAGTTGAAAAACTCTGATTAATCTATGTTATTTTAAAGTTGGGAAAACAGGGTGTTACATTCTCAACTTAACCATCTAAAGACATTGTACTAGACCGAGGGAACCATACTACAAGTACTAAAGAGATGGTTCACCGATTCCTTTGTCAAACCAAAAAAGATACAAGAAGTTCTACTCTGATCCGCTATCACCCTTCTTTTAAGGAGATTATCGTGAGTAGGAATCCTATCTCGAATACGATGCCAAGATAAGGTGACTGTCTTGAGAGGGGCCCAAAAATACAAGGGATTGGCAAGAATTAAGATTCGATATGGTCTAGGATCAACATGAACAAGACTACGGGAAGATAGAAGTTTGTAAGGCGATTTAAACAAAAAAGTTGGTAAGGAGATTATCCCTTCTAAACCCAGGATCAAGGGAGGTGTTAACCGCTGAAATAAGAGCTACAAGCTCCGCTAGCTAACCTTCTTCCCACATAAACAAATTCATCCACTACTTAAGTCCAACGCCCACTCTGACTCCATCATTGAGCCCAAATTCCCCACCAGGCTATCCTTATGCTAAAAAATCAAGTAAAGACGGGGGAACCGAGACTTAAGATTGGACGGACCCGCCTAGACATCATCCTAAAAAGAGGTATCAAGGCTATTTCCCACAAACTTCATGACACTATTAGAAAACCAATCAGAAGATGAATCACTCAAGGTACCCAACAAAGACATATCCTTCCACCAGGTGTAAGCCTTGCCAAAAACCTCACTTCTACCTCCAAGCATAGACAAAGGCCTACCATAACCATATTTGGCCGTTAACAAGTCCATCCAAGGACCATTCTCGTTCGAGATAATACATCACTGTCACTTGCTAAGAAGGGCCTGATTGGCTAACCTAAGATTCCTCACCCCAAGACCACCATCTCTTTTGGGTTTATAAACATCATCACAACTAACCCAGGGGATTTCCTTGCCACCTTTAGTACCACCACCATCTTTGTACTAGTACTTTTTGTTTTTTGTTAATGTTTTGAAAGCAAAAATACATTTGTTTGTCTTCTATTCTTGGCACGATATCTTATGTTGGAATATCATTTAATTTAAGCTTATTGGCCTTTCGAAAATAAAAAAGAAACATCATTTAATTTATTTATAATATGACAACAAAAGAGATATTTTCTATTGTTGTTGAAACACTTCATATGCATCCAGTGTAACGGGAAGATATCTCAGCTCATGATACTGATATGGATGAGAAACATGGCGAGGATCAACGAAGCAGTATTCCCGATATGTGTATTGTTGGTCCTTGGAGTGATGAAGTGATCAATATCGATTATTGTCAAGATCACACACAAGTGGAAAATGAGCAAGAATTGGAATTCGATAGGGAAAACTTGCAACTTGCTCATGGTATATATCAATATTTTTGTTGCATGCTCATACTGAGGCACAACAAGCTATGAAAATTCTAATTGAATCTTGGAATAACATGGCTAAAGATATTGAGATTGATCAATTTCAATTGGTGGTCCTAAGAAAGAAGACGATCAAGCTTAAGTAGCAACAAGTTAAGCCTAACAAATGGTTTAAGGTAGGTGCTTCCAACCGCTCGCTTCGCTAATCCTTTGTATGTTGTTGTACATTATGCTTTTAGGCAGTCCTTTCTCTTTTGATCTTTCTTTTGTTTTCTCGGAGGATTTTGACTTTAGTCTCCCATCTTTCTTTGTACTCTTTTCCTTTCTATTAATACATAACTAGGGTGATGCAGTTGGCAACCCCTCTGAAAATAAATGTTTGAAAGTTAAAATAATGTTTTTAATATATATTTTTTAGGCTTTGAAACAATATTGAAAATCTCTATTTTATCATTTATTATTTCGTCAATACTATATACAAATAGAATAGAAGATTTTGGGCTGACTTTTTCATTATTTCAATTATTTTAACAAAAAATTTGCTTTATTTATGTTATATTGTTGGTGTAATTAAAAAAGATAAAAATTTATATGATATTTTTTCTCAAAAAAAAGTTTATAATTATATTTGCTATATTGCTGTGTCATTGAAAAAAAATAAACATGGTTTGTTGTGTTTCTTATAATTTGAAAATCACAAACATATATACCTATAAATTTAATCAAAATCAAAATCTCATAAGAAACATCATTTAAAAACATTAGCACCATAAAAAGAGGAGAAAAATGCGCTAATAATGAAATAATAAGAGTGCAAAATTTGAAATAATAAGAGTGCAAAATTGTATATCACCTCTTGCTATAGTGAACAAAACTACGAGGTTATAGCTTTATCCGGAGAAATTAAAGTCAAGATGGCAACCATTCCTTACTAAGGCATCCATATGTAGGTCCAGTCTCTATTATTTTGATGTTATTTTTCGTGTATTGTCGTGATATCATTGATAATGAGACGATTTTTTGTTAGTAAAAAAAAAAAATTTACATTATTTGTCCGCCAAAGTAGGGAAAAAGATGTACTACATGAACAATGATTTGAGTTTTCTTTTTTAAGAAGCCAACAACTATAAATGAACAACAATTAAATTCTAGCTAGTATAAGGTGTTACATATGGAATTTAACAAGAGTCTCTAAAAAATGCCACCAACAACAAAATGAAAAAAGAAAATAATAACATATGAGTTTAAATTTGGAATTCCTTAGTTTATTGGGCATATATACAAACTTTTTTTAACAAGCAAAAATTGATTATATTAACACCAACTTAGAGTCCTTACTAACACAAGTTGTGCTAGAAAGAACCTCAAATTTACGATCAGCACGAAACAAAAAATAAAAGATACAAGACAACTTAGCCGATGTTCTTACAAACAAAAAGGTTCGACCACCACATATGAGAGTTTAAACTAAGATTGACATTATAAGCTTTCAACCACCATAGCGAATATAATTTGACTTTATCTAACATCTGGTGAGTTGTATTTTCCTTAGCCTTGAAAATTGTGTTGTTCTGCTCATCCCACATAACTCAAATACAACATAACCAAATAAGTTGCAAGAATGAACGACAAGCTTGCAATCCTCCAAAAGATTGAATAAACTGAACAAGATGATCTTGTAACAAATTCGGATCAGCTGAAGATATACAAATCCAAAATCTACCCATACACCACAAAGGGGCAAAAACAGGGCAAGTAAGGAACAAGTGATGAGTTGTTTCCAATCCACCGCAGCCAGTCACACAAAATTGAGAGTCATGAGAAATGATGTTACGCGTCATCAAATTATCCTTAGCCAGTAACCTGTTACGAAAAAACTTCCAAGCTAAAATAGAGACCTTCGAAAAAACCTGTTTGTACCAAATCAAGTTTGAAGTAGCTTCACACCATGAATGTCTTGAATAGTGAGCAAATTATACACACCCCTCATAGAGTAACCACCACAAAGGGCATATATACAAGCTTCATTGTAAATTTTCACCGAGACAATTGGTTCTCTCTAACCTTACAACCTAAAGGATGCGTGTCTCTCATATTTTAGACTTAATAGCAGTTTTGTCCCCCTAAGTATTAGGAAGTTGCGATTTTGTCCCCATAACAAAATAAAATACAATCCACCCCCCTAAATATTGCACATTTTGCAGTTTCGGCCCCCAGGTCAATTTTGACCAAATCAATGCTGATGTGGCCGCCACATGTGTAATTTTTTATTTTTTTAATTATTAAAAAAATAAGTAATTTTTTTAATTAAAACAATAATAAAAAATATTAAAAAATAAAAAAATACACACGTGGCATCCACATCAACATTGACTTGGTCAAAATTGACATGGGGCCAAATCTGCAAAAGGGATAACACTTAGGGGGTTGGATTGTATTTTATTTTGTTATGGGGCCAAAATCACAACTTCCTGATACTTAAGGGATCAAAACTGTTATTAAGCCCATATTTTATTTACTTTTAAAAAAAAAAATAACATCTTAAAAATTCATTTTCTTCATATTATTTTCAAAGTTGCACATTGTATACTTTTCTATAGTGATTATCAAACATATATAACAGTTTTTTTATACCAAAATTAAATATATTCTACTTAGAAATATTTCAATGAATCTCGGATAAGATCCATTTTAACCTTAAAAAGAAAGTGGTGCATTAGTGGATGTAAGTTATTTAAATTAAATATGACACATGGAATAAAATCAATTTTTGGGTTTGGTTTGTCTCTCCCAATTTTATGTGTTTTTGTTTTCCTTCAAATTTTTTTAAATAATTTTTTCACTTAAAAAAATGGAATAAAATCATTTTCAATAGCATATTTTATTTTTAAAAGAGATATTGTTTTAAAAAACAAAACAAAATTTAGAGCTATTGTTTTAAAATAGACATTAAGTTCAAATCACGGTTGAAAGAAGTATTCTCATTTATTGTATGACACACCTCAAATAGGTTTATATCTTTGGTTCTAACAAGTTTGAACACTACATCTTCACAGAAAAACATCAACACATTATGAACTGGTTTATATCTTTGGTATCTACTATCATAGGTTTTGTGAGACAGTTTGGGAGCCCTTATAAAAATCATAAGCTACCTTTAGCTTATTTATATAAGTTTTTCAATATAGATTATGGAAACGGCTTATAGTTTATACGAAAACAATTTAACTTCATTTTATCTTTTGTTATAGAAATAAGTGTTTATATGATAGGGTATACGAGTCTTGATTTACATGTCTTTCAACATCTATTTTTTATTGAATGTGAGACTTACCTCTAACTCACACTTGACACATCAACATTTTCTTCCCCAAACGTAAGACTCTACACAGCCTTGATCAAACATGAGGAATCACTTCCGCTTCCCCGCCAATTCGAACTATACGCTGATACCATTGTTGGGACTTCTTGGGGAGCCTAAAAGAGTGGTGTGGTCATCACATTAATCTAAGAACAATCACATAAGTGGGTTTGGACACGACATATGCACCTAAAACCGTAAGTTTTTAGGTATATGAGTTTTTTCACTTATATATTATTTAACATTTTATTTTTCTATCTAATATAAGCCTTCTAACTTACACTTGACACATAAACGACGAATTCGAAATTAAGAGAGCCAGCATGTTGCCACAATATTAGGATAAATTAAAATAATAAATGAGTAACCCTACATTTTTTATATCAAAGAATATGACAAGCAATCAATCCTATTCATCATTCAAATTCTATGGCTTTGGACGCCAGAAGCTCTTCCTACCAACAAGAAATTGATTTTGATAAGATGTCACAGACCAATGAAGTGAATTCAATATTGCACCCAACTTTCTAATTGCTTCCATTGAATCCTGAACCAAGAGATACCCATCTGGTCTCAATATGCGATCTATCTCCACAACCACATCTACAATGTCACATCTGAAAAACATTATTTGCCAACTGTGAGAATCATATAACTCAACACATATTCATGTTACATGCACATGCTAATTAACAAATACGTTCCAAACAATAAGATAAGAAATTTTGGCATAACATAGTAACCATAGTAAGTAAAAATATAATATTAGACATATATGAATGTTGTGTATCAAATGTTATGCATACCTTTGGTCAAAGTTTTTGAAGAGAAAGCTTGAATGAACAAGATCATATGTGCGAGGATAGGTACTCAAAGATTCACACCAATCATGATAAAGTCCTATTAATCCCCTGTCAAATATGACAGAAAGAGTGTCTGGCATATCAATTGGTACTACATTCATCACCCACAATGGTCGATCGATAAGAGCTGCAGCAAATCTGAAAAACAGCATAATTTGTATCAGTTCAAAAACCCCTTATGTTGATGTTGGATATTGACAGGCATAATGAAGTTATATATACTTTACCCTCCAAAACCAGCATTCATGTCCAATATATTTCGCACACTTGACCAATTTATAGGAGCTTCTAGATAAATGTCTGAAACTATTCTAGACCAATGTTTAGTATCTTTGTAGAACACGTCGCTGGCATCTGGTTCAGAAGATAAGCTAGGAGGTATACTGGTAAGCCTATTAGGCCAAGACATGGGCCAGCTCGCCGCGGCATCCATCGGAAGAGGAATAAGGCAACTGCTCAGTTTGGTATACCTTATAAACATAATCATGCAAAAAGTTCAATTTAGTATAGATAGCTAGAAATTAAATTAACAGCATTATATAAATAATGTTGTCATTAACATTGCTAGCAGCAACATTTTCTTTTGAGCAATGCATACATACTTAAATTCGATGTAAAATGTACTTTCCTACTCATAGTGATCATATATGAAAAATCCAAAACATCAACACAAATATATGAAAGCAAAAAGTTTGCTCAATTTCTTTCCTTTTATTGATGTTGGCAATGCAAAGATGTTAACATTTGGTGGAAACATAAAAATAACATAAACACAACCAAAATACTGGCATATACCATGAGATTTGTTTGCTTTCATTGTTTTTACATATAGGAGGTTTGTTCTGTTTGCGTTTCTCGTAGCAGGAGGATGAGGTAGGCTTCTGGTATATAACAAGTCCAATTCCAGATGAATCAAGAGTCTTAGCCACAACAGTCCAACACATTTCTTTTGTTATAGTCACCATGGCTGCAGAATATACCAGGACAATAACATTCATGATTAGAAAGAGAGACAAATTAATACAGGCATATAGATGCATGAAGGTGAAGAATGAGAGACAAACCATTCCATACTTTCTGATCTCTTTCATCATCGCGATAAACTGGTGTAGCTGACCATGCAAAGAAGCCACCAGGCCTAAGAATCCTATTGAGTTCGAATAACGGCTTCCCACCTTATGTAATGAACAAAATTCGTGAACAAAACTTCTTTTAAAAGATCATATAAATAGAATATGTAAGGCAATAATCATATATATGGTCAGTGACCGAGTTAATAACTTATTTGACATTTTCGGTCTCTTACATCAGTAACTATATGACAGTTTTTTTGTAAGTCAAGATACAACAAGACAAGAAATAAGTACCATCAGCATCCCAATGCACCCTACATCGTGCACAATGGATCAAATCAAATCCATTATCAGGAAATGTCAGCTTTTGTGTTCCAATGACAGAAAGAGTTGCTGGAATTCCTCGTTCCAAAGCAAATTGTATCTGAGCTTCATGCTCATCCTTTGGTGCAAATGACATAGTAATAACATTCCTGTCCAAAAGATAGCCTCCAAAGCTAGCAACTCCACAACCAGCATCAAGCACAACCCTGATATTCTTTCCCCATTGAATTTCTGGTAGTGTCTACCATAAAAAGAGAGGCATTCAGAAAATCATAAAACCTAAAAACTAGTTATATCAGTTTCACATGAAGATATATATACCTTTTCTATGAAATTGATATAATGGTTAACTCCTTCTTTGAATTGAGTACCACCTCCGGGAAATACAAGATATTCACCTGATTTCACCACCCAATTTTGCTCCTTCTTGTATTCAACAAGCTTTGGATGAGGTACATTATCATACCAAATCTAGAAACAATCGAGAACCATGAATACATTTTATATATGAAAGACATTAATTACGAAAATGCAAAGTAAACGTGCCAAGTGGTGTTAGAATCAACAAGCAAATCTCTACTTTCAATTACTCATGAACAGTTGATAAAATATGACCAAGAGCTATGTAGCACCGACACTTTAGATTAAAAGCATGGATGGTGTCCGATACATGTCAATGATACCCTGTGATCATATTAAATTATTTCATTTTTGCAAACTATTGTGTCTCGACTTGTCTAGTATTAGTGTTGTGTCCATTGTCCATGTCAGTGCTTCATATAGAGACTTAAACAGTCTTAACATTGGCATACCCTTACAATTAAGTGATCAACGTATCAAACATGTTTTTTCATTTCTAAAGACTAAACTCGTGCAAACATGGCAGAATAACAAAACATAGAAACCCGAAAGTTTCTTACCAAAGTATCAATCTCACCATGTCCCTGCTTTTAGGCCATGAAACCGGGACTTTATACCCTTTGGGAAGAGGTAACAAACAATGAGGAGTAGATTTAGGACAATGTCTTTCCCTATGCTCCATGTGCCTCCTTCTTTTCAAAGCCTTAATAGCCTTAAGATTATCCAAGCATGGTATATAATCTACCGCTAAAACACCTCTACAAAGCTTCCAATCCACCTTATTCAGATCAACAGAAACATTATTATCAAAAGCCTTTTCCCAATGGAGCAGTCCTCCTCCATGTTGCTTTTGTGGACGTTGTTCTTGATGATCTTTTGAATCTGTGAGTACTGGAGGCGCATCGTGGTCTAGTGGTTTTTCTTGATGATCTTTTGAATCTGTGAGTACTGGAGGCGCATCGTGGTCTAGTGGTTGTTCTTGATGATCTTTTGAATCTGCGAGTACCGGAGGATCATGGTGATCGAATGGTTGCTGCACTTTTACGTCGGGGTAAAAGGCAATTGGATTAGAGGCGGTGAAGTTGATGGTGGTGTTGGCAAAGAGGATGATTGTGACACAAATAAGCAAGGCAAAGAGGGTGAAAATGAATGGAAACTTTCTGTCTTTGTAGAAGGTTTCAACAAAATTTGTCATTCTTGATTTGATACAAATAGAGAAAGAAAGAGATGCTTGGCTTTTAGAATTACGGAAGAAGTTAGCATGCAGATCAAAGATTGTTTTATACCTTTATATAATTGTAATATTTGGATCTCACTGATCTCATATTTTCCAACACATACATATGTTTATGTAGTTAGGAAAGGGAGGTAGGAGGTTACGCTAATAGGAATTATTCAAGGCAATACATACATTTGATAAATTATATATTTGACAGCGTTCAATAAACTACTATTCTGCATGGCTGCCACTATGCTGGAAAATACTATATTTGATTGTTGGATATATATTGTGATCCATATATATTGTGATCATCTATAATTTAACTAAGTGATGAATCATTTCCTCTAAAAAAAAAAAACTATGTGATGAATCACCTTAACAAGTGTTGTACTACAATATATTACATTTTCCCCTAATTATAAGTTTGTTTTAGATTTTTTTTATCTCTACATATAATCTTCTATCCAAATTAATAAATACATTTTTTCAAGTCTTAAATATATTTCAATCCCTATAAAATATCTACTTTTTTGTTTTAGTCTCTATAAATTTTATCAATTTTTTATCCCAACATTTTATAAAAACATATATTTTACCATCATTACATTGGCCAGAGTGAAACTAAATTCAACTCCTTAAAGGACGAAGATAGAAAAAAAATAGTTAGAAGGATAACCCTCTACTAAAGACAGACAGTGAATCGGGTTTACTAATGTATTGGCAAAGTCAAAGTAACTTGATACTTTGCATTTTACGCTTAAAAAAAATAATAAACGCTTTCCAACCTTACCTTTAAATACATTTCATATGAATCAGCAATAAAAGGTATTACACACTCAATCGAATGAAGATTTAAAATGGTGAAAATTATCCATTTTTTGACGGAAATGAAGAGAGTAGAAAACAACGAGATTGCTAGAACCTTGACAGTAAGAAAAAGAACCATACTAGTAATGATTCCTTGGCAATTGCATCCGATCTCATCTTCCTTGGAAATGGTGACCGGAACCTTACACGATGAAGAAATCAAAAGCTCGCTAGACATTGCAATTCTTAAAAGAAAATGCATTCTCTATGGACATGTGTAAAACTGAACAACCGGACAAATTAAAATAAATACGAAAAGTATACTACCATCTTTCAAAAATTAAAATCATAATAATTGCAGATGTTATTCGAGGGCCGCTGTGTACAACGAATATCTCATCAAAAATTGCAAGCAACAAGGGAGGGAGATTTGATGGCGGTTTTTATCCACAAACTCCTAAGTTTGGATTGAACACACTCTTCCAGGAAATTCCAAGTTTGTACAATACAACCAAAATTAAAAGAGATAAAAAAGAATCCAATAGACCAAAATTAGTAAAGCCTTGCTGTACTATCTATGCCTTACTATGAGCACAAGATATTTCTCACTCCATTATCGCATTACCATTCTCCACATCAACCTCGCCCATTCCAGTATCTTCCTCTTCGCTGTCTTCATCGCTACTGACCTCATCATTATGTTCATCCTGAGTCGGAGTAATTTGAACGGGGCTATCAGTGCCGTCATCCTGAATCACAATGCATTGTCAAACCTCTTTTTCCTCAATAAAGACTTGCAATTCTACTCATATATCGACATAAAAGGATAGAAGAGAATCCAAAAGCAGATGGACAAAATTTGAACACAGATATATAGAAGATAAAGGATATAGAGAGGATGGCAACACTCACCGCTCTAATTGGCTTCACCAGCGTAAGCTTACCCTTGTGTTTTTCTATTGATTTTGTGCAACTAGCAATGGCATTTTCAAGAACCAATATTCCTTGCACCTGTCAAGATTGTAACAAAATATACAAATTACTTTCAATAGAAGAAGGGCTGCCTATAGGAATTTGAATGAAAATCTACAACCTCCCTTGTGTAGTGTTCTATTGGAAACCAAGTATGTCATGCTGTCCAACAATAGGAATATCTATAAGGTCAGTTTATTGACTTATCTGGAGACTAGAGGAGAAGTTGCACCGTAATACAATATACAACTAACAGCTTAAAAAAATTACAGAAAAGATTATAGTATGATATCGACATGAATTAAGTATGAATGGCTTAAACCAGGAAAAGTAACATAAAAATAAATTTTCAAGACTTGTTTAGGAGCGAATTTTTAGGACTGTTAAAAAAACTATGTAGAGCTGCACTGAACCAAGAAATGAACCAAACGTATCCTTTAAAAACTGAACATTTGAAACAGCTAACGAACCGAACTGAATTTATGACTACTCTCACTAAACTGAAAGGCTAATGACTACAATTCAGTTTAACATGTCAAACCCAATCAGTTCTCTTGCTCATTCTCACTATTCCATCTAGGACCCCATAATGGATGCTCTGCTCTCACTTGCTCGCTACAATTTGGTTCTTGAACCCACAACCATCATCATTCTCAAGGATAAGCTTTCCTAATCTATCCCTAATATAAACCTTAAAATGGTATTTAATAATGAGTTATGAAAGCTGGTCATTCCAGGTTGGCCACAAGACTTAAACATCATTGCTAGTCATTCCAAGTTATGAAGAATACTTATTGTAGTAAATCGGATTTGTCCTCAAGTGCAGGCACATTGAGATTCTCTTAATTATAGGCTTTGTTATCATCAGTAAGTTGGCAGCTTGGCGTCAGCCAAGCAAGTCTTCTCAGGAGCATTTCTAAGTTGGGGTAACTGTTAAGATCCTTGGTATTTATTGATCCTGCATAACTTGCTGATATAATTACTGTTACGCCATGTTCTAAATGACAAAATAAGGTAAGTCTAAGAGCTGAGTTGGCGTGTGAACTAGTTTTTCAACTCTTGAGCAAATAGTCTCGAATCTGTTTTTGTGATCCCAAATGACTTTAGAAAATGCAATATCATTATCATCAATCACCTTATTTACTTAGGTTTGAGTCTATGTATCCGTCTTTAAATAGGATTAGTGTGTAGTGTTTTTTATCAAGACAGTATTAATTCATTATCAATCATATCACACTAATAATAATATTTCTTCTCCTTATTTCATCTAAAATCTAGAACAACAACTGCTAACCTAGTTGTAAGATGAAAATGACCCCACAATCCAATCCAATCCAATAAACACAAACATCACAAGCAAATTCAAACATCTAAAAATCATATAATCTTGATAGCCTCAAAGGCCAATTGTGCAGTCAAATTCGTTCCAAAGTAATTATGAAATCGAACTTTAAGTTAATGATGCACCAACCTTGTCAAGGGTCTGAGTGGTAAGCACGTAAAGCGGGGGAGCAACAAGTTTAATTTCCACAGGGCAGTCATCATTTCCAGCAGCTTCAGCCTTCCGCATTGCCTCCTGCAAAACCGAATGATTGTAAAACATGATAAAACCCACATAACAAATAGACACTGAAAAGAAAAGTGGTGACTTTTTTTATCCAAAATATAGAAGAAAAAGGAAAAAGACAAACAGAAATGATCAAGACCTTAATGTGTATAATTCCATCAAATTGAAAACATTTCATTTCAATGTCCGCCCTGATTTTGAATGGCTGAGGGGTCATTCGTCTTCTGATGTTCATCACTAGAGAATTCTTCACTTCTTCAGACACAGCAGGTACCACCTTGGTCACCGCTTTCCCATCAGGACCAACTTCCTTGATTTCACGCATTAGTGGGCTCAAAACCATGTCAGGATCGGCCACAGCTATTTTGAACGCCTGCATACAATAAAGTTCATGATATAGGTTTGTTTGGATTGACTCTTTCAAGTTTATCTACCAGTGTAAACACTTGTGATACCATTTAGGAGATCTTTTAGAAAAAGTTTATGACATGTCCATAAATTGTTTCCAACTTATTTTCATAAAATCTCTAGGATAACTTATGAAAACAGCTTTATAGGTTATATGAGAAAATATTATCTTTACTTCATCTTGTTATAGAATTATCTTATAGCTTATATGAGAAAAATTTTAACTTCTTATTTCATCTTATGTTTTGGAAATAGAATATATATACATAACGCTTATGCCATTTATTCAAATAGGGCTTAACTACAAACAGGGATGGATCCAGAACTACGTTTATGGCGTGGCTAAAATAATAGTAGTGTCGACAAAATTTGTTCGATAAAATAAAAAGTTGTGTACTATTTCACCCAAAATAACACTTTTAAGAGTTTTATTTGGATCGGTCACAGCTAGTTTTATTGATCCAAGTTCATTTCTAACCCTAAAAATTGCTAATTAGAACAAAATGAGCCCTCATGTTCTTCTAACATTTCATTTTTATAGACATCCTTCGTATGTAAATCATTTGGGAAAATTTTGGTTTGGCTATAGCCACACTAAGCCATATAATGCATTCGCCCCTGACTACAAATAAAATGTCAAGGAACAGAGGTTTTAAATAGCGTTTGAGGTCGCGTAAAGATTTAAAAATGGAAACAATTGATAAAGTCTTTCATTTAAAAAAAAAAATGCTTTTTGATGTTTCAATGCTTTGAATACACAAATCCCAAGATAAAGTTTCCACTTCAAATTTCTTATTAAGTGCCCTTAGGGTACTTGTTACTCTCTCCCTTTTCACGGCATCAACTGTTTTTAGAACCTAGCAAGAAACCATCAAAGAGTGTTAAAAGAAGAAGATGTTACCTCAAATGCATGACCATATTTGCGATACAAAGGCCATCCAATGTGCATATAAAGATCCTACAGAAAACCATGATCAATTCAATTAACATAACAAAAACAGAATCAACAAAAGGTAAAAAAGGGTTTTTTCATAATTAGGGTTACCTCTAAATCAAGGTCCAAGGTTTCAGCAACATGGCGCATAATAGAGTGAACAAGTTTACTCTTATTATACCTTTCTTCACAAGTTTGAATATCTTCCTCAGAAACTCTACGTTTACTGAGATCAATATAACCTTTTTCCTTGTCAACACGAAGAACCATCACCGGTTCGGTTCGACCAACCTTGATGAGACTGCTAACACTACGAATACGACGGCGAGAAAGCTCGGAGAACAGAATCATACCCTCGATGTTGTTGTATTCAAGAAGGGACACGTAAGCACCCATGTCGGCGATGTTCTTGACCTGTATCATCACCGGCGTGTCTACCTCCGGGTACCTTGACTCGTACATGCGACATTCCAAATTCGGAGTCATCGTCGTGTCGTTAGGGTTTTTGATTTGTTTTGGTGAGTGAGTGGTTTAGTTAGTTTTCTCGAAGCTATATATATGTTTGTGTTAATCTGAAATATTTCAATTAACTATTATGCATGGCTACCCACTATGTTTATGTTGGAAAATACTTACATCTCAAATGCAAAGCCACTCAAAATAATAAAATAATAAAATAGACGAAATGATAATAATTATAAAAAAAAACACATAATAGTCGATGAATTGGGATTCGAACTCTTATCACTATATTCGACCTAACATGTAGTAGACTTATATCTAATTATATATATATATATACATATATATAGACGGAGTCAGGAATTAAATTTAGCAGGATCAAGTTTAAGAGTATATAGTAAAGGAAAAAAAATCAAATGCATAATCAGCCACGGATCCAGTGTGGGGGCAATGGGGTCAACTGACCCCACTTGCCTCCACCTGCTTGTTACATTTTTAACCTAAAATTTGATTTTTACGTGGTTTGACTCCACTTATATAATATTATTGTCTTCACATAGTTCATTCATAACATTATAAAAAATAAATTACAAAACTAAGAAAGATCTTAACGAGTGTTCTAAGAGCACTAGATAAGAAATTAAAAGAGATAATTTTTTATAAAAAGTTGTTGTAATTATTACATCAACAAAAATAACGCTTATATTTAAGAAATTTTTTCTTTTAAAAAATCTTTAACCAATTATCTTAGAGCATATCGTTAGCAAGGCCATAAAACTACTATTATATTATAATTGAAAAAGGTTTTGTGATTGACGTTGATGGTTGAAAAAATATCTTAAAAAAATCAACATTTTAATGCAATTATAAACATAACCTATATAATTTTTACACGCTTATACATTTATAAAGTTTAAAATAAATTTTTATGATATAACTTTGATCCCACTTGTTAAAATTCCTGGATCCATCACCGTGTATAATATATAAAAGAAATTTTAAAAAGTTATATATCCAAAGTTATTATGTATCCAAAATTATAATAAATTTTAAGGATCTAAGAAAGATTAGTACCTTGAGACTTTCCAAAGAATGATTAGACTAAGTCGGTTTTTGAATAGTAGAGAAAGAAAATATGAAGAAAGAAAAAACATTACAAAAACATAAGAGAAATAAATTCACAATATAATTACGAGCATTAAATCATTGGCTAATGGTGCTCCAACAACACTGATGTCAATGACTCAAATTTTGAGCAAAAGTGCAATGAGATATCGAAAATTCAGAATTTTGTTAAAAGGATTAGGGAGAAATTGCAGGCAAATCCTCGCCTTTTTTTTATTCTAGTTACAGATTAGACGAATTAAACTTAAAAATTTAAATGTTTAAGGTTCAATATATTGACTACAAAAAATCATTATACAATACTCTCTTTCCTCCTGGATTTTTTTTTATATATAAAAAAGGATTCATTCAATGTTACTTGGCAATCAAAAGCTATAACTGAAAAGGATTCATTATACATGGAAATGGTCTCGATATAACTGAAACCTTCAACAACGAAGGATCAAAAGCTAGACATTGCAATGCATAGAAAAAGCATGAATAGACATTGCAAATCTTATAAAAACGCATGAATCCTTTATAGATGGATACCGTGAGTATGTGGACAATCAAGAGTAAACTTAAAAAAATAACGTCAACAACTATCTTTCGTAAATTAAAATCATAAGAATTACAGACGTTATTCGGGTGCACTGTGTTCAACTAATATCTCATTATGAATTGCAGACAACAGGGGAAGGGCAGGAAGGGAGATATTGTCGCATTTTTCAAACGACGTAAACTCCTAAGTTTGGATTGAACACCCTCTTCAAGAAACTTCTAGTTTGTATAATACAACAAGCACAATCAAAGAGCCAAAAAAAAAAGAATCCAAAAGAGCAAAATCAGTAAAGCCTTGCTGTACTATCTATGCCTTTCTATGAGCACAAGGTATTTCTCACTCCGTTATCGCATTACCATTGTCCAGATCAACCTCGCCCATTCCAGTATCTTCTTCCTCTTCACTGTCATCATCGCCTTCAACCTCTTCATTCTGTTCGCGTAGCTTACGCATGTGCTCAAAAAGCAAATTATCATCACGCTCACTCACCTGAATCATAACTTATTGTCAAACATCTATCGACATAAAAAAGATAGCAGAGAATCCAAAAGCAGATGGACAAAATATGAACAGACATATATAGAAGATAAAGGATATAGAGATGATGGCAACACTCACCACTCTGACTTTCTCCTTCACAGAAAGTTTACCCTTGTGTTTTTCTATTGATTCAGTGCAACTAGCAATGGCATTTTCAAGAACCAGTATCCCTTGCTCCTGTCAAGATTGTAACAAAATACACAAATTACTTTCAATAGAAGAAGGGTCGCCTAAAGGACTTTGATGAAAATCTACAACCGACCCTGTGCAGTGTTCTACTGGAAACCATATATGTCACGCTGTCCAACAATAGTAATATCTATAAGGTCAGTTTATTGACTTGTCTAGAGGAGAAGAAGTCTCACCATATGACATCAACATGAATTGGAGTATAAATGGCATAAAGCAGGAAGTGACAAAATAAATAAATTACAGTACATGTTTTGGAGAAAATTATTTTAAGACTGTTAAAAATACTATTTAGAACTGCACTGAAGCAATAACTGAACCAGACCTATCCTTTAAAATGCGAACTTTGCTCAATAACCAAATTTGATTTATGTAAAGACATTTTATTAAACTGAAATGCTAATGGCTACAGTTCAGTTAACATCCAAACTCAATCTGTTTGCTTGCTAATTCTCACTATCCATATTGAACCCAAGAATCAATGGCTCAATCTGCTCTCGCTAGAATTCACTTCTTGAACCCAATCATCTTCATCGTTTCCAGGGTTAAGCTTTTCAAATTTATCACCAATTTAAACCTTAAAATGGAATTTAAAATGAGTTATGAAAGCTGGACATAAATGTTGGACATAAGACTTAAATAACATTGCTAGCTAGTGACTGAACCAAGTATTCAGAATACTTTTTGCAGCTGTAGTAAATCGGTCGAATTGCTTCTAAAAGTGAAGTGACAATCAGTTTCTCTTAATTATAAATGTTGTTATTATCATTGGTAAATTTGCAACTTGGCAGCAAGGCATACTGCCAAGCAAGTCTTCTTAAGAGAATTTCTTAGCTGTAGTAAGATCCTTAGTTTTCCTTGATGCTGCATAATTTGTCAATAAAATGACTGTTATGCCAGGTTCTAAATGACAAAATATGATTTTAGTTGTTTTTCTGCACAAAGCGTTCGAAAACAATTCAAGTCTAAGAGCTGAGTTGTGGTTGTAGGTGTTAATCTTGTGAAGTAGTTTTTCAACTCTTAGAGCAAATAGTCCCAAATCAGTTTTATGAGCGGTCCCAAATGACACTAGAAGCTGCTATATCATACCATTTATCAGTATCACCCTGTTCGTTTAGGTTTGAGACTATGTTTCCCTATAAATAGGGATTAGTGATTAGTCTTTTGTATTAAGACAGTATTAAATCATTGTCAATCATATCACGTCATAAAATATTCCTTCTTATTATATCTAAAACCTATAACTTTAACAAGAACATTTAAAAACAAGTTTTTGAATCATAGAAACAGATTTTGACCTGTTAAAACTTCAAAACCCGTTCAACATAAAAAACAGCTTGGTTCGTAGAGTAGCAGTTTCGCTGCTATCGAAGATGTTCAGTTCGCACACAGGAAAAGTTTGGATGAAACTGAACGGTTAGGTTTTTCGAGCCAGTTGGACTGAACCAAAGAACCGGTTTGCTTCAGTTCGGATTGAACCAGAAACTGTTTTATTTGGTTTTGCCTAACTTCGGCTCGCTTCAGGTTCAGTTTTCTTTCTGAATTGAACTTCAACCATGCCTTGTTTTTTAAGGTAGTCAACAGTAGAATGGCTTATATGGCAATCATAATAGATAAAAAAAGCTGCTGAGGTATTTGTACAGTGAAAATGGTCACACAATCCAATAAGAAAAAATAATAGCAAATTGATACGTCAAAAAAATCATAATCTTGATAACCTCAAAGGTCAAAAATTTGCAATCAATTCTGGTCAAAAGTAAATTATCAAATCAATGTTTATGTGAATATTGCACCAACCTTGTCAAGTGTCTGAGTGGTAAGCACATAAAGTGGGGGAGCAACAAGTTTAATTTTCACAGGGCAGTCATCATTTCCAGTAGCTTCAGCCTTCCGCATTGCCTCCTGCAAAACCAAATGATTATAAAACATGACAAAACCCACATAACAAAAAGAAAAGGGGTGACCTTTTTAATCCAAAATATATAAGAAAAAACAAAAGAGACAAACAAAAATGATTAAGACCTTAATGTGTAGAACTCCATCAAATTGAAAACATTTCATTTCAATATCCGCCCTAATTTTCATTGGCTGAGGAGTCATTCGTCTTCTAATATTATTCACCAGAGAATCCTTCAGTTCTTCAGATACAGCAGGTACCACCTTGGTCACTTCTTGCCCATCAGGACCAACTTCCTTGATTTCACGCGTGAGAGTGCTCAAAACCTTATCAGGATCGGCCACAACAATTTTGAATGCCTGCATATAATGAAGTTCAAGATTTAGAGGGGTCTATTTGGAATTATTCATTTGAGTTTATCTACCGGTATAAACTGTTTTCAGTTTATTTCCATAAAATATCAAGGACAACTTGTGAAAACAACTTATAGCTTATATGAAAATATATGATCTTCATTTCATCTTATGGGTTGGTTTGGCAAGACACTTTTTTGAGCTTATAGCTTATGTCCTATAAGCTCATTTGACTGGAAAAGACATGTTTGAGTTTGATAACTGACACATTCCAATGAGCATATAGCTTATTTTTAATAGCTTCAAGCGTTTTTAGATAAGCTCGTTCAAGTAGCTTATATATAGCTTATCATTTTTTATCCTAATTTTACCCATGTAATCATAATTGAAAAAATTAAATATATTCATTCAATATATCTTTTTTATGTCATTTCATATTTATAAGCTAGTTAAGCAGCTAATTTTACTAAACACTACAAACTCAATCCATTAGTTTATCCTCTATCAGCTATAAGCTAGCTTATCAGCTATCCTCTATAAGCTCATCCACTATAACCTAGCTTATCATTCATTCGCTATTTTTTACCAAACAAAGTCATATGTTATAGAATTATCTTATAGCTTATATGAAAATAAAATAAAGATTAACTTTATTTCATCTTATGTTATAGAAATAGCTTGTTCATAGGTGCTTATGGCGTCTATTCAAATAGGCCTAACTACAAATAAAAAATCAAGGAACCATCAAAGTGTCTAAAACAAAAAAAAATTACCTCAAAAGCATGACCATATTTGCGATACAAAGGCCAACCAATGTGCACATAAAGATCCTACAGAAAACCACAATCAATTCAATTAAAATAACAAAAACAAAATCAACCCAAAAAAAATTAAAATTAGGGTTTTTTTTTTCTTAATTAGGGTTACCTCTAAATCGAGGTCCAAGGTTTCAGCAACATGGCGCATAATAGAGTGAACAAGTTTACTCTTATTATACCTTTCTTCACAAGTTTGAATATCTTCTTCAGAAACCCTACGTTTACTAAGATCAATATAACCCTTTTCCTTATCAACACGAAGAACCATCACCGGTTCGATTCGACCAACCTTGATGAGACTGCTAACACTACGAATCCGACGACGTGAGAGCTCAGAGAACAGAATCATACCCTCGATGTTGTTGTATTCGAGAAGTGAAACGTATGCACCCATGTCGGCGATGTTCTTCACCTGAATCATCACAGCCATGTCCACTTCTGGGTACTTTGCTTCGTACATGCGACATTCCAGATTCGGAGCCATTGTTGAGAGGTTTTGATTGTGATTCTCTTGGTGAGTGAGGGTTTAAGTGTTGAAGAAGATGATAGATATATTGTGATAAACCAAATAGGTTTAGAGAGAGGAAATGTAATTCAGTTTTTATGTAAGTTTTTTATGGATGCATTTGATTTGTTAAAAGTAAAAAATAAAGGTTAAACATTTTTTTTGTCTTTTATCTTTATTTGAGAGTTTATATTGATCTTTTATTTAGTAAAAAAGACGTAGATAGATGCTTTAATTTTTCTAATTGTTACCACTTACCATATTATTCTTTTATTGCATTAAAGGCTAAATACTAATTGAACTTTACCAATTCTTTTATACATCAAAATTAGGATTCTTTGGAAATGATTTCTCCACAATTTCATCACCTCCAATTAGAGATTGCAACCAATCTTCTTTTTCATATGAGCTAACATGTCAAATTTACGAAGTTTTTCATCAGCTTCCTTTATGAAATCGTTGAACAATGGTGTAGAGGGTGGATCCAACATAAATTTACATAGATCTCGCATTTCAAAATCATGAATTCGCATATAAATGATAAACATGGTACAAATTAAACAATTTAAATGATTTCTGCACTTTTTTTAAACAAGGAACCAGTATGAACTCTGAAATAAAAGTAAGGGACCAAAAAGGTGTTTAAGCCAAAAATAAATGATTGGCTAGCACAATTTTAGTTTTTTGAACAAGATAGCACAATTTTAGTTGTAGTACATTTGATTTTAAACTCATTCTTGACAGATAAATCAGGGAGCAATGAATTTCATAAAGTTTGACATTCTCATTTTCATTAATTCACAAAACAATTTTTTGCCTCAAATATAAAGGGTCTAAAATACCGATTATGATCACATTTATAAACAACTTTTTTATTTTCAAATTCATTTAATCACTAATGTAACTAAATCATATTTATTGATTAATTGAACTACTTTATATTGATGAAGTTTTGATTTCTAGACAATCTTAAAAAAAATATAGTAGTTCAGATAGGAAATAATGTTTCCTATCTAAATACAACGACTAAAAAAATGTTTTACTTCTTTTTTAAGATTGACTAAAATGAATAGATTTCAAATGTTTAACTATTCATTATTTTATGGAAGAAGCTAAAATATCAATTAGGCGAAAATAAAAAATATTGCTTAACCATCGATTTTTTTTATAGATAAAAGTTGAAATGTCAATTTGGCCAAGAAGAATGAATTTTGATTCTTAACGATCTATTATTTTTATGGATAGAAGTTATAATGTCAATTAGACGCATATAACTTTGCTTAACCGTCCATTTTCTTCATGGATAGAAGCTTAGAATACCGTCAGACTAGAAGTAGAAATAAAGATAGAATGATAGCACCAAATAATTGGTGTTCTTGAGAAAACTCAACAAATGCTTGAATTTCATATTTTCTGCCCAACTTTTGTAATGTTGGAATCTTGATCAATATAGGGAGCAATTGCAGAATAAAATGTCACAATACTTGAATTGAATACTGAGTTTTAAAAAAAAGAATTAAACATCACGCTTATGCTAAAAAATAGCCAAAAATTCAAAGTTAATCAACGAACTTCAAGGAACCATAACTCATTGTATGATTCACATGCAGCTAATTGCCATAAGTCTTTCTTCATCTTAATCATCGAGATATCTGAGGAAGGAAGAACTCCACTACGGCTACCTCTTTTTGGTTTGCTCTCGATGGAAATTGAGTAAATAGGAAATTATTTGAAAAATCAACAAGGTATCTAACACCAAATAACTCGAAAGTGCCAACTCCCTTGTACAAAAATTTTGAATTGATGCCTGCCGAAGGGTGATTGGCATGAGGACAGTGTTTCTTGTTATTGAGTTACTCGATCTTAGTTTGAGTGTTTTGGAATCGACCAGAACACAAATGAAAAGAGTAATGTTGGCAACATTTTTATTTGAACACTCAATTTAATACTCTATTTAACAAAGTGATGAAACATACATTAATTTCATCTAATAAAAAATACATTAATTTCATATAACAAAAGAGCGAATGTTAGATCAACAAAGTAATGAAACATACATTAATTTCATCTAATAAAAAATACATTAATTTCATATAACAAAAGAGCGAAGGTTAAGGCGTGTTTAAAAATAACTGTTTGCACTTGGCAGCATTCATCCGAAACTTCACGAATCAAATACAAGTAAAAAATAAATCAATAAAGTTTAAATGACTTTTTTCTCTCAAGAAAATGTTGAGAAAGACTATCTTTTGGTTGAATTGTTTTTTTCATATAAATTTTCTTTTAATGCTCAAATATTATTTTCAAACTTAAATATACATAAATTCAAATGATCCAATATTATTTTGAAAATTTAAATATACATATATTAAAATAAAATTAAGTAAATAATTTACAAAAACTTATACACCAAACAATTTTTTGTTTTAAAATAGTCCTCAACATTTTGCAAAGGTTACATTAAGTTGTCCTCTTTAAAACGAAAGATCACATTAACACTATTAGAAGTAAGGAATCATATCAGAATGAAAAATGAAAGAGATATCAAATGAAAACTTTCCTAAAAAAAATATCAAACGAAAACTTGACATAAAAACAAGAAAATATATAAATTAGACATTTTTTTTATATGAATCCGTCTGAATTTTAAAACAAGTTTCACAAAAAATGTCGTAAACTAATTTTCCTTAATATTAAGAGATAGAAAAAAGTATGAGCAAAATTTCAAGCTTGTATTTTTATAATACAATACAACCACAATCAAAGAGACAAAAAAGAATGAGCAAAATTGGTAAAGCCTTGTTCACCAAAAAAAGAAAATTTGGTAAACTTGCTATACTATCTATGCCTTAGAATGATCACAAAATATTTTTCACTCCGTTATGGCATTACCATTGTCCAGATCAACCTCGCCCATTCCAGTATCTTCTTCCTCTTCACTGTCATCATCGCCTCCGACCTCTTCATTATCTTGTTGTATCTTATTCATGATATCAATAAGCAATTTATCGTCACGTTCACTCACCTGAATCACAATACATTGTCAAACATCTTTCCCCCCTCAATAAAGACACATATCAACATAAAAAGATAGAAGAGAATCCTTTGAACACATGTATATGTATCTATACCATTATATAAACAACTCCAAGGTTACTTTCTTGGACAAATTTAACCTTAACATTAAATTCTTTTACAAATTTAAATCTAAATCGTAATTATAGGGACCTCAAAACTAACTACTTATTTTGGTTGAACATTTTCAGTTACGAATTTTCCCTTACAGCGCTTGGTTTTTTTCTTCAAATTCTTATTTGAACATTATAAAACATAAATTAATTATTGAAGGTGAAATTTTAAATAAGATTGATATTATAAAAAACACAGACAAATAAAAAAAGCGGATGGACGGGCAGTGAGCCAGTGACATGTGTAGAAGATAAAGGATATAGAGAGGATGGCGACACTCACCACTTTGGGTTGCTCCTTCACAATAAGTTTACCCTTGTGCTTTTCTATTGATTCATTGCAACAATCAATGGCATTCTTGAGAACCAATATTCCTTGCTCCTGTCAAGATTGTAACAAAATACACAAATTATTTTCAATAGAAGAATGGTTGCCTATAGGACTTTGAATGCAAATCTACAACTGCCCCTGTAAAGTGTTATATTGGAAACCAAATATGTCATGCTGTCCAACAATAGTGATATCTATAAGGTCGGTTTATTGACTTATCTATAGAAGTCTCACTATAATACAGCTAATAATTAATAAAAATATCAGCAGAGATTATAGTATGACGTCAACATGAATTGAAGTATGAATGACTTAAAGCAGGAAAAGTAACAAAATAATAATTTTACAACACATGTTCAGGAGCAAGTTCTTCAAAGACTGTTAAAAAATCTATTTAGCACTGAATTGAATCAAAAACTGAACTGAACCTATCCTTTAGGTACTCAACTTTTAAAACAGCTCACTACCAAATAGGGTTTATGTTAAGACAATTCACAGAACTGAAATGCTAATGACTACAGTTGGGTTAACATCCAAAATCAATCTGTCTCTCATTCTCACTTGCTAACTACAATTCAGTTCACGAACCCAATCATCTCCATTGCTCCCAGGGTTAATCTTTTCAAGTTTATCCCCAATATAAACCTTAAAATGGTATTAAAAATGAGTGATTAAAGCAGGACATTAAGGTTGGCCACAAGACTTAAATATCATTGCTAGCTAGTGGATGTGGAGCAGCTGGTGGACAGGATTATCCTGTCTCCTGGAAATAATGTTTTGGTAAGAATCCTGGTTCTGCTTGTACCAATTACAAGTGGATAGCGCAACTTGTTCTCTCATGTGGCCAGTAGAGATCAGTGGGCTTGGCATGTGTGGGTCACTGTTATGTTTTGGCCTGGGTGGTTGCCTCTTGTTTGATGGTTTTCTCAGTACAGGGATGCCACTCTACTCTCAACCTTGTTTGGTTTCTATTTTGCTCGGTCGCTGACGGTCCCTTGGAGTTGCTGTTTTTTAGCTTTGTAGTTGTTACCTGCTGTTTTTCTTGTACTCCCATGTACTTTGGTTCTTGCCTTCTTTTTTTTTTGTGTATGTGTGTTCGTGCGTATATACAAAAAAAATTGCTAGCTAGTGATTGAACAAAGTATGTATTCAGAATACTTGTCAATCGGATTTGTTGTAAAAGTGCAGTCACAAGGATATACAGGTTGTTTTATTATCATTGGCAACTTGGCATCATGCCAAGCAAGTATTCTCAAAAGAATTTCTTAGTGCAAAAAGAAGATCGGTTATTTTGTGAAGATGACCAACTAGTCTTGTGTAGAAGTATGGCGACGCAAGGATAGAATTGAGATATTAAAATTTATGATAGGGTATTTTGTCCGAAAAATAGCTTTACCTTTTGACTCTTATTTTCTCTATCCTCTAAAAACAATCTATTTTTTGACAAGCTTACGATAATAACTTCTCATTCGAAGCTGTTTTATGCATTTTTTTAAATACCAATAGATGCAATACTCTTAAAAGTGACTATTAATTTTTTTGCATCCAATTCAGCACAAAAGATAATCGTCAAATCAAAGTTTATGTGAATACTGCACCAACCTTGTCAAGAGTATGAGTGGTAAGCACATAAAGTGGGGGCGCAACAAGTTTAATATTCACAGGGCAGTCATCATTTCCAGCAGCTTCAGCCTTCCGCATTGCCTCCTGCAAAGCCAGATGATTATAAAACATGATAATACTTTAGAAGATAAACCACATCCAATAACCCAAACTAAAATAACAATCACATAATAGAAACGGTTAAAGACCTTAATGTGGAGAACTCCATCAAATTGAAAACATTTCATTTCAATATCCGCCCTGAGTTTCAATGGCTGGGGAGTCATTCGTCTCCTAATGTTCATCAGTAGAGATTCCTTCACTTCTTCAGACACAGCAGGTACCGCCTTAGTCACTTCTTGCCCATCAGGACCAACTTCCTTGATTTCACGCGTGAGTGCGCTCAAAACCGCATCAGGATCAGCCAAAACCCTTTTGAACGCCTGTACACAATAAAGTCTATGATATAGGGGTCTGTTTGGATTGACTCATTTGAGTTTATCTATCAGTATAAACACTAGTGATCCCGTTCAGGAGATCTTTTACAATCCCTTAAGATATGTCGACAACCTGTTTCTGGCTCATTTTCATACACACTCCAAGATAACTTATGAAAACAGCTTATAGCTTATATGAAAAAAAAAAATTAACTTCAGGTCTATTTGGCCAGAAACACTTCTTGAGCATATAGCTTATGTCTTATAAGCTCATTTGACTAGAAAAGATCTGTTTCGTAGCGGTCACTTTTTCATGAGCTAATAGCGTTTTTTTATAAGCTAATTAAAGTACCTTATAGCTTACCATTTTTTAACTAAATTTTACCCCGGTAATTTAAATCGAAAAGAATTACATTTTAATTTAAATATATCTTTTTTTATGTCATTTCATATTTATAAGCTGGTTCAACTGCTGATTTTACCAAACACTACAAATTCAATTAGCTAGCTTATCCGTTGATAAGCTATAAGTTAGCTTAGCTTATCAGCCATCAGCTAGAAGCTCATCGGCAATAAGTCAGCTTATCAACTATTCACTATTTTTTTTTTTTTACCAAAAAGAGCCTTCATTTCATCTTATGTTATAGAAATAGCTTATACATAAGTGCTTATACTGCTTATTCAAATAGGGCCTAATTACAGATAAAAATTGTTACCTCAAATGCATGACCATATTTGCGATACAAAGGCCATCCAATGTGAACATAAAGATCCTACAGATAACAACAATTAATTCAATTAATATAACCAAAACACTATCAACGAAAATTAGGAATTTTTGATTAGGATTACCTCTAAATCGAGGTTCAAGGTTTCAGCAACATGACGCATAATAGAATGAACGAGCTTACTCTTATTATACCGTTCTTCACAAGCTTGAATATCTTCTTCGGAAACCCTACGTTTACTGAGATCAATGTAACCCTTTTCCTTATCAACACGAAGAACCATCACCGGTTCGATTCGACCAACCTTGATGAGACTGCTAACACTACGAATCCGACGACGTGAGAGCTCAGAGAACAGAATCATACCCTCGATGTTGTTGTATTCAAGAAGTGAAACGTATGCACCCATGTCGGCGATGTTCTTCACCTGAATCATCACAGCCATGTCCACTTCTGGGTATCTTGCTTCATACATGCGACATTCCAAATTTGGAGCCATTGCAGAAAATGAGTTGTGTTTAGCTTTGTGAATTCTCTCTCTGTGTTTGGGTGATGAATGAATGAATGGAAATGTGAAATTTGGGAACGAGGGTTTGGATTGTTTTGTGAAAGTGGCGAAGGAGAGGAAGGAATTCTTCTCTCTACCAACACATTTTACTCATTCCCAAATGAAATTGCTAACATGGATATCCGTGAGTTAACTCATGCGCTGTTGGACGATGGCGTGAGCTAAGTCACGCACCTTTGGTTGATGCATAAATAATATTTTTTTTGGACGGTTCTTGATTTTTCTTAATTGATTTTTTACACCTTTTTTACATGTTATATTATTGCATTTAGTGCAGTTAAAACTTATGTTATCTTAAACCTCCTATAAATACCTTTTCAACCTTTACCATTTCTTACACCATCACATTCTCTTCTCCTCACTTTCCTCTTCTTCCTTCTACAACAACAATGATGTTTTCCCATCCTTGGTCTTTCATAGAAATAGGCATCTTTGAAAATTTCAAAAGGTTGCTTTGAACTTAAGATGATTGGTGAGTAGCCTTCTTAGAGTAACGAGAAGTAGATTTAGTTTTACCCCCAAAATATTGGTTTTCTTGTGGTTTTATTTTTGTCCTAGATTTAGTTTTACTCCATTGTAAATGTATCAATTATATTAATAAAATGAGATTTTATGTCTATTATTTTTGTTCCTTTATTTTTGTTTATATTTGCATTTATTTTATGATTGCGTATTGAATAAATAAATTCGAATAAAGACTAATTAAACTCGGCGTGAATTCGAATAAAAATTGCGTATTGAATAAATTGAATAAATAAATCTGAATAAAGACCGCATACATTCTACATTACATTACATTACATTCTCCTTAAATATATTTGGTATCATCATGATGTTGGATTTAAGTTTAATTGTTGAAAGTTTACATAAAATGTCGGCATTGAAGTGTCGTATATTTAGCGTAGTGATTTACAACGCCCTCTAAAAAGTCAAAAGAATGAAGAGAACAATACATATATTATACAAAATCAACTATATAAATTCTCATATCGAATTCCCTCATATAAGATGAATAGTAACAAAAAGAAATGTGTTAGAAAAAGTATTGATATTTGGCTTTGTAAAACCATCTCAAAATGGCCACCGTTCCCCAATTCAACTACAATGTCTTAAGCTTGTGTTGGAATAAAATAATATATAAATTAAAAAGAACACATACTTTTTCGATTGTGATTGGTTATTGTGAATTTAATAGGACTCGTTTTTTAATTTTGGTGGCGACGGTGGATGGTTAGCAGTGGCCGGAGGTGGCTAGGCAAAGAGAGATAAGAGAAAAAGAGAGAATGGAGGGTCGGGTGAGAAAGAACACCTAAACCTTTTTTTTCAGCTAGCACTCCAAATAGAGTTTTTTTTGATTTTTTTTGACATGTGGATGGATATATAAGAGAGGTATGCCACATATGTGTGTGAGTGTGTCAATGTATCATTACTCTTTAGAAAATATAGTTGAATTGTTTAAATAATTGAGATGTGTGAAATAATTTAATATATTAAGTGAGGTCCATTTATATATACCATCAAATTGAATGGTATGGATGTGGGTGCTTTGAGGATTTAAAGACTTTCCAAAGAGTAACTAAAATAACAACTCTTAACAACCACTAATAAACTTAACTACTGACTAACAAACTTCCAATAACTAACTCTTAATGCTCTAACTATTCTAAGCAAACTTGTTTTTTTGACATCTAAGCTATAATAAGTTTATGGCCACTTTGGTAAGAAATTGTTGATGTTGTGGTGGAGGAGCATACATGTTTGGATGTTATTTTTTTCCTAAATAAATCTGCAGGGCCTAGACTATTTACAATTTGTCGAGAGAGTGGTTAGCTGTTTTGTTTAGGCATTTTGTCTTCCGTTGTGTGGTCAAGTTTTGTCTTTTAGAACATTGCATAGAGATGCAAAATTCTGCATGGGTGGTGCTTAAAATTTTGTTGGCTTTGTTTTGGTTCTTGAAGAGTGGCTTATTTTGACTTAATTTGGAGTGGTATTATTGGAGCTAGCAGTGTGGTAAGCAGTTGGAAAGTATGAATATTATGTTGAAGATGGAAGATCATACTGCATAAATTTGCAGGTTGTGAGGTAATTTTTATAGTAGGGATCGCATGATGACAACTTTTCTTGAGATATTGGTTTGTTTTGATTTTGGTGGATATGAATGTGGGTGAATGCTTCATGTACTTAGCAGTTGCAATGTGTTCATATCGTTTTGGATGTTATCATTTCTTTGTTGTTTTTTCTTTCTGGTATGTTAGCTATGCTAAACTTTGTTGTTAGCTCCTAACTGTACTATTATTTTCTTGCGCATCTTGTGCGTAATACTTTTTTTTGGTAACATCTTGTGCTTAATACAAGTTCATTTTACCTATATGTAAAACAAAAGGAATTAGCATGAGCAGATCCCTTAATAAATGTAATACCTCATGATGATTTGGTCATTTTATGTTTCTCTGCTTAGGTTGCAAACTAAGGCATGCATGCACCAAACAATGTTGCTACAAAGACTAAATAAGACCGAATAGAAAAGAAAACTAACATATAAGACTAAATAAAAGGCTACAAAAAAGTCATTGGGCATTAAGGATCAAGGTGGACAATAATTGTGTGAATTTCATGCCAGTATTACATGAAAACAACATAGTCACATTAGGTTTTAAGGAGTTTATGCATGACTTTTCTTTACCCTAGGCGAATTATGGTCCTAAGTTTGAGATAGTGGAAGACCAAAATGTTTGTTTTGACATAAGACAATAAACCTCGTGAGTCGTGACACTAGAGATCTTGAAGTGAAGAATTATAAAACTATATCATCCATGAAAATCAAAATGTCGAATTCCTTCTCAACAATCTATCTTTTTCATGTTAGGATAAAAGGAAACAAACATAAAGATAAAACTAAAATCCATAATGCTTTCTCATTAAAAAAAAAAATGTTTGTTGCGTGTGGATTTTGCTAACGGTAAAATATGATTTCCATAATTTTTGAATCTGTAAATCGTTCTACCCATTTATTATTGATGAACAATAATAAAAACGTATCCATAAGATAGAGTTGTGCAAGTAAAAAAGAGAAATATATAGAAACAAATTTTAATAGTTTAGAGTGACGATATGCTTATAAATGCGATCGTTTAGGAAATTGAAACTATTTTTCCTTATTATTTTTGCTTTAGTTTCCCTAAATAAATTATATTTTACTTCCCGTCCCATTAAATATTTTTGTTTTGCTTTTCGATCCCTCGACGTGATAGTCGTCTAATGTTGATCTGACATGTAGTGCCAAATGTTAGTGTCAATCAGACCATCAACGCCAGATGTCATTGTCATTTAATGTTGATCTGATATGTAGTGCCACATGTAAGTGAAAAAAATATGTCTTTCTATAAAGTTCTCATTGAATTTATGAGTATTGAGTTGGGTGACATAAGTTTATTTAATCAACAATGCTATTTGGCTCGACAACTTTTTCGTGGGAAACACACGAATCTATTAATTAGCCAATCGAATAATGCTAATAATAAAAAGTTAAAGTGATGTCTGGAAAACGCGGTGCATGTGGAATAAACCAACAGTGGTGAGGTATTTGTCCACTTTAATCTCGTACTACAAAACAATTTTCTTAATTAATATGTCTCCTTGTTTCGGTTTGATGTAGTTTAGTTTGGTTTATAAAATCAAAACCGCAAACCTAACCAAACCATGCGGTTGAGTAAAAAAATGGTCTGAATACGTCCAAACCAAATGCAATTTTTTGCAGTTTCGGTTTGGTTTGGTTCAAGATTAAATATTAAGTGGACCTATTAATCCATCTTCCAATCTTTAGTCAATACCCTTACCTTGTCTTATATATACATGTGTATGCTCCAAGAAGAAATTCATTCCGACTACCGAGAGAATTGGTTAGTGGTGCAGCTTGATCCATTGCATTTTTTTAATCAAGTAAATCACACTTGAGGGATTGAGTATGAGGGGATCCTTTATTCTGATCATCTTTCTTGAGTGTATTTACTTGATTAAAGAAATTTATTGGATCATCAAATATTCTTCTACCAATTTATTTGTTGTTCAGATATTGTATGTAATTGTTGTTTAGTCGATTTGATTGTATTTGCACATATATCTGATGGATCCTGTTTTTCTATTTTTTGTTTTTAATTTTGGTCATATGGTTATATTTGATAATTGTTTGATCGCTACTATCGCACGGTTTTATTAGAATCTCATGTATGTGCTTTTCGTTGCTTTACTTGTCAAGGATACACTAATAATGTTTGATTCATTGGTTCCACTTGATCAAATGGTTTAGGGTTTGCCTTTGCCACGGATTTTTTTCCGCTTGTTTTTTAAAGCATGGCTTTTCTTCTCGTTGATTGTGAATTATTATCATATTCTGGTACTGTGTTTAGCCTTGTATTTTTATAGTTTACGTGATGTACATATTTGTTGTGACGTCGACGATTCTAGCTCTTTTGCTAGTGATAGTGTGACTGGTAAGGTTTTTGATGTCGATGTTGTGGTTAAAGAGGTTTTCTATTTCATTCCTCTAAGACTAAATAAATGGCTGCAAAAGAGTCATTGCAAGTGTCACCAACAAGGGCATTGAGGATCAAGGTGGGTAGTAGTTGTGTGAATTTCATGGTAGTATTATATGAAAACAACATAATCACAAGGAATTTATGCATACTTTTTGTTTACCCTAGGCGAATTATAGTACTAAGTTTGAGACAGTGGAGGACCAAAATGTTTGTTTTGACATAAGACAATAAACCTCGTGAGTCGTGATACTAGAGGTCCTGAAGTGATCAGTTATAAAACTATATCGTCCATAAAAATTAAAATGCCGAGTCCCTTCTAAACAATTTAAATTCTTCGTTTTAGGATAAAAGGAAACAAACATAAAGATAAAACTAAAATCCAGAATGGTTTCTCGTTAAACAAAATGTTTGTGACGTGTAGATTTTGCCAAGGGTGAAATATGATTTCCATAACTTTTCGAATTTGTAAATCGTTCTACCCATTTATTACCGATGAACTATAATAAAAGCGTATAAATTGTAATAGTTTAGAGTGATGATATGCTTATAAATGCAATCGTTGAAGTTGGAAATCGAAACTATTTTTTCTTTTCTTTTTTTACTTTAGTTTCCCTAAATAAATAATATGTTACTCCTCGTCCCACTAAATATTTTTGTTTTGCGTTTCGATCCTACCACGAGGTAGTCATCTAACGTTGATGTAGTGCCATATGCTAGTGTCAATGTGACCATCAATACCAGATATGTCATTGTTATCTAATATTGGTCTGACATGTAGTGCCACATGTAAGTAAAAAATACGCCTTTTTATAAAGTTCTCATTAAATTTTTATGAGTATTAAGTTGGATGACTTAAGTTTAATTAATATGTCTCCTTGTTGCGGTTTAAGACTTAAATATGTGTCTATACAAGTTCATTTTACCTCAGTAAAAAAAAAAGGAATTAGCATAAGCAGATCCCTTAATGAATGTAATACCTCACGATGATTTTGCCTTTTTATGTTTTTCTGCTTAGGTTGCAAACTAAGGTATGCATGCACCAAACAATGTTGCTACAAAGACGAAACAAGACCAAATAAAAAATAAAACCAAAATTACCCTATAACATAGCATAACTAACATATAAGACTAAATAAAAGGTGGCAAAAAAGTCAATGTAAGTGTCACTATCAGGGGCATTGAGGATCAAAGTGGGCAATAATTATGTGAATTTCATGGTAGTATTACATGTTTTGTCAAAAAAAAAATGGTAGTATTACATGAAAACAACGATCACATAAGGTTTTAAGGAATTTTCGCATGCTTTTCTCTAGCCTAGGTGAATTATTGTACTAAGTCTGAGATAGTGGAAGACCAAAATGTTTTTTTTTTGACATAAGACAATAAATCTCGTGAGTCATGACACTAGAGATCTTGAAGTGATGAATTATATAACTATATCATCCATAAAAATCAAAATGTTGAATTCCTTCTCAACAATCTATCTTCTTCATGTTAGGATAAAAGGAAACAAAACATAAAGATAAAACTAAAATCCAAAATGCTTTCTCATTAAAAGAAAAATGCTTGTTGCGTGTGGATTTTGCTAACGGTAAAATATGATTTCCATAATTTTAGAATCTGTAAATCGCTCTACCCATTTATTATTGATGAACTATAATAAAAGCGTATTCATAAGATAGAGTTGTGCAAGTAAAAAAGAGAAATATATAGAAATAGATTTTAATAGTTTAAAGCGATAATATGCTTATAAATGCGATCGTTGAAGTAGGAAATCGAAACTATTTTTCCTTATTATTTTTGCTTTAGTTTTCCTAAATAAATTATATTTTACTTCCCGTCCCACTAAATATTTTTGTTTTGCTTTTCGATCCATCCACTTGATAGTCATCTAATGTTGATCTGACATGTAGTGCCACATGTTAGTGTCAATGTGACCATCAATGCCAAATGTCATTGTCATAATGTTGATATGATATGTAATGCCACATGTAAGTGAAAAATATGTCAGCTAAGAAGAATGGCCACATTGTGGCAATTCCACCTAGAAGGTAATGTGTTACTCCTACAACACGCACATGAACAATGCTCAAGGCTCTAGGCTGAGTAGTTGAAGTTTCTATAAAATTTTCATTGAATTTCTATGAGTATTGAGTTTGGTGACATAAGTTTAATTAATCAACGATGCTATTTGGCTCGACAACTTTTTCGTGGGCAACACGTGAATCTATTAATTAGCCAATCAAATAATGCTAACAATAAAAAGTCAAAGCGATGGCCGGAAAACACGATGCATGTGGAATAAACCAACGGTGGCGAGGCATTCGTCCACTCTCGTCTCGTACTACTAAGCAATTTTCATAATTAATATGTCTCCTTGTTGCGGTTTAGTTCGGCTGATAAAATCAAAACCGCAAACCTAACCAAATCATGCAGTTGAATAAATTTTGTTGTAATAGATCCAAACCAAATGCAATTTTTTGCGGTTTCGGCTAGGATTGGTTCAGTTTGCAGTTTTTCTATTGGATTGGTTCAATTTTGAACACCGTGATTTGCATTGTGATTTGTTTCTATTTTAATTTAATGATGTTTGATTTAAATTAAAATTTTAAATATCTATTCTCTAAGATTAAGATTAAAAATGAAGTGGACCTATTAATCCATCTTGCATTCTTGAGTCAAAACCCTAACCTTGTCTTATATATACATGTGCCTGCTCCAAGAAGAAATTCATTCTGACTACTGAGAGAATTGGTCTGTGGTGCAGCTTGATCCATTGCATTCTTTTAATCAAGTAAATTACACCTGAGTGATTGAGTATGAGGGGATCCTTTATCCTATTCATCTTTCTTGAGTGTATTTACTTGATTAAAGAAATTCATTGGATCATCAATTATTCTTCTACCAATCTATTTGTTGTTCAGATAGCGTATGTAATTGTTGTTTATTAGATTTGATTGTTTTTGCACATATATATTATGGATCCTGTTTTTCTATTTTTTGTTTTTTAATTTTGGTTGTATGGTTTTATTTGATAATAGTTTTATCGCTTCTATGAAATGGTTTTCTCAGATTCCCCTTCATGTCTTTTTGTTGCTTTAATTATGTTAGGGATAATAATGTTTGATTCATTGGTACCACTTTAAACTAAATTCGGATTCCTTCAAAACCAATACAGATTCACAAGAAAATAAAATAGTATGAGTTCCTTTAAAAGCCAGATCTAAACAATTTTTTTTCATAAATTAAACATAGGAATCATAGAGAAGTTAGATCTAAATCATTTTATCACAAAACTCTTAGATCTGAAGAAAAAGGAAAGAAGAAGAGAGTTTCTTTGTTTTTTTATGAACCAAGAAGACAAATGAATCGCGGATAGAGAGAAGAGTTTGTTGTCTTGTTTTGGGCGTGAAACAAATTTTGTTAGGTGTTATTTGTTGTTGTCCGATCTCGTGGTATATTAACTAAGAAGAGATTATCTGTTATCAACAAATGAGTTTTGTCTGTGTCATTTTTCTCCACAAAGCAAAAACCAAATCATGCTTTGTGTGCTGATTAATATATATTGTTTTTGTTTCTTAAACAAAAATATTGGTTCAAGGGATATGGGTTGGACCGTTAGAGTTTTTTTTAGTGATATGTTAGGTCTGTATTAAAAAAAGCTTATTAGTAAGTTTATGGGTTGTTCGGGTTAGTTCGAATTCCGACGGGCCTAAAGTAACAAACCGAACCGAATACATCCATAATAACATGTAAAATTTACCCGACCAACCTGTGATCCGTTTTAACCCGAACCGAATGTGTAAATTTACATCGGGCTAGTCAGGTAAATTCGTTTTGACCGTATATGCCCACTCCTAAATTTAAATGTAGTAAAATAAATAAGATTAACGTAGTTATGAATGTCAAAGAGATCTTATAATTAGAGATAAAATAAAATATCATAGTAAGTTTTGGCCTACTAAAAGCGGACCGATTAGCCCATCTAGTTGGTGCCGAGAAGACAAAACCCTAAATCCTCTTATAAATACGTACCTACCACACAGCAGGATTTCATAGTTTATGTCTCGTGTTCTAGCTACAACGTGATTTGATCCATTGCATTCTTTTAATCAAGAAAATTACACCCGAGTGACCATGAGATAATCCTTCATCCACCTCCAGTGTGTTTCCTTGATTAAAGAAATAGCTTGGATCATCAAATATTCCTCTACCAATCTCTGATTTGAGATAATTGTTCCATTCGTATACCTGATGAATCATGTTTTTTTACTGTTCTTTTTATAATTTGTCATATTCAAATATATATATATATTCAATTTCTGTTTTCTTGTTTACGCATGATTCAATAATTGAAAACTTAGGAAGTTTGGGTTGGGATATCACAATTGGGTTTTATCACGAATTTGATTATTAAGATATTATTTTTCTGGGTTTTGTTTTCATTTATGTTCGCCAACTATTTTAGTTAAGATATTATCCTTTTTCCGTTTTTGTTTAGCAATATTTGTAATGTAAGGGTTTCCCAATTTGTATTTTTTCACAATGATTGATAGTCTTTCTTAGACTGTTGTTCTGCCTTTTCCAAATTGTTATTCATATTCACATTCACATTCCTGAATGTACATCAATAATTATTCTTTATTCATATTAAAATGCCATGGTGAACACATTTCATGAAATGATTCAAACTGTGTTGGTGTGGAGTGTTGTCAGAGTAAAATTGCAATGGAAGACAACTTACATAGGAGAGTAGTTATTGGTCAGGGGTCGCTGTAGTACAGTGGTTTAATCGGCATCTCATTTATTCTTTGAATGTTTGATGGTAGCAAGGGTTTGATATGCAATATGCCCCTGCTTTGGCATATCTTCAGCTTTATAGAGGGATAGTTTGGCTCATTTTGATCAGTTTGAAGGTCTCGTTGCCAATGGTTGAATATTTGCAAAGAGAGTTGGCGTGGTTTTGTTCGCGCGCGTGTGGACACTGACATAGAAGATAGTTGAGAGGTGAAAGAGACATTCTGGAATTTGGTTCAGCATAAATCGAAGAGTCTTGTTCAGCATAAATCATTCTCAATGGTATGCCTGAATCCGAGGGCATGTCTAGGTCTCTTCGCTGCTGTCAGCTGCTGTCAGAATGCAGGTCGTAGGAGTGGTATGGTTGCGTTGTCTTAGTTTTTGACTTCAGGGCATTGGCGTAAGTGTGTGGTTCCAGCTTACCTGAGGTGGTTGTGTTGTTAGGTTGTGGCAGCGTGTTTTTTCACGGATTATGCAGTTAAGTTGATGTTGTGTGGCTGGGAATTAAGAGTGCGGAGCTGCGGGTGTATCTGTGTGTCTATTGTGGTATTTTCCTGCAGAACATTTCCCTTCACAAGTTGTCGTTTTAGTGCGGTTCTTGGTTGTTCTGAGGATTTGGCTGTGGTTATTTTAGCTTGTGATTATGGAGTAGTTGATAGGGTTATTGTTTTTGTTGTTTTGGTACAACGTTATTTGTCTTTGTTTTAATGCCTACATAAGTCTGCATAAATTAAAGTTATGTGAAGAGGTGTGTTTAACATGCTTTCTTTTTGGAAGTGGCGTGGTTAAGTTTATTTGCTTCTGCTATTACATATTTAGGTCGTGTTTAGGTTATCTTGGTTGTGGTATTGGTGCGCTAGTAGTTAGCTGCATAATTTGTAGGAGGTGCCATGTTGCATCTATTTTAATAGTGCTATCATATTGTTTTGGTGTCTCTCAAAGTAAAGCTCTCCGCTACTGCCACCGTCATGCCAACACCATATGTTACTGCGACGACCCAAACCTACCCTTTCTCGTTCATGCTTTCTTTTGTGATTGAGATGGTGTTTATGGTTGAACTTATATCATGTGATGGCTGAACTCAAATGAAGTTTTTCTATATTAAGACAACAAAGACCTGAAGGTTTTCCCTTGGCATTCTAATTCTTCAATTTTGACAGATACCTTTGCATACATGTTTAATTGTTCATATCAATTCAGAGGCACTCACTTTGTATTTATTTTATTTTGCTGGCTTATTCTTTTTGCAGATTTTGCTAGTGATGTTATTCCTAATTTGAGCAAGAATTTGGTTGCTGTTACATAAAATGCTGCTACATATATGATAATATCGTTGGGAAGTCTATAAGCAATGATGAAGTTCAAGGGATGATTCGGACAATAAATTATGCTACTTGAACAAGTTATTTGTAGTGTGAAATTAAACAGGGATCTGTGGCAGTGCTCTGTTCTGTGTTTTTTGGTCCTGAGATAGTGGTTTTAAGCGTTTGTTTTGAGCTTTGTACTGTTATGATACTTTTTTTCTATTTCACATTATTTCTTTTCAAGTGTAACTATAGCAGAACCTTTTCTATTTCACATTATAGCAAAATGGTACATATAGTTGGAAATGAAAAGTATCCAAAATAAGACTGTGAATGCAAGTCCACATTTACCTCTGAAAGAAGCTGACAATGGAAGTCTACATGAGATTAGGATCGAAATGTCACAATCAAGACTAGGTGATGAAGCAGGGGTATATTCCTTGAGTTGCAGCTTTAGCTTCGTGTATACCTCGGCTTCATTTTTGGTTGTCTCCTTTTTGGTTGTTTTTTGAGGGTCTTTTCGGATTGCTGTTTTTTCTCTCGATAGTGCTGTTTCTGCGCAGCAGCTGGTTCTTCTGCATCTGTGCAGCGGCTGTGGGCTTCTCTTTCCGGACCAGCCGGTTTGTTCTTTGTTTTAGGGGTGGTTTTTAAGGGGTTTTTGTTCGAGCCGGTGTTTTTGCGGCAACCGATTTCTCTTGTAATTATGTTTTTTCCACCCGAGCTTATTAGTGCATCTTGCACGGGATTGTTGGTTAATAATATTTGGCCATTTAAAAAAAATAAAAAAAGTCAAACTAATACAATTGGGATGTATAACTTGTACATCAAAGTTGTCATCAAACCTAAAAAGTGATTAATGCAGTATAGGTCCCCTAATAGAAAAAGTTATACATCCCACTTGTAGACTTTCATTGTCAGCTTCTCTTAAATGTAAATGTGGATTTGCATTCACAGTTTGATTTGCCATCAAAGCATGGCTTCCATATCCCGATTTGCTTCCATTCAATGCATGTATGCCATCATAGGTTGCTGGAGAGGCTTCCATATCCCGATTTGCTTCCATTCAATGCATGTATGCCATCATAGGTTGCTGGAGATTGTTCCTACATAATAGTAAAAGTAACATGTTCTATAGATATGAGATAGCAGTACTAAAATTCTGTCACATGTTAAAAAGAAAGCAAGGATTTATTTACCAATTTTTTCTTTCTATTGCTTCCATTCAAAGCATGTGTGCCATCATTGGTTGCTGGAGATTGTTCCTACATAATAGTAAAAGTAACATGTATTATAGATAAGATATGTGATAGCAGAACTAAAATTCTGTCACATGTTAAAAAGGAGTTGTTTACCGATTTTTTCTTTCTCTTAGTCTGTGATAGGCTTTTCTGTCTCTTTTTAGCCAATTTCTCAACCCAAGTTGGATGCCTTTTTTTAGTCCTATCTAAGCAATCTCGGCTCTTTATTCCTTTTGCCCCACCAAGATCAACAATGTCCACATTCTGATCTTTTTTTTCATTTGCAATTGACTCTCCATCCATAGACTTTTTAGCCAGCATATCTTCAATTATTTTATGAGACTCTTCATAAACTTTGGACAAAAAAGTGTAAGTTTCATGAGATTCTGATGCTCTATTGGTCAATTTAACTGCTCGAGGACATAACTCATTGTATCGTTTCATGAAATGAGCTTTTATGTCCAATTCAATATGTTCCCCTTTCCAATTTTGATTACGTCCCAACCTTGCATCTCTTGTCCAACGTTTAGTATATATTGCTGAGGAATTAGCTTAACATTCATAAAATCTAAAACTTTCATAGCATGATTGCATAAGATTCCATGTGTCTCAAATTTTCGACAATCACAAGAAACTGTTTTATCCAGATGATTCCCTACTACTATCCGCTCCTTGCTGTTATCATAATTTGTAACAACATATGACCCTTCTTTCAAATTTCTTAAACAAGAAGCTTGACATTCCTCACATTCATCTTGGAATTCCTCAAATTCTTGGAGTGTAAACATTGTCGGCTTGTACAAGCATAGGGATCTTTTTCATTTTCAATCTTGGCAATTTGTGTCTTGACTCATATTCGGCTTATGACTCATTATTCCGCTCTCCGTTGACAACTTTTTCAAAGTGTGTGAAAAATTGTATCAAATTTAAATCTAACTTCAAATGATTTTTTAAATCAGCATTAAAACTCTCACTTAATTGAGTAGATCTCATACCCGCAATGAAAGTCTTTCGCACATAAGCCAATGCCCATTTTTCCTTCAATCGAAAAATCTTATGGAGCCATGAGTCTTCAGAAACATTATGCTCAACTAGTAAAGCCTCTTGTCCACTCAAAAATTCTTCTTCCTCTTTATGTAGATCAATGCACACTTCAAAATCTGAGCAGAATTGTGAGCTCTGTTGATATAGATGGTTCACATGCCTTAGGGCATTTTCCCTTATATGCCAAGTGCACAATCCGTGAAATGTTTCTGGCATGACTAAAGAAAGAGCCTTAGCCATTGCTGCATCTTGATATGTTAGAATGGTTTTAGGCTTTTCCCACCCATTGCTTTGAGAAAGGTTTCAAATAACCATTGAAAAGAAGGGATTGTTTCATCATATAACAATGCTGCCTCATAAACAATTGTTTGCATGTGGTTATTAAGGCCAACAAATACTCCCAAAACGGCCGATAATCCTTATTTATCTTGTATGTGGTGTCAAAAGTGAGAACATCGCCAAAGTACACATAATCATTTATCATATGTGCATCCGCCCAAAATATGATTGTTATTTGCTCTTCTGAAACTCATAAAAGAATGAAGGATTTTCACTTTGCTTTTTGAAATGTATTAGTAAAGCACCTACTTCACCATACCTTAGTGAGTGGTTCCTTTTAGTGCGAAGCAACTTTCTATGGTCTTTGTCTTGTATAACCAACAGTGTTTATTCCACCAGCTTGTTTTAACACAAATTCATGAAAATCTTTTGGTTTCAATCCAGATTCATCGGCCAATACAATTTGGGATGCTTGTGACTCAGATATGTGTCGGTGAGAGCAAATCATATAAACATACTCATCTGGTAGAAGGTGATTATGTTCCGCTCCAAAGTCAACAACCTTGTATTTTTCAATCTTCCGATTAAGTGAAATAACCATACATGCTAAACATCTTGTTCTAGTTTCTGCTCGAGCCTCTTTTGTCAAGTAATCACGTTTGTCAGGACCTCGTCTACCCTATTTGAAGCACACAAATCTTCTTGAAGTAAGAACTCTATCTTTTTTGTTTTTATTTGCATATTCTCGACGGATACCAAAACCACATTTCCTACTATACTCATTATAAAATTCATATGCCAAGGCCTCAGACTCAAACTCCATTTCCAAGTGTGGTATATTACCAACAGTACTCTCTTTTCTCTGCTGCACAATATCATTCACCAATTTCTTTACACCTTCAATCATTGGATTGGATGTAATATTCACATTATCTAGAGAATGGAAAAAATAATATAAAGTCAACATGTTAATATTCATAGACATTTTATATTAATTTTATATTGTCCAAATACTTTCAAAAATCGTTTGACATAAATAAAATCCAACAAGTTCGTTCAAAACAAAACATAACTTTTGACAAAGAACAAAGCCTTACCGCTGCCCAGAGGCGTAGATGAATGGTGAAGATTGACATCATGTTCTACATGTGTCGTTTCTACCATTGGAGCAAGCTCAAGGTCTGCAACACAGTGGAACAAGGACGACACCAAGGAAGAATCGACGTAGCACATCGGAGGCGAGATGACACCAATGCATAAGTGAAGCAGCGACACAGAAGTGAAACCAAATGATGATGGTAAGTCACAGTAATGAGAAGGAGGTTGGGAACACCATAGTATTGGTTCAGACCATAGAGTGGTGAAGGAAGTGAAACGGTTTCTTCGTATTCTCTTCTAATTTTCTGTTTTTTATTTTAAAATAATTTTATTTTAAAATAGATCTCAGCCATTGGAGTTTTAATGTGCCACGCGTCAAGCTCATATTCAATAAACTTGAGATCTCAATTTATTAAAGAAATGGAGAGGATTTGCACTCGGTGTTTTTACATCCAAACATGGCATTCAAATTTCTTATCATTGATTTGTTCACAAACCGAGTAGTGTTCAAATCTTGGATTATCCTTGCTTTACATAAGTTTGATTCTTAGTTCATATGTTCTTAATATTGCATCTATCTTTTTCATTCGATCGCAATATCATTATGATGCATCTAAAGCTGCTATACAATCATTCAACACACACAAAAGTAGGATCATTACAATAAGTCAGAAGATCGCTGGCTTCATATCTACTATTCCAAAAGATAAAAACAAATGAAATGTCAAATGTGCAAAACATGAAATATCAACCTACATCATCTGTGGAATTAGTTGAGTATTAAGATTAACACTGTTAAGGGGAAAAAAAAAAAAAAAGGAAAATCATATCTATAACTATAAGTCTACTTTCCATATCCAAAACTCAGGTGTTATAAATACAAACAACAGATGATGACAGCTCAAGTGCCAAGCTTAAGATACCAAAGACATTCTTGTCTGGCAGTGAAATCGATGTAAAATTGGTTCGCTGCTAGAAGAATGTGGTGTTAATGCCTGAATTTGTTAAGTGTTATCGCCAAGGAAAAAGAACGTGAGAATTGAACTCATACTCCTTTCAATAGAACAAACTAAAATTCATCTTTGGGGTTGTCACCTTTCGCTAGTGGGAAAAGCCACTGAAATAACTGGAATATCATGCTCCGTGAAGACTTCGGCTCTTGCTTTGCATTACAAACTGTATCATAGTCATGCTTCCGATGTGGTGCAACTATTTTTTCCTGCGGAGGAAAATCACAGAAATAAGATTAAAAAATGATACCAAATTAATCCTGCACATTGATTATTTTCTGCAAAAGAGTGGGATAATATGGACACCTTGAATACTTCAAACGGACAGAAATCAGAACCATGACAACCCTGTAGCGAATAACAAAACAAAATTGCATTATTGATGCACATCAGCATAATACAATTTCAAACAATCAGCAGTGAAATTCTACAACCAGCCAAATTCAGCTATTCCCAATAAAACCATTGGAAAATAACTGTGACGGCATAAACTTTACAAAAGCTTACCGGCATTGGAATGGGGTGTTCATTGTGCAGCACTTGCACGAAGTGCTTGCTTTTAGCTTTGCCTGACGCAGGACAACTATACAAGAGCAGCATGTTGTTACCAGCAAAAGGAGCCACGGTGCTACCCCGCCATTTTCGTTTCTGTGGAGGCTTTGGAGGTAGCTCCAAAGGTTTCTCCTTCTGGATTTTGTCAAACTCTGTTAAAAAGAGAGCACTCATAAACACATTCTCCCACTACTTTGAAATAAAACCAAAATAGAAACTGATAAAATTTATTCAAGAGAAGTCTATAAAAGCCTCACCAGACTCTTCAAGAAACAAACCAAGCAGACATGAGAATGGGACTACAGTTTCTGCATGAGCAAACCGAAGTCTTGCTTTTTCAAAGCTGCCAGGAACATGCTTTTCTACAGAAGCAATAAAATAATGGAAATGAGCCGAAAGTTCACATTGTCACATATTCATGATACAGCCTCTAGTGAAGTAATACTAATTCTCCTTGCTGATTTTGCATCAACGGGATTTCAAGCCATAAACATTGGCAAAGGTTGTAAGCATGTACGTATTTAAGCCATTAAATTGAAACGACGATAAGCCAATTATAGCCAACATGAAAGTTCATAGAATTTGAACACCGTTATTAAAAAATAAAAAATATAGGCTTTAGCCAAAAGAAAAATTGAAAGTTGTCATATAAATAAAATAATTAGACCAACAGTTAGCATATCACAACACAGTTTTGACAAATGTAAATAACATTAAAATCAATATGGTCCATTTTATAATAAAGCAGGAAACGTTTTGAAGTTATTCTAGAAATCTGAGATCTTCATCTAAATGCACTGCAATAACATTTTAAGTTACAGGAAAACAGTTTGATCAAACTAGTAAAGACAGATAAATGTCACATTACTTTGTATCTATAAGCTAGATAGAGTCAGCACCGTGCATATTTCAAGGGATAAGACTCTCCTCTAAAGTAAGCAATTCACTTTAAAGAGTGAAGTGAGTAACATCAATCGTTGATAAATAAATCAATGCTTTATATTACATGCATAACAACTCATTGGTGGTTACAATATAAAGTCTTGATTTCCTCACTTTACTAACTACTCACTTTAGAGGAGTCAAGTTCGTCTTTAAGGTGTTTTTGAACAAGACGACTTTAATATAGGTTTTATCCTGAAGAGCAGATATGTATATAAATGTTTGAAGTTTCATTATAGGACATGACAAGCAAGAACCTCAATATTAAAAAAATGCTAAATTACCTTCTTCAGCCTTAATAGCTTGCTCCATGGATTGAACAACGTCTTCAAGTAATGGCATCCCCATTCTATAATTTAGTGATTTACCATAACCCTTCAGAATAAATGCCTCCAAGTCATCTGTCCACTCCAGCAATGTAACCTATATACACAGAATTTGGAATATTATAAGCACGCAGCATGCGATCATATTGCAAAACAACTCAGCCATAAGCTCAACACAGGTCCTGATTATGTGTGAGAGATAAAGTAGTTTTTTGAGTACACTAAACAACAAAATTTCTATGCATTTGGCATGAAAAACGACATATCACTTTTACTACTTCAGTTTCTTTGCAGTCAGTTATCATATCAAGGAGTCAAAACTTTCTTCATTTATACTATAACGTCAAAAGTAAGTGCTTTCCTGACATCTTTTAAATTTTACTTTATTTAAATTAATATTTACAGAGGAAGAATTCAACCATTTGATCACATATCACATCATGACTACAAAATTACCTCAGATGGGCTAAAAAGACTACACGCTTGATCAGTTATATCAAGCAAGGATGCTTCCTGTCATAAACCATCACAAATTGGACAATTGGAAAGAAAGAAAAGAAAATAATCAATCTCCACGACACTAGTAAATATTATATGTGAACTTAAAAAGAACACTGCAAAAACCAAAAAGAAGCTAGGAAAAAGGAAACGTCGTCACCTGTTTACATAAGAACCAGAGAGATGATGTAATCTGCCTTGTAAAATTTAGCCCATATCGCCCAACTAATGCAGATGTAATCTCATCCAAGATAGGTTCTTTGAGTCTATCAACTGCAGGTTCCTTCTTTTTCCGGAAATCCTGCTCTCATAACCAAAGAAATTATATAACCATAAAAAAAAAGGTCCAGAAATAAACTACAGACACTACCTATAAGAATACTGAAGATCACAAAATGTGCAATTTGCATCAATAGAGCTAAAATATGTATCAATAAGTAATTGAGAATAGCCTCTTTAAACACACTTCATATTCAACCGGTGAAGGCCTCATTACATTAGTGACAAATTTGGTAATTTCAATTAAATGTGTTAATTTCCATCACAACGCTATGTATGACAGACAAAATTGTAAGCAAAAAGCACCTTCTAGCAAAATGGAATAAAATTTATCACCGAAAGGAACATAGACCCACGGTCTTCAATATTTACCCGGCAGAAAAGGTGGCATTTGGAGACCGTGTGACTTTATATAATATAATATAATCATGTTTAAGAAGCATATTTACAAATGGACACTAGTATTTATGAAATTGGCTAATCAATGATTGTATTTAACTGTGTCAGATACACGTGAAACTTTTGTATTAGAAATCCTTCTGAGAAACCAACAATTTCTACAACATTACCTTGTAGTTATGACAACAATCATGAAATCTCAGCATGATATCGCTAGCACGGCTTTCACTTGTAACTGCAAAAGCTCTGTGATGCCCAGTTCCAAGAGTTCCATTGCCACTGAAAAGACCCATTCCAAATGCCACAGCACTAGCTGATGCTCGGGGAACCTATTTGCCAGATAAGAGATGCATAAGTTTCTGAAATATCCAACGGCAAATTCACGTCTTAATTTTGCAGTGGCAATTCAATATAATCATGGAATCTTGGCATTCATTTATTAATTCAAAACAACGAATGTTTCCTGATTCTTCCAAAACTACTAGTGACAGTTGACGTAGATCCAGATAACCAGAAATTCAAAAGACCAAATCTACCTAGAAGGAAAAAAATGAAGGAAATGAAGATAGACTCACCTGAGTTGCCTTTATAGGATAAATGTCTGGATGATAATCCTCATCAAACAAACTTGGAAACCTTTCTCTAATCCTGATTCCAAGTTCAAATAATTCTTCCTCTCCTAGTCTAATTAACTCACCACCCTTAAGCCTTCCATGCCAAGGAGATTTCCATCCATTTAACCAAGACGGAACTCTGTCCAAAGACAATTTCTGCTCTTTTGCATCCCTTACAAGAACTTCCAGTTGAGCTGACAAATTATCCAACTCCTTTATCCTTTTCTTTGTCGGAGAACGAGTTCCATGCCTTGCCTGGGAATGTAACATAGCACTATCAATTATCATACTCTTCTGTTTGGTAAAGTAGTGATTATTTATTAATTTTTTCTTTTTTAAGAAACAGAAAAATATATTATAACACTAACCCAAGCGGAAGGCATATACAGATTAGATCAAAACAAATTTACATTAAAACGCTCTTTCATGGTACAAGCAGATAGTACTCCCCCTAAATTGCCTAAAACAAAAACAAAACCACACTGTAGTCACCAAAGGCTCTCCCCGGAAAAGGTTAACACACTTGTTACAGATAAATCTTCCTGATAATAACAGCCTAATACACCAATATTGAAAGAGATTCTAAGAATTCTATTGCCACCAATGTCATAAAAAATGAAGTTTAGCTTCCAAAATCAGTACACAGAATGAATTGTAGACCGAAAAACACTCAATCCCTATGGTTTAAAAAACTATAAAAAATAACAAGTTGGATAATCTAGAAAAGATTAACCCTTGATTTCAAGTCATAAATTTCTTGCCCAAGCAGTATAACAATATAAAAATATGCGATTTTTTGTGAAAATTATAAAAACAATGGTCTATGAAGCACTAACATAGACATGGACATTGAACACGACACTAACATGCTGACACCCGTAATAATTTAGGAAAGTGACATAATTGAGTATATAATCACATGCGTCAGTGTCGTGTCTATGTCTATGCTTGCTTATGCTTTAGGGAGAATACAAATGTGTAGCATAGCAGAACATTATTATGATTGAAAATGTTGAGAAAATTACCACAAGATTTAAATGAATTGGAGTACATCCTTGAGGAATTTTAGAAGAAATGAAATTCTTGTCAGTAATATCTTTCACAACTCCGTACCTTGAAAGAAAATTAACAAAACACAATTGGATCAATTTCAATACATTTTACAAAAATTGATAATATAGAATGTTGGAAAACATGTTAGGGAGAGAAACCTGGAAACAGTGGAGAGATGTTTGCGAACATCAAAAGCTTCTTCTTCAGCGTTTGAGTTTTGTAAAATTGAAAGGAATAATATCAACAGAACAAGAGTGATTGTTTTCGTCATTTTCTCGAACACGTTTCAGCGATTGTGTGCTTTGTATCTGTAGAACCGAAAGGTGATTGATTATATACACACTCTCATTTCATGTTATGGTTCCACGTTTTCTTACTTAACTAGAAACCGACATCAAAAACAAAAAACAAAAAAAGTTAACTTAACGGTGACGTCATTTCGTTCATGACACAATCAAACAAAACACAACCATCTGATCAAATTAACAGTCTAGATTAACCTTCTCCACTTTAAACCCACCCACACAGAATATCAAAAAGAAAAACCTTCGCGCACAATCAGAAACTCACCTCACTTTCAAATCCAATGTTGAACCTCTTGCCGCGATTCTGGTGCTTCGATCTTTAATTGATTACCTCACCGTGCGTTTGATTATGTGGGTTTTCCCTTTTAAAAGTGAATTTATTTTTAGAGAAAGTGAATCTGGGAAGTTGATTTGATCCAATGGATGGATGTAAAGTGTTTGTCTTTATATCACAATCCAAAGAGTACAGTGTAGTTCTTTTTATGGACCCAAGACGCAGGGCTCAGAACACATAATTTCTCGAGAAAGTTGCTCTTCAGCACCCTCCAATCGCTCAAAAAGTATATGATAAGAGTTTATTAGCTCTCTTATCATATCATTCTTTCAAAATCAATACCGACCATTAAATATTACCTAAAGACGAATCGATTAATCTTTTTTTTAATGTGACTTCTTTGGTCGTATTTGGTATCTTGTTCATCGTTAATTGAGCATATCAACAACCGTTTCTTTATATATTGAGTGCCACACACAACAATTTTTTGGCATGCATGCTTTCAAAAAGAACACATCCGTGCTTGCTTTCAGGTTGTTTGGTTTGCCTGTCTTTGGGTCATTTGGAAAGAACGCAATTTGAGAGTTTTCAACAACACAATGACGACTCTTGATCAACTTCTTGATAGTACCAACCTTCATTCTTGATGGTGGCTGAAGGCGAATAAGCCATGATTTTCTTTTTTGGTGGTCTTCGTCGTCCCTCTACACGAGGTCTTTCTCTTGGTTGATGTTGCTCATGTTTCTTTTGTTTATATTTTGTATGTTGATTTGACTCATTGTATTGTTCCTCTTTAGGCACATCTTATACTTAACTGAGACGATTTATTGTTTTATATATTTCATTTGGCTTCTTAATTTTTTTTACCTAAAGAAATAATTATCGATATTAACCATTAAATATTTGTAGAGATTAGTCCTTTTTTCCTCTTTCCTTGTTGGTTTTCATTTTTGTCTCTTTAGTCTTGTATAATAAAAAAAAGGGTCAAACACAAGTATTAAAAAATATTTTAAATAAAAGAAATAAAAAGCTTCTAATATAAATAGTTTTTCTTTTTAAGAAAGAGGGTTATTTATTATTATTATTATTTGAAGAAAGGGTTATTTATTATTTTTATGGGAAAAAGGTTATTCATATTATTAATTTTTAATAATCCAAAAAAATTTAGATCTTTTAATTAAATATCAATTTTCACGCACAGAAAATGTAAAAACTCATATTTAAATCATTTTTGTTAAAAAGTCGATTTTTTTTTCCCGAGAGATTCTTATAATGTTATAAACTTTTCAGCAAAATTTTACTCTAAAATATGAGTTATACATATGAGTTTACTTTAAAGGAGGGAACAAAAGTGAAAATGAAAAACTTTTGGGGACTAAAAGTCGAAGAAATTTTTTAGAGAGACTAAAACGAAAAAAATTAGTATATTTATAGGGACTAAAAACATATTTAACCTTTTATAATTTAGTTAAATGAGGAACTATGTTGACCAATACATACAATTTCAAAACAATGTATTCCATGTGTCGCAAAATTTTATTTAACTTCAGTGGACGTCATAAGGTATCCTATGGCTTGAGTCCTTTCAACTCATTATAATGCTAATCCTTGAGTTAACGACGAGACACCGATTGTTTTTATCAAAGTCGGACTACCTCTCAAATAATGACTCTGAAAATTGAAGAGGATTCTTTTCATGGGAGGGAGTCGTGGTACTCAAAGAAGTATGATAGTTTTTGTGACATGGAGAAAGTATCATTATATTTTATGTGCAAAGGACATTTCTTATCGATGTTTAAGATAGTAAATAAATCAAATCAAGCTAAACACAATTAGAGAAATGATGGAACAAAGTGAGTAATGTTAACTTATGTATTCACGTGAATGTTTGTATGTCTAACAAACATCCATATCGAACCTCATTTCTTAGCACTAATCTTGTATTATCTTAACTAAGTGCAATTAATCAAGCTCTCGTTTTATAAGAGTCAAACAACGTGCCAGGCACACTAGCCACCCTAACTATCACAATCACAACTAACAATCTTTGGCGGCGCCCTGTTATTTTTTTTAGTACATTTTCGACTCCATATTGCATGTTTTTTATTTTGTTTCACTAATTATTGTTTTTTTTTTTAAATTGTATCTTTTCTTATCGCCGGGACCCTCCATTTAAATGATCATACTCGAGACATCGACGGACATCAAAAAATAATATTTTTTAATAAATTAAGGGTAGAGCAATACTATTAAACCACTAATCGAAAAGATTATAAACGAATATGACATTTTAAAAGAAAAATGACGAGTTTAATATATTTCTTATGAATAAAAAGGAAAACTACAAAACAAATCAAGACAAGGTATATAACTACACTTTTGACATCATCAAAAAGCAATAAACTAATGGTGATAAAAAACTAAATCAACTAAAACACCATCAAAAGAAGTAGAGTGTCTCCCTTATTAACCAACAAATCCACACACATGAGAAACTGAAGCTCTCCTTGTGGAGAGTTGAAGGAGATCAATGATGCCACGCCCCTTTTGTCCATACAGCCCAACAGTGGCCAAAGATCTTATAATGTGTTGTTTTTGGCCGGATGAAGATGGAAATGATTCTTACAAGGATCCAAAAGAGACACCAAAAGATGAGTTTCAATTTATGTTCACTAAATCGCTAAAAAAGAACCTAAAGAAGACTTAAAAATAGGCTGCTAGACTTGAGCGTTATATAATTCCAATTTTAGGTTGGTCCATGTCAAACATCTAAATGAAGATAATCTCTTGCATTGCAACTTGAACATGTGATATCAACATTTTGTTTAAGAACGGTCTGGACACTCTAGAAATTTTTATTTATTTTTGACAAAACTCTATGGAAAATCTTGAATAATCAACTTGCGATATATATATAGTATATGTAACGCATATTTTCTTCAAGTTGAAACAAAATTAAATGACCAATCACCATTGAGAAAGTGCCCCAAATTGGCCACCCGTTGACTTGTATCACTTGGCCAGCGGCCTTGTATAAGCATTCTACTAGTAAATGTAAAACAATATTTAAAACATAAATCATATTAAATATTGCTTAAATATTTATTACCAAGGTTTTTATTTGCAATGTTTTGTTTTTTGCTTAACGGTAAAGTTCCTCAGCATTTGTTTATATAGGCCTAACACTTGCAGATATCATAACGACCTCAAAAAAAAAGTCCAAATATCATTATAAAAAATTCATAGTAACACTTTTTATGATCGATCAATTTTTATAACTCGATGTTCTATATAGAAATGTTCAATATAAAGGGACCGATTTATTAGGTGAATAGTTTAAAAATAGAGTATAATGTTATTGACTTGCAAACAAATTTTAAGGTTGCTGTCAAAAAAAGAAAATTAAGGATACTCATTCAACAGTTTTTTTGTTTTTGAAATAGATACTCATTCAACAGTTAATAATCTTTATTTTTTCTATTGTTAATGTTTCATCCAACTTGTCACATTATCTATCATACACCAACATCCCACATGACATGTCATGTGAGCCCGGCTAAGTGACTTTATGTTTACTACGTCACCTATTTGGACAAGAAAGTAATATCAAAGGACCAAAATCGGAGAAATAATTTTTTTTAAAAAAATAAAACCTTTTTCTTAAAACTTTGCTCGTATTGCATGAAACAAAACATCTATTTTCCCAAATATATTTTGGGAAACCCAGATTAAATGATTGATCCGAATAGGGTATATATTAACCCAAGTATTTGTGATCAATCATCATTTAATCTTACATAGTAGTGCTCTCAAGATCTCAAGTTTGTTTCTTCCTGTGTCAATTTTGATGAATTAATTTATCTTTATAAAAAAACTCAAGTATTTGTGAATTGTTTAAAGACAATATGATACTATTAAGAAATTGATCTTTTCTGATACATACTAACTTTTTGTAAGGACTAATACATACTATCTCATTGACTAGATGTTTAAGAATTAACCTAAATAGTGAACTATAATGTAATTTTTTTTTAATTAGAAGTTAATCTTTGATGTAAATGTATAAAAAAAAAGGAGAAGAGAAGAGAGATTTGAATAACCCAAGATATATAAAATTATTTAAATAAAAAAATTAATATCAATAAGTTGAGTCTATTCTAGCAATACTATTTTATTTGCACAATGTAGCGGCTATAGTCTCACACACGCCGTTGGCCATTTATTATAAATATATAGTCTCTCTCATTTTACAACCTCAATTCCTCTCCTCAGTGTGTGTCCCATAAACTTCTCTTACTTTCTTTGTTTTTCATTATCAAATGGGTGGTAATACTACTTCCCCTTGTGCTTCATGCAAACTCCTTAGACGCCGTTGTGCTAAGGATTGTATCTTTGCTCCTTATTTCCCTTCACATGATCCTAAGAAATTTGCAATAGTTCACAAGGTTTTTGGTGCAAGCAACGTTAGTAAAATGCTCCAGGTACCACATCCACACTTTCTATGCTTCCTTGAAAGAAAAAGAAAAAATTTCATAGTTTACATGTGAGCATTATTTTAGGTTTAGTTTTATTATCTTTCCGGCTTAATTGTACTTTTGTTCTTATTTTATCTTGTTCACGAAAAATAATCTACATTTTAAAATCGAATTTTTTGTCTTTAAGTATGCATCACCGTGTTTAATATCATATCATTTTAAAATTGTTCACACCACTTTTTGAAACAAATATCTTCGTTTGGACGATTTTGAAAAAGCTGACTATTTTTGTGAACGTCGTAAAATAGAAAAATCAAAAGTGCAACTAAACATTTTCTTGAAAAGTGTTGCTGACTTATTGTGCAATGCTACAGGAACTTCCTATTCAACAAAGAGCTGATGCAGTAAGCAGCTTAGTGTATGAAGCAAATGCAAGAGTGAAGGACCCTGTTTATGGTTGTGTTGGAGCAATATCATACCTTCAAAACCAAGTTTCTGAGCTTCAAATGCAGCTTGCAGTAGCACAAGCAGAGATACTTTGCATCCAGATGAAACATGATGATCAGCCTCTAATGCAAAATCAAGAAATAGCCCTTGATCATAAACCTTATGATCTCCCTCAGTATTTCAACTTTCCTTCTTCAAGCAATGTAATTCATCATGATTCTTTCTCAAGAGAGAGAATTTTTTGATGTGACATGGTTTCTTGAATGAAAAATGTTCACATGGTTTTGGATTTTTTTAATCATTTGGGCAATTTCTTGTTCTTACATCTATAGAGAGGAATTAATTAGAGTCAACTGTGGCACGTGATTAAGTACTTATGAAGTAATTTAGAGTGTTCTAAATCAGTGAATAAAACATTAAACTAATGATTAAGATGCTTCAACATTAATGCTTTCAGACGAGAGTCGGTGGTCTTTTTTAAAAAATGGCAAACATTCTGATAATTGGTTAGTACTAACATGCTTAGTGAACAGAATATAAAAACATTTTGTTTTATGCTAGAATTATATTTATATAGTTGCTTATGATTTTGTTAGCAGAAATATCAAATGGTGTACGTATTCAGACTATGTGTGAACCTATACTTTGATTTCCTTGAAGAATAGTAGTGAGAATATGCTCATCGGAACTAGGTTTTATAAGATTTAAGTCTAGTCGGATTAAAAAATTCAAGATATAGATTTGATATCTTACTTATCATAGGCTTTATACGAATATATGAAAGAATTATTAAAACTAACGACACTTTCTAATACTGATGGAATAAATTGATGTTAAAATCTTCATGGAACCAATTTGAAATATATAATTAAGTTAAGAGATTGGGTGATCAATTTAGCCTAAAATAGAAGTTACGACATTACACTTTAAAAGTTCAGTTAAATATTACTTTCTTATGAAAAATAATCAGCAATATTTATTATTTGAATATAATATTTTTAAGGTCTCTTTCAATTAGTGGTGTCGAGTTATAATATAATTGTGTTTGACTCGAAGATTGCTCTTAATGGTGTCAAGTTATAATATAATTGTGTTTTGCCAAACCCGTTATTCGATCTAATCAAAATTTATTAGTTTCAGTTGAGTTAAAAACTACTAGTATTTTTCCAATCAAACCCAATTTCCACTGAATAATATAGATTGAGTTACACTATTAAGTCACGAAGATTATCATAAGTATTTATGATCAATTATTAAATAGATTAACTAGATTTTGTTTTTTTGTTTAAAACTATACTAGATTATTAATATATGAGCCAACATAGATTGATTCGTTTTTTTTTTAGAAATAGATTGATTCACTTTGAAAATAGTTAATCCCATATTCTACAAACTCTTGTTATCAATATAAAGACCTCGTTGATAGATAATTGTACATATATACTTGTCAACATTCTATTAGGTTTGAGATCTATCTTGATTCTAGTGAGCTATAGAATTCAATTCGCCACAATTTTCTTTCATCATAGAAGATATGCTTACATAAGAAATTTTCCTACAACAACTTGCGAGCAATCCGTTTGCTTGAAACGATGTTATGTTTTTGTACTAATTTTCCCTAAAAAAAAAATGTTTTTGTACTAATTTGAAGCCCACACTAGTTTGTATCCCTATTATAGGTTGTGGCTGGCCATTGAAATGTCAACATAAAGGCTTAGGTTTTGGCTTTGTAGCATACAAAAACCGGCAACCCGTGCCATCAAGCACGACCACATGAGATGACGAAATGGTTTTGTTTAGGAAAATAAATGCTACACATGTTGTTTTCATAATCCATGTGGTTTAGTATCATAACCATCGTTTTCTCATTCATCTGGAGTGGTAATGGAAAATAGGGGTGTTCGCGGTGCGGTTTGGTTCGGCTTTGAAGATAAAAGTCATTTGAACCGCAAGATAAAAAAACATGTGATTTGGTTTGGTTCGGTTGACTTTAAAAATAACATCCAAACCAAACCAAATCAAACTAATGGGGGTTGGGTTGGATCGGTTGATACGGGTTTTTTCGATATGATAAATTTTTTGTTTCAAACATTAAAATCAGATTAAAAAGTTAAAACACAACATATTTTTCAGCAATGTTTTAAATTTCATCAAATATTACAATTTTATTTTCATTTTACAATGTTTCCAACAACATAGACCAAGTTAAAAACATGGACAAAACGTAATCTTATTTTCTAAGAAATGCAAAAGACCAAGATTTTAAATAAAAAGCTAAGATGGAATCTAACAAGAGAAAAAGTATGTAATTTTATAAAAGTTTTCGTTGAGTTTCTATGAATATATATGTTTAATTAACATTTTTCTTATGTTGCGGTTTGGCTTGGTTTGGTTCGGTTGGTAAAATGAAAACCGCAAACTAAACCAAACCATGAGGTTGAGCAAGAAAATGATCAGATTACATCCGAACCAAATACGGTTTTTTGCAGTTTCATAGGTTGGTTCAATTTGCGGTTTTTCTATTGGATTTGTTTGGTTTTGAACACCCTCTACTAGAAAAAGACTAGAGCAAAACAATTGGCGCAGCTATTTCATTTTCATAGCCTTATCGAGGATAAATTTGATGGCTACATACATTATTTTATTTATTCACAAGAGAAAACTAGTTTCAGCGTAACGCCAAGGGCATGATAAACATGCAACTTTCTTAGGTTTGATTGGGAATGGATTGTCGGCAGTGACACAATTTCCGTTGTTTTTTCCTCGTTATTTTTGTAGAAAAATTTCATTATAATTATTTCTTCATTTTCAATGCTTAATACATCATTGATTATAGTTTTGGCATGCCAAACTTTTAAGTATTTGTTGCAAAAATTTAAATAAATGGAATGAGATAATGAATTGTTAATTTTCTTGGAACATATGTAAATCACTTTAAAACGACAAATAAAAATAAACGATAGCAATATTTTAATGTTACATTTGGTAATTAACTGGATAGTTATTCTATATTTTCAATTTATTTGATTAATTAAATAAAGAATATATTGTAGGCAAATTGTATTTCTGTAAGCTTTCTTTGAAAGTTTGATAGGAAAAAAGAAGAAGAAAGGAATCCAAGACTTTGAGGGAAAAAAGAAAGAAAGAAAGAAAGGAGGGATGGAAGCATTTAGAAATCACATGATCAAATAGATGAAATTTATCTCGTAAGTAAAATAAGTTTGAGAATTTGGCAGAAAGAAAAATTTCTTAATATATATCTTATTGAATGATTGATGAAAGATGGTAAATAAATACACATTGTGAAAAATTAACAAATTTCCTACTACTAATAAGATCCAACTAAGTGACTAACTGTTATACTTCTACTATAATTCAATTTGAATTTTTCAAACAAAAAAAAAAACTATTATACTTCTCTAATAAAATGAGAAGAGGCTATAAATATAGTATTCTGTGTGAATAAAAATTTAAAAGGGCTTAGACAAAGTCTCCAAATCATACATTGAAAAAAGTATCAAAATCATTTTTAATTTTTTTTTTGTCTCTTTTAATTTACCTCGTTAAAAAGAATATTATATTACGGTGAATTGTCACATTTTATTTGTTTGTATATTTCACGGAGATTTTTTCCTGTCTCTTCTACATATGTTGCTTTCACTTCCATGAGAAATTTTCCTTACAAACTACTAGTACAATCTTCCAATCATATCATAATAATAGTCAAATTAAATAAGCCTAGAGGTTTAGTGTTTTAATTTGGATTAGCTTCTTCTAGCTGGTTCACGTGGGAGGCTTATGCAAGAAAGTGCTCGTTTTATGGAATGTGCACAACATACATTATATTATTATATGCAAGGTTTCTAAATTCATCTCTTCCAACATCTTTGTGTCAAAATCAAAGCATTATTTTATTTTAAATGATAGACAAAACCAGAAAAAGCCAAAATGATTGTTGTGCTGAAGTGTATACATCCGAAGTTTCGCATGTGTTTTTAAAACTGGACCGACGATCAACCCGATCAAAGAACTTGATAAGTGTGAGTCATTAGTCGAACCAGTGGATCATTGGTTGAACCATAGGTTTTGCCGGAAGCTTCGGGTGGCTAAGATTGCAAAAGAGACAACACAAATTGCAGCTCTGGATTATTCTTGATATGAAGTTCAGTGGGAGTAGATAGAGAATATTGTAGAGTCAAAAGATGCTGAATTATTATAGACTAATAATAGTAGCCGCAGTTAAATAGAGCTGAACAATAATAATCACTTGAAATGTATAACAAGACAAAGGCATGTCACTATTGATGTTGTTTATCAATCTGAAATTCTGCACCTTTGTATGTAGACAAGGAAGATGTGATTGTTGGAACTTGGTTTTCCATTTGAGGGCTCGAGGTTATATAATACTTCCAAACCTAAGTTTGTTTTGGAATTCATTCTCTCTTCATCTCTTTCTTCCTTTTCTTGTTTGAGTCAAACTAAGATATGCCTCAGATGCCAACAAATAAATTATATTGAGGAAATGGAGTCTGCATCAAAGTTGAATTTTTTGAAGCTGTTCAAATGTTGATGCTAGATTTTCAACAACAGTATGTGGACAAGGACAAAAATGTTTTGTCAAAATATCTATTGTTTTAACTTATGTTACAAGGGTGATGTTGTAAGTTGTAGTGTTGAATGCATATGTTGAGTCACACCAATGTTACAAGGTTCAAGCGAAAAGGGTGTTAAAATCTATTATGACTTCAATTCAACCAATAACTATAGAGAAAACTCCACCCAAAAGACTAATTTATTGGATGAAAAAGTTTCATGACTTAAGTTATCTTCTATACTCAATATATTCAATGCCAGACATAAAACAACGACCTCTTTAAAATTCGATGTGCACAACTACTTCGGGTCTCCTTCTATAAAAAAAAAACTACTTCTACTCTATAGGCACTGACCTAGTGGTAGTTCTATCCCCTTTGAAGACATGACTTAATCGACATTGACTTGATGGTAGTCATTTTTCTTTTGACGACTTCGCTCATTTATATGTATTATGTCGTGTGGCTTAATTGAACTTGTAGATAGCTATTTTTGTAGTTAAACTCTCGATGAAAAGACCAATTGTCATTATTTCAACTCACGAGAAAGGTTTAACTTAAAAGATTAGTTCATTATGTAAGAGTCTCGTAGCTTGAGTACTGTGAACTTTCTTATTCATTCAACGTTAAACTAATAACAAAATCCTCAAGCCATGAGTATTGGGACTCTGATGCAACAGGTCCCAGTTATATTCCTGACATCAATCTTAACAAAAAAAAAAAAAATCCTCAATAAGCTCAGCTCTGAGCATTGTACCTTCTAATAGTTAGTGTTTGTTTGGTTTTCAGATGATAAATGTTAGTGATTCACTCCTTTAATTTCAGACTTATAGCATTCAACATAAGAATTAGTTACAGGCAGCAATTTTGGCTGTTTAATATAAAAAAAATTCCAAGTTAACAAAAAAAGTGAAAAATAAAGAGATTCAGTATTTGGTCCTGCACTTGTGTATAGTGTATGAAATTAGATATAAGCATTTTTATAAGGTAAAATCTGCTAAGATAATCTTTATTACTCGCTGCATCATAAGCTTAGTACATATCTGCCAAGCCCAGATCTAAGATAGATCCTTCCTTCATAGGAGAAATAATGTTACATTTCTAATTACAATTTAGGGACCTTCAACCTCCAATTGATAATATGGAGACTCATCCAATGCCTGAGTTGCCCCATCAACTCTACAAACCTGTATTATAAACTTGAGACTAGAAGTATCTGAAGGAACTTCGAGATCAGAAACATAAAAGCAGTTTACTTGTGCTACTCCAAGGTACTTCTTCACTGGTTCTAAAGTTGTACCTGGATTACCACCTGTTTGTTTTGATAATTTCACCAAATAAATGTTGTACTTCAGAGAGAGGTAGTTTTCCCCATCTTTCAGTGTCCATGAAATTTTAATGTTAAGCATCTTTGAACCCTCGGAACCTGATGTCCATTTTATATATTTACCATCAACTAGCCAGGAAGACGAAACAGGAAAATCTGACTTATAGTCGGAATTCTTGATTGTAACATGACCAAGAAGTGCATAATAATCTGATGGAGAAGCCACGGTACAGTCTTTGCAATCTGATAATGAGGAATTTGATCTGTAGCACACTACATGGATTTCGTTTAAAGTGTATCCGTTCATTGCAATTGCACTTTCGTTTATAACCCATCCAGGGGAAAATCCCTCTTGTACACGTGTTGTGATTACTTTGTTGAATTTACTCGAGAGATTATTCACTTCCCCGGATGTGAGAAGTACATCATTTTTTTCGTCGTTGTTGGAAGTGAACACAAGCTTTAGTCCTAATGAAGAATTGTCATTGGATTTCACCTGCATCAATCATCATGCAGTTATTAACATGAGAAAAGTGAGGGTTCTGATAAGAATATTTAATACTCTATAATAATTTCGACGAACTTAATGAATGTGCATTAAACGAGTATATATAATGGCATATTTTAAATACTAGCATAATAGATCAATGTGTCGTTATTTCATCAATTGTGATAAAGAAGTTATAGCTTACAGAATAAATAAAGTGGATAGGATCCTCGCCCAAGAGAAACTCTCCTTGAAGGATTTTCCTCTCAAAGTAAGTTTTCTCTTCAAGAGATCCTTTAAATGTAATGTTCCCCCCTCCACTAAATGATGCTTCCTTCAAACTGCAATTTGCAAACAAGAAAACAATACCTCAGATCCAGTCAGGACTATGGCAAAAAAAATCGAAGCAAGATTCATAATAATGAATTATATTTCTATGATAAAATCTTCCTAATTCAATATGAAGAGCCTTTAACCAATCTTCTTCATGCACAGTTGCACATATAAATATGAGTTGCTCCGATTAGCCATATGCTGTTTTAGAATATTTAATTGGAGAATTCAATTTGAAAAAATGCAATATGTGGTATGTACATGTACATTCTGTTCAGTTCTCGCATCTCAGTTACAAGAACATCTTAAAATATTATAATTGTGCCATCACTTACTCTATGGTAACTTGAATAGAATTTGTAGGATCGGCAAGCTCAAGGAGTGGCTGAAAACAAATATTTGAGTAAGATTACAAAGAACAACACAAAAAAAAAAACTCTTAAATTGGTATCATAAGTTCACAAATTGAATTTGAGTTCCAGTTACTATAGTTATTTTACTTAAAATTAGGCCCTAATCTCATAATGAAAAAAACTAGTAATTCAAATAAAGGGAGAATACAGTCTTTTATATAGGTCATATATCAAACTAAGTGCGTACCTGAAAGCCTTGGCAAGAAATGTTGCACCATGTAGCATCCGATACATTGTTACCATCAACTGAAATATGATAACCACGTCCCTGAAGTAACAAAGATAGGATACACAAGTGTTTGATCAAAAGTTAGACGGCTTTGAAATTGTTAACCTGATCAATCTAAAGTTAAATGAATTTAAAATTGTTAACCTGATCAAAATTTGTATATAACGGTAGTGGTCCACTAAAGTTTCGCAGTATTCCCCATGATTTATCCACAAGGCCCCACCAACTGCAATATCGAACGCATAAGAATGATGTTGGTACGCATGAGCAAGAAATTTAAGGTTTGATATCCATCATTAATATAAAGAAAAAACTTTGATCCTATAATTGTTATCTACTACCATAAATCATTTGAAAATGCATAAAAGACTATTCAGTAGCAATCGGATTTGTTTGATCAAAGAAATTAAGTTTCTTAAAAAAAATTGAAAACATAAAAATTGTAATATAAACTTTTAAGCTCAAAAAGAATTGTCATACTCCGATAAAAGAGCAAGTACACTAAGAGATCAGCATAAAATAATTTGAAGTCTCAATCAGGCTCAAATAAATAGGGACTATAATGATTTGAAATAACGCTACAATGCATAATTGAAATAGAAATAGTTATAAGGTTCTTGAAGGAGGATAAAGAACTTACAAGCTTGAAACTGAAGGTATTAGACGACAGTTTATGGCTATTCCATATGACAAAACTGGAGCATGTAAAAGATCATCACACAATTTATATTTGGTATTGGGAATGATCAGAAAGAAAAGTAACGAAGATAATGTTTGAAATAAAATACCATGCTAGTCATGTGAAAAATTTCAGCTCAAATCATGTGGAATTATTCCATTATGTATTCCAAAAGAAAATAGAACAGCCAAAAATGACAGGTTTAATCTGTTTGCATCTATTAAAATAAATCTAGGAAAGTTTAAAACTTAAAAGATACCGTCAGATTGAAATGAAAACCTTTGATGAAATTGAAGAGTAAAATATGGGGAAACTATACTTATACTCATACTCTTTCCTTCAAAAAGACTTCTGCTTATAGATATTTTGAATCGTATAGGTGCATCATTTTATTTCTTTCACCTCTAGCCTTTTTTTCCATCTCCAATTTTACGTTCTTTCTGTAGTTACAATGATGGCTGCTTCTAGCCTTAGATTTTTCCTTCTTAATATATTAATATGCATCAAATTGTAAAGCTTGTGATATTAAATTTGCAATAATTTTTTGGTATTGCAAAATAGATAGCTAAATTACCTATTCTGAGCAGTTTCAAAATCTGGGGGTTGCTTTGTCTCATAGACCCATCCAGGCGCAAATATTGCAGCAGAGACGTCATTCTTTCTTATTACATCAAGAGCAACATTTGCCTGAGACATTCATGAAAGACTTGAGAAATTACTAGAAACAAGAATTGAGATAATTAGCAAAAAAGGGAAATTAACAATTTAACGCCAAGACATCGTTTGCACTTTACCAACCACAGACTCCGCTATCCAAAACTATTTGGCATCCTAAATTTCACCAGTATATGTCCCAAAGAAACTCCGACAGAAAGTGTTTTTTATAAATATCTTTAAAAAATAATTTACTACGAAACAAAAGTGATAATTATATTTTTGGTTACTGGTATTCAGTTAAAGGTAACTTGGCCTCTTAACTGTGGGAGGGGCGCTAAATGTATATTATAAACTTCAACGAAAACTGTCACTATTAAGAGGACCCATAAGAAAAAAAATTGGGGTTGCAGACATATACTATATTGCCAATACAGTGTGCTCGAAGGTGTAGCCAAGTAGTATGGATTGGGATGTTGAAGGAGTTTTATGTAAAAGGTCCAGTGTTCAATCTGTGTTGCTAAGAAATTTCCCCCAACAAATTAACCACTTAAACATTTCCCTATTAAAAATGTATATTGCCAATACAGTAAAAATATATGTATATCGCGCAGATTACATACGTTCCACTGTCCGCCACCATATGTGTTCCTTCCAAATACATCGATTCCCATGTATACATCAAACTTCCGATCACCGGCCACAGTAGCAGAGATCCTTGGATAGTCTTCCTATATGATTACATAATAAAATTAAATTAACTAAGGAAAATGACAGCTGATTAAACATCGGTGTTGTTGAAGGAAGATGAGCAATACCTTCCATGTATAGTTTACAAATATTCCATCACATATATCAAAGAATGGCTTATTAGATTCGTTTAGTTGATCTTGCCAATTCAGTTTACCATCAATTGTAACACTGTCATACCTACATGACCATTAACACACATCAAAGTCTACTTTTGGCACCGCCCAATGTAATAAAAAATTGCTGACTCTGGTACTTACCAGAGCACTAATGATCCAGGTACAGATGAATGCATTGTTAACGATAAATGGTCGACAAACTCCTTCAAGTTAGAAATTTGTGCAGGATCCAACTCTACCTCCATGTTTATCTGCAATTAAACATTACAAATTTGAATAATTAACAAGGATATGACAAATGTGTTGCTGTAAAGTACAGAGAAAGCGAAATATTTACTAGCCACCCGTCGAAGCCTAAATGAACAGCAAGCTCTGCCAGACGTTCTGCATACATTTGTGCAGACTCCTTTGTTGAAAGCAGTACATCACAGTTAGCCTTTCCCTCATCCCATTCGGTGATGAAAGTCCCCAACACCTGAGATATCAAATAAACGAGTACAACCGATAAATAACCCATATGTTCTGATTAAAGCATGGTCAGTAAATAATGTCAGAAACATCTCCAGGCGAGAAATAAAGTCAAACTCCATGAATCCTAAGCTCCCAAAAAAGATTCAGAAAAGCACTTCACATTTGCCAAATGATCTTAGATCAATTGAAATAAACCAACTTCATGAGTAAATAAGTGGCCCGAAAAACTATTAGTTAGTAAAGCAAAGACGAAACAATGTGCAAATTTTTTTATTAATGAGTTTCAAATGGCCACAAAACAATGTAGCCATAATTGTAATATACTTTTATCGTCGATCAAATCACCGCAAACTTTAAAGTCAATATTCATATCAAATAATTTAGTATTTACAGATTACAATTCTGGATCCACTAGTGGAAGAAAGGACATTGAAGCTACTCAACCATAATCAAAATTCAAAAGATAAAGTATAAATAACGGCATATTATAAAATCTAACCATAGGTATATCAACAAATACAAGGTTCACCATTATCCATGATTCTTTGCACTTGATCTTTTCTATATTTGCTATTTATAAAATTTTATTTCAAAAATATGATAATTATTTTTTTGACTGATAATACCACTTCTGGCATAAACCTTAAAAAAAAAAAATAGCAAAAGACAAAACTCTTTTAATGATTAGATAGAAAACTCAAATCAATTGACAATGGATCCAAAAACATCTTTGAATTCAATCATTTGCACTTTTCTACTGACACTGTTTCGAAGAACAAATGAAATCATTTTTGTAACTTTCATGGAAAAAGTTTGACTTTATTTTATCTTTTGTTATTTAAATAGTTTCATTAAATTATGGCCAGTTCGAAACTCAATTCAAAAATTAACTTATTTAATTTGATTTATCAACCAAATGAGCTGGAATAAAAGCAATTCAACTAATTTGATTCATTTCCAACCCAACAAGTAAGCAAGTAGTACCTTAACACCGTGGCGATGAGCGGTGTTAATCCAACAAGTAGGAGGAAGGGTAACAAGGTCATGAGAAAAGTAAACAAAAACATCAATCAAATGCCAATGCCAAATAGAATAAGCATTAACATTATCACCACCTTGAATCCACTTATCATCTAAGTAACCACCAGCCATATCATGACAAACCAACAATCTACGTCTATCAGGTAACTTAGAAGATGAAGATGAAATTGGAACTGAAGCTTTGTTGAAAGGGTAGTGAAAAGAATCGAAGTAAGAGCGTGATTCGAGTTCTTGAAGGGTTTTGATTGGGTATGAGATTGGGATTGAGGGTTGTTTTGGATCGAACGGTGGAGGAGAGGGTGAGGATGATGAATTGGAATTGGGGGTTGACATTGTTAGGTTTTGGGTTGTTTGAGAAATGAAACGTAGGATGTTTCGGATTTTGATTAAGAATTCGCGGTTTATATAAGGTTCGAGATGTCGAGGATTCATGAAATCGTTGTTTCACTTCACATGTTAATGTCGTGCTACTTCTAACACTGTAGTACAAACATAGTACACTCTACCCCATAATTCCTAGATCATAAAAGAAAATAAAAAATATCAATCATTACCGAGAACATCTTGATCGGAGTTTGTACCCCAATACCTATAATTGTGTGTGTAAATTTACGATTGTTTTGTCATTTTATCTATCTATACAACAACAAAACATAGTATACACTTACTAATTCTACTGTGTGTCTTTTCCTTTTTAACGCAACTAATAGATTAGTGGAACACATTTTAATTTGAAAAAAAAAATGATACACATTTCAATAAGTTGATTCTACTAATGTGTATCCTTAATGGTTTATTTGGTAGGTAAAAGAGGAGACTTTCCCTAAAAAAAGGGAAACGTGTAACACGGTAAACAAGTTATCACCGTGCAATGTTAAAATGATTAGGGATTTGATCCTACCTTAATTAATAGTTGGTTCAATTTCTCACTTTTATGTTGTAAGGAGAGAACTCATTTTGTATTTCTAACATATTTTTGGATGAAGATTATTCACAATTAAACGTTGGTATAACCTTCATACGTATGCATATGATATGATAATAAAAAACCTTCATATATTTTACGGGGAAAGATTTTGACAAAAATCTTGTGATACAGAATATACATTGAATTGATTTTGATGGATGTTTGCTTTGAATATATTTTTGTGTGTGAACTAAATTGATTGAAGTTCTTCAATTTATTAAATCAAATTGCTATTTTAAAAATTTGCGATTAAATCGGTATAGTTTGAAAAAATTGATAGCTGAATTGTTTTATCCTTCCAATTCTATGGGTAAAAAGGGTGATTTGTTCTTTTGTTTTTGTTAACCCTTCATCTATAGAAAAAGGGTCATGATAATTCAGAATTCGACTAAATAAATAAATAAAGTTTGATAAAAAAATTGTTATTGTTCCATCCAAAATTCATTCATACGAAAATATTTGCAAAATTAAACGATGCAATGATTCAAGTGAACAAGAGTTTTTGTTTTAATGTGAGAACTTGAGTTTTCCTAATGTCTTCTGACAACAAAACATTCATCAATGCAATTACCATTACTGCAATTTAAGACAATGCATGTGATGTGCATTGAACTTTAGACTAAGAAATAAGTTGTGGTGGGGTCGGTGGAGTAATACAGAAGTGAGATCATAATCATTTACTTTACACACATTAGGGGAGAAGACCATACAAAGACTGCAAGTCAACTCATTGGTTTAAGGCACAGAGACCTTCAAACAAGGCAAGAGTATTTTTGTTTTGGTTTTTCAGCATCAAAAAGTGTTTCTACAACCATCAAAAGAGAAAAATTCAGTTCTCAACGATGTTTGGTTTGACTTTTAAGAATTGATTCTATCGTCCAAAAGCAATTATCATTAAAGCTATAATTCCTAACTTTTGGCTTTCCTAAAATCAATTCTCCAATATATTTTATATTTTGATTATTACAATCTATTATTTCCTTTATTCCCCTTTATCAATTCTCTTTCTTTTTGCTTTGTAATTAATTTGATGAACCAAATTTAATCAGAAAACTTAATGAACCAAATTAGCCCCCGAAAAATGTTTATGGTTATTAGTTACCATGTTTTGGATTTTCCTTTACGATGTTTACGTTGTATTTTTTCTTTTACCTTTCTTTTACATTATATTTTATCATTTTTTACAACAAACTCTAGTAGTATTTAACTTAAATATATTTTATCAAAAAATATAAAATATATGAACAAATATTTTTGTAAAAAATTGGTTTAATTATCATATAGATTATTTTTTAAATTAATAAATAGAAAATTTATTTATTTAAATTAAATAATATATCTACATTTAGTATTGATCGACATATACATTCAACTATGTTCATTTACTTGCATTTAGCTATGTCCATTTTAGTAATTATACATTCAAAAATGATTTTGATTAAAACTATCCAAACAACATTCAGTTTGTTTAATCAATTCTACATTATTGTATTCAAACATAAATCAATTTTGTCAAAATCAATTCTATCAAATTCAATTATGTCAGAATCAATTTTATCCAAAACTGAACCAAACACAAACTAAGTCCCTCCTTCCAGGTAATTTCATGCCAAGGAAAAAAGTGGTGTTTGTCCTCTTCTTGGGGTCATGACTCATGGCCATGCTACTTGATTCCTATCCACTTGATTTAGATACGGCATGTTAGTCCTACAATTGATCTCATAATATTAATGTTTCAGAAAAGATCTTGTAACCAAAAAATCTTCGGACTACCGAGTCTTTGCAAAACAAAACAAAAAACTTTGAATTGCTGAAAAACAAATCTGATATTAATGTTTCAAAAAAGATCTTGTAACAAAAATAAAATGTTTCAAAAAAGATCTGATGTTAAGTGATGGGGACGGTGGAGTAATACATAAGTTAGATCATTAATTCATTATCGTTTACTTTACGCACATTTGTGGAGAAGACCATAAACATATCAATTGTGGAGAAGATCATTATCATAGGATTGTTTATGGATTAAAGATCTTCAAAAGACAATGGCTAAGTCCCTCCTTCCAAGTAATTTCATGCCGTGGAACAAAGTGGGTTTGTCCTCTTCTTGGGGGCCATCATGACTCAGCAGACTTGCCCTACAATGCCTAAAGTCCCATGAAAAGATTGTACTTTTTTGTTTTATGTTGTTTAATTTGTTTATATTTATATCATAATAAAAATATATATGGTAATATTTAAAGATACTTGCACACAAATTAATATGTTAATAACTTATTTTCAACTTTGTACACAAATTCAACTTATGTTGATTAATGTTTAAAAACATTTCAAGAACACTTTATTAAACTGTAAACTCATACGCAATCTTTAAAATATGAATGAATGGAAGTCATTGATCATTGGTCATTCAGTTGCTTAGCCTCGTTAATGACTTGTGATCTTGCTTCAAAGGACTTCCGAAGGTAGAAAACATTCTTTCCATTAAAGAAATCATCCTAACAAAGTTAAATTAAAAGCTTAATCTACCTCTAGGTTGAAATCAAAAGCATAAAAAGGGAAGTTTACCTACATTTAGGCCAAGGGACATAATTAAATAACAAATATTAACGAGTACAAAACAAAATTGTTCAATATGACTTTGACACTTTGTTTATTAATGTTACAAATACATAGAACATAATTCGGCTTCTAGCTCCTACTCCTGCATATCCTATCAGACTAAACAAAGGAACATGAATAATTTAGATAAGAAAAGGACATTAAAAAGACTATAGATAGTGGGGGTAAAGAAAATTTGGGATAAAACTAATCTTGATGTTTATAACATAAAAGGCTATCTTTCTCTGATCCAAGGACTAGTACCTTTCCAAATCTCTGCGCTGTCACCACTTTCTATGTACATTAATCGGTAAATGTCATTCACCCCATCTTTGGCTGATAAGGCCTCTCCATCGGCAACAAAAAGGAAGTCGGTCTTCTGAACTCTATAAGTTCCATCGCCAGTGAAAGATGTATACATGTCAGATCTTTTAGAGGATGTCAATAGAATCATGTGAGGATGCTGTAATATACTAGTCCACTGGTTATCTTAAGAACATTCAACCAACACTGCACCATTACAACACCAGCAACAATATCCATAACAGCGTAATCAGACATGGAAACTTAGATTTCAAAGTAAATCTTCAGTGCCTGTCAACTTGGCATATTCATTTTCATCTATGGTCCCTTTCTTCAATTTCTTTAACAAGCGGTATTCTTGCGTCAACTCTTCCTCATCTTCAACTGTCTGCTTAGCACGTCTTTGTTTAGCTGTTTGCTTTCTCATGGCAGTAGGTACTTCAGGAGTTTTCTTTGGTTTTTTAGGTTTTGGTTCTTTCTCTTTGGCTTCTTTCTTTACTTGCAGGTTTTTCTTCCTTTGTTTCTCCCTTGATTTATCCCTATAAAATTTGAAGTTTTAAGTCAGCAGCATGTTTGCAAGAACAAAGCAAAAATGTACTGAGAAGTATTTTTTTAATAAAAAAAAAAAAACTTCATTTTATTGATCAAGATTCAAATGAGACAACTACAGGATGTTTTTTGACTGAGTTAAAAAGTGTACTTAGAAGAAGTTAGAAGGAAAAATGAAAGACAATATGAATATAGGATATTTATGTTACATTTAATTGTAAATCTTGTCTCAATTGCCACCCCTCTTCAAAAGGGAAGTTGGATAATCCCTCAATCAAGATCAACGAAGAACTTGGTAGTTGGTATACAAAATAACAGCTTCCTAATCCCTCCCTCTTCAAAGTATCTTAAAGAATAAGTTCCTACCCGTGACTAAAAAATAGGGAGAACTTTCATTGAAGCGTGAAAAAAAGCTCAAGCTCCAACTCAATTTTGATTTTCATACCCCAATCTCAAGCTCAAGTTGAATTGTATTAATTATACAGTTAATTTTTTATATTTTAATTATAAATTGCCCAAGCCAACTGCAGAGCTCAAGTACTTTTGTATACAGTTGTAATTGATTCTTTAAACTAGCGAACGTCAAATTAAATTAAGTTACTGGATTCAATTGCCCTCCCCTTGGAATACGTGACAATAATAAGACAAATGTAAGCTATATGTGCTTTTCATACCCCAAGATAACTTTTGTACATCTGATGCTTGTAAAGTTTACAACCATTAATGAGTTTTCACCTAACAGCTAGAAGTTAGAAGGTTCTTGTCATGGTATTCGCATTTAAGAGTGTCTCTATGACCTGATAAGTAGGTTTTTGATCCATGCCACTTCTATTTTTGAAAGAAAAAAATATTAAAATTCAGCACAAGTTTAGGTGGCCCTTTGCATTGTCCATATTTCAATGGACAATGCAACCTAATAAGCTCATTCGTGAGCTTTCATCTTGTTGAAGATATGGGTTTTAGATAATGAGATGGGAAAAAGAATTAAGAGTAGAATATAATTATGATTGAAGATTTGATGATAATGAGACCATTCTAAATGATTAAGCAGCAACCCCTATTTATAGGGAGACAAGACTGCAAATCCTAATTGAATAGGGAAACAAATCATGATAATAACTAAGAAATATAAAAGCTAATCTCACGAGATACTCTAAGATAAGAAGAAACTAAGCCTATGGGATAATTCAAGATGATGAGAACATATTACAAGATGTTTTTCTTATATGCAAATCTATCAGCTTAAGCTGTTCAGAGATATGAATATTGAAAATTAGAAAGGTTGCTGTTAAAATGTTTTTACCTGAACCTAATCTCCTCGAAATTGATATCTTTAACTGGTTCAAATCCCACGGTGGATAGTGAGTGGCGTTTTATCTCTGGCACTAAAGGAAGTTGCAATAAGCCATGTCCCGTGGCTAATTTGCCAATTTCAAGTTCTTTCCACCTGTAAGAGTGAGAATAGTTCAAAAATAATGATGTTTTATCAGAGTGACAGCAAAATCATATGTCAACATTACTCACCTGAAAATATAAGAGCAGTGATGCTCTTTATAAGCACGAATGTAAGAAACAAATGCCCTGACTCCCTTCTCCATGACATCACGATCTTTTGTTGCCGCGGAACGAATCTAAAACATTTTGATCATAATTTTGTTATCAGGGAATTGAAAGGGTTAACTTTTCAAATACATTTTCATGTTCACAAAGAAGAATTGGTAGCCGTGTTTAACTAGATAATCAGTAAAACTTTAAAAAAAAAAAAATCTAATATGGACGGAGTAATATCAGGATCAGAGTATGTGGCAATCAGCACATAAGTATGTTGTATCAGGGGATTTATTTCCATGTTGACTCTAGCGGAACAGTATTATGATAGTTCCCGTATCTAATAACTATTTATTTCCACGACATCACAATCGTTTGTTTCCGCAGAACAAATCTAAAACATTTTGATCAGGGAATTGAAAGGGTTAACTTTTCATGTTCACAAAGAAAAACTGGTCGCCGTGTTTACCTAGACAATCAATAAAACTTTAAGAACAAAAAATCTAACAGTGAAGGAGTAATATCAGGATCAGCCTATAAGGCAGTCATCACATTAGAATGTTGTATCAGGGGATTTATTTCCATGTTGACTCTACCGGAACACTATTACGGTAGTTCCCATATCTAAAAACTATTTTTAATATCCATTGACAACCGTTACAAGGGACCCACGTATCGCATCCATAAAACATGACAACACAATAAACTAAGATAATAAAAGCAGAGAACAGACCTCGGGTATAACATCAGGTGCATTGTCGGAGCACATTCTTTCTTGAAGAGGAACTCTTCTTATACGCAAGAATTCTACATATGATTCCTCCTACACATTGACATAGATTCATTTACCATAAAAAGATAAACTTAAAGAATATTACATATATTATAAAAAAGCACTACAATATGATACTTGTGACAACACCTTTGGTAATAAGAAGACAACAGCATGCCCTTGTTTACCCAGCCGAGCAGTTCGACCTACCCTATGTACAAACACATTTGGGTCTTGAGGAGGATCATACTGTGGAATAACAGAGGATGTATTAATTGCATTTTCTATAAATGTGTTCCAGTGGTAAATATGAAGAAATATTTGAACCACAGTTTATTTTTCAATTTGACAACAGAGAGAAGATGAAACACAATGTTTAATAGACAGTAGCGTCTACATTGTTACAAAACTACCTGCACTATACAGTCTACACCAGGTATGTCAAGTCCACGTGCTGCAACATCCGTACACAAAAGAATTCCATTTGAAAGGGATGTGAATGTAGTCAGTGCCTTCTCCCTGACAGACTATATAGAAAAATAAATAGCCAAATAAGTATACAAACAGTGAAGTACGACAATAATAATGGGTGATAAGAAAAACAATGCTGATATAAAAGAATAATAATATACTTAATTTCAAAATTGACAAATGCTTAGTTGCTACTAGTCAATCTTATACCTGCTTCATCTTTCCATGAAGGGAGATCAAGGAGAAGCCTTTCAAAACAGAAAGGCGAGGAAGAACCACTCCCCAATAGTCAACACAAGCACAAGTCATGAAATATCTGCATTAGGGCCAAAATGAAGTTTTGAGTGTGATAAGCTATTCGCTATTCATCTACTACACAAATCATACTATTCATTTATTAACATTGTGTATCTCACATTATAATTTTTTTTGAGCGGTTCTTAACAAGGAAATCTACAAGCTGTGACGGTTTCTTATCTGCCTCACATTCCATGTACTGCAAGCTCGAAAAGAAAATAAGAGGATGAGTATAAGAGAGTGATGAACATAAACTATATCTTAAACCTATTAGCAATACATGAAACATATTATGTGGATTATAGTAAGATCGCCAGCCAGAGTCTCACTGCTATTCTACTACTAAATTGAAAGAATGAAACCACTAGCCATAAAAGTCACACATCTAATTTCCAGTTCACAGGCATGCCTCAAAGGTAATACCTCAATGTGAAGACCTGAAGGTGTCTTTGAAGACTCCATTTTCTTTGATGCTGTAGAATCATTCGCTGTTTTTGTTTCTGCTCGAACTTCAACCCTCACAGGATTCCTCAATCCTGCTTTGGCAAGCTCTTCAACAGCCTGAGTTTGAGTAGCAGAGAATAAGCCAGTTCTTCGAAGCTTAGGCAACTCAGTTATGATAGCATTTATCTGCTTCTGGAATCCCATATCTAATAGTCTATCTGCCTCGTCCAAAATCAATATCTGCACACACAATAACAATCAAAATCCTACTTTTACTAATACCCAAATGCCACAAATAAAAGGAATCTTAAAGCATGCAACTAAAACATGCATTAAATATTGTTTTGTACAACATGATCACATGATAAATCCTGAAAATTCTTTCTAGAGCATGTATGTTGTATAAATAGCTATGTAGCACCACACTTCTAATTGAAAGTGTCTGGTTTACAATAATGCCCGACCCGACACCTTACATATACATTCAATTATGTCATTTTCTCAAATTATTAGCAGTGCCAGTGCTGTTTCCATGTTTCATCGGTACAAAGTAAAAGATAAAGCTCAATGGGGAAGCACCGTCAGTGTAAATTCATTTTACACCGACATCCAATAGGAACACACTATATTGTCATCTAAGCCCAATTTGTAACCGCTTTTTAAAGATAAATACCAATTACCACATTCTCATTGGACATCAGTGTAAAAACTTGCTTACACCGTCGGTGCATTTCCTATTTTCTCCAAAAGATATACCTCAAAGCTTTTGAAATCCAAAATATCCATCCTATTCATGATATCATGTAATCGCCCCGGTGTGCCAATCAATACATTTGCTCCTTCTTCCTCAATTTTCTTCATATCTGCTTTCACTTCCACTCCACCAACAAGTAGCATTGATTTAACATTCACTAAAGTCGAAATAAAAGGCTGTGCAACGTGATATATTTGCGACGCTAGTTCCCTAGTAGGAGATATAATCACTCCAAGCACCTAAAAATAATCAAAAACTTAATCATCGCACAAATTGAAGAACACATTAAAATAATTAAGTAATTAACCTAATCTCAATAAAAATTGAACTGGAATGAAGAGAATGAGGAGAGGGAGGAACCTGGTGAGGTTTGGGATTGGAAGCGGAGCGACGAAGAATTTCGACAAGTGGAATGACGAAAGCTAGGGTTTTACCGGAACCGGTGGCAGCGTCGACGGCGACGTCTTTGTAGCTGCAGAGTAAGGGAATGGTGGCGGCTTGAACGGGGGTGCAGAAATCAAAGTTTGAGTCAGTTAGGGCTTGAAGAACGGGTTCGGAGAGTGGTGGTTTTAGGTCGGAGAAACGAGTTGAGGTTAATGCTTTGTTGGGGAACTCGGAATCCATGGTTGCGGCGTTCAGTGTCTTTGTCGAGGTTTGTGGTGTTGTATTTGTTTGTGGTTGTTTTAGGGCTGTTTTTTATTTTACGGGAATCGGATACCCTCTTACTAATCAATATTGCCAAAGCTACCTCAAAGTAAGACATTAATTGCATGTTTGCTCCATTTTTTTATACCAAATATATAACATTTTTTTAGCAACAAAGAAGTATGATATTCTCCCTAAAAAAAAGAAGTCATATATTCAAATGAGTTTAGATCATGTGCAATGGTGTTGAAAGCAAGTTTCATCACTTGGATGCAATGTTGTGTTAAAGTTGGGGGAACATGATGTGGAGGAGAGAGGTGTTGAATATTCTCAACATATTGAATGCTGAAAAGTGGCAGACCAAGCAGGCCATGTGGCGTGTTTTTGTTGGTTGGAAGGAGCGAGTGGGTGTGGCAGGAGACGCAGAGAGAAGAGGTTGGTGGATAAGAAGGACCATGAGGCGCTTGTTGATTAGTTATCTTGATTTTTTTTATCTTAATTATTTGAACTCAATTATTTCATTGCAAATGATTTTTTTAAAATTTTTTTACCAAAATTCATGATTTTTTTTTTCTATAAATAGAGACTTGGTTCATTTGATTTGGACACAGAAAAAAAACGAAATTTTCCACTATCTTAATATTATTATCTTTCGATTAACTTTTCTTTTAAAGTTTTAATCTTCTTTTTAATGAAATTAAATATAAATATTTAAATATTTTTTTTTACAAAAATCTAAAAGATAAATTGTTAAGTGTTTATTGTAATTTTATGTAATCATGAAAACAAAAATATTAAATTAAATAAAAATATGAAATAAAAAGTAATGGGGTAAAGTGTTGAATGAAAAACCACTGGAGAGACTAAAAGTTGAATGAGTGATTTATTAGGTGGAAGAGAGAGAAAATGATGTAGAGTGTTGGGACTTGGGAATTGAAAAGGTGGGTGTTGAGTTATTTGTCATTGTAAATGGTCTTAGAAGATGCTCAAACCAATATACAATAAAGAGTGAATAAGAAAAAGAAGGACAAAACAAGAGAAAAATAATAACGGAATTATTCACTATCACTACAATGACTCATGGTCCTAGTTAAAATTCATTTAAAAATTGAACTTTTATGAATTCGACCATCTTTAATACTTGTTGATTATGGTTAGAGAACAATTTTCTATTTCTACGAGTTTGTGTAGTCAAAATTACTAAATTCAAATAAGAATTAACCCCTTCCAAACTTTTTAGCGTCCGCCTAAAAAGACAAATATAGAAAACAACATGTGAATAGCAGAGTGTGTAACAATCACTACTCCAAGATACTTATAAACCGCACAACACATGGAGAAGGAAAATTAACAAAAAGTGAAGTTTAGTTTCCTGAAAACCATAACGAAGAACAAAATGAATATCTTGGGTATATGAAATGACCTTTCTCTTGTATATATTTTGTCTAGTTGGAGTTCTAAATAGAAACTTATGCCAAGAGAATGCTTAAACTTTTGAAGGGTCGTGCCTTTTTTTATATTTTTTAAACGACAATGCCAACTGAGGAGACAATCCCAATTAAGGGATATGCAATGAAGATACAAAAGTATACGTTAGACTAATTGAGAACATACCACCTGACCAAACCCACTGATCCTTTGTCAATGAAACAGTAGCCGGGAGAAACAATTGATGACACTCAGTTAAAAAACCACCACCTCCCACACAAAGAACTTCTTCCTCTAAGAGAAATGCCACATCCACTCACCATCAAGCCACCCTCCGACTTCCAATATAAAACTCTAGCTTTGCATGGACATAGAAAACATGTTGGAAAAACCTCTTAAGATGTAAGAGACCAAGACATTTATCATGCCAAAATAAAACTGAATTACCATTGTCAATGCTACCCAAAATCCAATCTTGGTTATAGAGAGGAACCCAAACTACAAAAATTCTTTCACTATAAAGATTGATGTGAATCGCAACCAAATGAGGTTCAAGGACGGAAATAGTAGTGCATTCGTTTTTTAATAAAATGGTAATAACCAACACCTTAGAGTACGATTCCAAATATAGTGAAGTGGTTTAAAAATGTCTTCAAACTAAATGTCATGGAGCATACCCTATAACTTAATAACCACAATAGAGGTTCCAATTTGAAATCTTTAATATAACAATTAAGGGATTCCATAGTGATACAACTACATGAGCAAGACTTATCATAGAAAATGTGTGACTCATCCATATTAATCTTAAAAGTATCTTCTGGAGGAGCTTTCCAAACGATGTATAACTCTTTCATGATCAATACAGAGCAATTATGAATGAGCTTCAATTTATCTTGAAAACTTAAATTTATATGGCTATATACGTAACGTTGAAGGGAAATAGTAAAACTACTTTTGCTATTCAAGATAAATGATCCATATATATCCCAAACACTAGGGATATATGAAGCTGCGATGGGGCCACCACCAGCCAATTCAGGATCCATGCTTTGAGCTGATAAAAGGGAAGGCAAACCTTCAAATGAGAGATGATGTGGTCATACATATAAAATGAACATCCAAACGAACTAAAAACACGGTCACCATACAAAGGTGCTTAAACGGCCCATAACAACATCTAAGAGATAACGAAGGTATCCCTTTTGGGTATAAGTATATGAAGGGCATGTTGAGATACTCCTCACTCACACAAGGATGTTTCTCTAAGGCACCCTTTAACACAAGGGGACTCATTCTGGTTAGACAAACTTTCTAACCATCAGAACCCAACCTGCATAGGGGTTAGAGAACAAGTTAGACATGGACCTCCAAATTCAAAAGAAAGTAACAAACATAACCTACTTAGGCTATCACAGGGCCCGTTTATGATAACAAACTGTTACCGCCATTAGACGTTGTTAGATAAACCCATATTTTACTTTCAGCACACTCTAAACAACCAATTCTTACATCTATCCAAAAAATATGAACGTCCATGAATCTTCATAAAACCTATAAATAACTCCCCATAGAATAAAGATAGAATCATGTGAAACACACATTCTCCAACAAGCATAAACAATCAAGCACAAAAAGAAATAAACACGAGAGAGGAAGAAAATACCTTTTGGATGGTAGAAAGGAAAAAAAATCAAAGACACAAGGGGGTTTGCAACGAAAATTGCAGTAGAACAAAGAGAATCCTAAATTAAACGACTCTGGAACTCAATTGATTGAATACGTGGAATGGGAAACCCCCTTTGAATAGAAAGAGAGAGGAGAGCGAGAGAGGGGGAGGGGGAAAATGACATAATCTTATGATGGAGACCAAAAAGGAACCAACCATCACCGTGCCACAGTCTGAAAGTTTTCCCCTTGAACCAGCATACACATTTGTCCATTATAGTCTGTCACATCAGACTATATTTCACTAATAACGTAACAACATTATGCGTGCGGAATCCACATGCCTAGGGGCACGCGCCCAACGACCACGCGTAAGACGAGTACTCTTTCGTTCACCTTCACAAGGTACCTATGAACGAATAAATGAAAAATAACCTAAACAGATAAATCGGATGTGACGAACGCATAACCCACTTGTCGACGACTCTTAGCTTGCAATACCATAACACGAGGCTTGAAAACTACAAGGACGTATGAACCGACTCTGAGAGACTGAGCCTCACATTCCACCTAGGAAACAAGCTATCACTTAAGTCCCTCAACTAATAACTTGATGGGTAATTGTTCTTATCTAGGCAAATCTCAAGTCGTGATAGGTTTAATATGTTTATTCCACGGCCCCAAAAGGACCACGACATGACCTCGCTCAGAACTACACTTGAATAATGACTTTTGAAGACAATATGAACTATTATGTCTGAATCTGATGTCATAATTATCCCTCACTTAGAACCACACTGGAATAATGACTCATAACTATATTTGAACAATGACTAAGAACTACATTGAAATAATAATCTAATCACAATTGTCCATAGAGGACGTATGTTTAGGTAAAAGTTCAAAGATCAAAACTCTAAACATATACTACAAATACTAACTCACACTCTTTGCCTCAAGGGCACATACTCTTACCCTAAATATTACATCACCCATGAAATCTACTAACATGAGCATCGAAGTTTGTGCATGCACATCATTCCCATTTACCTGAAGAAGAAAATTGCTACTGACGAAAAATACCATACTCAAAGGTCATTCAACGCCATCATCCAAAAATCTCAAATCCGATAAAATCAAAATTAAATTAGTGAAATTCATGATACAATATTTATTTTTTGAAAATTAAAATTAAAATATGAAATAATTTTTTTTTCCCTGCAAAGGGTGATTTATGAAGAAAAGAATTAGCTTAGAGGACCTAATCTAATCAAATCTTAAATCATTTGTATTTGTACAAGTAGTTGAGTTGGATTGAGAAAATAAGCAAGAAAAGTAGAAAAGAACACACTGTCCTCCTGAACACGCCCACACAGACACAGTGAGTACGATTTGTTCCTTCTTCCGTCACAGATACAGATAGCCTCAATCTCACGCTTCTCAAACTCAACTGATTATGAGATTCAAATAGTTGTGTTGAGTTTGGTGTTTTCACCCTTCAACAATGGCATTGCTAGCTCCACAACGCACGTGCCTCATCTTCACTCTCTTCACCGCTTTCGTACTTTCATCTTCTTTAAGCTCAGCAATACCTACCACAGCTTGCAAATTCAGTTTTCGCGACGGAAACAAGCTTTACAATTATACCCTTTCTTCTCCAATTCGTAACTTCCCTCATGGCATTCTCAGCGAAGACGGGTCCACCCTCTCTCCCTCTTGATCTGATATGATATCGTTATTATTCATTGATTCAAGTATATAAACATTTATAGGATTATTTCATTGATTTGGAATTTAGGAACTAGAATCAATTGGTTCTTAATCAAGAATTGAAGAAAGGATTTGTTCTCTATTTAAATGTGATTAGTTAGTTTGTTTGTAGATACTGTGCTAATTATGTGGTTCTTACAGAAAGTTTCATTTTTGATGTGTTTGTAGGTTTTACAAAGTGTCAGTGAACCAGACCACCCTTTGGTTTCAGGTTGGCTCCATCAGGTCACGCTTATTTCTTTGTTTTCTGATTAATAACAAGACTTCACTTGACTAGTAGTAGTTTTTTAGCTGCCAACTATGAAGCACATACACCTAACTTAGCACAGACACGTCGACGCCAATAATAATTTAAGAAAATGACATAATTCAATGTAACCATATGCGTCGGTGTCGTCTGACTCTTCAAACACTGACACATGTCGAACTCCAGACACCTTCAACCAGAAGTGTTGGTGTTATAGAGTTTGCCTGCGTTGATTGTCATCATTGATAAACATAAAAGATATGAATCTTGTTTTTTTCGTGTCTGGCTCTCAATAAGACGAAACTCGTTTTATATTTTTTGGGTTGATGATTAAGGTCCAGTTTGGATTTGCTTATAGCCTATGAGGGCTTCTAAGTTAAAAATAAGTTTGTAGTTATTCAAATACAAAAAGAAGTCCTCGAAAACTTGTACTTGTGTGCGTGGAGATTAGAGAAGTTAGAGAGGAGAGCTTTTAGAAAATTGAGATGCAGAAGCTAATTTTAACTCATGAGAAGTTATTGTTGAAAAAACTTGTAGTTATTGTGAGATTCTTTTCGTCTTTCTTTTTCTGCAAGTCTTTATAGAAAAGTTTATTCAAACTAGTTCTATTTTAGGTTTTTTTAAAATTTGTAAGTCTAGTGCTATGATTCTAGCTTGGGGTGCGAGAGGTCACAAGTTTGATTCTTCCAATACCCTTTCGTATTATATTCTAGAGATTAATAAGTTGGATAGAAATATGGTATATGATATAACATTATGACATAATTTGATCCATGTAGCCAACCCCAGTTAGTGGGATAAGACTTGATTGTTGTTGTTGTGTAAGTTCATGCTCTTTGGTGTGACTAGCAATAAATAGATGGACTCTCGAAGCATAAAATTTGGTTTTATAAGGAATTATAGCATTAACGTAGCTTTACGCCAAATTGATCTATAATTGAATTTTGTGTATTTGTTGTTTGAGCAGCTTTGCGATGGAATGATTTTCAATCACGACCCTCCAACATGTGCTGACTGCTGGGTAAATTAGTCTCTCATCTGCAAAGCTATTTTCTTTTTATTGATCAAATAGCCTATAATTGTCAAGAATCTGTTGCGCTATCAAACCTGTATTTGATAGATATGAAATATGATGATATATATATATATTTTTTTTTTTGGGAAACAACACGATGATAATTTAGTCTTTATAACTAATTCGACTTTAGATGAAATTCACGATGTTATAAAAGGAATAGTTAATGATATTACAGGAACTTTAGATAGATATTTGCTACATGTAACTTATCTCAAATCTCATATATAATGTTCTCTGCTTTCTTTTCAATACAAGTTTCTTCACGACGAGTCATTTCTTTTGTATTTTATCCATCGTTTTTGAGCTTCCTGAATAATTGTAGAGCTAAAATCATTTCAGAGATCCGAGCTTATAGTGGATAAATCCAATTGTACATACGAAGCTTAACAGATCCACACTTCTTTTCACACAGATATACACTTAGACCAGAAACCCATTAAATAACTGTTAAGGTGTAAATTTTAATATATTATATATGGAAAAACAATTAATAGATTAACTACAAATAAAGCATGATATGTCATCATGACGACATACTGTAAAAATGCATTGTAGATAATCCAAAAATGAAGTTGATTGGAATGTCTATTTAATTTAGTTTACTTTTAAATTGACAATTAATTGGTCTAGACTGGCGGTTCCTTTTTATATAAGTAATGCTACTAGTACCACATCAGTGATAAATAACAGGGGGTAGTATTGGATAGGATTTTAAGGCTGTTCAAAGGTCTTGCTGCAATATTTTTATCACATAATTTTACAGAACATTGCACTTATCTTATCATTGTATGTGTGCAATAGGACTGTGGAGGGCCAACACGTTGTGGGATGGAGTGCGGTGCACTCGTGTCAAACAACATTGGAGGTATAGTTCCTGACACTTCCGTTTTCTTCCATTTACTTGCCTCTGCAAAATTGTGATAGCTATGACAGATGCGAACAGTTCTTCTCTGCTTGGTTGTTTTATTGTTGTAACTTACGATTACACCTAGTTACACATTATCAGTGGAATAAGATGCTTTTATGTCTGTGTCCTTGGCATGAAATTTCTGATGTTGCAAGAATTGCTTCATTCAGAACCATTCTTTTTAGATCACCGTCAAAGAAAAATGCAACTCAGATCATTTTTGCTTTTAGTTTCTGGCAGAACCTCTAAGTGACCGATTCTCTTTCACAGTAAAAAACAAATTCTACTGCTGTATCAATCAAATTAGGTTGCCTGAAGTACTGTTAAACACGTAAAAGGCGTTTATTTATGTGACAAAACAACTTAACTGATTTTGTAGCTCTCTACCCTTTTAGAAAATAATGATCAAACCTCCTTTCTGCAAGTTTTATTCATTTTACTATTGTCTTTTGCCCTGTTCATTTGTGTTTCCTTTTTCTGCACTGATCTTGTCAAAATACCTGTAGTCTAGCATATTACTATATAGATGTCTTTTCATTATTAGCACTGTTTTAACTGGTGCACAATGGACTTATTAAGGAGCATTACATATGATAAACTATGTTCTCTAAAAGAGTTTGTTGTAAGTTCTAAATACCGAGTCCTGTTCATCATCAATTGGGCAGAGCTGGAGTACAAAGAAATATGAACTTGGAAAAACCATTTTAATTTTCTAATAAATAAACAATACCCAACTGAAGTCAAATTTTGTTTATTTCTCAGTGTGAAGAATAGGAGGAAATGGTCATCTAACAGTGTAAATGCAGGTTATCATGTGTGCTCAGCCATAGGACATGGCCCAAAAATTGACATTGATGTTATTGGTAAGACGAATTCAATTTTCTGTTTATGATGTTTGGGTCGTTTCAATCATTGTTTTCTTTCACTACCTCCGTCCCAGTTAATTTGGCAAATTAACTGGCCTAGTCATTTCACACATATTAAGAAAAGTGAATAAATGAAAGAGAGAATAACATTTGTACTAATGTACCTTATCATGTATTAATGTATTTATCATTACCATAAATGCAAACTAGAAGATGTTGAATTGGGAGTGATGCAAGTAGTATCAAATAGAGGATACAATTGGAAAAAAATAATTCATTTTGTATTGAAAATTGAATTTGTCAGTTATTTTGGGATAATTAATTTTTATTTTTTTGCAAATAGATCCATTGTGTTAATTTTCAGTGCACCATTTTGGCTAAAATTTGTGCTCCGTGTATGTTATGCATTATTTGGTTCAACTGATTTTGGATAATGCTTCTAATATGAACTAGAGTAAATGTATGGTTTCAATGTTATCCTGATGGCAGATAAGAAAAATCCACATGTTGGTATCATTGTTAAAATGTCAAGCAGCAGCCTTAAGTACAACTGTTCTCTGGCCGTGTCTGTGCTTTGCAATGTAAATGGTGTACAGGTAAGGCTTTCATCGATTAAAGTGAATATTATAGATCTAATGCTGGTTGAATTGATTCATATTTTTATTATCACTCTTCTGCTTACAGGGACCACAAACCCTGGAGAGATCGGGGGATTGTAATTATGTAAGTACCTGTTATCGGGATTTTTTTCATTTCCTTTTATGTTGTTTGTTATTTTATGATGTGGATTTCTGATGTCCTGCTTTAGTTATTTTATCCACTTGTAGTATATGTTTCTTAATTTGTGAACATAAAAATTCAAAATCAGTTACATTTGTTGAAAATATAGGAAATGTTGAACTTGGATTATTGAATTGACAAAGAACATAATTGAATTTATCAGCTTTTTCTACTCCTTTAGATTACTTTTGGAAGCTTTGTTGTATTATCAACATGTCATTGATGTCCATATTCCATTAGTTAGTGTGATATATGCGCTTGGCTTGGCTTCCTTTTATTTACTACTGTCAGTTTAGTATCATGTAAGCATCCTATAATACTGTCTCTTTTCTGCAAAATAATTTAGGCATTTGGAACTTAAAGAACAATGAAGAAAGATCTTCTTGCCTTTTTTTTTTCCAGCTATTTTCTTCATCAACTACCACGTGTTCAAATTCTCAATGATGCAAAGACATTTTTGTCTGTATTCAGTATTCACATCGATTAATCTCCCTACTCAACTATTCATGTTGATTGAAGTTTTCATTGTGAAATTAAAAATCCGAGTCATTAATTAATAGTCAAAATTGCACTTTTAAAGATTTAAATGTTGCATATGGATGGCAAGAAAATTATTTATTTTTACAGTAGTGCTGTGCAGAGTATGCTAATTTCTAGCAAGCTTTCAGCTCTAATACACAACACAACGAGTCTCTTGTGTCTTCAAACCATTTTTGCTCAAAATGAGGAAAACTAGACACGTTATATCATTTATTCCCCTGCATCAATGTACATTCCGCATTTGTTTAAAATGAAAAAATTAGACAGATGTTATATCATTTGTTCCCTTGCATCATTATACATCATATGTAAAATGATAATAAAAATGCCGGCTAGGGAAAAATTGAAAACAGAAGGGAAATATGAAGTTGATATGAATTTAAAACTCAACATGGAGCTAAAGCATCCATCTGAAGTTGATTTGATATGAAAAAAATTGTAACTTTTGGTGTAACCCTGTTTCTTGAGCAGGCTACAGAGCTAAAGCATCCTTCTGGCTGTGCTATGATTGTACATGTCCACGGGAGTGGATGGGGGTGGTTTGGCACTTTACTTGTTATGTAAGCATTTTTCACCGTCTTGCCTGGCACTTTGAATTTTTGTAAAGGGTTCCTAATTTGGCTAAATTACTAATATCTGTTTCATTTTATCTCACTCCAGTGTTCTGTGCCTTTTTGCTGCTTATCTACTGGTTGGTATAGTTTATCGATATTTCTTCCTCAAGATTCGCGGTACAGAAGTATGTTTTCACCTTTCCTTCATGCCTTTTTCTCGTAGGGGTAAATATGCCTATTTTCATTTGTGTCATTTAGGTTGTGTGAATGGAACCGTCTATTTCATCATTTTTTCTTATACTTGCTCTGTTTTGGAAGTGAAAAAAGAAAGAAGGATCTCTTTTCATTTAGTCATTTGTGGTCCTTTTCCACTCTCCTAAAGATAGTTTGAATCAACCTTGTATGCTAGAAATATTCTTTCCATAGTACATTGAGGATTTATTTGTCTATCATAGACGATAACATAACTGTCACTTCTAAACATTTCTGCATTCCAACCTGAAACTCTTATTACTGTCTCTTCCTTTGACGAGCAGATGCTTTATGCAAAATGGGTACAATACAACACTAATGCGGAGATAATAGAAAATTTGTTAAAACTTAAGATGCTGATACGACCTAGATATGTTAACGCAAAATTTATTAAAAAAAAACTTGTTTGATATATATTTTTGAACAACATTAATAGGTAAACGTATATGAAGATGATGATAAAAAATTACAAAAAAGATACTTGTGATCATAACAAAAAGTGTGGAGACATATCTTTCTCTTTCCCATATAAAAAATATTCCTTTCCTTATAAGCTCATCACAAATGTATTTTTTCTCCAACAAATGTCAAAATGTATTGTAATACCATTAATCCCATTTATAACAGGTCTCCACTCTACTCAGTTGCTTGCCATGTACTGTAATAATTGTATCATTTTCATTTCCCATTCTCATCATCTTAAAAAGCATAGCTTCCAAGTCTAATACACCAAGATTCATGACAACTTTACCCCAATATCCCACAACCATGTCTCTGTTTTTTTTTTTTTTAATATCCTCAAAGAATGAATAACAGAGCATGTAGCCCAACTCTTCTCGCAACATGATGCAAAACAAGGCTCATGTTTTTGGAGCTATATTCAAACTTTCAAAGTATCAATAAGGTATTCGAAATGTATTGGTCGATATTTTCTTAAAATTTTGGAGGGCACTTCTTGGATATGTATCTAGGAGTATCATACATGTATTGTTATCGGATAACCAATACTTTTGCAATTTTGGATGAGAAATTGATTTTTGATTACACTCTGTTATTCTGTTAGCCATCTTGTTAATCATGTTATATAATGTTATTCCATTCCCAATCCTTCACAATTGCTTTTTGAGTGTGCTAAAGCAATCTTTTGTGGGATTTCTTTGGCAAGTAGGACTGAGATTTCTTCATTAACCCTATTTTTAGGTCATCCCTAACTTGGATTTGTGGACCAGCTTGCCTAGGAGAACACAGGTATTCTTCCCCACAAATTCTTCAATTTCGGTATTTCTAATCTGGAAACAGAGGCAATGCATTTTTAAGAAGGATGGGAGTTGAATTCTTCGTATAACCCTTGTACTATGCTGTGCCTTTGCAGAGCCTGTGCTCATCTTTGGTTAGAAAATTTAAGGGGCCATCTGAAGGACACCGGAGCACCTATTCTCCTGTGAACTTCTGAGATTTCATTTTTGATTCTGGCTGTATGTGGTGAGTTCATTATGGATTATCTCAGACAAGAGATGAGCATGTTGCAGAAAACTGCATTTCAGATGCCCTACTGGTCAGCTCTGATGCTTCCTTGATATGGAACATTCTGCAGAAATTTGTAATTCTTGTTGATTCTCCTTCCATGAATTTAGCATTTCACATTCTTTTATCTATCTCTCTGAAAGTTCAGAAAACAAGGAGGATGAGGAAGAGAAAGAAAAATATAAAACAGGAAAGTCTAGTATGATAGGGAAAAAAAATGCATTTGACCGGAGCTAATCCAATAATTTTGGTTGACATTTGTTAGTTGATAATAGGTAGTTGAGTAAACTTATTTTTTTGTAACTTGTTTGTTACCTTGACCATTAATTCATTATTGTTTTCCATTTTCTCCACTTTCAAGATTTGATTCACCTTTTCTCCCCCAGCTAAATCATATTTACCTTCCTAGTTAAATTACATATATGGATTGGGCTGGGCGTGTCTTCGTGCTGGGTGTGTCTTCGTGCTGTTAATTTTCTACCAACAAAGCCGTAGTGTGCATAAAGTAAATGACTAAATGTCAACTTCAGTAGCCAGCTTCAATCTTTTGCCGATTCTCATACCATTTATTCTTGCTGGTAAATGTTATTACATTGATTTTATGTTTGTGAGCTAGTATGGAGCCGCCGTGGCCAGATTTCATGTTTGCTCTTTGAGATCAGGAACTTTGAACAATTAAGAATGAGTATAGTATACCACAATATTCCAATTTTGGTATATGATGGTGCTGAATAGTTGGTACGTCATGAACTAAAACTTACTTAGGCTATGCGATACATAACCTACTTTGAAAGCAAATTTGCCAGTTTGCTGGCTGAATTCTTGTCTATGAGCTGGGGTTGATATTTTATGGTAAATAGAAACAAACATGTATAATTCATGACACTATTAGTAACCATAGTTAATTTTGATTTTCAGTTCACTCTTCTTTGATCAAGAAATATATACTAACACAAAGTTCCGCTTTTAAAAAGGTCGTTTCATCAAGTGCAGAGTATCTATCTACTCTGAGAATGGTATGATTGTATGAATTTATTTATATCGATGCTTTTTCGTTAATAATATTTTATGCGAGATAGCGAGCTCAATCCATCACGAACTCCTTCCAAATCAACTTGAGCGTGGTATAATAATAAACTAATGTATGGCACATGGAGTCACTCATCCAATGCTGATATAGTTTGGAGCGTAATAATGGATTATTCGTTCGTTGGAGATACCTAGATAGTTTATTCATTTTCTTGGCTCATCTCAAACATTTCTGAAATCTCCAGCACAATTGCACCTGTATATAATAAATGGAGAACGCTAGCAAATGTTTAAAGAATAAAATAAGGTAACCTTTGAATAGAAAAATAATTTGATTATTACTTTAACAAAGCTCATGACTTGTATTTTCAAGATAAACAATTTTATTGTCAATTCCTTAAACAATGTTTTTAAAATTTGTTCGTGGTATAAATTATTAGATACAAACAATAGTACCCTCCTAGTTCAAATTATTCCCGTGTTAATGTGCCAATTGAGATCAACAAATCAAGTCAAATCTAATTATAGCGTGACCTAACACATAAGTTCCAAAGCCTTATTCATGAATCGTGAATTGCAAAAATAAAAAAGAACAGATCTAATTGCTTATAAAGCAATAATTTATATTATTCCCAACATTCCTCACACCTTTAGCATTGAAGCCAAGCAACTCCTTCCCCTCCCTTGCTTAACACAAACAACTATTTTTTATTTGAAGCACCCGCAAACAACTTAGCTTTGAAATAAACGGATTATATTTAAAAATGAAAATATTGTTCAACTACTTTGTTTTTTTTATTAAAAGAAATTGAGAATGGAGAAATTATTATCACTACGACACTAATGTCAATCTTAGAAATGTAGCAGTTGAAATTTCAAGTTTTTTTTTGTTGAGGTAAATGAAGTTATAAAGTCAGATCTTACGAGCTAACCAATCTAAGATTCATGTTTTTTTTTTTGTTTGTTACATCTATCTAAATAGGTCCCCACGATGGCTCCCACTCACCTTAATTAGGTCTCACCTTTAAATAATTTTATAAAGTTTTGGCATGTGAATGAAATGAATACTACATCTACTAGTTCGTTTTGTGAGAAGATAAAAAAAGAAAGAAATAGTAGTAATAGTAATTAGTGTTTTGGGGTCCATGCATGGCAAACTCATTCAACCCTTCTTCTCTTCTAAGAACGAAACCTCGTCTCTCTTCTTATCTCTTCACCCTTTTATCCATCATCCTCTTCACCGCCATCATCCTCAACACCCATGACTTCCTCTTCCTCTTCCGCCCACATCTCCAACAACTCCACCCCAAAACTGAAACCAACACTGTACTGATTTCAACGGTGACTCAGTCCAACAACACCGTTCAAGAGGTGGAGAAAAAGGAAGAAGAAGAAGAGAAAGAGTGTGACTTGTTTAGTGGAAGGTGGGTAAAGGATGAGTTGACTCGGCCATTATATGAAGAATCTGAGTGTCCGTATATACAACCACAGTTGACTTGTCAAGAACATGGCCGGAAGGATAAAGAGTACCGCCGGTTGCGGTGGCAGCCTCAAGGTTGCGATCTTCCCAAGTAAGTGTGCTTATGTTTTTTCTTTCGTTTGAATACGTGCTTGTTTTTTACGGGTTAAGTTAACGGTGGTGGGTCAGAGAGAGTGTAATTGTTGGAAGCGTTACCGACATTCAAAAAACATTGGAGAAGTAAAAAAACATTCAATATACATTGAGTGAGAAATAAACAATAACAAAAATTCAATAGCTTTTCAATTTTAAAAGTAAACTTTTTTTATAGTTTAATGGTTGGTTGTACAATATTGTCGGTGTAAAATTGTATAGTTTTATACAAGTAGCAAAATATTGGATTCTTGATGTAAGTGTGTGCACATCAAATACTATCGACTTTAACTACTTGATTAAAATGAAGTTATTAACGAACTTCGCCAAAAGACAACTCATTTGTTTGAGATTGTGTTTTGGATGAAACAAATCTTGATCATATTTGTTTACTTTACAACTTAAGAACTTTGTTTTTTAAAGAGAGTTATATTGGTAAAAAATTAAAATTACTTTACAATCTACCTAATGTCATTTGCACCTCTCTAATGTTATTATTTTAGATTATGCATTTATAATAATGAAAAAACATCAATAGTTTATTATAAATAATTGAGCAAAATCAAAGAGGTAAACATTGTGATATCTGTGTGCAAAAGGTTGATATTGTTATGTTAGAAGAACGCGGGTTTGTACTTGCAATGTGTGAATAACATTTGATATGTGTAGGTAGGACATAGATTCGATCTCACAATTTCAGTCAGGTTCAACGAAACAAAACAAAATTTGTCAAAAGAACAAATAATTACAATAGACATGTTTACAAATTTTGGCAAACAAGGCTGTAGAATCGGACACTACAAGCAACTTTGTTTTTGTAGGACATTTTATCTGTTTCTTCTGGAATGGGACCTTACAATGAATTAATACGGACATCATATTAATAATCTGACTAATTTTGGTCCCTCATAATTTGACTTCGACACAATTGGTTCTTATTTTTTTGACAAAAAATAATATCAAATTAGTTTTAAACAATTTTATCCTGTGTATGGGTATGTCACATAAGAAATTTTAAAAATATAAAAAAGTTGAGTATCTTAAGATTTGTTAGAAATGACGAGACTAAAACGATATTTGAATAACATTGAAAGAAAATATGAAACAACGAAAATGCAAACGTAGGAGGTTGCCATCGCAATGTGAATCATTGGTAATGGCTGAGAGTGTGAAAACAAAGTCGCAGACAATGATTCGATATTTCTATGAGAAATTGCAATGAAAAATCATAAATTGGAAATTCTAGTTAAGAAAAAACTCTTCTTTCTTTTTCGATGTTAAAGATTTTAGTTAAGAATTAGTGCAATAAAGCCTAGAAACTTAGTTGTTTAAGGTCTAATATATTGAGTCAAAAAAAGATTATTATATATCGTATAAAGCCTACAAAAATTAATATCAAGACCGAAAAATATTATAGTATAATAATATAGTTTTTTTTCTTTTCAAAAGTTCTAGGGGGATCGTGGCCACCGTTGATCCCCCTTCTAGCTCCGTCCCTGGTTCGAGGATTAACATTTGTTGTTGCAATGCCCACACTATTTTCTTTGGGAACCACTTGTGTTTCTTGATGGTTGACACTTCTGGTGTTTCTATGCGCATGATTGAAATTAAAAGTGGGCTTAAGAATTTAAACCACACGCACTGTCTTTTTACCATATGGGGTCCTCCAATTGGGCAATAAAGTTCAAATGTACTAGGACATGACCTACTTTTTCCCTGTTTCAGCGAGAACAAAAAGACACAGCAAGAAAATTAATTGCCAATCAACTAGTAGTACAAAGTGTAAAAGAGATCCAATGAAAAACCACGGGAAATTTTATTTTCAAGTTAACATGATTGTAGTATCAATTTTCTTTATGGTTCTAGATGCAAGAAATTAACCAATTCTCGTTAGTAATAGGAAGAATTGGTAAAAAAAAAAACACAATATGAAGATTACTTTATTTAACATGCAAATAGTAACATTTTACTAGAATGCACATTAGTTTTGTCCAAAGGTGCTACCTCAATGAACAAAAATGTCGAAATTGTTTGGTCGAACATATTTTTTCTGTATATTTTTTTGGTTTACCAGATAAAATTATACATTAGTTATTTGTTTTCCTTGAAACTCTACTTCTGGAAAGTGCTAATTTTGTTGGTTTATAATAAACTAGCTTTTTGTTTGATCCTGAATGCACACACGCTGCAGATAAGAAAATTAAATAAATTAATACACACGTCTTTACCAATGCTACAGATTCAACGCCAGCTTAATGCTAGAAACACTCCGTGGGAAGAGGATGATGTTTGTTGGGGACTCCCTCAATAGGGGTCAGTATGTCTCTTTGATATGCCTTCTCCATCATCTCATTCCCCAACATGCCAAATCTATGGAAACCTTTGATTCTCTCACTGTCTTCACAGCCAAGGTAGCTAGCTATCTCTTACTCTTAGCTTATGTGCAATATATTCTCAATAGTTTCAGATGCATTATTCTAGACTTAAAATCAAGTTTGGTCCATTTATTTTGCTTTATTCACGATTTTGGTCCCTCAGTATCTAATTCCACGATTATAGTCCCTCAGTTTTCAAAATGACCGACTCTTCCCCATTTATACATTTTGAGGTTGAATTTTGATGATGTGACAAATGAGATGCTTATGTGACAACTTGGTTGATGATGTGAAACTGTCTAAGCGGATTCTATTTGACAACGAATTTTTATTTCCTCAAAATATACAATAGTCTATATCACAAAAACACGTAAATTTGATGCGGAACATTATTTATGTGGATTCTGACTTAGAACTCATTTTCATGCCATCAACTTAGTTGTCACATACATATTTCAGTTGCCGAATCATGCAAAAAATCAACCCAAAATGCATAGGTGGGGGAAAATGCTAGATATTTTGAGAACTAAGGGGCCAAATTTGCGGATTTTAAAATGGAGAGAACTTCTCTTAAAAAAATAAAATGGAGAGACCAAAATGGTAAATGAAACAAAATATTAGATGATCAAATTTGCATTTAAGCATTGTTATTATGTCCATCCTTTTCTTTCTTTCTTTTTCTCTGTATGTTCATATCATTGTATTTAATTAGGAATACAAAGCTACAATTGAGTTCTATTGGGCACCTTTTCTTCTTGAATCAAACTCCGATAATGCTGTCATCCATAGGGTAACTGATAGAATTGTAAGAAAGGGTTCAATCAATAAGCACGGTCGTTATTGGAAAGGCGCAGACATTTTGGTATTCAACACCTATCTTTGGTGGGTAACTGGCTCCAACATGAAGATATTGTATGTTCCTAATCCACTATATTCAATAAATTATTTACTCGTTTTTTAATGCAAATGCCGTTGCATAATTAGCTCCTAATTAATGTCTATTCAAATTTTCAGGCTTGGTTCTTTTAAGGATGAAGTAAAAGAGATTGTTGAGATGCAAACAGAAGAAGCCTATCGCATGGCTATGAAAAGTATGCTTAGATGGGTGAAAATGAACATGGATCCCAACAAGACTAGAGTCTTCTTCACCAGCATGTCGCCTTCTCATGGAAAGTGAGTATACTATAATTCACGAACTCGGATTCCCCACTTTTACGCATTAAAAATATCAGTGGCCGCTTGATTAAAGATAAAACGGTCAAGATTCAAGTCCAGATTTTTCAATTATAAAACAAGTTAAAATCTGCACTTTTTTGGGATGTTTGATCTTGATCAAACGCACACAATATTTAAGAATAATTCTTGATTATTACACATATACCATACAATATCACAATTTTCTACGCTAAAAGTGGTTAAAGACTTGGACTTAGACTTTCACTTCCCTAAGGTTGACAAATCAAACCCCTTCAAGCCACTAAAATCTTCCCTGATTAAACAATCCTCCCCGATAACAAATAAAACATTTTAAAAACAAACCGTTCTAGAGAATCTGGCCCGAATCCTGGTTAGAACAATTATTTTACCAAATCCGGCCCGACTGTGTGCAGGTCACACTGCACACAAGTCCAATTGCATCATACTTATTGTTAATTAAAGTACTATATTATTTTGGCAGGAGCATAGAGTGGGGAGGAGAACCGGGAGGGAACTGCTACAATGAAACAACTCCAATTGAAGAACCCTCATATTGGGGATCTGATTCATTGAAAAGCATAATGCAAGTAATTGGAGAAGAGTTCAGAAAATCAAAATTTCCCATAACATTTCTCAACATCACTCAACTTTCCAACTACCGTAAAGACGCACATACATCAATCTACAAAAAGCAATGGAATCCATTGACTCCAGAACAACTAGCTAACCCTGCTAGCTACTCTGATTGTATACACTGGTGTTTACCTGGACTTCAAGATACTTGGAACGAGCTTCTATTTGCCAAGTTATTTTATCCTTGAAACAACACCAAAATTGAACAGATTTCTTGGTTCGCACGTTGCTTGAAGATTTGTAAATTGGAAGATAAAGCATGTGGGTATGATTATTTTTTATTTTTTTAGTTAGAAAATGAGCTATAGGGGTTTTACATGAGAAAATTGGATTGATTTTTTGTTTTTCCACTTTAAGAATGCCACATTCAAATGGTGCTAACATATGTACGCGGAAATGAATTGCTATTCTTCATTGTTTTAGCTTTTGGTAGAGAAAAATTCATTATAGATATAACATTTTACATGTCTTGTGAACTTAAAGCAGTCTCTGGAAAAAAGAAACATACTGGCAAAAGAATACCAAAATTTAGAGGAATGCTAAGGGCACGCTCGTTTTAAGTTTTAACACACTCTTAACTATTGGGTCGAATCACCCCATTTTTTAAACCCTAAACTCGGTTACTGGATCTACAAGTTAGGCTATTTTCTTTTTTCTTTGTTAAGAAGGGTGCGGAAGCATCACAGAGTTGTTGTTGCGAGAGACTCAATTGTGACTTAGGATCATGTAGTGGTGCAAGGGGGTTCCATTTGGGAGATATCAAGTTTTGGTGAAATCATTGATTTTGTCTCTTTCTCTCTAATGACGTTTCACCCTTATCCTGCTCCTCCCCCTCTTTATATTTTCCTCTTACTTGCCCTCTTGGTTTTGATCACCTTCGTTCTTCTTTTATCACTATCATGTTCCTACCGCACCTACTATTCTTATTTGCACTTCGAATTTTTTTTATAGTTATTACTACACTTATTATTATTGTTATTATTACTATTACTTCTTTTATAATTATGTTGTACCATTCAACATAAGCTTGGAGGTAGTGTCGCCATTGGAAGAGGTCGCTGTTATTGTTGTTTCTCAATAAAATGGATGGTTTTAATTATATTTAGGTGTTTCTTCTTAAAATATCCATCCTTTATAGTATTGTTTTAGTACGAAATTAATCTATATAAAAAATAATCAAAATTCATATACAAATTAAAAAGTTTTGACTCTACCTTACACAACACCAAATGAAAAAGTAAATTACAAAGACAATTGAAATTCATGGCCATCAAATGTTTCCTTGGTATGGGGCATTTTAATTGTGTTGTAATGTAGTTTATTTCCTGTTTGTGTTGTGTAAGGTGTATAGTTGAAACTTTTTTAGAACAATTCACTGCATGTATTTACCAAATTAATTCATTGTCAACTATTAATGTTTTAATTAAGATGGTAGACAAAACAATGACCATGATTCAAATGCTTTCTCGTTATAAGAAATACATCCCAAGATGATAATAGTATCAAATTTTCTTCTTTTGAATGCTACAAAGGACGACACTTGTCCAAATTTTAATTCTCTAAGGAGCGACGACATATATGTTGCGAAAGCGAATGATGAGGCCTACACAACTACCAATGGATAAATGAAAGGCTTGGTCTGATTCAAACTCTTTGGTTTGGTTTTCCCCCTTTCGCTTTTCTGTTTATCTTGGTAGCGCATGACTCCTCCATCCCTTTCTCAACATATTTACCATCGCTCCTTGGAGGATTTAAAATTTGGATTACTGCCAAGCTTTTTAGCATCCAGCGGATCAAAATTTGCTACTAGCATCATCTTAGGATGTACTCCCTCCGTCCCTTAATGTAAACTCCCTTTACATTTTTCACATTTCTTAAGAAATGTTGTCAGTGTAATTAATGTGTCTGTTTTATGTGTTAATATTACCAAAGTGTCATTTGTTTGTATGTGTATTAAATTTGACTTTTCAAATTTCAAGATAAGTTAGTAGTATTAATTAAGGGTATGTTTAGAAAAAAAATAATAAATACATCTAGTAACTTGAAAATGAGTTTACATTTAGATACAAAAATAAAATCAAATAGGTGGTTACATATAGGGACGGAGAGATTATTTCTTCTACATCAGTCATTTGAATCATCGCCATTGCTTTGTATACCATCTAAATCAGTCGACATAACTCCCGTAAAAGTTATAGCTTACGGATAATTTTGATAGAAATTGCTGTTATCCATCGACACCAAGTCTACCAAATTAATGTATGATCTGATTCTTATGAGCATTTTTACTTGACTTCTCAGTTTCTTAATATTTTTAGAAGGGTGATATTATATTGAATTTATAAAGCATAGATCGGCAATGACCTACGAAAATAGGAGAGAAATTGTTGTAAATATACAACACAGTAATATAGGACAAAAGTACATAAAAGAATCTTGTTATTTGTTGTATTTTGACTCAAAAATGAACATTTGTGAAAACTTGGAATCGTGACACGATTTTGCAAGCGTGTCACGATTTTCTAGGCAGTGAGCATGGTTTTCTTAGTGCTCAATCGTGACACGATTTTGGGAAAACGTGACATGATTTTCGGTTTGCTGGACACGTTTTCAGGATAAGGTTGATCGTACCTTGGGTCGTACGCACCAACCGTGTCATGATTTGGGAAAACGTGACACAATTTTACCTAGATCTGAACACTATATATGCAATCTTTGACCCATTTGTTGGGTAAGCTTGGTGAATCTCATGGAAACCAAAGGAGGAAACTTTTAGGGTTTTAGATACTAAATGTTGAGTGTCTTTGGGTGAGGTTCAAAGCTTCAAGATGTGAATCTTAGAGAACCAAAAGAGGGGGCTCTTGGGAAAAGGGTTGGTGCCTTTTGGGAAGATTCATGGGGATGGGAAACACATGAGTGAAGAGTCTTTTGTAAACACCTTAGGAGAGTGAAAATTCATGAGTGTCTTGTTCATTGGTGAGATTGGGAAAATTGGTAGAAATTAGGTTGTTCTTTGTGAGCTTGTTGAAGCTAATTTCTTGTAATTCATTTTGTATCTCTTTGTAAGAACTCATTGATAGTGGATTGGAGAGATCAATCTCTCCTCCAGAGTAGGCCAAGTTGGACCTAACTAGGTGAACATCTCTTGGTGTTGTTATCTTTTCTTGTACTTTTTTTATACTGTTTATTCTTTGGTTGAATTGTGGTTTTGCTATGCACTTGGTTTCTAGATTAGATCTAGCTTGTTGTTGCTCCTGGTTACTTTTGAATTTGATTGCCATTGATACTTGCTCCACGAATCTAAATTTCATTGGTGTGAAGTTTTGATTTGAGACCGAATTCACAACATTATATATATATATATATATATATATATATATATATATATATATATATAGACACACACACACACATAACAATTTTGTAGCATATGCTATTGTCAATGGAATGTTAATTCCTACTGTCAGTAACAAGGTTCTTTCATGTACTTATGTCCTATACTATTGCATTACTATTGCATTATATAGTTATACCAATTTCTCTTTTTTCCTCAATTGGTTGTTGCTATTATTTGCATTGATCATTCAATATAATATTTGATAATTAACAAATATGTCGGTTGTAACACCCCAAAATCTCAGCTTAAAAATTTCATTTAAATAATCAGAGTATATCACAATAATTCAGGATGTCACATTTCATAAAATCTTTAAACAAAATGAATAATAATTTATTCCTCGTCTTTATTCAAAATGTAGCAGCGGAAACATAATTCAAACTCTTTAAAAGATTAGTTCTTCGCACCAATGTCATAATTAATTTCAAAGCGATACATAAAGGAATAGAAACAAAAGATAATCCCCATCCCGTTACGTATCAGAGCTCCTAAGACTCCACAAGGACCTCTCACATCGTCAATTCTACACTTGGTCACCTGCACTTGCCCACAAGGCGGCAATTCCAACAGAAGGGGTGAGATTCACATCAATTATATTAACATATAACTCAAATATCTATGCTTAACAACAACAACAATATTCATCACATAGAACAGGAACGTCTCAAACATCCAAATATACAAATCATCTTAAAACATCTTCACATAACAAATCATCTCATAACGTCTTAAATACAAGACTCGACAATGCAACTCGACTATGCAACTCTAACATCTTAGACATCATGCATGTGGTAACATTTTAAGCTTAAACAAGCTTCACCGTCGCTTTGTGCAATTGCTCCACCGTCGCTTTGAGCATAAGCTCCACCGTCGCTTTGAGCATAAGCTCCATCGTCTCAAATTATGCATATGCATGTACTCGACTCTTTATACTTAAACAAGTTACACACATCATCTTAACATCGTTTACGACTCTGGACTGACACATGCAATTATAACACATTTACATGGCAGCAGTTCAGCACATTTAACACATTCACAGCACATAATCATCGTCACAAATATCATTTAAACATCATTCATATAACTCACTTAATAAGCATATAAGTCATAGATTAAGGTCAACAGTTAAGAATAATCTTACAGCATCATCACAGGTTATAATTTAAGTCTTAAACATCTATAATGATAACCAAAAGTCTACCCTCAAAGCCTTGCTCAAAATAGAGTTATAAAACTCAAGCTATAGTGGTATGAGACCACATTGCTCGCTGTGGCGAGTGGGACTGCTCACCACGGTGAGCTACTTAAATTACATTCTGCCACTTGCTCGCTACGGCGAGTGATGTTGCTCGCCTCGCGAGCACTAAAGGGTTGCTCGCCACGGCGAGTGATGTTGCTCGCCTCGCGAGTTAAACTGTTCTGCTTGCCACGGCGAGTAGGTCTGCTCGCCACGGCGAGCGGTCGCAGAACAGGCTACGAGTTCGCTCAAATCCTCGCTAAAATTCGTCCAATCTCTCATACTAAGGCTCTAATCATTCAGAATTAAGGTCCTAGTGGTTAATCTAGGTTCTGTAACAGGTTTCTACATCAATTCACATCATTCCCTCATCAATTCATCACAAAATCTACCAAAACCCTAACTTAGAACTCTCTCAAAACTCTCTCAAATCCTTGGTTAAACACAAACAGATGAATTACAGTATAACATAATTGAAGCTAGGCTCACCCTTACCTGAATAAAATCCTGAATCAAAGCTGCGTTCTTCTCTCTTGTTCTTGCCTCTTCTAGGTTTCTCCTCTTTCTCTCCAAAAACTCTGACAACGCTTACTATCTTTTTCTTAACCTAATTCCCTCTTTATATAACTTTTCTCCACTTGTCTTATTTTTCCACTAAATCCTCAACTTCTCTAAAATTACATAACAACTCCTCCTAATGAAATATCCTATTTTATTTTACTTCACTAAACTCTCTTAAATATAATATTACTACGTACCTCTCTTAAATATATATACACACGCAACTAAGCCAAATAATACATCAAATAAATATCAAATATATTCTTAAACAAAATAACAAATATTTCTATAACAAATAACAAACATATTTATAACAAATATATTTCTAAACAAAATAACAAATATTTCTATAACAAATAACAAACATATTTATAACAAATATATTTCTAAACAAAATAACAAATATTTCTATAACAAATAACAAACATATTTATAACAAATATATTTCTAAAAATAACAAACATATTATCACTTATCAAATATAAAATCATGTAAAAGCATTCAAATATTAACTAATAATAATTAAATAAAAAGGGGGCGTTACATCGGTTATTACCATTTGGTTCGCCTTGAAGCTGGTTATGAATGATATAGCTCTATGGATCACAAAGTTGCGAGAAGCTAATAAACGGCTGCAGTCTTGTGAGACATAGTACCTATATCAGGATACAACGTTGTGTATCTCAGAGATTAAAGATGCTTTGAACCGGCTATAGCTCCGAGCGACACATGCACCTATACCTAAGTTATATCTTTGTAAATCGCAGTAATGTTTTATCATAACTGAACCTAGTTCTAAACCACACATTTCACTTGAATCTCTAATTCCTTTTTACATGTTTTATTTACATTTGCATTTTACTACTTTAGTATTTTAAAACATTTTCTTTGTTACTTGTCGTTTTGGATTTTAAATAATTAAACTTAGCGTTTGGAAACACTTAGAACTTATCCACGACAATCCTCGTGGGATCAATACTTTACTTACTCTTTATTACCTCTTACGACAGTGTATACTTGCACTAAGTATGCATGGGAGCTAGGTAAATATTTTCTTAGTATCAAGTTTTTGGCGCCGTTGCCGGAAGGAAGTTGTAGCATCAAAAAGAAGAAATCAGATTCCAAACTACAACTTCCTATGACAAAGAAAAGGAGAGGTTGTAACTTAGGAAATCAAGGGTGCATCTTTACAAGTACAAGTTACAATCTCCAACTTCAAACATGAAGGAGGAAGACACTCCAACCCTTGAAGAATTGGAAAAGAAGACCAAATCCTACACATATCTCAAATCTAGAAAGACCTAAAAGCTCCAGTTTGAGATGAGAGTTTTGCTTTTACCTTTGGCTTTTTAATTCCGGTGTTGATTAACTATTTTAGTTTGTTTTTGTTATCTCTCTTCTTTTTTTAGCCTTTGAATAAATACAATAGTAATAGCCACAACTCCCTTATCCAAACATTGAATTTGAAAGGTGTTTACGCCATTCAATTCTATGTTCGGGGGTGTGACTAGGAGTTGTAGACCTAAGTAGTTTACTTAGCTGTAGCATAGTATTTTGAATTATAGCATTTTCATTATGGCTTTGAGTTAGGACCTGATGATAATTATTTTGGTGAACCAGTAGAGTCTTTAAGTCCCCCCTTGAGATGCAGCTCTGTGAGAAAACCCATTTGGTAGATACATAAAGTTGCAGCTTTGAGTAAGTGTATAAATATGCATCATAAGGAACAATAAGAACTATGATAGTAAATATAAGTCTGAAATGCATAAAAAGTAGCTTGAGTTTGTGTGGGAAACAAAATGAATAATAAGGTGTAAAAGAACAATGGGATCAAAACACAATGAACACCTATAGTAAGATTGAGGTGACTCATACTCCCCACTTTCCAAAAGAAAAATGGGCTGCCTATAAAAGTAAGATTGGGGTGATTCACACTCACCACTTTCCCAAAACAGGTGAGTAGCCCCCCCCCAAAAACAAAGAGAAAACCATTGCCGTAAGATGAGAGTGACTCACCCTCACTAACATCCCAAGAATGACCGGGTTGACTCTTAACAATATAGGATGTTATTAACGTAAGATGAGAATGACTCAGCCTCACTAACATCCCAAGAATGACCCTAACTTCATCTTGAACAAATAAGTGAATTATGACGTCGCCTTAGAAAGATATATCTTTGTGAAACACCATTTAATCGAGAAAAAAATTCACACCTAGCTCAAGTGAAGAAGTTGTGACATTTGATTCGTATGTTTGATAACATGGTTAGAATTTTTCTTTAAGTTGTTTTTACACAGGAGCAATAAGAAGCTGGACTGCACACACGCGCGCGCGCACACATACTTTATACCAATGTGGGGTGAATGATCCAAGTTGTATTGAAGTGGGGTGACTTAGTATTTTGCTGTGGTATCCATACTTGAGGGTTATTTTACTCATGTCTTATTAAATGCATACTTTAATTGTATTTTGCTAGAAATTAGGAACATTAGTTTAATACTTGTTATTTACAACACTCGAGGACGAGCAATGTTTAAGTTTGGGGGTGCGCATTACCATACCCCTAGTTTAATGATTCCTTTGAGTGATGCATGGTCTGCTTCTTTTTGTTTGTGTCTATTTAGTTGCGGTAATAGTTTATTTTATTTTGCATTACTCGAGGATGAGCAATGATCCAAGTTTGGGGTGTGATAACTGGTAAATATATTGGTTATTACCTTGTAATTATCTCTCAATACATGTGATCCTCGAGTGCATGCAAAGCTTATTTAGCCTATATTATTTTATAATTTTTTTTATGTTTATTTGAGTTCTAGGAACCTTTTATGCTTTCTAGTGTTGGTTTGAATGACAGGTCATGAAAAGATGTTTAAAGCTACAACACTAGGAAGCATGCTAACAATGTAAAGAGCTCTACCACTGGAAATAAGTTTGGATCTATAACATTGAAGATCTCCCAGTGCGGGTACAAGTGTACAACCTTGGGTTCATTATTTGCAAGTCTTGAGGACCAAGTTTACATAAGTTGGCTCCAGGGAATGCAGTACAAGGAATATGGAATATGCTAATTCTAAGAGATAAGGCTACTAGCTGGCTCATAGGAGAAAGTAAAGAAGGATTAGTCCGGGAGATGTAGGAAGCTACAACTTTACGACGAATCAGACTTGATTTATTGTATATGCACTAAAGTGGGCCCATAACATCTTGTGCTTGGAGAAGAAGATAAGGGAGTCTCAAATAGTACACCAAATGAATAATGATATATTCCTATGCTTAATGGTTAAAGCAAGGACCTTCACATATGAAAAGACCAAAAAGGGCACCAAAGGATAAGAAATGACTTGTACTATAAAAGGACAAAAGACCTAATTTTCAAGGTGTGTGATAATGGGCTGAGGCAACAACCTCCAATCAACTCTAGTCACCATTAGAGATTCAAATAATTCTTCTTCACCTCATACCTCCATCCATTCCATATCTAAATAATAGTAGTTAGAATCTTAGATTTGTAGAGTCATTAGAGTAAATTGGCAAGTGAGATTTGCAAATAACTCACCTCTATCCTCAAAGGATTGTAATTTCTCTTTTGTAAACTCCAACCTTATCTAATGATTTATGAAATTATGTTTTTATCTCTTTTTTTTTCTTTCCATTTCTAAGGTTCAACTCACCATGATCTAAACTCCTTGTGGTTTAGACATGGTGATGTTATGATATATTTATTTACTTGCGATATACAAAGCTGTAGCGTCATGCTTTATTCTAACAAACTGTTTTAACTCAAAATATTTAGAAATAAATCCTTACAACTTTTATTTCTAATGATATAGTTCCCTTATGGTAAGGGAGTGGAAAATGTATGTTAGATATGAAATTTCCCTTAAGCACTTACCGATGAAAGGGTCAAGAGTCTTGAACGTAGAGTTGAGGCTATAAGAAGCTATGGCCATGTGAATCTTAGTTAGCTTAAGAGATTAATAAACAGCCATAACGCTAAGAATCACCAGAGCTATACCACGCTATTGCTCATCAATACGTTCTTGATAAGAGTCTTGTTATATGGCAATAGGACCCGAAAACTTAATACCCTCGAGCGGAAAGGCCAGGAGCCTGAACCTACAAACAACACATGTTAAGTACCGTGATCGTGCCCTTAATTGAGATGTCGTCCCGTAGCTTAACACGATGGTGGAGTGACCATCTCCCAAGAGACCATTTGGTTCGCCTTGAAGCCGGTTATGAGAGATATAGCTTTATGGATCACAGAGTTGCAAGAAGCTAATAAACGGCTGCAGAGATTAAAAATGCTATGAACCGGCTATAGCTCTTAGCAACATAGGCAACTATACCTAAGCTATAGATCCGTAAATCGCAGTAAAGTTTTATCATAACTGAACCTAGTTCTAAACCACATGTTTCACTTGAATCTCTAATTCCTTTTTACATGTTTGATTTACTTCTGCATTTTACTACTTTAGTATGTTAAAATCTTTTCTTTGTTACTTGTCTTTTTGGATCTTAAATAATTAAACTTAGCATTTGAAAACACTTAGAACTTATCCACGACAATCTTAGTAGGATCGATATTTCACTTACTTTTTATTACCTCTTGCGACAATGTATATTTGCACTAAGTATGCATGAGAAATAGGTAACTATTTTCCTAATATCAATATTGCACTTCTAAAAATATTTAGAAACTGGGAAGTTAAGTAAATATGGTGGTAAGAATAAGACCATATTATGTATTTCTTCCTATAATTTATACAATTTGTTACAATAATAAAAATGAAAAATATATATTCTCTATACCTATAACTTAAATTAAAATCAAAATAATGTTAATAAAAAATTCATCAAAATTATTGTTCGTAATTTATAAGTATTACCGCAATAAAAAAAAAGTTGACAGATGGGCACCAAACGCTAGAGAGTTTTTTTAAAAAATTCTTTTATTCATTTTATTTATGACAAAATTATGTTATACCTTAAAAAGCTCAAATATATTATGGTGTAAATATCATTACATAGTTATATAACAAATGTTTTCTACCTTTTTTGACCACATATTTTATACCTTTTTTTAGGTGATATTATACCTAGTTGAGAAATTATTTATTTTATAGTGTAAGGTGTAAATATACTCTACATAGTTATGTAATAAGTATTTTTTACCATTTTAAAAAAAATTATACCTTTTTTTTTTAAGAAAAATATTTTATACCTTAAAAGCTGTTTTTTTTTTTTTTTTTTTAATATTATAGTTTAAGGTGTAAAAACCTTTACATAGTTGTCTAATTTCTCCTTTTCTATATTGTCCAACATCGGTACTATTTGTTGCATGAATTTGACCAAACTGCTATTTTTTTCCTTCTTGATTTGTGATTGACAATACTTGTCTACTGCTGTTTTTTGAAGGTCTTGTTTACTGACTTTAACTATATTCTCCTTAATTTGGTTACATATTTTGATAGTTGCTTGTTTAATTTATATATGATGATAGGTGGGAATGCCAAAATGGCACAAAGAGGAGAAACAATGCAGTGGAGAACTTAATGTTGAACAAAAATCAGAGGTGAAAGTTAATGAAGATGATGGCAATGGTATGTTTTCAACTCATGGTAATGATCCTGATGAACAAATATTTAAAGAGAATAACAATGTTCGAGAATTGATTCTAGACCTCAAAGAAAAAGCGCATGCACACCAGAAAAAAGCTTGAGTTTAATTGCTAAACATTGGTGGCTCTATCGAACCATCATTGATCAAAGAAAAATCCAAAATAAGCTGTCGTGTAATATCTCATGCTCTGTGAGCTGGAAATACCTTTCTCATCATCTCTTTTCTTGTAGCTACTTGAAGTTATTTCCTGAGAAAAGGTCATTAGTCCTTCAACACAAAAAAGTCACTCTAGAAACTGTTTTTAAACTAATACCTTCAGCACAAGCATTGTTTGAAGCCAAAAGTATCTTCGAACTCCCGTGAGAATCTTCAAACTTATCTACCACTTTCCCTCTTAAAATTAAATATAGCTCACCAGTTAGCAACATAACATCTTTCCATTTTGCCCCTGAAAATACTTCACAAATAACTCTATCAAAAATCTCATAGGTGCAAGGTTGTGACAAAAGCTAAGAACCTTTTCATTTTTCATTACACGTGAGATTAGGCTGACAACAAATCTTCTTTTAGAACCTTCCCTCAAATAAAATGTGATTCCTTCTAGTCTCTTCAATTCTTCTTTGGAGAAAAACTTTTCTGCACATGCGGCTTCTGTTTTGATCAACCATGGATGTATCGATCTGAGTGTTATCAAATGTTCAACCTCAAGACAGTGCACTTAGCCATTTTCTTTTGTAGTTTATGCAAAATCCGGTGTTGTTCATCAGATGTATTCATGACGAGTGTTTAGATTTGTAAACCTGGAAAAGTATCAGAAGAATTTCCACTGTCATAAACATCGATGAAACCGCTACTGATTTTTTGCAGCACATATAGACCCTTCATTTCTTCCTCATCAATATCTGAGTTAACTTTCTTTGCAATATTATCCAAGAAGATTTTCCTTTCCCGCACCTTAAGCAAATGCTGCGCTTTTTTCTCTATTTTACCTCTCTTGTGCTTACAGTCTAACTCTTGCAGAACTCCATGAACAAATTTTGGTCTAGATAAACAAAGTGTGTTGAAATCAAGGCTAGTTTATTGAAAAGAAAATTACTTTCTTAAGAATGGAATCAAGGCCAGAGTCAATCTTGATACAAAATTCTATTTCTGGTCCTAGTGGCCCTTCAGCTTGGTAACTATCTATTATATCTGTTAGTTCTTCTAAAAACAATTTGTTTATTGTTCTTCTCCTAGATCATTGAAAAGCCGATGGATTTTAGTACTATAAAAAGGAAAATGGAGGCTAAGGATGGCTATGGTTATAAGAATGTGCAGGAGATATATGCTGATGTGAGACTGATATTTAAAAATGCTATGAAATACAACAATGAAAAGTATGATGTCAATGTGATGGCCAACATTTTTTTAGAAAATTTGAGAATAAATGGCTACACCTTTTACCTATAGTTTCTAAGGTGGTTTATTTTGGATAGCATTGATTTCAGTCATCTTAAGCAATATATTTCTGTAGTTAAATTAATTTTATTTGATTATTTTCAGAGAGTAAACTATCAAAGCAAGAAGCACATGATGAATTGAATAAAAAGCTTACTTAAGTTGCCACTTCTGTTCCGGCTGTCTAAGGTTGATTTCTCTCCCTAGTCATGTTGGCATAATTGGCTTCTTGAGCAAGCTTTTTATTCAATTGCTCTTGTGCTTCTTCCTTTGATAGTTTACTCTCTTGAAATAATCAAATAAAATTAATATAACTACAGAAAAATATTGCTTAAGATGACTGAAATCAATGTTATCCAAAATAAAGTAAAATAGCTTGCGAAAAACAAAATAACCGCCTTAGCAACTATAGGTAAAAGGCGTAGCCATTTATTCTCAAATTTTTCTAACAAAGTTTTGGCCATCACATGGACATCATTCTTTTCGTTGTTGTATTTCATAGCATTCTAAAATATCAATCTCACATCAGCATATATCTCCCGCACATTCTTATAACCAAAGCCATCCTAAGTCTCCATTTTTCTTTTTATAGTAATAAAATTCATAGGCTTTTCAATTATCTAGGAGATTAAAAACAAAAAAAAATTGTTTTTAAAGAGTTAACAAATATAATTGATAGATAGCGAGCTGGAGGGCCACTAGCACCAGAAAGAGAATGTCGTATCAAGATCGATTCTAGCCTTGATTTCGTGCTTAAGAAAGTTATATTCTAAATTCTTTTCAATGAACTAGACTTGATTTCAACACACTTAGTTTAGCTAGACCGAAATTTGTTCATGAAGTTCTACAAGAGTTAGAATCTAATAACAGGAGAGGAAAAATAGAGTAGAATGTGCAGTATTTTCTCGAGGTGCGGTTGAGGAAATTCTTCTCGGACAACATTGAAAAGAAAATTAACTCAGATATTGAAGAGGAAAAAATGAAGGGTCTACGGTTTCATCCATGTTTATGACAGTGGAAATTCTTCTGATACTCTTCCAGGTTCACAAATCTAAACACTGCTCATGAGTACATCTGATGAACAATACGAGATTTTACATAAAGTGCAGAAGTAAATGGCTAAGTGCACTGGTTATCCTCTTGAGGTTGAGCTTTTGTTAACACCCGGACCAATACATCCATGGTTGATCAAAACAGCAGTCGCATGTGCAGTAAAGTTTTTCCCCAAAGAAGAATTGAAGAGACCAGAAAGAAGCAAATTTGATTTGAGGAAAGGTTCTAAAATAAGATTTGTATTGAACCTAATCTCACGTGTAATGAAAAATGAAATGGTTCTTAGCTTTTGTCACAACCATGCACCTGTGAGATTTTTGATAGTGTTATTTGTGAAGTACTTTCAGTGGCAAAATGGTAAAGATATTCTCTTACTAACCGGTGAGCTATTTTAATTGAAAAAGGGAAAGTGATAGATAAGTGTGAAGATTCTCGCGGCGGTTCGAAGCTATATTTCATTGTTGTGCTGAAGGTATTAGTTTAACAGCAGCTTCTATAGTGATTTTTTTGGATACCGAGTGGAACCTTTTGAAAAGAAAGCAAGCTAATGCACGGGTTTTTCGCCGGGCCAGCATAAAATGGTTTATGTGTATATATTATTGACGACCGGGTCGATGGATGAAGATAAGTATAGAAGAAATACTTGGAAAGAATGGATTTCTTGCATGATTTTTAGTGAGGAATTTGTGGGAGATCCTTCTAAATGGCAGGCTGAGAAGATTGAAGATTATATACTTAGGGAGATGGTTGAAGAGGATAAGTCTAAAGGCTTATGTAAGGTATATGCCACTTCAAACAGAAGCACAACAAGGATTTCTAGAGGGTGTTGGACATCAAGGCGTTCTAGAAGGATCAGAACTGGTAATGCAGGAGCCACAATCTGTTAGGCATTAGCTGCAATCACAGGAAGTGAGAAAGGGGACGAAGCATCGGTTCCTAGTACAAAGCTCAAAGGTTTTCTATTGCTATAGGGATAAATATAGTGTGGATTGGGAATGTTGGTGTGGATAATTTGTGTAGAAATTTCTCTTATTTCTCTTCTATGACAGCTCTCTCTTATATATTTATTCATCCATCAATATTGTAATTGGTTACCTTCATTTCCTAACTCACACACTGGGATTGGAATGAATCGAATAATACTTACAAGTTAGGCAGTGATCCTGTCCCTTGTTACTTAAGTCACAAGTAACGTCGAATGGATGGTATGGTTTTATGATTTTATCCTCTTCCTCTATATTTTTCTTATTTGGTCAGTGGTCCAAAATTTGATTATGCAGACAAAACCAAGTAGTCGTTGTGTCAATATCTATTATTCACTGCTTACTTGTTGCATTATTTTTATCATGGACTTAATGTTTTGAAAACTCTTGCAATTTTTAAAAGCTTTCTTATACTTTACTGTCCAATATTGCTTGAAAGGTTCACTCCTTGTTTTATACATTACTTTTATAACGGACTTGGTGTTTTGACAATTCTATAATGTTTTTCTCTATCTTTTAGGCTCAATAAATATAGATACCTTCATTATACGTTGTGTTTTTTATTATTGCATTGAATTTAGATATTTCTAGAGGTTATTTTAAGGCTGTGTTTACATGTATGATCTCTTAGTTATCTAGTATTCAGTTCCGGTCTCACGTTTAAAGGAACGTTTTAAGAGAAAAAACTTTTTATCATATCAAACAAGTTCTTAAGTTTGTGCAAAATCTCGCCTTTCATCGTGAGTTGCATTGGATGTAACCGTTAGACGGAGGCAACCAGTTCACATGATCCTGCATTTGCACACGCTTCTGGTTTCTACAATCTGGCCGTGCATGCTTCCAGGCCTGCCAAACAGCTGCCTCCTGAGCCCAAAACCTGTGAGCAGTCCTCCAAAAAACCCTCCCAAAGCTCGTTGTTCCTCCTCTTACAGAGACTCCACAACACCGTGCAAAACATTTCCAGCAAGTTCTGATCTAACTACCTGCGAATTCTGAAAAATACAACAGAAAAACAGTCTGCAGTCGACCGAAACTCGCGCAAAACATCCGAAATACCCAATCGCTTCCAACACTGCACACTGCAATGATAAACCAGAAATAAATTCCAGTTATTATTCACCCAGGAGAACAGTTTACACACCTTTATTTTGCATATTTATACGCTAGGTAAACAATTTCTTGATAACCAAATACTCGACCAATCGCCAGGGACATTTAGCTCTTCTCTATTAATTAATATCTCCATATACACCCTGTAGGCACTCCATACAAAGTGTTTTCCATGCTACCATGTTGGATGTGAATATAGCTCTGGGTACATGCAATGTTAAAAATTATCAAAGATCGTGTGTGAAAAAAAAAACGAACTCTTGGAGTGGAAAGGCACTATCTGGAGCTGGTAGGGAAGTGCGTATCAAAGCTGGTAGGGAAAGGCACTATATGATGACTATTTTCTTGATCCCTTCTTTTCTCGATGATGAGTTCATTTTGGTGGGGTTAAAAAAGAAGGAAATCATGGCATACATTGGACCTCATGTGATAAACTACCGATGGACAAATGAATATGGAGGTATGGGGTTACAAGACTTATATTAGCTTAATCTTGCTATGCTAGCTAAGAAACTTGAAATTAAATTACCAATTCTCAATCGTTAGTTGCTCAAGTCCTCAAAGCTAAATATTTTCCTAATAACAATTTATTGAGTGCAAAAATTGGTAGTAATCCAAGTTTCAAGCACTTGTACTTCACAAGCATTATCAAAGGAGCGTAGGAAAAGGAGAGAATATTTTTAGTCGGTCATTGGATCGAATAGCGAGTTTTCAAAAGAAAAAACATATCCCATAAATGTTAATTTGAAAGTGGCAGAGTTGTTGCGCGTGGACTCTAGAGTTATGTTTACAGTTAAGACTACTTATAAACTTGCTGCAAATAATTTGGTTGATTATATTATTTTATGACCAAGTGGTAATTGACATTTAGTTTGGAAATTGGAATCGGTTAAGGAATATAACCCCATAATTGAACATTTGCATTTCGTTTTGTTCCGTTGCAAATGTTTGCGGTGAGGTTTGGCCGCCACAATTGTACATTTGTGTGGAGCTTAAGCCGCCGTACGGCGCAATGCCGTAAAAAAACGACCTGATTGATTATGTTTGTGTTGGCCGAAAGTTGTAGCATATGTATTATTTTCTTGAAACAAACTTTGTATGCATTAAAGTCGCCGGAATTTTAAAAAACTATTGTGTAGCGTCGATTTCAAAATGTCGCAAACGCTTGATTTTTTTCTCCGTTTTCATAATTAGTGACAAAAAAAACAATTTTTTAATAAATAAAAATTGGATATAGTAAAATGAAAATTGGTATTAAAAAGAAATTAGTGACATAATCTTTTTGAATAAAAAATAAAAAATAAAAAATAAACAGATGGTAAAACAATTTTTTTATACCAATTCAAAATAAAATATAACGATTATCATATCAATATTTTTTTTTAAATTGTATTAAATTTTTTGCAGAGAGAATGATCTTAGAGAGAAGAAAGATTGTAAAAATGAAGTCTAGTTATATAGAAAAAATAGATGGACATTGTGTATCTGCGTCAGCTTTTTTCACAAATTAGCACTAAAATTTATGGTTGTCATTTTGGTTTACCGGCGGTTTAACATCGTCGTTGCAAAATAACTACACCGCTCTTAAATTTCCACGTGGTGTAGGCCGCCACATTTGTTTGCGTCGAAAATTTTCCACTGCAAATGTCAAAATATAGATGTTGATGTTCTAAAAAAAATTGCCACTTACATTTGCGTCGGCAGTGCTTGACACAAGTAAGGCTTCACAAATGAAATTAGAGTTTTAAGACAATGGAAGAGATTATGCATCTGTTTATGCTCCTAGCGCGCTTTCCTTCTTCTTGAACCACCAAGTTCTGAATTAGAAAGAGAGAATGAATACTCATGTATTTATAGGCAAGTTTCCAATTGAGTTTGGGTTGAAAAACTGGATTTTTCCACAAAGCCACAAATAAAAAAGAGAAAACCTTGTTTTTACCTGGCCTCACACACATCTCGCGCCTAGAGTCATTCGTGCCACACATGGGGGCTTGAAACATAGTTTTATCTTGTGTTCTGCACAACCGAGAGGCGTGGGAGCACACCTGGGGCACATGGCTTCAGCACCCTATGCGATTTTGCCATTTCTTCGTTCTTTTGAGTGTTTTATTCCTTCGAATTGGTCTTGAAACTTGGGAAAGAATTTCCTCAACTTGTAATGTGTCCATAGGCCTCTTAATCTTCGTTCCATGTATTCTCAATTCTTCAAGAGGCGTATTTGTTTTGCCGAATTACATGATTGTTTTAGAATACTTACAAAACACCTATGAATTGCTTGATTTAGGGACGAACTAGAATTACATGACTCAGTATAAAAACAAAATAAAATGTTCATTGAACCATGATCATCATCTCTAAATTTCTTACGTATTGACTTAAATTACTACTAAAATAATTAAAAAATATATTAAAAATAACGTAAGATGACAGTGTTATGTTGTTTCTTCCTATAAAAGGTAATCTTATTTAAAATACGTCGAACATTAAACATTATTCACTATGTTGTAGACATACAACCCTTTTCATTAGACCTAAGTTCGTATACTCATATAAGTTTAGTCAAACCACCGATATTTGTTCATAATACGATTATATGAACAATGTCTACCTTTCTTCTTTAGTAAGAAATCATTTGAACTTGGACATGGACAAAACTACCAAATCTCCAACTCCATTTGGTCCAAATACCCGTGGAAACATAATGCCAAATCTACTATTAAACATTTAATCTAACAACCTCAATTTTCCAACTCTCCGGTCCAATCAAACACTACTGTCAAAAGGTGAGGGATGACAAAAGGTTGAATGAATGAAGGAATCTCTGAACAACAAATAAAACGCACTCGTAAAACAAAAACACTTGATCAGTTAATAAAAAAAATATATTTATATAACTATTATGAGATAATTTTTTAAATAATTTTCTCTTTTATATTTAGTGTTTTATATTCTTTCTATGTTGTTTTTGTCTCAAAAAAAGGAAAAAATTATTGTCTAAAACATTTTCACAAAATATTTATACAAAAATCATTACTCTTAATAAAAGAGGCCTAAGTACAACTACTGGTTAATTTGATCAAGTCTCGTGCAGTAAATAACTTGTAAAAGAATGAGTAAATAACTCAAGCATAGTAATCATCTGACAGTAAAATATAAGCAAACAAAAGCGTGATTGATGTCCACTTGCAAGCCAACTTGCAATGCCTTCCATCCTTTCCAACAACTCACAGTTGTGTTTGTGTCTTTCCATCAATCAACTAGCCATCTTGTAACAAAAATAAATCAACTAGCTATCTATAACAATAAAACGCATAGAAATTAAGAGAGAATATTAACAACTTGACATTGTTTGTCCAACTAGTTGAGATATCATATATCTTGTTGGTACAAGATTTTAGTTTAGAGGGTTGATTCGTTCACCTAATAAATTTGTTTAAAAATGACGTCGTAATCCTTAAATATTAATATTATATGTACATGGCTATCTTCAAGAAAACTCTTTAAAATAAAAAAATGTTTTATTAATTAGGTTTCAATTAATAAATATGTACTTGTCAACAAGAAAGTAATAAATATGTAAGTACGATTCATGGCCCAAAAGGATAATAGAAGCTTCAATGCAGCTTGTAAATTGCAATACACTACAGTATATAAAAAAAAGAAAAAAAGGACCAACTTGTATATACCCGTGCACACCGGCCACCGTCATGCACCATTCTCCACGCTCACAGTCACAATTTTTTTTACTGAGCCTTCCTAGAAAACAAAACAAAAAAGTTTTTACGAAGGCAAGTTTTTACTTTTTATTAACAAAACTTTTATAAAATGAAAATAAAAGGGTACTCCAACACATATACAATTGTGACAATATCAATCAAATACCGTTGAAAATCAAGTCTGAGTGATTATGTTTCACATCGATTAGAAATAGAGGAAAGTTTGATATATAAGAGAGGATACTCATAAATCCTTTATCTTAAGGTTTTGGGTAAGAGTGTGGTGTCTAAGTCTCTTAGTGGTCTATGACGTTTAGCTCATTGTCGCTTCCATCACTTCCTAGACCCTCCTACAAACTGGTATTAGAGCCCTGGTTAGGCTCGATGGGGGAGTGGGAACATGGATCCTAATGTAGATCAGGCTAGTGATGTGGGTGAGTCACGTTTGAGAGGGAGATTGATGGAAATCAAGTGTGAGTGGCTATGTCCCACATCAATTAGAAATGCTGAAAATGTTTGATATTTAAGAGAGGGGGCACATATACTTGATGCCTTAAGGTTTTGGGTGAAGATGTATTATCTATGTCTCTTCGTGGTCCTGGACGTTTTAATGAGGGGGAGAATATTGTTGGAAATCATGAAATGTATGATATATAAGAGAGGGGACACATAATCCAACCTCGTGACAATGTCTTGATATGCGCAATAATTTTATCGCAATCAATTATTTCTCATTGAAACATCATCCTATTTATTGTTAATCAAAATGCCCAAATTACCGCACACCATACATGGGTGGCCTTGAGCATAGTCGGTGTCAACCTAGAGTACCATTTTTTAGGGGCATCATGTTATTATTTTTATCTAGTAGTGAGTATTATATAGATACATTTGGATTAGTTGAGGATCAGAGCACACAGTTAGGTCACAAAGCACAGTTAATATGAAACTAGGTTTTCTTCGACTCTCAAAATGGACAAAGAACTTTAACACACACTCCCAAAGGTAAACTCATGCACATGTATGGATTTGATTTTTGGAATTGCCTCAAGAGTACTAGAGTGATCGAATTCTTCGTGAAATTGCTGGAGCAATTCACACTCCTTTAATTATTGACACTGGTGTCTCCCAAAACACTAGAAGTATTTTAAGTTTAAAAGATTAAGTGCAAGTATACACTGTCCAAGTTATAGTACAAAAAGACATCGATCCTACAATGACTGTGGAACTATAACTTCGAATAGCTTTTCAGCAGAAAACTTATTTGGAGAAAATAAAATAAATCATTTGTCGCAACAGTAAAAGTAAAAAGTTTAGTTTAGGAAAGCAGTTAAAGTCTTTAGAAAAAGTCAAGATGGAAGGTGTGGTTTAGAACAAGGTTCAGTAATGATAAAACATTAATGCGATTTACAAAGCTGCAACTTAGATATAGTGGCATGTGTAGCTCAGAGCTATAGCCGGTTCAAAGCATCTTTAGTCTCTAAGATACCCAACGCTATATCCTGATATAGATACTATGTTTCACCCATAGAGTTATATCTCTCATAACCGGCTTTAAGGCGAACCAAAGCGGAGTTGGTAACTCACGACAATTGTTTGGTTAAGAATACATTAAAGAATGTAATACTAAGTTATAGCGTGGTATGGCTCTCGTGATTTAGCGCCATGACCGTTTATTAACCTCTTAAGCTAACTGAGATTCACAGAGCTATAACTTTCTATAGCGTCAGTTTTACATTCAGGTCCCTTGTCTCTTTCACTCTTTTGGTGCGCTTAAGAGCTAACTCATATCAGATAAACATTTTTCACTCTTTACTTTGTCAGGGTAAGCGAGTTATATCATTAGAAGTAAAACTTGTTAGGAATCACTTTTAATGATTTTGCAATAAAAACAGTTTATCAGAGTAAATCACGACGCTACAACTTTATATATCACAAGTAATTAATAAATCATAACCTCATTATGTCTAAACCACTCGAAGGGGTTTAGCTCATGGTAAGCTGAACCATGGAAATCGAAATAAATGAAAACGTAGAAAACTAAATTAATAGAATAGATAGAGTTTTCACAAGATTACAATCCTTGAATGAATAAGGTGAGCCAAAACACCACCCAAATAATCTACTCCAATAACTCTAAAATCTACTACTATGCTCATCTATGATAGAAGATGAGATGGACTGAGATCTCTAAAGCTGCTAACTCTGGTCATATGAAATAAAAACTAAACATATCTTTAGAGATTTTTAGTTAAATAAAGTTTCAATTTTCAATATAGTCACTAATTTCCCCTAAAAAAAAAAATATAGTCACGAATTTGACAAAGCAAATCGTTGGCAATTGGCATCCCACCATGATTTCAAAATATATATAGCCAAATTGACCATGCTTTGAGGGAGACCATCGCGATGGAAGTTTACAAATGGACCACAATCATTGAAGCATGTATCAAGCAACTTCTAAAAAACACGTGAAGTATATAACTATTGGTTTATTTGCATATAGACACAAACGTCGAGTATATTAAGGATACTTTACCTTAACCACTAAAAAACAATGTCATTTTTTTAGGAGAAAAACATTATCATTGGTGAGTTAATATTTTGGAGTTTTTTTTTTAAAGAAATGTAAAATTAATATTTTAGACATATATATTGAATTGTCTGAAAAACATGATATTATTCACAAAGAAAATTTGAAAAATATGATAAATAAATTACATGACAATCTTATTTTTAATTAGTATTTAACTTAATTGTAATAATAATTTTTATTATATTTTATTAATTAATCTTTTTTAAAAACAAAATTAAAATTTTTCTAGGGACAAACTAATAAAAACTATCTCAATGTCAAATTTTTAGAAACCATTAGAATTGACATATTTTTTGAGTTTTTTACATTTCATGGAGCTTTTGCTCTTGGAAACTATTGCTTTGTAGGAGCAAATCGATATTCACCTATCCAACGAGAAGCAATTTGCAAAACACAAAACCATGATAGCTTATATACAAGAATTAAAAAAGACAATACTTCAAAAAAGTGATATGGTAAACTTCTGATCGAGATCAATTGTACATACTCGTAAATATACTCTCTGTTCATAGCAACGAGTAGAACCTATTTAGATAACATATATACATGCTAATGTTTAAACAATATATTCCTTCAAAAAAAATGTTTAAACAATATATTTGTCCCCCCCAAAAAAAGTATTTATCAAAAAATTAAAAATATGCATAGTGTTGAATTACTTTAAATAAAAAAAAATCCATACCTTTGACTACTGAGCCTCTCTATGATATTTTTTTTCCCATACGTTCTTTTTAATTGTGATAATTTTATTCGAAACTTGTTGAGCTTAAATGTAATATACCTTCAAACGAAATTTAAATATTAGTTTGTAGGAATCTCGCCCCAACCTTTGTAGCCAATCCGATTGGTTTTTCTAAAATTTATGTATTAATTACTAACTTAATCAATAACCTCAGATAGGAGAACCCTTTATTCTGAGTCAATATCATCTCCATTTATTAGTCTCTCGAGTTCTTTCATTTTGAGAGATAAAAATATAGAGGTTTGAACATAATTAATAGTAGTGGGATTCACTTAGGTGTTAGGACCCATCACATACTTTTTTTATGTCTATCTCTCACTAAATGACATTGTCAGTTTATTTTTAGCAAATGGAGATGATCTTACCTTATTCATTCTTATCATTTCTATCTGTTGTGAAATTGATCGGTTCGAAATCGCACCAATACTTGTAAAGATGTGTGGAGCAAAAGGTAGTGGTAATCCTAGGTCTGAGTGCCTTCAAGCAACAACAACATTAACAGACCTAAAACCTAAGTGTAGAGCTTAAAACAATGACACTGACAAACATGAAGATAAGAAAGCTTAAGGAAAACAAATACAAACAAAATAGTAACCAAGTTTAATCAATATGACCTAATTTGGGGGAGAGAGCAGCTCTCCAATCCACTATGATAAGATGTTACAAAAGGTTACAAGAAATCAACCTTCAACCTAATCTCTACCCTTTGTCTTGACTCACCTTACTCATATGAACTTACAAGAGATTACACTAGAGGAAGCTTATGATCTTTCCAATGATGTAATCTCACTACCCAAGGTGATTACAATGTTTATCCCAACCCAAGAGACTATCCCTACAAAGGTACTCAACCCTCAAGTACCCCCTTTGTGAACCCTAGACCTCTTGCTTCAGCTCTACTTCAAAAACTGTAGAAACCACTAATGTACTAGTCACAATCGTGTCACGATTTGGTCCAATCGTGTCACGATTTGGCTTTTCCAACCGTTGTGACCAGTCCCTTTTAGGTAAACTTGCTGAGGAAGTTGTTGAATCGTGTCACGATTTCCCAAATCGTGTCACGATTTCCTATCTCCAAAAGACATGCTCCCTGCCAAGCAAATCGTGTCACGATGTCCAAATCGTGTCACGATTTCTGGGCTGTTTCTACTTTCACAAATTGAAGCCAATATATAACATTCTCCACCTTGACTTCTAATTGGTGATGATGTCAGTTTAACCATCAACTACCATGTTGCTCTCTCCAAAGGGGAATTACTCTTCAACAAATTTGATCAAGTCCAAGCAATGCTTGAACCTTGATCTAGGTAATGACTTGGTAAACACATCCACCATATTCTCTTCCGATGCCACTTTTTCCACCACAATCTCTTTTGATTCAATCATGTCTCTAACAAAGTGCAGGCGAATGTCAACGTGCTTTGTCCTCTCATGATACACTTGATGATTTGCCAAGTGAATCGCGCTTTGGCTATCACAATGTATCTTCACATATTCTTGAGTAATTCCTAACTCATCAATCATCCCTTTCAGCCACATGGCCTCTTTCACCCCTTCAACAAGGGCAATGTATTCCGCTTGAGTTGTAGATAATGCCATCACGGATTGTTGATTTGCCTTCCAACTAATAGCCGTGCCATAGAGAGTAAACACAAAACCCGATAGGGATTTTCTTGTGTCTACATTGCCCGCGTAATCCGAATCCACATACCCCTCCAAAGCGTCTTTCTCTTGAGTTGCTCTTGTGTACTTCAAACCGCCCTTTAAAGACCCATTCAAATACCTCAACACCCACTTCAAAGCTTGCCAATGCACAATACCCGGATTTGCCATAAACCGGCTCACAATGCTAACCGCATAAGCTAAGTCCGGTATACTACAAACCATTCCATACATGATGCTTCCAACCCCACTAGCATAGGGAGTACTAACCATCGCTTGTTTCTCATCCTCGGATTGAGGACATTGTTTTATGGACAACTTCGTGTGATGACCCAAGGGAGTGCTCACAATTTTAGAGTTTGACATTCTAAAACGCTCCACCACCTTCTTCAAGTAACTAAGTTGAGATAAGAAAAGTCCACCTTTGTCACGATTCCTCATGATATCAATTCCAAGAACTCGTTTTGCCGGACCAAGATCTTTCATCTCAAATTCTTCATTTAACTTTTCTTTGAGCTTCATAATCTCATCCTTGCTAGAACTTGCCATCAAGATATCATCCACATATAAAAGAAGATAGAGAATGACTTTCTCACCATTCTTCAACATGTACACACATGAATCATACCCGCTTCTCGCAAAATCGGTCTTCAAAAGAAATTCATCAAACCGACGATACCATTGCCTAGGGCTTTGCTTCAACCCATACAAAGATTTCTTCAAAAGACATACCTTAGACTTGTCCTCCATAAAACCTATCGGTTTCTCCATGTAGATTGTCTCTTCAAGGTCACCATGTAAGAAAGCGGTCTTTACATCCATTTGCTCAAACTCAAGATTGAAATAATTCACAATATCCATGAGAATCCTTATGGAACAATGTTTCACCACCGGTGAAAAGATCTTATTATAGTCAATCCCCTCCACTTGAGTGAAACCCTTTGCCACAAGTCTTGCTTTGTACCTTGGACCCTCAACTCCCGGAATACCTTCCTTTTTCTTGAAGATCCACTTGCATCCAACTACCTTTTGGTATTTAGGTAGCTTCACAAGTTTCCAAGTTTGGTTCTTTTCCAATGAATCCATTTCTTCATTCACTGCCTTCAACCAATATTTGCGCTCTTTGCTCTCAAATGCCTCCTTGAAGTTTCTAGGCTCCGAGTCTTGCACACCTTCGGTCGCATTTAGAGCAAAACACACCAAGCCCGCATAACTATATCTACTAGGTGCCGTAATGGTCCTCCTTTCTCTATCTCTAGCAAAAAGATAATCAGGATCCACTACCGGTTGAGTTCCACTTGGCTTTAATGTTGAATCTTCATCTTCCGCATCGTCTTCTTCTTCACTTGGAAGCTCCACCTCAAACTGAGTTTCCTCCACCCTTGTTTCCGGTACTAAAGTCTCTAGGTCTTTACACTTCATTCCCATATGGGTCTCATCAAAGGTAACATCCCTACTAATCAAGACTTTAGATCCTCCACCAGATTCCAATTTCCACAACTTGTAGCCCTTCATACCTTCCGGATAACCAATGAAGGCACATTTCAAAGCTCTAGGCTCAAGCTTGTCTTGCTTGATATGCGCATATGCCAAAGCTCCGAAAACCTTCAAGGTTGAGTAGATTGCAAGTTTCCCACTCCATACTTCCATAGGCGTCTTGAAGTTGATTGTCGTTGATGGACATCTATTGATCAAATAAGCTGCAGTCGTCACTGCTTCACCCCAGAAACTCTTAGGTAACCCAGCTCCTAGTATCATACACCTCACACGCTCCAAAAGAGTCTTATTCATGCGTTCAGCAAGACCATTTTGTTGCGGTGTTCTCGGTACGGTCATATGCCTCTTGATTCCTTTTAATCTGCAAAACTCATTAAACTCCTCTTGATCCTTGGCCATTGTTAGTTCTTAAACCTTTTAGTTTAGTTCCCATTTGATGAGATTGTACCATTCCTTAAACTTTTCAAAGGTGTCACTCTTGTTTTTCAAAACAAAGACCCACACTCTCCTAGAATAATCATCGATAATGGAAAGAAAATAGGATCCTCCCCCATGAGTAAGAGTCTTGGAAGGACCCCAAAGGTCCGAATGTACATACTCAAAAGGTCTACTAGAATTATGCATGCCACTACCAAACTTTACTCTATGTTGTTTTCCTAGTATGCATTGTTCACAAAATTCTAACTTATCCAATTTCTCTTTACCTAGCAAACCTTGTTTGGCTAGTTCAACTAAACCTCTTTCACTAACATGCCCTATTCTCATATGCCACAATTCAGAATTATTATGATGTACTAGACTAGCTACCGATGCATTACCAATTACTATGGAACCATCTAAAATGTATAAACCATTCATTTTAGACCCCTTAACCGTAATCAACGCACCATGCGAAATTTTACAAACCCCATGCTCAATTCTAGTGCAATAACCTAGACTATCAAACATGCTTATGGAAATTAAATTTCGCTTAAGTTCGGGAACATACCTCACCTCCTTTAAAAGGAATTCACGGCCATCAAACATCTTTAGACGGACGTTTACCATGCCTTGGACTTTGCACGCTTTGTCATAAAGGATGATATCCTTGAAATGCTCAAAAGACTTTGGTAATGAACAAAGTAACAACAATGCTTTGTCCTCATCCTCCACATTAACTTCAATGTTGGCCAAATCATCAAGAATCTTGTTAAATTCTGCCAATTGCTCCGAGATCGATTTAGACTCCACCATCTTGAATGAATAGAGTTGTTGCTTCAAGAGTTGCCTATGAGCCAACGATTTCGTCATGTACAATGACTCCATCTTAGCCCACATCGATGTCGCGGTTGGTTCCCTCGCGACATCCCTTAAAACCTTATCTCCGAGACATAAAACAATGACACTCTTTGCCTTGTCTATCATCTCACGCTTCTCCGCTTGTGTCAAATGTGTCGGCATCGCCGCTTCACCCTTCAATGCTTCTACACACTTTTGTTGTGTCAAAACCGCTTGCATCTTAACCTTCCACAACCCGAAATCATTACTTTCGATAAACTTCTCGATGTCCCACTTAAAACCCATGATACCAACTATACCACTTTACGCCTTAGCCCCACGGTGGGCGCCCCAATTGTTGTGAAATTGATCGGTTCGAAATCACACCAATACTTGTAAAGATGTGTGGAGCAAAAGGTAGTGGTAATCCTAGGTCTGAGTGTCTTCAAGCAACAACAACATTAACAGACCTAAAACCTAAGTGTAGAGCTTAAAACAATGACACTAACAAACATGAAGATAAGAAAGCTTAAAGAAAACAAACACACACAAAATGGTAACCTAGTTCAGTCAATATGACCTAATTTGGGGGAGAGAGAAGCTCTCCAATCCACTATGATAAGATGTTACAAAAGGTTACAAGAAATCAGCCTTCAACCTAATCTCCACCCTTTGTCTTGACCCACCTCACTCATATGAACTTACAAGAGATTACACTAGAGGAAGCTTATGATCCTTCCAATGATGTAATCTCACTACCCAAGGTGATTACAATGTTTATCCCAACCCAATAGACTATCCCTACAAAGGTACTCAACCCTCAAGTTCCCCCTTTGTGAACCCTAGACCTCTTGCTTCAGCTCTACTTCAAAAACTGCAGAAACCACTAATATAGTCACAATCGTGTCACGATTTGGTTCAATCGTGTTAAATTTCAATTGAAATATGCTTCCAATTGAAAATAGTGGAAATTCCACATTGAAAATTTAGCATAAACTAGTAGTGTTTATATGGTAGAGAGCAACATAGTATGCGACTCAACCCAGTAATATCTTTGGTGACTGAAAAATTCTTTTTCAAATAGTTTTTCGAAATCCAAAAACAACAAAACTTATACTCATTTTTTTAAGTATAACAAACTATAAGAAAATTGCTAAAAAAACTATGAGAATATAATAGATTTGAATAAATTGGGGATATTTAAGTTAGGAACCATAAGAAAATCAATAAATTAAAGGAAATGTACTAAAAAATAGAAGTTGGTATATAATTGAAGTGGCTAAAAACAAAATTTTAGCCTATAAACTAATAACACTTTTCTAAAACATAGTTAATTTACACTAATGAGATATGAATATGAGAATCTATAAAAGCCTGGATACTTGAGATGATTCCTGTACGGTATAATAAAGATACGAGAAAATTACAAAATTTAAAATACGGTTAGGTTGATATACTTTAATAAGAAGTTAAATTTAAAATTAAATATTTAATAAAAAAGTGACAATTAATCAATTACATATATCACAAAAAGAAAACATCATCCCATAAAGAACATAATTACCTAATGTATATGTTAGTATAATCTTTTTTCATTTTTCTTATTTTTTTACAAGGGAAAAAAAGAAATTAAAAAAAATCATATTTCATCTTCTTTTTTGAAAGAAAATAGCATAAAAAAAAATAGAAAAATAATGTATCCCATGCATAATATATAGGACAATTGTTTTCAACACCATATCTCTCGCATTTCCCTAACGTACCTAAATTATATAGGACAATTGTTTTTTTTTTTTAAATAAAATTTAATCACTGGATACCTTCCGTCGAGAGGTATCAATGCATAATATGTATTGATACTGGTATTTTATCAATTATGGATACGGCAAGATTAAAAGTACCCAATTATTGTTTATTTATGTGGGTACAGACCCAATTATTTGTTTTATCTCTTTACACTTTGATCAAAGTATAGAAATGTGTACGAACACCCATATATATAAATGCAGATCTACTCTTTTTTTTAACCAGCAAACAAGCCAATCTTAAACTATGCGCAGGTCTAATTAAAAAACAAAATTTTAAAAAGGCATTGCTCTTTGCCTTGTTAAAAAAAATGCTGTCCTTGATGTTCTAGTGTTTGCATAGCTCTTCATCCCAACCTTATATAAAATCAAGAATGAAATAAAATATACTATATAAAGAATACAAGTTCACTATAGGATGCAATGTACTATGGTGTGGTATCTCATTTAATTTGGTGCAAATGGAAAAACCAGCAATCTATTATCAGAAAATGCATATCCATCCTTAAACATATATATACACACATCATATCATATTATATTCATACTACATTTGCCATCCAAAAAAAAAAACCCTACTGATCTAATCTACCATCCATTAATTCCCAATACAGGCTGGCATCTATGTCACGATAATGATCATAAGATCCATAACCCATACTCGAAACAAAAACACAACCCAAATTATTAAAAACAATAAAAATGAAAAACATGTTCATTCATGACTATTGCTCAGAGTTTCTGATAGTATTCTCAGCGATCTGACCCAACGACTGTAAATTACAACGTACAATAGTATCAACAAAAAAACACGTTTCCTCCTTCGTGTTACCTTGCGGTACATCAACGACGTATGATTCAATGACAAGTGTCCTATCTCCGTCGACAGAATGAAGCGTCGTCACCGACCGGTAGTTTCTCAGACGGTGGTCGCCACCAACAACACTGAAGCTGATGACATGGCGTTCATCGTCAAGAATCTCCAGCCTCTCAGTGCTGGACTCAGCTGGAAGTCCTGAAACAACACGAACTTCACGGACGGCACCGACGGTGATGTTTTCTCCGGTGATGACATGGCAGCTTTTGACGAAGTTTTTGTATCCTTGTGGATTTTCAAAGCGTCGAACTACAGGCCATACGGCGGTGATAGGGGCGGAGATGGTTTGTGTGACGACGGAGCAGCACTGGTTTGGTCCAATCATGTGTGCGTGGTGAAGAGATAACGTGTCTAGGACTAGGGTTCCTCCGTTGGAAGATGGTGGAAATGGGATAACTAAACGACGCGCCGCCGTGGGTGGTGGTGTTTGTGGTTGTCTAGGGCAGTTTGCACCGTTTGCTATGGCTAAGTAGGTGGTTGCATCGGTTGTAGGGTTGAATCTTTCAAGCTGAAGAGAAAAACTTGATGGCATTTTTTTTAAATATATAAATTTAAAAAATAAAAAACAAAAATGAAAGAAAATATCTCTCTTTCTCTCTAAGGGAGATGAATATGACTATGAGAGCATGCGTGTTAATAATTTGTTGATGAAGAAGAAAATGATGAAAGCTATATATGAAGTAAGAGAAGCAAAGGTGTTATGAGAGAAATATTTTTGTAGTACAAGTTGCAATATAGTTTTGGTCTAGTTAAGGTTTTTTTTTTCTTTTTTTTCTTCTTCTTTGTTCTTTTTTAGCTCCGTGAGATAAGGGCTGAGAAAGTAATGAGATAGATGATAGGAATGGGATTGAGGTTGGGTTGGTTATACAAGGTTGTTGTTGGGGTTATTGATTTCTTGCAAAGCCACAAAGAAGCTTACGCATGGTTATGCAAGTGGATGCTCAACTTGCAAATGTATTTGGTCTTAGTTTTATCAATTATCCATTTTTTTCTTTATTTCAAATTCCAACTTTTGCTTCTCTCCCTCCATCCCTATTATTTTATTGTTCACTTGTATATAAATAAAGTTTTTTATTTGCCAACTTCCTTCCTTTGGATCCCACCACTCTTTAAACTATTGTGTTTTTAATTCCCACTATTTCCATTTTTTTTAGTTGTATAGTGCTGATTTAATTTCTAGTATATTTTAAATCAAACTGCAAAATGAATAACCCTTTAAATATCATAATTAATTCTTCAAGTAGTATCTAAATCTAAATTATATGAAATATATAATTTCTTATAAATAATAAAAAAGTATAATAAACCGTTTCTATATGCATTCTATTATTTTGGTTCGTAGAATTGTAATAATTTTCCTAATTAGCATTGATACAACATAAATTTTTATATATGGGTCTCGTTAACAAGTATCCTAAGAACACCATTTAAGAAAATCATAAATAGAATTATTCTCTTAAAAACATGTGAAAAAGTAATAATCACACAAATTTCTATGCAAAAGTTGCTACTATAAATTGTTTAAACAATGCCTAAAAGACCCTTTGTTAGCATTTTCCCAAATATATATATATATATATATATATATATATATATGAGTTATGTTAGAAGCCATCCATGAATGTGTTTTTTAGCAACCCACATCTCAAGGTGTGATTTCCACTTTTTAGTTATAACTTTGTTAAAAGACACCGTCATAAAAATTAATTGGTGTTTTTAACGAATGCTTATAGAATAACTTACTAAAAGACACCTTCGTAAAATGTGTCTTCTAGCAAAACCATATATATATATATATATATATATATATATATATATATATATATATATATAACACACGTGTATGTGTAATTACCATGGAGCTACTTTAGGCCATAATACCAATTATGTTTTGTGAAGTATTTATAGTGTGAAAGATGTGATTTGATTATGTTTTCAATGAAGTATAAGCACGTGAGATAGGATTTCATTATGGAACTATCTTTGGCTCTATAATGCTGAATGTATATCATTTGGAGTGGCCACGTATCGCCCTTTTACATTTAATGGTCATAACTTATAGGCAGTGAAACATGGAGCTAATTAATGATTTTTTATTTTATTTTTATCATAACACATCTAGATGTATTCTTAATACCCCGCTTTTGTTTCTAGTAGCTCATGATATACCTACTTGGAAGTTTGAGAAAGTTGGTGGTTATACGGTTAAGAGTGCGTGCATGGACATCATGAATCATAACTTAGAGGTTTAAGTGTACTTTTAATCCTTAACTTTCACAATCTTACGATTTTAACCTCTATTGAAAAAATGACAAATGTAGTCCCATATGTTTAGTCTCTTTTGCAATTATGGTCATTTTCTTCAATTTTGATCGAGTCACCCCTTACGTGGCACCTCACTTAAATGAGTGGCATGCCACATGAGTAATTAATGAATTTAAAATAAAATAAAATTGCAACACATGTATTTATTGAATTAAAAAAAAATCAAAAAGGGAAAGCCAAAAGGAAGGGCACATGATCTATCTTTACCTCCTCATCAGAATCCACCACCCCTCTTTTTTTTATCTCCGAATCTAATCCTTCCAGAAATCTCTTTTCGAATCGAACAATTCAAAAAACCCTCAAACCCCTCCCATCACCACACTCAACCGTTCTTCCCTAAAAAATACCACCACCACCATCATTGAATCTTTTGATCTTCTTCAACCTCCGCTTTGTTGATTGATACCCAGAAGCACTGTCATCATTTAGAAACAAAAAAATCAAGGCGAGGACATCGAATGCGATTAAAAGAAAGGCTAACAAAGGCACTTCATACCATGGACGAGCTTGCTTTTGTGAGTGTGTCATTGCTAGTGTAACACCCTAGTTGTTATTTATTTAATTTCGGTTGATTTTAATAAGTTTATATGATTTTAAATAATTTATGTTGATTTTATGGTGTGATGTATTTTATTATATGATTATTTTAATGTTTAAATTAAAATAGGTGAGAAACTATAATTATTAGAAAGTTGAGGATTAAAATGAATTGAATAATATTTTAATAGGAGTTAATTAGAAATAAGTGGGAATTAATTAGAATTAATAGGAGTTAGAAGGAAGGGAAAGTCAGAAAACAGTTTTCACGTAGAAACAGAGAAAAGGAAGAAAAACCTAGAACAAGAGAGAAGAAGCAGGAAGAGAGAAGAACGCAACTTTGAATTCAGGAAGATAATCTAAGGTAAGGGTGAGACTAACTCTCAATTTTAGGTCTTATAATTTGTTGATTAAGGTTGTGTTGTTAGGGTTGATGAATTGAATTAGGTTAAAGATGAATTGATGCTAATAACTTGATGAATTCATGAAAATGTTGTTGTTTATTGCTGTTCTGATGTTAGTTTGCATAGAAGTAATGCAATTCATCAAAATTGAGTTTTTAGGTGTTGAGAATGGGGATTGGGGTTGAAAAGGAGAAGTCTGTTCGTAGTTCTGTCAATCGCCACTCGTCAGGCGAGCAATGCCTGTGTAGCTCGCCACATCGAGCAGACCCACTCGCCAGGCGAGTAGTGAACCCTAGTAGCTCGCCACAGCGAGCAAATGCACTCGCCACGGCGAGTTGCTTAAATTAAAAAGTGTTAATTGCCTTAATGATGTTTTTAGGCCAATTTTTATATCAACTTGAGTGCCTTAATATATTTAGGGATGAATGACACCTTTTTACAAAATCAAATTTGGGTTTTGGGGACTTAAAAATGAAGATTTTAGGTGAAAAATGTCAAAAATGCCGAGAGCACCCAGATTTGCTCGCCTTGAGCTCGCCCCCAACTCGCCATAGCGAGTAGCACTTTTTCCTGAACTCGCCACGGCGAGTAAAGTAGCTCGTCACGACGAGTAGTATTGTAGTTTGCCTAAATTGTCGAATTTTGCTGTGAGACTTTGTTGTACCCTTTTGTTGTGTCCTGTCGATTAAGTTGTAGTCTTATGTCATAGTTGATTATGCATATTGTAGTTGTCGTTGTTGTTGTTGAGTTGTATGCAGATATACATTAGTGAGTCCATTCATACTCATACTTTGTTGAGGGCTCATGCCCTGGAGTGTTTTCACTCAACCGTTGAGGGCTTATGCCCTGGAGTGTTTATCACTCAATCGTTGAGGGCTTATGCCCTGGAATGTTATTTCATTCAATCTGCTGGGGGCTTATGCCCCAGAATGCTTAGCATTCAACGCGCGTAAAATGGTACCACATGCATTTGCATTAGTCGCATTGTTGGCGTTGTTGTTGTTGTTGGTTGGGTCGTCGATGTCGTAGCTTGGTAATGTTGTTGTTGTTTTTGTCTTAATTATAAATTGACAGTTGATTAACAATGTATTCTTGTTATTGAATTTAATTGATGAATTATAATATCTATTGTTGTTAGTGAATCTCACCCCTTCTGCTTGGAAATGTTGTCTTTCCTATGGGTAACTTGCAGGTAACGAAGATTAGTAGAGATGTCGGCTCAAAGTGTCATAGGGCTCTGATACGTAACGGGATGAGGATCTTGTTATTTGTTTCTCTTTCCTTACGTATTGTTTTTGAATTATGAAACTTTTGATGAGGCCTGCGTGCCAAAGTTTAATTTTGTTGATTTGAATTAATTCCGCTGCGAAGTTTGAAGGTTAATTTTTATTGACTACTTTTTATGAAGAATAAATAGTTATTTATTCATTTGGAGATTTTATTGAAAGAAAATGTAGCATTCCGTTATGTGAAAACTCTGATTTTATTTATGAATTTTTATATTGGGAAAACGGGGTGTTACAACTAGTGTTTGATTTGAGAAGTTGAAGTAATTTTCCGTCGTTTTTGGTTTAAATGTAGATCATATGGACCATGGTATCATAACTCACTCCCAAATGAAAAGTTAAGAAGGAAGGGATTTACAAGGAAAGTGTAGAAGAATCCAAGACTATGTATAGCCACAAAACCATTATAGATTGTAGTTACAGTCAAAGGAAACATTTAAAATGATCCAACCCACTACATTAAACACACCACACATTGTTCAAACATTGCTTGTAACAAGATTCTCCACATTTCGAACTATATTCGATTATATAATCCGAACTCTTCCATGTATTGCTTGTGACAACATTTAATTTGGTCTAACTGATCATACAAGCCAAACATTGTGTCACCAATGTGGACCCTAAACAAATTAGGTATTCCACTATTGTAGTAAACTGCAACTGATTTGATGTTTACATATACTGCAAAAAGTGGTCATGGTTCTGTAGATTGGTTTGTAAATGAACCAAACACGCTGATTTATAGAAGATTATGTACATCGTGTACCACATAAAAATTCTATAGTTGACTGATTCAGATTATATAATATGAAATGTACCAAACCCTCCAATGTACAAGTATTTACATAGTCTTGGCATGTTTCAGATTGTATAAGACAAACCAATATTGATCAGGTTTTGGCTTCTATAATATGAACTAGTCCAGAATGTGGAAGGTGGTTTGATCAACAAGTATGACTGGTTCCATACATGTTTCAAGTGTTTTTTGACTAGATTTCTATCGTTGACCACATGTTTCAACCCTCCATTGAATATCATTGTAGTCTATATATGTTTTCATTTTTCCTATGAAAACCTACTTATTCTTTACAATTTCTCATTCCAACTCACATTATCTGTTTCTTCTTCTTCTTTTCTTTCTTCTATTTTAGAGGGTTAGGATGTCATATTGGTATCTTTCTTTTCCTTTCATACACAAGATCAACAGAGATCTTCGTAGTAGTAGTAGTAGTTCTATGGTTAGTAAGAATGGTCAGAGTGGGATATCCCATTTCAACTTGTATTTTAGATCTGTCTGGTTTCGAGATTGTTTAAATAAATTTTCACCTTCTTTTGCTATGTTGCCTTGTTTCCCCGAATACTCTTGAGGATGCTCGACATGGATGACCAACTTTCTCCTCCTTGCATCTCCACCTTCTTCTACTACATATTTAGCTTTAAGTGTAATTTTGTTTTTTTTAAATAATTTGGGTAATGTTAATGTATTATAATTATGTTTAATTAATAAAATGTGATGACTTATTAAATTTTGTCATCAATTTTAAATTATGTCAGTTACAATTATGTCATTTCAATAAATCAATTTAAATTTAATCAAAACTAGTTAAACACCATTGTGATTATAAAATCCAAAACGCAAAAACACGCTCTGGATTATGAAATATGGATGGAGGGTAAAATGATTAATTTAGAGCACGAGTGAGAAAAGAAATTCTCATATGGACATTGAAGGTGGCCCATTTTGATGATACCCACCCCTTCAAAAAGAAAATTGATGTTCTGACTTTGAATACTTCATAATAACACAAGAAAATTACCTTAAAGCCCCCATCGATAGTTAACTACCGTTGAGAAAGCTGGCGGCAGTTAACTGCCGCTGGCATCAGCGGTAGTTAATTGCCGTTGCATCCTGCGAATAAACAAGAACCGAACCATCATTTTTCCATTTTCCAGAAACGAAAACACTACTCAACTCTACCAAATTTCTCTAAACTTCAATTACACGAATTTCAGCCCAATTTCTGCAATTAATTCACAAGTAAGTACCTTCCTTCACATTTGCATGCAATGTAGGTTGTTTAGAGTGTGATTTTACTTAATTTTGAGCAAAATGCTAGTTTTAGGTTAGGTTAGAAAATTGAAAATTATGTTAGAATTTGATGTTATAATGTATGGTTCTTGTTGACATTGTTGTTTAGAGTAGGTTTAGGTACAATGTAGTTGTTTAGATGTTCAAATAACACTAATTGTACTCCTAATTTAGAATGCACATAAGGTGTTTGATGAAATGTCTAAGTGAGATATTGTTACTTTTTTGTGCTATTTTTGTTCAAATTGGTTAAACTTTATAATGTCTATTTCAGTGTTAATTAAATGCAATTACTGTTTCGTTTGATCTCCACTTATAGTAGATACTAACTCTCTTGCTAAAATAATTAGTAATTAGTTAGTAATATATGTAAATATGGACTCCACTTGTAGATTCCATTTAGTCTTAATCTTAGACTCCATTTAAAAAAGTTAGTAAAAGTATATAGTTTTACCGTAAAAGTTCAATGCTTTAGGTTGTTTTTTGTAAAAGTATATAGTTTTTAGGAAATGTCTAAATGCATTGCCCACGTTTATTTTGAATTTATTTTTATATAGATAAGGTCGTGGAGGAGGATGCGCGGGAGCGGCGTATTAGAAAGGATAGGGTGCGTAAAGGTAAACCTGCTATGGCAAATAGCCATATAAATGAGCTGGAGGTTGAAAACTCGTATGTTCCAAAGCCTCGGAGACGTAGGGAGTTGAGGATAGGTGAGAGACGTCGGGTTCACAGTCACATATGAATTACTCCTCCCAAGTAGTTGATCCGATACATGCACATGTGTACGCGGGGGGATTTTAAGGATATGATAGGATGGAGGAGCAGGCTATGTTTTATCAGCCGCATCAGGAGGCAGAGGATGAAGAGGTGGCAGAGGATGAGGAGCTGTCGGCTGATCTTGAGGCAGAGGATATTGTGCCTGAGCACCAACCTCGGCGACGTCGTCGTGTTCCGTTGATACCGCCATGCCCTGTTGTAGGGCCTCCCTTTCCTGGAGGTCCTGAGACCATGGTATTGTTGTCCGACTACGTGAGGCACATGGCGATCCCTCTTTGGGTGAACCATCATAATGTAAGTGTTTAAATTCTTTAAAATTCTTTAAATGCTTTAAAGTGATTAAAATTTGTAGAGTAAGTATTTAATTTTTTTAAAGAATGTAGCGTAAGTGTTTAATTTAATATATATGTCTTTACCCCCCGTAATTTGGGCGAGTTCCGGTTTACCCCCCTGTGAAAAAAAAGTTTAGATTCCGTCCCTGAAACATGAAGATTCTTTCGAAATATACCTTGTAATTTGAAGATTCTTTCGTTTTAGAATCTGAGGCCATATGACTGTGCAACATGATGACGTGGCACGCTGAGTCAGCATTTTTGGATGATGTGGCGCGCTTACTGTATGATTAGTTTTGTTTTTAATTTTTTTTATTTTAATTTATATTAATTTAAAAATAAAAAACTGAAAATTAATTTTAAAAATAGAAAAAAATGAAGATTATTTTTTTCAAAATTGAAAAAATAAGAAAAAAATCAGAATTTTTTTTGAAATTTAAAAAAAAATCATAAACAAATACAGATTTTTTCTCAAAACATAAAAAAAGTTCAGATTTTCTTTTCCGAAAATTTTATTCCAGAATTTTTATAAAATCTTTTTCGAAATTAAAATATTAGAAAAAATATAATTATATTTTACGAAAATGAAAAACTATGGAACTTAATGTATATCAAAATTTAATTTTCTAAATTTAATTTAATTTTTTTTTAAAATTTAAATTCCAGAATTTTAATTTTCTTTTTAGAAAATTCGTTTTTTTTTTCCGAAAATAAATTGTTTTTTCTGATTTATTTATTTTCAAAAATATTTTTTTTGATTTTTTAAATTAATTTTAATTTTTAAAAATAATAAAAAACCAAATTAATTATACAGTCAGCGTGCCACATAATCAGATATGCACAGTCAGCGCGCCACCCAGCATGCCACATCATCATTTTGTCCAATCATATGGCTTCAGGGTCTAAAACGAAAGAATCTTATATTACAAGGTTGGAATCTAAACTTTTTAAAGACATATTAACCCTAATTTTTTTAAAGAATGTAGCGTAAGTGTTGAAATTATTAAAAGAATGTAGCGTAGATGTTGAAATTATTATAAGAATGTAGCGTAAGTGTTGAAATTATTAAAAGAATGTAGCATAAGTGTTGAAATTATTAAAAAAATGTAGCGTAAGTGTTTAAATTCTTTAAAATTTGTAGTGACAATGTCTTAATTCATTTGATTTTCAGATGTGGTATGATGGGGAGTATAAAACTAAAAATGTAGAGAAAAAGGTGAGAGAGCTTCATAGGCCGGAGAATGCTTTGAGGTGGTTTTGGGATCCTGTGGTGGCGTCTGGCTTACATGATTTGATATACATCGGGTATCTGACTGTGACCCATGCCATTGTATGTGCGAGAGGTGACACACGGAGACTAGTAGTTTTCATCTACCTGTGAGGAGATGATAATCACTTTGGACGATGTGTATAATCTTCTCCACATTCCTATTCAGGGCCGCATGCTGGACCATGATGCAGTTGTCGATCGGGCACGTGGGATAAAACAAATGATCAGGTTGTTGGGCATTGGTTCAAAGATTAATATTGTTCTTCTCCCCACAAAGGACTTCAAGTAGCTTACAAGAAAAGAAATGATGATAAAGAGTTTTCCATCTCCAGAAGCATGTGATACAACATAACCCTCGGTTATTTTCAGTTTTTCTTGCATGAGTGATGTTTCCATGGAACCAGAAATGTTTTGACAAAGATATTCAAAATAATTTTTCTGGAAGCAACGACCAAATCCAGCTGTATAAAATCATTAATGAAACTGCAAAATAATAGACATAAACATAAATAGCTTTTAAAAACCACAAACCAAATAGATCATTCATTGTATTGATATAGGAAATCGAAGAGAGAAAGATTAACACCATTAAAACTGAGAATGAGACAAGCGAAATTGCCTATTTCATAATAAAGAAATGACTGGAGTAATGATTAATTATTGAATCCTTAAATACATTAGAAAAACATCAAACCTCTATCGACATTTGTACAAGGGATATGAACAAATGTAGTCAATAACTTTGACAGGACTTAAATTCATTATCTTAACTTTGACCGGAAAAGACAATAAAAAAAACGTGAAAAGAATTTCGAAAATAAATATTTTCTTTATTAAAAATGTAAAAAGTAATAATAAATCAAAATCAGCAAGGAACATTGGGATGTTTTTTCCCCTCTCATACACACCTCTTTTTGGTGATTTTGATTTATTATTACTTTTTACATTTTTAATAAAGAAAATACTTATTAGAGAAATTCTTTTCACGCTTTTCGATTGTTTAAGAAATACTTTTCCAGTCAAAATTACGATAATGAATTTAACTCCGGTCAAATTCATTACATTTATTCATATCCCTTCTACAAATGTCAATAGAGGTTTGACGTTTTTCCAATGTCTCTAAAGATTCAATATTTAATTATTACAAATGTCAATAGAGGCCCTCATTTCTTCATTATGATGAAGTAGGCAATTTCACTTCTCAGTTTTAAGGCATGAATCTTTCTCTCTTCGATGTCCTTTATCGATACAATGAATGATCAATTTGGTTTGAGGTTTTTAAAAACGATTTATGTTTATGTGTATTATTTTGCAGTTTCATTAGTGATTTTATACATCTGGATTTGGTCGTTGTCTATTATATTCAAAATATTGTTCATTCTTTTTTTCTTCGAAATCTGAAATCAATTCCCAAACAATATTTTTTTTCTTTAGATATTGGTTCATCATAATCAGTAGCATGAGTTGAGAACATATGATTAGTATCATCCGCATCAACTTTTGTCTCTGATTTTTGTTCATTATTATCTGCATCAACTGTTTATCATCTTTGTGCTATTTTGTTCTTTCCGCCTATCATTATATATAAATTATCACGTAGATTCATTCTGAGGAACATTTAGTTTATCATAAAACAACAGCTATTTGTTCAAATTTCACTATGTTGTAGCCGTAATTTAAAAACAGCAGTATACGACATATATAATCAAATACGGAACTAAATTTAAATGTAGATTCTTGTTTGGGTTTGTTAATTGACTTATAATAGGTTCAGAAATGTCTCATATCTAGGGCAGTATATTCCAATATCTTCAGCCAATTTATGTCATGTTTACTAATATCCTTGGATATTTTATTGGTATCTGCTAAAAGCCTAAAACCTCTGCACTTGAACCCTGATATGGTATATAATAGTTGAACTGAAGCAGCATTTAGCTATTGAATGGTACAAGCCTATAAGGCTTATAATGAATCCCACCTATAAGGCTTATGATGAAGCCTTCACAAGTATTATAATGAATCCATTGGTGGATATAAATTGTATCTATTCCAAATGCATAATTTTCTTTATTAAGGATTTTTATTTTTGTACCAAATGAACCTATTATGAAGAAGTTTATGCATTTGGAATAGATCAAATTTTCACCCCAAAAGGCTTCATTATAATACTTTTGAAGGCTTATTATAAAAATGATAGCTCTCAACTTAAGCATTATAAGTGGGATTCATCAGAACATTGCTCTTCGGTAAATTTTTCTCCCATCTTTCATGGTTTGTTACTAAATATTTTTTAAACTTTCAAACTTTTGTGTATTTCCAAATTTTTGCTAAACTTTTGTTACTTTTGTTGAAAATTAGATACTAAATATGTTTCTCCAATTTGTGTATCTTTCAAACTTTTGTGTATTTTCTATTTTAAGCTTCTTAATAAGCTTTTGGATTCTTGGATCATTGGGTTCTAAAACTTGATCTTAACAATATATTTTTGAGACATATAACGTGAATCAACTAAGTCAAGCGTATAAAGTAAATCTTTGTTGGGACTTTATAGTATGCTCCCCACAAGGTCTCGTATTTGATTCTTCATGATCCTAATTTAAGTGGACTAATTTGATTTCTTAAAAAGAAGAGGATATAAAGTTATTTGACTCTTCCAAAAAAAAAACATTCAACTAGCCTTAAAAAAAGGACTTTTATATGTAATTGAGGATGGGATATTTAGGAAAATATTTGTTTTAAATAAGGTTGATTAAGAAATCCATAGTTTCTCTTTGTGTGATAGTTTAATCATGTTTGTATAGAAGTCAAACCCATCTCATTAAAAATCACTAAGTCAAGTCTATAATTTAACTAGTGCATGATAACCACGTGGTTCAAGGGAAATTGAATTATCAAAGGTAAAAAAAGTAGTCGAAGGTAAAATAGTTAAATTTTATTTTAATATAAAAGAATTGGAATCTGCCATTATTTTTCAGAAAACTTATCACAATGAAAACCATTTTCATTATCATTATTCTTGTCAGCTAAAGAGTTACTTTTTGGTTTTGTTGATTATATAATTTTTAAGGATTTCTTAAATATTTCTGTCGCAACTCCCACACCACTGCTTAACCTTTTAATTTTCTTTTAATTTGTGTTTTCCTAGCAACATTTGTGAATAATGTTGATGTTGAAACCAACATGTAAAAAATATAAACACATTTGAAATAACAGTCATTTAAAGTGTACAACCTCTAAAAGGATATCGATCCTCTAAAGTGTCCAACTTAGATTGAAGAGTTAAAGTGAATATTATCGTTGATTGGTAAACACCTTAATAGTTAATATTGTATTTACATGTGCATAACTGATTATGGGAGATTGAAATGTAAACTTATATGTTACGCACTTATGATATAAGCGCTTCATTATTCATTACGTTGTTTATTCAAACAAGGGTTTTTATTAATATAATACAAAAACTTTTGAAAGCATATGATGCAACCATGAATTTTCCTTTAACCAGACTAGAGGCATGAATTATCAAATTTCCATCTAGTTCATCCTTTTGTGAAAGCAAGGATCTAGTGTTATTGTTATCCACCAGATTTATAGAGCTTTCTATGAAGTTGACTTGTTGTTGAGGGACATCCTAGATATCAGTTGCCGGCATAAATCATAGCTCTTCTTCAGAGATATCAGAGTCACTAAAAGCTGTATCTTTCTCCATTGTCACAATGTCAAATTCCTCTATCTTCATTGACATCATATTTTTTTACGTAGGATCTTATGAACTCTTTTTTCTTTTCGTGTCCATTTTTTTTAATCCTAAGTTCATATGATTGAGGGTAAAAGAATCAGATATTAATGAAGGTGAGGAATTTAACATTACGACAGTGGATAAAGATAATGCTTTTAGTAACTTTGTTATCTCTCAAGAAAAGTTATGCTTACTCCTAGCAACTACTATTCAAGATGTTCCTGAACAACAAGACAAGTTCTTAGAAAGCTCTTTAAATCTAGTGGACAACAATAACTCTAAATCCTCGCTTTCAGAAAATGTTGAACCAAATGGACATTTGATGAATCATGCCTCTAGTCTGGTTAAAGGTAATTTCATGGTTGCACAATAAGCTTCTAATTTTTTTTGTATTCAAATTATAAAAAAGCTTTGTTTGGATAAATAACTCCAGAAAGTGCTTATATCATAACTACATAGCATATAAGTGGACAATCCAATCACCCATAATTGGTTATGCACATGTAAATACAATATAACCTATTAAGTTGTGAATCAATTAATGATATTATTTATTATACTCTTTAATGTGGGTTGGATATTTTAGAGGATCCAAATCCTTTAAGGGGACTCAAATCCTTATTTGAGTGTAGGTCATGATTAAATAATTTGTTAATTTATCATTACTATAATTTTGATGACATTGGATAAATTAACTTAGCTTTGTTAATTCACGATTCTGTTAACAATATATCAAATCATCGATATTATGAGCTGTGCAAATACAAAATGGATCCTCCATAGACAACCTTATAGTGCAATAAAATGCTCTTTTATAATCTAAATGTCTGCAGCAAGCTAGAAAAGATCCAAATCCCTATATCATATTTATTGCATTTATCATTGTAACGACAATCAACCTATTCAATACATCATATATATAATACTTGTAATTCATTTGTAATTTTCATATGTTATTATTTTGATTTACTTATGATGCATACTAGATCAGGGCAAAGAAGAGAGAAGACTTACGATAAGCATCATAAAATGGTGGATTCCATTGTTTCAAATGCCCTTTTTTTATGTCATTGGAATCAATTTTTAACTGGAAATGTAGCAACTGATTATTCAACTTGTGAGTCTTCAGTAGTTGATTTGTCTGCAAAAACATATAAACACAAACTTGAAGTTAAGATTGATATGGTGTGTGTGTGTGTTTAATACACTTGAATCGAAAGTATAATTTTATGATAATTGACTTACTATGAAGTTGTGAAAATATTTCAACTTTAAGACCAAATGAGGTAGATTAATCGAAAAGCAAGATCAACTTAAAAAGTTAACCTCATTTCACTAATCAAACAGAGATCTGAAAAAGAAGGGAAAGGGAAAGAAAATGAGTGGAAAACAAAGACAGGTGATATGTAACGTACTTGACTATATGAAGTGATTGCAATGAAGAAAAGACAACCTTAAATTTTGTGCCGAGAGAGAGGGAGGGAGGGAGAGAGAGAGAGCACAACCTTATTTATTCAAAACAAAAAAATAAATGAGTTCATACATCATTATTTTTTTGCAAAAAAAAAAAAAGGATGATGCAAAGTGTCTAACAAATTAAAGGTAGCAGAGAAATACATACAATTTCATACGTAAGACGGATTTAGTATTTTAATATCAATGTAGACTTTTTTTTTTTTTTTTTTAGTTTTTAAGGTATAAAAAAGTACTACTATTTTTTTATTTCAAAAAAGGTATAAAATGTTTTTTGATACTCATTTAATACTATCAATTTTTTTTTGTTACTCATTTAATATAGACAAAATTTTGTTTATATCTATGATTATTATTTTTCCCTTATAAATTATTAATTATTTTTCCCTTTATATTTTTACCTTATTTTAATTATTTTCCCGTATTCTAGTTTTTTTTATCGTGCTAACACGTATTAATTTTTAATGATATTTTATATAAAATTTTGACTAATTTTATAAATACAGATATTTGTGAATTTTTTGAAGAAAATAAATTAGCTCATCCAAATTTGCATCAATGAGAATCGAACCTAAGAGATTGGAAGGAGGACATTTTAAGGTCCTAAGATTCAGCACCATTAGACCAACCCAAATATTTGTTAATTTTAAATTGTAACAAATCCTTAAAAAATCATATTTATCCTTTTCAATGATAACAATAATTTTACCAGGCCGGTAACTGTAGGTTGGTGGAGGGGGACTGAAACACTGCATTTTTCCACCAGGCTGCCAAAATTAGAGAGAATCAAAGCCATATTAGCTTGCTTCGGAGAGGGGATGAAATTCTTTGTGACCCTGCTGCTATTGAATCTCATGTGCTGGATTACTTTACTAGCATCTTTTCCACCCTTAACCATTAGGAACCTGCCTGACAAATTCATCCCTGCTCTCATTACTGATACTGAAAACATCCATCTGACCACTCTTCCTTCGTCGGACGAGATCAAACTTGTAGTTTTCTCTCTGAACCCTGATTCGGCCCCTGGACCTGATGGGTTCACTGGTGCCTTTTACCAGCATTTCTGGGCTTTAATTGGGCTAGATCAACTCATCTTTCTTCTTCTATTTGGCTTGGCATAAAGCCATTTGTCTCGATTGTTTATCAGCACTCTACTTGGACAATAGGTCAGGGTGACAAGGTGCGGTTCTGGACAGATAAATGGCTTCCTAGAACCATTGCGGACTATTGGAACATTCCGGTGCAATTTCACCCATCTCTAACAGTATCAGTGGCTGATATTATTCTTGATGGGAGATGGAACATTCCCGGTTATTTCTTACAGAAAGATGTTGTTCTGTACCAGAGAATTGTTAGTTTAGCTCTGCCTATCAGTCCTTTGCCGGACTCTTTGCAATGGACCAGTTCCACTGATGGTGTCTTGACTAACAAGTTGGCCTACACTCATTTTAAAAGCTCCTTCTTATGGACTTGTTGGTGTAAGTTGGTTTGGCAGAAGTACATTCCTCCTTCGAGGTCTTTTGTTTACTGGAGATGGGCTCATAGGAAATTACCAACAGACGACAATTTGCAACTGCGAGGTTGCAGTTTGGCCTCTGTTTGCCCCTTATGTATGAAATCTTCAGAGTGCTCCCCTCACCTCTTCCTTTATTGTCCGTATTCATTAAAAATTTGGAACTGGTTTCAAATCGGATCAGATCATCACCTTGATCTTACTGGCTGGGCAGCGCTTCTGCATAGTAGCCTTGGGAGTGTCAATGAATTGGTTGGGCTTGTGGTGAACACTGTTATAGTGCAGACAGTTTGGCTATTGTAGGTAGAAAGGAACAACAGAATCTTTCAAGGTATGGTTAGCTCAGCTGAAAACCTTATACATAAGTTGACCGTTGAAGTAAAAATGAGTTTTAAGGTTATGTTATTTAAGAGTCATGACATGGTGCCTGAATTCAAAGTTAGACAATTGTTTGGTCTGTCTTATTTCCCTCCCTGTGTGTCTCTTACTCGGTCGTTAGTTGTGAGTTGGTTGCCACCGGCGAACAAATGCTTTAGATTTAATGTGGATGGATCAGCCTTTGGTGTTTTGTCTAGTGGTGCGATTGGGGGTGTCTGTCGTGACTGGCAGGGACATTTTGTTGGTGGCTTTGCGTAAAACATCGGTCACGCTTCTGGCCTCGAGGCGGAATTACGTGTTAATATGTTGGGTAATGAAAAGGCAGTGGAGCTGAACTGAAAATATATTCAGGTGGAAAGTGACTCAGTCACAGCTGTGAAGGCTTTCGAGGATCCCTCTAAATTGCCTTGGAAGCATAAGATTTGTTGGCTTAATTGCTTGACTATGTCCAAACAGATTCATGGTTTTTGCTTGCATCCGTGAAGGCAATTCCGTAGCAAATGCTTTAGCTAAAAATGCTCAAGGCCTTCCGTGTTATACAACACAGTGGTGGGACTCCCCTCTCCTGTTTGTTCTCCCTTTTTCGATTAAGGATAGTTTCGGCTGACATCCGCTTTGTTCTGTCATGAATAAACTTTTTGTATATGGGTTCATGCCCTCTCCTGGCTCTTTATTTTTCATTGACTTGATTAAAAAAAATAAAGATTATGATTATTCTATCCACTCTTTTTATTTTTCTAAACGTATAAACTAGGAATAGTAGTTTGTATGAAAGTTTGACTTTCATTAAAATTATATATATATATATATATATGGGGGATCAAATTACCTCAGGGTAATGTTACACCAATGTTACACCGCTCAATATTATTTTACTCGATACATATTTTTTAAATTTGACCGTTGGATTGTAAGTTTATATCACATAGATCATTCATGTAAATTTTTACAAAAACTGCCGGAACATACATTTTTTAGCCGCCGGAAACGTGTTTTTTTTGTAGTGGTGTAAAATATTATTTTTTTCAAACTCATTTAATATGGTAAAAAGATTTATGTTTACTATTATTAATTATTTATGATGTCATAAATTGAATTATCTCTTTCAGTTTTCATTCTACAATGTTACATACGGTGTTGGTATTTTGATGTTAAAATAAAATGGTTAAAAAATAAATATATGCCACTTATTAAAAATTTAATCTCGTTCTAGATAGAAGAATTCTTGGCCAGCTTACCAAGACTTATTTCCCTTGTTAAAGTAAGCTTCTCTTGTTGGAAGATAGATCAAATTATTGTTATCAGTCCAAGCATGAAAATCTTCCATTGGAATTTTAGATAAGATGTGCATCCCTCTATGTTCAAGAGCTCCCAAAACTTTGTTGAAGTCCCTTATAAAAACCATAGTATTTGATTTTGATTTTGTACATCCACCAACTTTTTTCAACAGTCTGCAAATATAGCAGGTTGAAGCATACACAACAATGATGCTGAAGGTTTTTCCTCCTTCAACAACATTAAATAAAACATGTTAGTCATCAATTAACACAAATCAACCCTATATTTTACTCAAAAGCATTTTAAGAGCTAACTTTTATGGGAGATGGTTATTCCCCTTATATTCTAATATAGGCACTTCATTTAAAAGGTTTGGGGGTTCATACCTTTGACGTGGTGTTATAGTTACTCTTGCAAATTATATCATTTTGCAAATATAGGCACTAATTGAAAGATTTTATTGCCTTCATGATGTTATGCTACATGTTCATTCTGTTGTTTCTCAACAAGAAATCTAGTTGAATAGTGTTGTTCAATACTAGGGTTCAAATATTTGCTCTAAGAAAAGATCACTGAGAAAACCAGTGTTCAAATTCTATGCATTGATAAATCTAACACTACATGTCTTTCAATGAGAAAAATGAAAATTCATAGAAGGCTTTGCCAAGGAATGTCAACCCCCACTTACTCAAAGACTTTCAAAGGGTGTTAGTTTAGTGCGCAAGTTAGCTACCGTAATCGGAGTCAGAGTAGAGAGGAAGATTCTTGTTATGGGGGTTGAAGGCAATGCAAGGTAGAGTAACAAGATCCATGTTGATTAGTTAGGAAAAAATGAGACTTTTTCTCTCAAAATAATTGAATCATATGTCCCCCTCTCTCTCTAAAAAAAAGGTAAATTCTACCGTGCAACCCAACATATTTGAGTGTACCGGTACATCAAACTCTTAAATTTATAGTTAAATAAGTTGTTTTTTTGAAGAAAAATATTATGTTTTATCATTTATAATTATAATGATTAAATCTTATTCACCAAAAACATCAACGAAATAAAATTGGTTTTTTTTCAATTTTTATCGCTCATAATAGAGAACTTTGATTATTTTACACAATAATATGTTAAAAATTTACTATGATTATTATAAACAATGAATGATATGTTTTTCTTATGAAATAATCTTTTCTAAAATATAAATGCAGACAAATAACTATTTATTTCATAAAATTGATTGTTAAATTATAGATTTAGGAAGCAAGAGTACCTGTACACCTCAATTTACGAATGTACCATAAAAGTTGCCACTAAAAAAATACCCATTTTAGTCGAACTAACACGACGACAAAAAGGCCATTAACAGTAAAAAAAAACCCATTTTTTTCTTTTAAAAAATGGCAAATCTCTCTCGTAAGTATTCCCCATCCCCAAATAAATAAGTCATTTCAAAAAAAAAAAGAGTAAAAAATTGTCCCAAAATAATTAATTAATTAATTTCACTTTTCAATACAATATTAATTACTCTTTTTCAATCACTCCTAATTCAATATATTCCTATTTAAATTTAGGCTTAAATATGTCTTTCGTCCCTGCAAATATATGTCATTTAAATTTTTGTCCCTAAAGTTACTCATCCTTATAATCTGCCACTGCGAAATTTAATCATTTGACTTTTGGTCCGAATTAGATTTTTTTGCTGATGTGGACTGTCATTATCGACGTGGTGCCTATGTGGCAAGTGATGATTGGGCGAGGTGGTTGGCTTAAATAGGTCTTTCGTCCCTACAAATATAAGTCATTTTAATTTTCGTCCCTGAAGTTACTAATCAGATGTAATTAGGACCATTTTTAAATGATTAATATTTACAATGGCAAAATGGAAGGATTAGTAATTTCAGGGGACGAAAATTCAAATGACATGTATTTACAGAGATGAAAAACCTATTTAAGCCTTAATTTTATAATAATGGGGAATAAATCAATATTGACTTTTATATGTGTTCAATCCCTGCAAATATGAGTCATTTAAAAAACGGTCTTTGTATTCCTTAGTCCTGACATTTTGCCATGTCAAAATTTAATCACTTAAAAGTTGGTCATTCAACTCGGTTAATTACTACCACGTCAGTGTAATTACAAACGTGAAATTACAAAAATACCCCTGTAATTAGCGACGTGGTAGTGATTAAGTGGGGAGAGGGACAAAATTTTAAGTGATTAAATTTTGACAGGGCAAAATGCCATGATTAAGGAATACATGGACCAATTTTTAAATGACCCCTATCTGCAGAGACTAAACACATATAAAAGCCATCAATATTTAACAAGACATTCAAAACAATATTTCTCTCTCTTTCACTTATATATTTTTTCTTAATATGAAAGGAGCTAATAACACTCTCTTTTTAATACTCTTTCTAACACTCACTCTCATATTGAGTCAAATCCATGGAGGTCTCACCACTTTACGTGGGATACATTTTCAATATATGGTACCAACATGAATTTTCATCCAATAAATGAATGAGTGTTATAGAGAGGGTATTAAAAAGAGAGTGTCCATAACACTCATCTTTCTTAATACATGTGAAATTAACAAAAGATTACGATATTATATAAGACAGGGGGAGTAGTACAGATTTAGAGAAGTCATTTATTTGTTATTCGAAGTCACTACACTAACCATCAGATTTAGATATTCTCATTAACAAAATTTGAGATGGTTATGTAGCCAAAAAGGTATAAATTTAGAGAATTTTGTGAATGATCACAGTAGTAAAATGCATTGAATTTACAACGTATAAGAACTGTAAGTGGAGATGCATTTTAGTAGAAAGATCTAACACATGACCATCTAAAAATTTTATAACAATTGAGAAGATCTAAATCTGTTAGTTAGTATAGCGGCTTGGAATAACAAACATAAATATAAAAGTAACTTCATCCTTTACAAATCTTACTTGAGTGTAGCAAAATTTTCAAGGGTCGCAGCTATATATCTTAGATGTTAAAAGTGTCTTTAATTCTTGGATGACACGTAGAGAGCAGGATTTTGGATATGTCTTTAATATTAAGATATCTTCATCTTTTGTATATGACAATTTCAATATATGACACGTATAGAGCAATTATATTTCTTAGATATTAAGGCGTCTTCAATATTTGTATGTAAGGTATAACTTAGGAAAATGCTATTTATCTAGAAAAATAGCATCAAGAATTTTTCAAGACACGGTTGATAAATTTTAATTGCATGATTTATTTGTTCACTTTCTATTTTTCAGCCACACCTCTTTGAATTGTGGTAAATAGTGCATTGTGATTGGTTACTCTTTATTCTTGAAGAATTCTTGATGTTATTTTTCTTGAGATATAACATTGCTCAACTTTATAATCTCCAATTGTTGATTTAATGATGATGATGTCATCATTTTTACTTATGCGTTTATGATACATGTTGTATAAGTATTTACGATATTACCAAATAAGTATATTTTTAAAAATGACTTCGATATAGTGGTGTACATGAGTCGGTTTGTGTTGGATTTGACCAAAACTTGAACCATATATGACACTTTGGTTTGGGTGACGTGAAATAACCACTTGTTACTATAGTGGGCTGGTTTAGACAAACCCACTAATTTCCTGGTTGTGTTACCCAATTTTTGCCTGTTTTTTTAAAAGAAACTGTGTAACCCATTTTAACTATTTTCTAGCATCATAAAATAATAAATGATAATATAAAATAATAAATTTATCATAAAATACTTCGAACAAACTAAAATTGCATGATATAAAACGACATTAGCATAAATAATAACCAAAAAAGACAACATCTAATATATTCACTACGTCTCCGGTGGTTTCCCTTAACCAAGCCACTGATGGTCAGCTCATTCTTCAACATGCAAGCAGTCATATGTTTTGATTTTCAATATAGAGGATTCATTATGTCAGTTTTGGAAATTGAGTTTGATTTATGAACAAAACCTTTTAGTATTCTCCTTCTTCTCAAATGACATTACCGGGTAAGTGGGTTTTGGGGTTTGGATCTTGTTTTACCCAGAACCCGTATTTTGCATGGGTTTTCTATTTTTTAGAACCATACCCATCAAATTCTCCGATCTAACTCACTTTCTTTTTGGGTGGGTTTGCCCAATTTTTCAGTTGATTCAACCCATGTACACCCCTATTTCGACCCTCCATAGTGAAATTTTTGTATCCATCACTGGTTGAGGGACTTGACAAATGTGTAGAAATTAGGGTTATCATGTTGAAGCTAATTTTTCATAACCTCTTTATATCTCTTTGCAAAGACTCATTCATACTAGATTGAAGAGTTTCTCTATCCACATACAGTTTAAATTAGATCGAACTGGATAAACATTTATTTATGTGCTGTTTCTCTACTCTCATATCTTGATATTTGATTATGTTTGTAAACTTGTTTTACACATAAGTTGCTAGATTTCTTGTTACTGCTTGGGAATGTTTGATTATTAAATACCCTTGTACTTGCTCCACATATTTAAGGTTTTTTTTTTTTTTTTGTGATTAAAGTTCAAATCACACCAAAAATCCTTAAATATTTAGACTTGTTCGAACAACAAATTCTACAAAATTCTTTAAACTAATATAACATTCTACAAAGTTATTTAAACCGAGTATTTTTTTTTTTTTACAATCTTCGAAAATATTTCATATCTTAAATATATCGTCAATACCTAAAAATTAAACTTAAGAAACTTGTGGTTGGCTTTAGTTAGAGACTCTGAATGGAAGTGTTTAGGAATTGCAATAGCGACTCTTATATATATTAAAAAGGTAAACAACAATTTTGTGTAAAAATTGTAAATACATCCCCAAGTGTCTCTTTTATTTGTAATTTTATGATCTAAATTGACTAACGAAAAATATGTTGAGCATTAAAATGATTAAAAAAATATTTTGAGAATCAAAATGACCAACTTAATTACCATGTCTATGAGTTATCATGCATTTGCATTATGAGACAATAATTTAAACCATTTTGATGGTTTAATAATTTTGAGAAAAGTAAAATGCAAATGCTTCCGACATATAAACCATTACCTAACAGGATACTACATGTCTCCAACTTGAAAGTTTAATGTTCAGGAATGAGTTCTTTAGTAGCCTCTTTTGTCTACTACATGTCTCCAACTTGGAGAAGGAATTTGCAGGAACATTTAGGTTGAAATTAGGATAATGCAGAATAGATATTAAATGAAATAAAACCTTTTTGAACTATTTTAGCAATGCTTAATTACTAAGGAAATGGACCACTCATGTGGTATAGAGTCATTAGACAACAATTGTAATTTACTATCTATTAATTATTTATGAGTAATGCTAGCAACACATTCTTTTGAACACTCTTCCTAATACTCACTATCTTATTGGTTTAAATAATTGTGGGTCTACATTTTGAAAATAGAACTCACACAAAGTGGTGAGACATACATTGATTTCATCCAATAAAATAGTGAATGTTAGATAGTTTGTTCAAAAGTCTAGTGTTAGCATTCATCATCATTGTTTATTTCTGTTTAGGAAGCAATAACCAACTCTTATTTGTATAAATAGGATAACAAGTGGAATCACAAGAGAATTCCAAAATGCAGACAGACTACAACAAGTTCATGGTGCAGACTATTTAAAATAGTTGTTTATCTAAACTCTCTAAAATAGTTTAATTTTTTTTATGCATATGGATAATTTAAATAAATCAATCAAAACAGACACATAATAATGTTGATAAAAGAGAATTCATCATATCATAACATATCATACCTGTGTTACAGTTAGAAATTGCACAATAGAATCTGTTCTGTGCGGAACATCGAATAAATAGATATTGGCTTTAATCAATTTGGATAAAGGTTTAGAGTACCCTCCAGCTGTAACCCCGGCCCCGACACTTGATGTGACATACGCAGTTTTCAAATCCTCTAACACGGGACACCCGGATATAAGTTTCTTTAAATCCTCGATATCATCGAAACGAATATCAATTAGATGAAGCGTTTTAAGTAAAGCAAGATGAACTGAATAATGAGACATAGTTTCGACAAGGAAGTTTGTTAATTTTAGAACCACGAGTGTTTTGCAGTAGAAAATGGAAGACGTCAAAGTCAGACGTGATAACAAGAATAAGGAGAGATCCTCCACGTGTTGACCTATTGTTGTTTCGACCCATTGATTGATGCTGGAATGGTCAAACTGCCAGAAATTGTATTGACACTTGAGCTGAAATGATTTGAGTGTCTGTCGTTGAGCGCGTGGTGAGAGTAAAATTGTGTCCAACATTTGACAGAAGTGAATCCGTGCCTCGATGTCGTTCATGCCACTTTGGATATCGTCAACGTGGTGAACAACATGTGAGTGACATAATGAGACCCACCACTTCGAGAGAATGGTAGTTCCGAAAGCATCTTTGACTGGAAGACAAGAGAGAATGAGAATTAGTATGTTGTCTTGGAATTCGTTGAGAGAATCTACTCTTGAAGATCTGTTACTGTGTCTTGGGGTTAGTTGGTGTTAAAGTATGTATTCATCCACTAGCTTGCTCACAAGCTAGTGGATGAATACATACTTTAACACCAACTAACCCCAAGACACAATAACAGATCTTCAAGAGTAGATTCCTTCAACGAGTTCCAAGACGACATACTAAGTCTCATTCTCTCTTTTCTTCCAATCAAAGACGCTTTCAGAACTACCATTCTTTCGAAGAGGTGGGTACCATTATGCCACTCACGTTCCGTTCATCACTTTGACGATATCCAAAGTGGCGTGAACAACATCAACGCATGGATTCAGTTCTGTCAAATGTTGGACGCAATTTTACTCTCACCACGCACCCAACGACAAACACTCAAATCATTTCATCTTAAGTGTCAATACAATTTCTAGCAGTTTGACCATTCCAACATCAATCAATGGGTCGAAGCAGCAATACGTCGACATGTGGAGGATCTCTCCCTATTCTTGTTATCACGTGTGACTTTGACGTCAGCCATTTTCTACTACAAAACACTCGTGGTTATGAAATTAACGAACTTACTTGTCGAAACTATGTCTCATTATTCTGTTCATCTTCCTTTACTTAAAACACTACATCTGATTGATGTTCGTTTGGATGATATCGAGGATTTAAAGAAACTTATATCTGGGTGTCCCATGTTAGAGGATTTGAAAACTGCATGTGTCACATAAAGTGTTGGGGCCGGGGTTACAACTGACGGGTACTTTAAACCCTTATCCAAGTTGATTAAAGCCAATATCTGTTTATTTGATGTTCCTCTCAGAGCATTTTCTAATGTGCAATTTCTAACTATAACAGGGGTATGATATGTTATGATATGATCCATATTGTTTTTCAACATTACTATGTGTCTATTTTGATTGATTTATTTAAATTATCCAAAGCATAAACATTTTCTAAACTATTTAAATTATCCTTAATGCTTCAAATGATGTTTAGCAAGAAGAATTAGAGGTAGCGACAATAGTATACATACTAATGAATAAATGTAACACGGAGTTATGAAAAATTATGGCCAACTATTACCCACGTTTGAAAACAATGTGTACATATTTGGAATCATGGTGTGTTTAGCAGTGTCAAAGTGACTCCCAGTAATTTTGTTTAAGTTGCATTTTGGAGTTTCAACAAAATCAAAGTGTTACTCTAATTTTGTCAAACTCGTTGTGATTTCATAATATTTCTACTATCTCAATAAAACTAACTTGCATAGCAAAAATTGGAATCTAGAGGCTTCACAAATTTCTACTATCTCAATTATGTTGGCACATCAATAAAACAACAATCAATTGCAGCACCAAGACAATATGTTAAAGAATATATATTAGCAAAAAATAACAATAATGTGGAGGGACATAAACATATCCTACAACGAAAACCAACGATAGTTAGCGAGTTCGAATGATTAGTTAGGTCATGATAGAATAATTTATTAATTTATCATTTAATGAACTATATATATTAACATTGGCTTTGGATGTCATCGGATAAGATTTAGCTACTAATTAATTATAAATTCGTCGAGATTTGATAATTCACAATTATTTTAATAATATATCAAATCAACAATATTGTGGGGTGTACAAATACAAAGTGGATCCTTCATTGCCAACCTTACAGTGAAATAAAATGCTCTCTTTTAATCTAATTGTGTGCAACTATAACTATATAAAATATCCAATTCCCTATATCATATTTATTTCGTTGATCATTGTAACGAAATACCATCTATTCAATATATCACATAATCAATGGTTGCAATCCATTTTTAATTTCCATGTGTTATTATTTTGATTTACTTCTTATGCATACTAGATCAGAACAAATAAAGAGAGAAGACTTACGATAAGCATCATCAAATGGATAATTCCATTGTTGCAAAAGCCTTTTTCTGGACTCCAATAGAATTCATTTATAACTTCAGCAGTTGATTAGTCTGCATAGAATATAAACACAAACTTGAAGTTAAAATCGATCCGGTGTGTATGGTGTCTAAATCATGGCATTTTTAAACATCACTCAATTAAATAGAAATAAATAAATTAAAAGATTGGATTTTGAGAACAAGTTTTAATATACATGAACCGAAAGTATAAATTTATGATGACGACTTACTATGAAGTTGTGAAAATATTTAAATTTTAACACCAAACGAGGTGAATTAATCGAAAAACAAGATTAGTGTAACAAGTTAACCTGGATTAAAAAATCAAATAGAAATCTGGAAAGAAAGGAAATAGAAAGAAAGTAGTGGAAAACAAAGACCAATAAGTAACATACTTGACTATATCTAATGAGTGCAATGATTTTGTGCAGAGAGAGAGAGAGAGAGAGAGAGAGAGAGAGAGAGAGAGAGAGAGAGAGATCATAGATACATCATTATATAGAACAATCAAATACACAAGCTTGTTGGGAGATGAAAGCATGAACATATGACAAAAATTGATATCAAGTTTTTTTATAAATAAATTCAATATGTGCATGTCTAACAAATTAGAATTAGCAGAGAAATAAAGATAACGGATTTGAATGACATTGGATATGATTGAGCTACTTATTATAAATTAACTGAGCTTTGTTAATCCACAATTATGTTAATAATATATCAAATCATCAATGTTATGGCAAAGAAGAGAGAAGACTTACGATAAGCATCATCAAATGCCTTTTTTATGTCATAGGAATAAATTTGTAACTGTTAATGGAGCAGCCGATCATCCAACTTGTGAGTCTTTAGTAGTTGATTTGTCTGCAAAAACATATAAACACAAACTTGAAGTTACGATTGATCTAGTGTGTGTGTGTGTGTGTGTGTGTGTTTGATACACTTGAATTGAAAATATAATTTTATGACAATTAACTTACTATGAAGTTGAGAAAATGTTTCAACTTTAAGTCCAAACTGGGTAGATTAATCGAAAAACAAGATCAACTTAAAAAGTTGACCTGAATTCACTAATCAAAAAGAGATCTGAAAAAGAAGGGAAAGGGAAAGAAAGCGAGTGAAATACAAAGACCGGTGATAAGTAACGTACTTGACTATATGTAGTGAATGCAATGAAGAAAAGACAATCTTAAATTTTGTGCAGAGAGAGAGAGAGAGAGAGAGAGAGAGAGAGAGATCATTATATAGAACAATCAAATACACATGCTTCTTTATTTCAACAAGATAAATTATAGACCGTCTTAACAAAATGAGATTTTTCTATACAAAAAAAAATAAAAGAGTTCATACATCTTGATTTTTTTTTTTCGGGTGGAAAAAAAGGGAGATGAAAGTATGAACATATGACAAAAATTGATATCAAATAAGTTTTTTTCTTAAAATAAATGCAAAATGTGCATGTCTAACAAATTAGAATTAGCAGAGAAATAAAGATAAATGATTTGAATGACATTGAATATGACTGAGCTTACTAATTATAAATTAACTGAGCTTTTTTAATCCACAATTTTGTTAATAATATATCAAATCATCAATATTATGGGTTGTACAAATACAAAATGGATCCTCCATAGACAACCTTATGGTGCAATAAAATGCTCTCTTATAATCTAATTGTTGTAGCAAGCTAGAAAAGATCCAAATTCATATACCATATTTATTGCATTTATCATTGTAACGACAAACAATCTATTCAAACATCACATAATTAATACTTGTAATTCATATGTAATTTTCATATGTTATTATTTTGATTTACTTATGATGCATACTAGACCTGAGCAAAGAAGAGAGAAGACTTACAATAAACATCATCAAATGTCATTTTTTATGTCTTTGGAATAAATTTGTAACTGTTAATGGATCAGCCGATCATTCAACTTGTGAGTCTTCAGTAGTTGATTTGTCTTCAAAAACATATACACACAAACTTGAAGTTAAGATTGATCTGGTGTGTGTGTTTGATACACTTGAATCAAAAGTATAATTTAATGACAATTGACTTACTATGAAGTTGTGAAAATGTTTCAACTTTAAGACCAAGCGGGGTAGATTAATCGAAAATTAAGATCAACTTAAAAAGTTAACCAGAATTCACTAATCAAACAGAGATCTGAAAAAGAAGGGAAACGGAAAGAAAGCGAGTGAAATACAAAGACCGGTGATAAGTAACGTACTTGACTATATGTAGTGATTGCAATGAAGAAAAGACAACCTTAAATTTTGTGCAGAGAGAGAGAGAGAGAGAGAGAGAGAGATACATCATTATATATTAATATCACAATCAAATACACAGGCTTGTTTATTCCAATAAAAAAAATGATACAGTCTTAGAAAAATGAGCCTTTTTCTTTCAAAAAAATAAATGAGTTCATACATCATTCATTTTTTTTTTTTTGCGAAAAAATGAGAGATGATGCCTGAACATATCAAAATATTGACATCAAATAATTTTATTTTTGAAATACGTGCAAAGTGTGTAACAAATTAAATGTAGCAGAAAGTTAAGATAAATACATACAATTTCATACGTAAGACGAATTCAGTATTTTGATATAAATGTAGACTTTTTTTTTTTTTTTTAGTTTTTAAGGTATAAAAAAGTACTACTATTTTTTTATTTCAAAAAAGGTATAAAACATTTTTTGATACTCATTTAATACTATCAAAATATTTTTTCATACTCATTTAATACAGTCAAAATTTGTTTATATTTATGATTATTGTTTTTCCTTAAAGTTATAAAATATTTTTAATACTCATTTAATAGATTCAAAGTTTTTTATATCTATGATTATTATTTTTCCCAATTAATTTTTTTCCCGGATTATAGTTTTTCTATCGTGCTAACACTTATAAATTTTGAATGATATTTTATATGAAATTTTGACTAAAATTATAAATACTGATATTTGTGAATTTTTTGAAGAAAATAAATTAGCTCATCCAAATTGGTATCAATGAGAATCGAACCTGAGAGATTGGGAGAAGGACATTCCAAGGTCCTAAGATTCAGCACCATTAAGCCAACTCAAATATTTGTGAATTTTAAATTCTAATAAACCCATAAAAAATCATATTTATCTTTTTCAATGATAACAATAATTTTACAAATATAATATAAATTCTTATATTTTATAATAAGACCAACAATATAACATAAATATAATTGGAATAATAAAAAAGTTAACCCAAAATCCCCTATCTCTTTTATATATTGCATAGATAATTTTTTTTTTGAAGTTATATAATACATATAATATTGTTCCTATTGTAGTTTGGTAGTCATATTTTAATGGAACTATTTTTTTAGTTAGTATTTTTCAAGAATAAAATAGTAAATACAATAGCTTGCATTGTTTTAAAACTCGGACCAGACCGGACGGTCAAACCGGTCAGACCGTGAACCGGAGGGAAGGCCGGTTCAGTCTGCTTATTGGATCGATCAAGTAGTTGAACCGTTCAGGACTGGCGCAACTCAATAAAAATCTCTAAAATTTGGTGACTCTATCCGGTTTGGTGTTCGCTGCACAACGTTTTTCAATCGTTAAATCACAAACAACAGAGAATGAAGATGGTGAGATTATGCGGTGGTAGGAAGATGATTATGGTACAATTCTTGAAACTGATCAACTCACAAATAACAATATTGAGATGATGAAAATAATTTAGATCAGTGTGTTTTTTTTAATTTGAAAACTACCTATTTGGAACTCGATTTCTGTTATGTATTGGCTTCTATGTTCTTCCTTTGGTCATGGGCTTGTGCACGTTTTGTTTGGTGGTTCTCCAGTTCGTGTCAGAGGGTTGGTCAGTGGTGGCACTGCCGTTGTTTGGTGGCAGTGCAATCACTGCTGTTTCGCCGAAGTTAGATCGGTGGTTTGTGTTTTGTTGGGTTTTGGTGGTGTTTGTATGTTTCTGTTGGTGGGTCGCCATAGACGGATTGGTGTATCTGTTGTTTGATGTTTGTGTTTACATTGTTGTTTGATGACACTCTGTCACAACTTTTTTATTAGTCATTATTGTGTAATTTTTATATGAAATTCATAAAGTTCATGGGAGCTGAAAGCTACAAAAAGACAAATTCAGGATTCTCAGGAAGTACCAATCGGGCGCCGAATTCAAGCAATCGGGCATCGGTTTTGAGCCACAAAGAACCATTTAGGTTTGACATTTTTTGGGCACCGTTTTATACAAACCGGGCACCAATTTCACGAAGAGTTGGCACACATTTTTGGAATTAATGAGATTTCAGCCGCCGATTTCAGTGCTTCGGTGGCCGATTTTCACAGTGCCTATATAAGGAAAACTTGTTTTCTAAATAAGGGTTCACAATTTTAGAGAGAAAAGGAATATTTTGGAGCCGAGGCTTTGCAGATCTGGTGGGAGACCATCAAAACTCATGGTCAGTTATCCAATACACGTATGGATCTTTACTTTTGCATTAGTTATCTTGTACTTTAGCTATGAGTAACTGATCTCTTTGTGGTTGAGATCTAGATTAATCTGACGTAATTCCACGGAACCCTAATTTGTATTTGTATGAACTCCCTTGAATTTCAATGAAAGTCTAGTTTTAATTCATATTATCTTGTGTTTAATGTTGTTTGAATGTTATTATATTGACTACTAGCACTAGCATTTTTGAATATGCAAACTGATCTTAAAACTTGAATGACCACTAGCCCTGACTTTTGACTCTGATCTAGGTAATAGGTTTAACCTAAGTAATTAAGCTAGATATAGAAAATTATTAGGTTATGACTTATGGATTAATAGACTGTTAAAACCTCCAACGGTTTCGTATTCACTTAAGAGTTTAAGGGGTTGTCACATGTATAACGCCCTATTTCTATTAAAGCGATAAAACACGCGAATATAATAACTATTCAAGAAATAGACGCTACGTCTACAACAAGTTTCTAAAAACAACATGCATGCATATATAAAATTCTCAACAGTCGTAGCGGATATACATCATACATCAAATAATCCAGCATATAAATATATAAGTCTCAAAGTCCTGACATATGGGCAATAATCAACAACATAAGTCAAAGCCACAAATATAAAGACAACGTCCTAATCAGAGCCTAAATCTAGAATCGATAGAAAAGCAGAGGAAGCATCCGCTATCCTCGAATCAACTCACCAAGCAAGCAACTACTCATGCACTCCATCTACCCGTCCATAAGGAAAGGCAGGCGGTCAAAACCACTAGGGGTTAGCTTTACATCAATAATAATCAACATATTTAAAAGGACATAAACAATGAATTAACTTTAGCAGTTCATTTCAAGTTACAAGTTCATTCAACCATGTTCCAAGGACATCAACAATCATCACGTCACAATTACACATCATCACTTATAAAACACCAAGTAAGTCAATCACCAAGTTCACCAATCAACAAGGATAACGATCATAAAGACTCATGGGGCGACAACCTTTGTTGCAGTAGCAGTAGCAGTAGAAACACGTCTTGGAGGCATTGTTTCCTGCAACACTTAACTAATCAGTACTCTTCCTTCAGAAATACTTATAGAGCTACTAAGACAACAATTTCCCACTACCCGACCATGATCAGCTTAAGACTCAACCAACAGGCCAGTTAGGACCGAACTGCTCTGATACCAAAATGTAACGTCCCAAATTTTGAGAATAGTTACTACAAATAAATATGGAAAAAAACATACACATTTTTTATTTTGCATATTGTTTTTTTAAAAAAAATAATAAAAATAAAATTACTTCTTCAAAGTGATAGTAACGAGTTACTTGTGGAGGAGAAAAACTAAATAATTCATTTCCTTCAAATTTGCATTAGTAGTGTTCCTGCCAAAGCCCATACACGTTAGGACTCAAGGAAATGGAAAGACAAGTTCAAAACAAACAACCATTCATGATTCAAGTAGTTTTAGAATCACTACAACCACATAAGGAACGAAACCTACTTCAACATAATGAAATAAACCGAACATAAACTCTAGCCAACATAAACTCCCAGTTTAGGCCATTAACAAAACTGAAATAAAATCCTAAAGCTGATCAAACTAATCCCAACACTATTAACTAGCTCAAGGCTGCTCCTCTCTACTGATGCCATCTCCTCATCAAAGTAAGTTATATCGTATCCCCAAAAGAGGAACCATCTCGACGAGGTAGGTCGGGAGTGTCATCTGCTTCAAAAATAAGGGTCATCTCTAACTAACAAACATAGTATAAATATGCATGCAGGCATAGATTTAAACAATTGATAACCAAAAATAAATAAATAACTATATAGACCGTACAAGACACATTACCCGGTTTATTAATCACCACACCTAGCCTTAAGTTACAACTTGTCTAAAATGCGTTAGTCCCTATTGGTCAATCTATATGTCAATGCTCATGATCCGGATTTCACCTCTATGTGGAGCCAAATGTCCCACCATTGGACAATATACCCCACCATTGGGCAATACCCCACCGTTGGGTAATGACTCCTAAAAATTCGGTTCAGTACCCCACTGTTGGGCATTATTCTGAATCACCTAATGCATATGAATCGCCACTACCCCACCGTTGGGTAATAACTCCTAAAACTCCAGGTTCAGTACCCCACCGTTGGGCATTATTATAAGTCATCTAATGCATGAATGTCTCCATAAATACCCCACCATTGGGTAATAACTCCTTAACTCTAAGTTTAGATCCCACCTTTGGATATAGTTTAGAAACACCATTTTAGTTACTTGTCACACAGAAAAAAAAATAGTATTCATGTTAAAACAGCTCACACAAATAATAATAATACATGATATTCACAACACAAATAATAACACATAGCACTCATAAAATAAAATAACACCACTATGATCCTTATCACAACACAATTATATATGCACATATACACGTACGAAAGCGCGTGGAGTGATGCCCTTACCTTCACAACAACCGTCGTTAAACTCCTCACGCGGCGGTCTTTGCTCTCCCACCTCTATACCTTCACAATTATATGTTCACTATTTTATCTTCAATTTCACTTACTGTAGTCAAGGCTTGGATTTGCATTAAAGTATGACTCCCTCCCTCTTTATTCATTCTGATATCTATATGCGACCTCTCTTTATTTTATTGCATTTGTTTTTGACCCTGTGCAGTTCAGCTGATGCTACACACACATAATTTATTTTACTTTGATTCATAAAAGAACCTTCTATTTTTGTTTAATAACTCAGTACCGTTTAAACCTGGCCATTCAATCTTGGTATAAAATTCATGGTTAAGATAACTATTGTGTACAATATCTCATTGCTAACCAAAAATAGTTAATGTGAAGCTAGAATACACTAATTACTAATAAACTAAAATGGTCCAGACTCCAATATAACGGTTTGACTCAGAGTTAATATAACACAACTATTGTCAGTTTTCTTCCTAGTTACCAATACTCTTACTAGTTGGCCTATCATTTTCATATAACACTTATTTTCCTTAATTACGGTGACTATCTAAAGGAACAACCCAATTCTCTCATTTGTTAAATTTAAAAAGTATATGTCTACACAATGGCCAATTCCACCAGAAGGAAAGGGAGAAAAACTAAATAACGTGTCACTAGTTGCAATGAACTTTATCTGATGCTTTGAGTATACCTTAAGGATAAGAAAAACTAAACTGATACAACATGGTGACAAATCTCAATTACTTAGTTTATTCTTGTTATACTCTATCTCGACCCATGGCTGGTGGTTACCTGTCAAGCTGTTTGAGGCAATTCATTTTAATTTCAAGGCTGAACCTGAACAATATAAGGAGGGTAAAGCAAGATGTGATTCTCTATAACCCCAATTTCCTGATTACTAACTAGAACAGTAATAAGATAGACATAGCAGAATTTGATTCTCTATAACAACTAATGATAAAGAAAAGGGTAGCAAGAGGAAAGATATTCTTACTTGTCTCCTTAAATTGAATTTATGTTCTCTTCTTTCTCCTTCAGACTCCCTCTACGTTCCCTTTTCTCCCTTTTCCTATGTAGCCTGTTTTTTCTTTCTAAGAAGTGGATTGAGTGGAAACAGTTGACCACGTAATTAGGAAGGGAGGTTGAAATTAAATTCCCAATTGTGGGAACGTGTACTGGAAGTGAAATGTACTGTAACCTATCTCACTACTTGCACCTATATAATTAAATAACTATCCTATTTTTTTTATTGACTTATTTAGATTATAAAATATTAAAAATATTTTAATTGAACACACTAAATAAATAAATAGCATAAAATACGGGATCTTACACTCTACAATCACAAATTGTAATAATGCAACAAAATAGAAATAACAAATTCATTATACACATTAGTCCATATAATCAAATAATGTGTCATCAAAATCAGAATCTTCCTCATCCTCATCTTCTATTCCTTGTAAAATATTTGAAGGCTTCTCAATGATTGTTCTAGGTATGTCTTCCCTAACCAAGTTGATTTCATCTACTGCATTTACACCAATAGCTTCAAACTCTGATTGGTTATCCATTTTAAACAAATCTCTTGGATCTGTCTTCAAAGCATAATGTCTACTTACATTCAAAGGATCTTGAACATAAAAACATTGCTGAACTTGAGAAGCAATCACAAAAGCATCATCTTGATAACACTTTTTATTGAAGTACACACAAGTAAGTCCATATTCATCTTCTTCGACTTCATACCAATCACACCTAAATAGAACAAATTTGAAGTGGCCATAGTAGTTCAACTCAATTATATCATTAATTGCTCCATAGAAATTGACAGGTTCTATCCTTGGATTTTCATCTTTCGAGCTTGCAAAACTTTTAGTTAACGAAACCAAAGTCACACCAGAATTTTGAGTCTTGCGTCTTGCATCTCGTTGCATAGTATGGAATCTATATCCATTAACAAGATATCCTGAAAACCTTTTTGCAACATGATTTGGTCCTCTAGAGAATTCTCTAAGCTGAGGTGGTACATCATCTCTCATGGCTCGAGTTTTGAACCAGTCACCAAAATTCAGGCATTGATCCTTGGCTTTATCCCACTTACATTTTTTAGTGTGTCTATTAACAATATCTTCATGCTCTCTATACATAAAACAATGACATTCATTAATCAATTTCTAAATAGGTTTTAGGTTGAGACAAACAAAGTAAAAAATGAGATGTGAACACACCTGATATATACTTCAATTTCTCCACACTTGAATAGGAGGTATCGATTGGCCTGGGCTAATGAATCAAAATCCAAATAAAACGGCTTCCCATTTTGCTTTCCCCCTAAGGGACGACCAATACTTGAAAAGTAATCAATTTCATCTACCTATAATAAATCACTAATATCATAGTTCTGATTCTTTCTGTTTGACCTTGTATCCACATTTGTGGGCATATATCTTGAACAAAGAGTTATGTCCTCTTCAGCCACATAACCCTCAGCAATAGAACCTTCGGGACGACTTCTATTACGAACATATCCTTTAAGCTTACATAAATATCTTTCTACATGATACATCCATCGAAGTTGAATTGGGCCACCTAATCTAACCTCATTCGAAAGATGAATAGCTAAGTGAACCATAACATCAAAAAAACTAGGAGGAAAAACCATCTCTAGTTGACAAAGTACTTCAGCAATTTCTTCCTGTAAGTTGTTCAGATCATGGACTTGGATAACTTTTTTGCATAGAGAACGAAAAAAAACAACTAGGACGAATGAGAGGTTGAGCCACTGCTTTAGGCATTGTGCTTCGTATTGGTATCTGTAACAAGTAATGCAACATGAAATGTGCATTATGACTCTTATAACCACATATTTTCTCTTCAGAAACTTCCACACATCTTGAAATATTTGATGCACTACCATCTGATAGTTTTGTACCCTTCAAAACACCACAAAACATAGACTTCTCTTCAGAAGTCATGGAGAAACATGAATTTGCAATCTCGACATGACCCCCACCAACATCCCTTGGATGAAGATTTTTCCCAATAATGTTATCAAAAATATTCTTTTCAATATGCATTACATCAAGATTATGACGTAGTGTATTGGATGCCCAATATGGCAACTCAAACAAAATTGACCTATTCTTCCATGGACCATCAATTTTTCGCTTATTTGTCTTCCCATACACATTGTTAAAATCATTTAAGATTTCTAATATTTCTGTCCCTTCTAAAATAGTCGGTGCATATCTAAGTTCCTTTTTCCCATTAAAAGATTTTCTATTTTCTCTCCAAGCATGGTCCATTGGCAAAAAGGTATGGTGATCCATATAGCACATCTTTCGACTGTGTTTCAAATAGGTTGAAGAAGTGTTGTTGTTACAGCATGGACATGCCAACTTCCCTTTTATGCTCCAACCAGACAACATGGCATATGCGGGAAAATCACTAATTGTCCATAACAAAGCAGCACGCATTCGAAACATTTGATTTTTTGAGGCATCATATGTTTCTCCTAGGAGCCAGCAATGTTTTGCCAAAGATATTCAAAATATTTTTTCTGAAAGCAACAACCAAATCCAGATGTATAAAATAACTAATTAAACTGCAAAATAATATAGACATAAACATAAATTGCTTTTAAAAACCTCAAACCAAATTGATCATTGAATGTATCAATATAGAAAAATGCTAGCAACACACACTTTAACACATTTTTTAACACATTCTCTTTGATTGGTTAAAATTTATACGGGACCCACCAAATTATATGAGACTCACATGATTTGGTGGAACACATAATAATTTTAACTTATCAAAGAGAGTGTGTTAAAATGTGTGTTGATAGCATTTCTCATCGATATAGGAAATCAAGTAAAAGATTCATACCTTAAAACTGAGAACGATATATCAAGTGAAATTGCCCACTTCATAATGAAGGAATGAGGGCTTGGAGTAAGTGTTAAATATTAAATCCTTAGAGATACTAGAAGAATGTCAAACCTCTATTGACATTTGTAGAAACGATATGAATAAATGTAGTCAATAACTTTGACCGGAGTTAAATTCAATATCATAACTTTGACCGGAAAAGAATTTCTTAGACAATCAAAAAGCATGAAAAGAATTTAGAAAATAAGTATTTTCTTTCTTAAAAATATAAAAAGTAATAATAATAAATTAAAATAACTAAAAAGAGGTGTGTATGAGTGGGGAAAAAGCATCCCAATGTTCCTTACCGATTTTAGGATTACCGACTGACCCTAAAGTAAGGAACAATAGGATGTTTTTTCCCTCTCATACACACCTCTTTTTGGTGATATAGAAAATATAGAAAATACTTATTTTAGAAATTCTTTTCACGCTTTTTGATTGTCTAAGAAGTTCTTTTTCGATCAAAGTTATGATAATGAATTTAACTTCCAGTCAAAATTATTGACTACATTTATTCATATCGCTTCTACAAATGTCGACAGAGGTTTGACGTTCTTCTAGCATTTCTAGGGATTCAATATTAAACCATTACTCCAGGCCCTCATTTGTTCATTACGAAGTAGACACTTTCACTTGATATCTCGTTCTTAGTTTAAGGCATGAATCTTTCTCAATTCGATTTCCTATATCGATACATTGAATGATCAATTTGGTTTGAGGTTTTTAAAAGTGATTTATGTTTATATCTATTATTTTGCAGTTTCATTAGTGATTTTATGTCGTTGTCTATTATATTCAAAATATTATTCATTCATTATATATAAATTATCCTCTTTGTGCTATTTTGTTCTTTCCACCCATCATTATATATAAATTAAATGCAGAAATGTCTCGTATCTCTACCTTGATGAAGCCATATCTAAGGCATTATATTCCAACATCTTCACTCAATTTATGTCCTGTTTACTAATTTCTTTGGATATTTTATCAGTATCTGCAAAAACCTCTGCACTTGAACCATGCTATGGTATATAATAGTTTAACTGAAGCAGCCTTTAGCCATGGGATAGAAGATAAAACCAAAAACATAAAATTAGTTCGTATACTGGATCCAATTGGCATATTGCAAAATTCAGAGATACTTTTAACAACTAACTGGAGACATAAATAAAATAGAAGATAAGAAAATATCTTGTAAAACTTAAAAGAGTAAAATACACAAAATAAGTCGATCGTGAGTTACGATCCAATAAATTAACGAACTTTTGATGAATAGAGCATGCATAACACAGCAAATACACAAAATAATACTCAAGATGAAAAGAGCATACATAACACAACAAATAATAAGTCGATCGGGAGATACGATCCGATAAATCAATGAACTTTTGAGCACAACTGAAGGACCGATTAGCACGATATAAAATAACATGAAAAGGTTTGATCAATTGCATAAATAATTAGGGAAAAAGAAAGTGATAAGCAAAGTTGAGGCTCATACCTCTATGTCGAAAAGTTGAGGTATCACTCTGAAATTTTAATTTTTCAAGCTCAAAGTGAGTATTTATAAATCTTTCAAGCTTTTGATGAAAAAATAAATAAATCTTCCAATCTGATATGGAAAAAGAAAAGGCAACATTAATAAAGGTTTGCCTTTTTTTCTTTTTCCATATCAGCTTGGAAGATTTATTTATTTTTTTCAACAAACTTGAAGGATTTATAAATACCCACTTTGAACATGAAAAAACAAAATTTCAGAGTGATACCTCAACTTTTCAACATAGAGGTATGAGCCTCAACTTTGCTTATCTCTTTTTTCCCTTTATTATTTATGCAATTGATCAAACCTTTTCATGTATTTTATATCGTGCTAATCGGTCCCTCAATTGTGCTCAAAAGTTCATTGATTTATCGGATCGTAACTCCCGATCGACTTATTATTTGTTGTGTTATGCATGCTCTTTTCATCATGAGTATTATTTTGTGTATTTGTTGTGTTATGCATGCTCTATTCATCAAAAGTTCATTAATTTATCGAATCGTAACTTATGATCGGCTTATTTTGTGTATTTTACTCTTTTAAGTTTTACAAGATATTTACTTATCTTCTATTTTATTTATGTCTCCAATTAGTTGTTGAAAGTATCTGAATTTTGTAATATGCCAATTGGATCCAATTAGTTGGTAAAAGATTTCATACACTGTCATTGAATCGTAATTGTTAAATCATTTAACATGTAAATTGATTCTAATTTGTTGACAATATAATTTTTTTTACATCAACGACATATCAAAATTAAACTCAAATAAAACATATAATTATAGATATAAGATAACAGAGGGGGAAGCAATTGTCACACACCTCAGTTCCATCAAGAAGATAACATGATGTCGAAGTTGTATCCATTTATTCCCACAAGCCATACAACAAGTCATCTGGATTTTCTTCCTTGTCGATACATTTCCTTCCTCCTTATTCTCCAACTTTATTTTTTCCTCATTAATAGTTGCTCATTTTCAGATGGTAGTCTATCAAATTTTGTTAATTCATAATTATGTTAATAATATATCAAATCATCAATAATATGGGTTGTACAAATACAAAATGGATCCTCCATAGACAATCTTATGGTGCAATAAAATGCTCTTTTATAATCTAATTGTCTGCAGCAAGCTAGAAAAGATCCAAATTCCTATATCATATTTATTGCATTTATCATTGTAACGACAAACAATCTATTCAAACATCACATAATTAATACTTGTAATTCATTTGTAATTTTCATATGTTATTGTTTTGATTTACTTCTGATGCATAATAGATCTGGGCAAAGAAGAGAGAAGACTTACGATAAGCATCATCAAATGGAGGATTCCATTGTTGCAAATGCCTTTTTTTATGTCATTGGAATCAATTTTTAACTGCTAATGGAGCAGCCGATCATTCAACTTGTGAGTCTTCTAAAGTTGATTTGTCTGCAAAAAAATATAAACACAAACTTGAAGTTAAGATTGATCTGATGTGTGTGTGTGTGTGTGTATTTGATACACTTGAATCGAAATTATAATTTTATGACGATTAACTTACTATGAAGTTGTGAAAATATTTCAACTTTAAGACCAAACGAGGTAGATTAATCGAAAAACAAGATCATCTTAAAAAGTTAACCTGAATTTACTAATCAAACAGAGATCTGAAAAAGAAGGGAAAGGAAAAGAAAGTGAGTGGAAAACAAAGACCGGTGATAAGTAACGTACTTGACTATCTGTAGTGATTGCAAGAAAAGACAACCTTAAATTTTGTGCAGCCAGAGAGAGAGAGAGAGAGAGAGAGAGAGAGAGAGAGAGAGAGAGAGAGAGAGAGAGAGAGAGAGAGAGAGAGAGAGAGAGAGAGAGAGAGAGAGAGAGAGAGAGAGAGAGAGAGAGAGAGAGAGAGAGAGAGAGAGAGAGAGAGAGAGAGAGAGAGAGAGAGAGAGAGAGAGAGAGAGAGAGAGAGAGAGAGAGAGAGAGAGAGAGAGAGCGAGCAAATACACAACCTTGTTTATTCAAACAAAAAAAATTATACAGTCTTAGAAAAATGAGCTTTTTTCTTTCAAAAAAATAAATGAGTTCATACACCATTCATTTTTTTGTTGAAAAAAAAGAGAGATGATGCATGAACATATCAAAATATTGACATGATTTTTTTTTATATACTTGCAAAATGTCTAACAAATTAAAAGTAGCACAGAAATAAAGATAAAATACATACAAGTTCATACGTAAGACAGATTCAGTATTTTGATATCAATGTAGACTTTTGTTTTTGTTTTTAATTTTTAGGTATACAATATTTTTTGATACTCATTTAATACTATCAAAATATTTTTTGATACTCATTTAATACAGTCAAAATTTGTTTAAATTTATAATTATTGTTTTTCCTTAAAATTATAAAATATTTTTAATACTCATTTAATACATTCAAATTTTGCTTATATCTATGATATTATTTTTCCCTTTATATTTCTACCTTATCCGTATTCTAGTTTTTTTTATCGCACTAACACGTATAAATTTTTAATGATAGTTTATATCAAATTTTGAGTAAAATTATAAATATAGATATTTGTGAATTTTTTGAAGAAAATAAATTAGCTTATCCAAATTGGCATCAATAAGAATCAGGCCTGAGAGATTGAGAGGAGGACATTCCAAAGTCCTAAGATTCAGCACCATTAGGCCAACCCAAATATATGTGAAATTTAAATTGTAATAAACCCTAAAAACAATCATATTTTTTTTTTCAATGATAACAATAATTTTACAAATATAATATAAATTTTTATATTTTTTAATAAGACCAACAATATAACATAAATGTAATTGGAATAATAAAAAATTTAACCCAAAATCCCCTATCTGTTTTTTAAATTGCATAGATATTATTTTTTTTGAAGTTATATAATATAGATTATATTGCTCCTATTGTAGTTGGGTAGTCATGTTTTAATGGAACTATTTTTTTTAGTTAAGATTTTTCAGGAATGAGTTCTTTAGTAGCCTCTTTTGTCTACTACATGTCTCCAACTTGGAGAAGGAATTAGCAGGAACATTACGGTTGAAATTAGGATAATGCAGAAAAGATGTTAAATGAAATAAAACCTAGTTGAACTATTTTAGCAAAGCTTAATTATTAAGGAAATGGACCACTCATGTTGAAGGGTCCAGAGTCATTAGACAACAATTGTAATTTACTATCGATTAATTATTTATGAGTAATGATAGCACCACTTTCTTTTGAACATTCTTCCTAATACTCACTCTCTTATTGGTTTAAATCATTGTGGGTCTACACTTTGGAAATAGAACTCACACAAAGTGGTGAGACATACATTGATTTCATCCAATAAAAGAATAAGTGTTAAATAGAGTGTTCAAAAGTCAGTATTGCTAGCATATTCATCCTTGTTTATTTCAGTTAAGGAAGCAATAACCAACTCTTATTTGTATAAATAGGATAACAAGTGGAATCACAAGAGAATTCCAAAATGCAGACAGACTGCAACAAGTTCCTGGTGCAGACTGTGTTTAAATTCTGTTCAAGTTTATCAATGTTACATTAGTTGCTCAATTTTGTGATATCCATATTTATGTAGATGTTGTATTAATTACCAACAAATGGCATCAAGAGCCTAGTTAAACCAAGATAGCAATTTCAAGCACATGCGTAACCTAACTTCAGTAAGTCTAATCAACAATTTATAAGTTTAACGAAACTATGTGAACCAACAGAAGAAGAAAAATCAAAGGTTGATCAATAAAAACAGGTGAAAAAAGATACTTTACTCAATTAAAAACTTTGCTTTTAATATGTCAGTATATTAGGAGCTGCCTGATCTTACAGCAAAAAAAAAAAAAAATCAAACTGAAATAGCCAAGAAAGCATGGGAATCAGGCTCAAAACATATGCAGGAGCAAATCCAATTTAATGGACAATTTAAGATGATGGAACAGTTCAAAGATGCAAGTATTCATGAATGAGTGAAAGGTTGAGTGACATAATCGACCAAACATTTAAAGCTCCGTCAAAATCTGACAGATGAGGGATTTGTGCAAAGGAAGGTACACCATAACCAAAGAGGGCAAAACTTTAGGTAGAGCCAGGTTTCCTAGAACTATTTCAAGCAATGAAACTAGAAGTAGTGGCTCTTCACAAAATAAATCCAATATTCTAAATCATAAATGCAAAAAGTATGGACATCATACATAGGAAATTGTTCTACTCGAGCATTTTGGTTACATAAAATATTAAGTGGAACATACATTGCATAAATATCAAGTGCACTATAGAAATGACTAACAATTGATTTGTATGACGAGACCAAACCTATATTGTTCTAACCATCCAATTCTTCTTGCAGCATATATAGAAAGTAGAAAAAATAGCAGGAGTCATCTAGGAACTAGAAACATTCATATAAATGACAGTTTACATGCTGGAGAGATCCTTGGACAGGAGGATAAATCATCTAAAAATTTGGGACTCTCCATTGTATGCGAATTACTATTTTAGCGGATTTCCATAACCTTTAAAAGTCTTGCATTTTGCAAAATATATGTTACAAATTGAAAATCAGTTTCTAAGGCTTGATAGTCTAAAATTTTGCATGTTGTTAAATAGGATAAAACAAATTCAGAAACCGAATACGGGTATTTCCAATCTTCAATGCCTCTGGTAGTAGATGAACCTGTCCACTGTCAATCAGAGACAAAATAGGATTCATTTGCACTACCGCATACCAATCATGAATGCAATAATCAAACCAAAATAGTCAAAGTTCAATTATGTTTTCAAACACAGGAATCCCTTGGTAATATGAATTGATTTCTTGATTGGGGAGACTTTGCCCCATCTGCATACAAAAAAAATTACATATTATAAAACCAAACAAAAGTCATAGGCCATGTATGGATAGACAACATAATTAAGTGCCGGAATTGGATATGGGTGTTTATGTAAGTTATCTCTACACCAAACATAAATAAACTTTTTTCATATGATCTGTAATTATTTTCATAAGCTAACTCAATGAAAGTATGGAAATAAAATCAAACCAGCTTATGTACATATCATAAGTTGTTTCCCTAAACTCTCTAAAATAGTTTAAAAAACGTTTAAGCATATCGATAATTAAAATAAATCAATCAAAACAGACACATGATAATGTTGATAAAAGAGAATGCATCATATCATAACATATCATACCTCTGTTACAGTTAGAAATTGCACATTAGAAACTGCTTTGAGGGGAACATCGAATAAACGGATATTGGCTTTAATCAACTTGGATAAGGGTTTAGAATACCCTCCATCTATAACCCCGACCTCAACACTTGATGTGACATATGCAGTTTTCAAATCCTCTAATATGAGAAACCCAGATATAAGTTTCTTTAAATCCTCGATATCATCCAAAAGAACATCAATCAGATGTAACGTTTTATGTAAAGGAAGATGAAAAGAACAATGAGACATGTTTGTGACAAGTAGGTTTGTTAATTTCAAAACCACGAGTGTTTTGAAGCAGAAATTTGTATAAATTTGAAAAAAATCAATAAGTTCTATCACTTTGAATATCGTCACTCTGGAGGCATCGAGACATGTATTCAGTTCTGTCAAATGTTTGACCATTCCAGCATCAATCAATGGATCGAAGCAGCAATACGTCGACACGTGTAGGATCTCTCCCTCTTCTTATTATCATGTGTCACTTTGACTGCTGCCATTTTCTGCTTTTAAAACACTCATGGTTTTGAAATTAACATACCTAATTCTCGCAACTATGTCTCATTGTTCTGTTCATCTTCCTTTACTTAAAATGTTACTTCTGATTAATGTCCGTTTGGATGATATCGAGGATTTAAAGAAACTTATATTTGGGTGTCCCATATTAGAGGATTTGAAAACTGCATATGTCACATCAAGTGTCGGGGTCAGGGTTACAGCTGGAGGATACTCTAAACCCTAATCCAAGTTGATTAAAGCCAATATTCGTTTATTCGATGTTCCGCTCAGAGCAGTTTCTAACGTACAATTTCTAACTGTAACAGGGGTATGATATGTTATGATATGATGCATTCTCTTTTATCAACATTATCATGTGTCTGTTTTGATTGATTTATTTGAATTATCCATATCCATAAATGTTTTTAAAATTATTTTAGAGAGTTTAGGGAAACAACTTATGATATGTACATAAGTTGCTTTGATTTTATTCCCATTCTTTCAATGAGTTAGCTTATGAAAATAATTATAGATCATATGAAATTTTTTTATTTATGTTGGGTGTAGAAATAACTTACATAAATTCCGGCACTTAATTATGTTGTTTATCTGTACATGGCCTATGACCTTTGTTTGGTTTTATAATATGTAATTTTTTTTGGGTATGCAGACGCGGCAAAGTCTCTCCAATCAAGAAATCAATTCATATTACCAAGGCTATCATGTGTTTGAAAACTTAATTGAACTTTGACTATTTTGGTTTGAGCATTGCATTCATGATTGGTATGCGGTAGTGCAAATGCTCCATTGTTGTCCCAAACTTCAAACTCTTCCAATTTCAAAGGTTTGTTGGCCACGTCGATGAAATATTGGTTTTTGTTGGTTCTTTTTTTTTCTAGTCACTTTATTTATTTTTACGATCCTATTTTGTCTGATTGACAGTGGAGAGGTTCATCTACTAGAAGAGGCATTGGAGATTGGAAAGACCCGTATACCGTTCCTGAATGTGATTCATCCCATTTAACAACATACAAAATTTTAGACTATCATGCCTTAGAAGCTGATTTTCGATTTGTAACATATATTTTGCAGAATGCAAGACTTTTAAAGGTTATGGAAATCCACTATAGAAGTTATTGGCATACAATGAAGAGTCCCCAATGTTTAGACGATTTATCCTCCTGCCCCAGGATCTCTCCGGCAGATAATCTGTCATTTATATGAATGTTTCTAGTTCCTAGATGACACCTGTTGTTTTTGTTACTTTCTATATATGTTGCTACCAGAATTGATGGTTTGAACAATACAGGTTTGGTCTCTTCATACAAATCAATTATTAGCCATTTAATTTCTACGGTGCACTTGATAACTATGCAATGTATGTTTCACTTAATATTTTATGTAACCAAATTGCTCGAGTAGAACAATATGTGGCTGCTATGTATGATGTCCACACTTCTTGCATTTATGACTTAGAATATTGGATTTATTTTGTGAAGAGCCACTACTTTTAGTTTCATTGCTTGAATTATTTCTAGGAAACCTTGTTGTTCAAGAGACATCCTGAATATCAGTTGTTGGCAGGAAGCATAACCATTCTTCAGAGATATCAGAGTTACTAGAAGAAGTATCTTCATTAACATCATATTCTTTTACCTACGATCTTATGAACTCTTTTTTCTTTCCGATTCCATTTTTTATCCCAAGTTCATATGATTGAGGGTTAAAGAATATGATGTTAATGAAGGTGAGAAAATTGACATTGTGACAATGGATAAAGATAATGTTTTCAGTGACTTTGTTATCTCTCAAGAAAGTTATGCTTACTGCCAGCAACTCCTATTCGAGGTGTTCCTAAACAATAAGACAAGCTCTTTAATTTTGGTGAACAACAATAACTCAAAATCCTCACTTTCACAAAAGGCTGAACCAGATGGACATTTGACAAATCTTGTCTCTAGTCCAGTTAAAGGTAATTTCATGGTTGCACTATATGCTTCTAAAAGTTTTTGTATTCAAATAATAAAAAAACTCTGTTTGGATAAACGACTTCAGAAAGTGCTTATATCATAAGTGCATAGCATATAAGTGGACATTCTAATCACCCATAATTGGTTATCAATTAATGATATTATAATATAACCTATTAAGTTTTGTATCAATTAATGATATTATTCACTATACTCTTTAACGTGGGTTGCACATTTTAGAGGATTCAAATCCTTTTAGAGGACTCGAGCCCTTATTTGAGTGTAGGTCTCTTCCCCATGATGTTATCATAATTCGCATATCTCAAATACAATGAATGTTATTCCAAATGTGTTAAAAATAATTACATATTGGGTTCAACATTTTTTTACACTTGATTTTGGGAAAACTCAAATTATAAGAAAGCAAAAATGTTAAGAGAATGTGCTGGGGTTGCAAGCAGAAAAGGTAAAGAAATCCTCAAAAGCTATTAAATAAACAAAACCAAAAGAAAATCTTTAGCTGACATGAATAAGGTAATGAAAATGGTTTTCATTTTGATAAATTTTGTGATGAATAATGGCAGATTTCAATTCTTTTATTCAAAAGCACACTTTACTATTTCACTTTCTTCTATCTTTTTTACCTTTAATAATCATTCCTTTTCCCTTGCATCATTCGGCTATCCAGCCCTAATTTCTTAAGTTATAGATTTGGCTTAGTGATTTTTCATTAGATGGGCTCGAGATCTGCACAAACATGATTAAACTATCACACAAGGAGATACTATGGATTTTTTTAATCAACCCCTTTATAAAAAAAATATTTTTCTAAATTCTTTTTGACAAGAGAGTTGATTTACTATGTATGTTTCAAAAAGGTGTTGTTAAGATTCAGTTGTAGAACCTAGTGATCCATGGACACAAAAGGTTAGTAAGAAGCTCAAACTAGAAAAGGCATACATCTAGGAATAAAATGGTTAAAGTTGATGAGTCTGATGCTTCTTCATCAGAATCAGAAGAAAATAAACTGTATTTAAAGACCTTACCACAGGAAAAGATGAAAAATTCAAAATGTTGTGACTCTTTGTAAAAGCAATTAGAGCAATGTCTCACAGGTTACCATAAGCGTAACATAGTTATTTTGACTCAATTTTTAATTATAAGCTTCAAAGTATATCATGAGCCTATCCTTACTGCTACAAATGATGTATAGAAAGAAGAATTAGAGGTAGCAAAACATGTAATTATGGAAAATTATGGTTAACTAGTATCCACAATAGAGAACAATGTGCACATTTTTGGAATCATGGTGTGTTTCGCAGCGTTACAGTGACTCCCCGTACTTTTGTTTAAAGTTGCATTATGGAGTTTCAACAAAATCAGGGTGTTACTGTGATTTTGTCAAACTCATTATGATTTCATAATATTTCTACTATCTCAACAAAACTAACCTGCGTAGCAAAAATTGGAATCTAGAGGCTTGATAAATTTCTACTATCTCAGTTATGTTGGCACATCAATAAAACAACAATCAATTGTAGCACCAAGACAATATGTTAAAAATAACAAAAATGTGGAGGTACATAAACATAGCCACAATGAAAACCAATAATAGTTGGCGAATTCGAATGATTAGTTCGGTCATGATTGAATAATTTATTAATTTATCATCTAATGAACTATATTAACTATGACTTTGGATGTCATCGGATAAGATTGAGCTACTGATTATAAATTCATTAAGATTCGATAATTCACAATTATGTTAATAATATATAAAATCAACAATATATTGTGGGGTGCAGAAATACAAAGTGGATCCTCCATAGCCAACCTTATTGTGAAATGAAATGCTCTCTTTTAATCTAATTGTGTGCAACTAACTATAGAAAAGATCCAATTCCCTATATCATACTTATTTCATTTATCATTGTAACGAAAAACAATCTATTCCATATATCACATAATCAATGCTTGCAATCCATTTGTAATTTCCATATGTAATTATTTTGATTTACTTCTCATGCATACTAGATCAGAACAAATAAAGAGAGAAGACTTACGATAAGCATCATGAAATGGCTAATTCCGCTGTAGCAAAAGCTTTTTGATGGACTCCATGAGAATTCATTTTTAACTTCAGCAGTTGATTAGTCTGCAGAAAATATAAATACAAAATTGAAGTATAAAATTGATCTGGTGTGTATGTGTGTATAAATCATGGCATTTTTAAATATCATTCAATTAAATCGAAAAAAATAAATTAAAAGATTGGATTTTGAGAACAAGTTTTGATATACATGAATCAAAAGTATAAATTTATGATGACGACTTACTATGAAGTTGTGAAAAGCTTTCAACTTTAACACCATACGAGGTGGATTAATCGAAAAACAAGATCAACGTAACAGCTTAACCTAGAATAAAAAATCAAATTGAAATCTGGAAAGAAGGTAAAGAGAAAGAAAGTAGTGGAAAACAAAGACTAGTGATAAGTAACGTACTTGACTATATGTAGTGATTGCAATGAAGAAAATACAACCTCAAATTTTGTGGAGAGAGAGAGAGAGATTATATAGTACAATCAAATACACAACTTTGTTCATTCTAACAAGATAAATTATAGACCGTCTGAACAAAATGAGATTTTTTTTACAAAAAAATAAACGAGTTCATACATCTTTAATTTTTTTCGATGGAAAAAAAAAATGATGAAGCAAGAACATATCAAAATATTGATATCAAATAAGTTTATTTTTTTACATACATGGGAAATGTCTAACAAATTAAAAGTAGCAAAGAAATAAAGATAAAAGCCTACAGTTTCATACATAAAATGGTCCAACATTTTGATATCAATGTAGACTCCTATTATATTTAGCTTTTAAGGTATAAAAAGTACTACTATTTTTTTCTTTCAAAAAAAGGTATAAATTTTTTGATACTCATTTAATACAGTCAAAAATTTGTTTATATTTATAATTTATTTTTTCCGTTTTCTCATTCTTTTTTATCTCATTAACATGTGTAAATTATAAATGATATTTTATATGAAATTTTGATTAAAATTATAAATATAAATATTTATGAAAGCTCTTGGATACATCATTATATAGCACAATCAAATCCACAACCTTGTTTATTCCAACAACAAAAATGATATACTATCTTACAAAAATTAGATTTTTTTTTACCGAAAAATAAATGAGTTCATACATCATTTGTTTTGTTTTGTTTTTGACGGAAAAAAAAGAGAAAGATGAAGCATGAATATAAAAAAATATTGATATTAAATACATTTCAATTCATACATAAGACGGTGTCAGTATTTCAATTTCAATTTAGAGTCCTATTTTTTTAGCTAGGGTCCGTTTGATGGTCAGGATATGATACATTAATCATATCCTGCTTAAATCTCATGTTTGATGCACCAAATAGATAGGATAAAATAAACCAGTTTTCTATCCTATCCTGACTTTCCTTTGTAATTTCTATCCTAAGTATAGGCTGAGTTAAAAATTATCCTGATGGGATTAGAAGATCATTCCTTAATTATTATCTTGATATTATGCTATTTTTAAAATATTGTCATTTTTAAAATAATGATAACATGTATTTTCTATTGTAATTAATAACATGCCATTTATATAGTATTTAATTAATTATGAGAGCAATTTCTTCATTTAATTATAATAATATCATGTTTATTATCATGTGCGCATCAAACACATGATATGATAATATTTATCATGTCTTTATCATATTCTATCTCTATCCATCTTTTTATCATATCCTGCCTATATTTTATAAAAGAAACGGTATAAAAAAGTATTACTATTTTTTTCTTTCAAAAAAGGTATAAAATATTTTTTGATACTCATTTAATACAGTCAAAATATTTTGATGGATTTTGTGACGAGTTGTATATTAATAATAAAAATGGGGCTCGCGAATAATTATCGAGGTATCAACATTTCCGTCACAAAGAAAACAAATCCGTCACTAAATTATAGGTGAAAGCAAACTTTAAAACACAATTTCCGTCAATAATCAGTAACAGAATGGAAGAATCCGTCACAAAATTTCGAGGGAACAAATCTTTCGTTAATTTGCAGGAAATTTTTGTTGCGACGCATTTTGATTATGTCACTAATACCATTGGTTATTATCCTTTTTCGCTGAATAGAATTAGGTGTAGGAAATTTCTCAATTCTTTCTCAAAATACATTTGTAATATTAAACAAGAGGAATCACAAGTACCCAAAAAAATTAAGAAAACAAGAAATACATAAAAATCACTAATTTTGAATTCAAAAACATATTTAATAAATGAACTTGGAAAAATAACATAAAAGCTTGGTTCATAGGGTTTTACTATTTTATTAAAAAAAATTCTCTCCTCGCCATAACCGTTATTTTCCGGTGGGTTTAACTACATTTGGTGGAGCTCCGTTAACCATTTTTCTTCATTTTTTTTTGTCTTTATCCCACGTTTCACCGGTGATTCCCTCTCCCCTCTTTTTCACTACCTCTTGTCGCTGTCTTCTTCGAGTTAAGGTGTTAGTTGGTGGTGTTTGGAATTGCTGGTGCGACGGAGCTTGGCCTCGTTGTTGCTTCGGTGGATTCTTCTTGTTTGATGAAGCTCTGGCTCTCATTTCGATGTCTTCCATTTGCCCTTGGCCTTGCTTAGATGCTATGGAGCCATCGGTAACTACGACGGCGAAACCGCCAGAAACTGGTAAATCTGGTAAATCTTTCATGCTAGCTCTCTCTTCTTCGTGTGAACTCCAATTGACTCAATTGCCCCCCAAATTTGTGACGGGAACCTCGGTGGATGTCACAATTTCTCAATTTGAGTATGAATATGGTATAGCTGAATGTCATTACAACCTCCATGGCAGAGTTACTCTGCACAAGAGTGATTCGCCATTAACAACCCTAGCTTTGAAGCAGAAGCTTTCTATTTTATGGCCTAATTTTCGCAACTAGAACATTACAACTCTGGGAAAGGGATTTTTCGAATTTAACATTAGTTCAATTGAAGATATGCACAAAATCTGGGCATTGGGTGCAGTGAACCTGAAACCTGGGTTTCCCCGTTTCTTTTGCTGGAGAAGGGATTTCAAACCTCAAGCTCAAGTGCAAACTCATGCTCAGATTTGGGTTAGGCATATGTGTTTGCCTCAAGAATACTGGAGGAAAACAACCTTCTTTGAGATTGCCTCAGAGTTGGGTATCCCTCTTACCATTGATGTAGCTACTCAGAGTAGAAGTTTTGGGATTTTTGCTACGATGCTTGTTCTGTTGTTGTGGAAACAAAAGGACACACTTTGTCCATTGATGTCCAATATGAGAAATAACCAGCCTTCTGTACTAATTGTAAAGTTTTAGGACATAACCTGCAAAAATGTATGAAATTGAGTAGCTCAAACAAACTTGAAGGCACTGCTAAATTGATAACTAAGAATGACTTGCATGGCAAGAAACAAGCTGAACCTGGCTTGTTTGGCAAGAAACAAGCTTCTGGCACACATAATACTCTCAATTCCTTGTCTGGAAAGAAACATGTTGGAAATGTTTTGCGTAACAAGGAAAATGCTGAGAATGTGAATTTCATAATTGAAATAATTGATCATGAAACTGTCAGGGTTGGAAATGCTTAGTCTGAGCAAGTTGATATTGAATTTCACAATACCAGTAATTCACCTGACCCTCATTGGAAAGTGGAAGTTTGACTGTTTCACATAATACAAAGATTTTGGAGAAGGAAGGAGCTAAAGATGATATGGTTGTTACAATAATCATGAAGGATGTGAATTCAAATCCTTCATTTCTCAGGAAGGATTTGCATTAAAATGTTGCTTTAGCTTTTCACAACTCATTTGACATGATACATGAGGATAATGAACTTCCTTTTAGGGAGACTCCACGTGGATTAGGAACACAGTCACAACTCAACTGATATGATGCAAGCTATCTTGGAGCCTGTTGACTTAATTCCTCAGGAGAATGCTTCCCTTGTTCCTAATAACAATATTGTGAAACCTTGTGAATTGGAGAAAAAGTGGTCTCAGTCTGTCATTTTGGATTTAAGTAAGCTGTTGTTGAAGGATGTCAATGGGAGGCTGTTATTCCCCATCTTCATCTTCATCTACTCCAACAACTTTTCTTAATACCCGTGATTTTTGTAAAGTATTCCTTTAAAAAGGGACGGAGGGAATAATATATTATTGGTATTGTCCTTGAAACTAAAAGTTCTGGCAAAGTCTCAAAACCATATAATAAATATCAAGTAGGTGGACAAGGAGGTGGATCCTAACATAAAGGATGAGGCGGATCTGAACATGGAGTAGATGTGAATAAACCTGTGAAAAAGACTTCATAAATTGTTGGAACTGCTTTGGAAGGTAACATAAATCCTCCTTTGACCGCCCTCGGAGCAAATGCCAAGCATTGAAGATTTGTGCATGTTAAGACATAACAGGCAAAATATTTATATAATTAGTTAAAGAAAATCAATTTTAACAATGTGTTATGAAACATGACATCCATGGATGAAAGGAGAGAAAAGCTATGAAACTATTGTATTGATAGTAAAGTGTGATATTACAAATGAGTGAATTATCCCACTAATGAGGTGGTTACAACTATATATACTACTATAGGACTAATACTACTTGTAACTAAACTATAGTTCTAATACAAGGTCTTTATTGTCAGAAAAATTAAATAATATTGAAGAAACTTGAAACACTCAAGTATTCACATGCCTTACTGTATCGGGTATGAGCTCTTTCAATGTACCTATCTTCTCATTGATTTTATCTCTTCAGTTCTGCAGAGTGCAGACATCCACAAGCTTTCAACTTCACCGACGACAAAAAAGAAACCAACATCGTAAATATCATATATCAATAAAAATAATAATATATACACACTTACAAAATAGAAAAAGATGAGAGCCGAGTTTCCGGAACTCAATGCTTTCCTGGCCAAAAAACAAAAGGTGGGTTATGCATTTAATAAAATCGACAATGACACTAGTTTGTTGAAGATACTGGCAGGAGAAGCAGAAGCAAGGATGTGGAGAATTGAGAATCGTCGGTGGCTGACTTTTTGCTTGGTACCTTCACCATTCGAGCTCACAAGCGTAACTTCGTCGCTGCGTTGCTATTTACGAACCACTGCTGACATACTTCATCTATAGAAGTGGCTTGTAGATGATTGATCCATTAATACGAACAAACTAAAATTTCAATGGAAATCGCATGATATCAATAGTTTGTGCTTCGTCATATTTGTTTGTAAGAAGATATGCACCGTCATACTTGTTTCTCAACCTGCAGGGACTACATACCTAACATAAATTAATTTATGCATCATAAATATATAAATTATAAAATATATTCAAATAATGATAAAAACATGCTTTGGTTTAAGTTCTACACCAAATAAGAGAAATATAACAAGACGGGGTCTAAAAAAGAAAAAGTGACAGATTTGAGTGAGGGAATGATAAAATGGATGACAGAACAATTAAATCAATCTCAAGTTCTTCGCCACAAACCACAAATATAAACACTACTAATTTAAATATATTTTTACAATAGTTTAGATAAATTCAAACCATGCTGCCTCCATTATCTCAAACAAAATATGTTAAAGATTCGACTAAGCAACAAAATAATGAAGTATATATATATAGACAATGCCCTGAACAATTTTATCATGAGCTGAAAATCAACCGTATTTAGAAGAATGGTGACTAAAAAAGTTGAGCACTTGATCCTGTTGTGAAAATAAAGGACCGGAATCACTATCGGTTCGAAATCACACCAATACTTGTATAGATGTGTGGAGCAAAAGGTAGTGGTAATCCTAGGTCTAAGTGTCTTCAAGCAACAGCAACAAAACAGACCCAAAGCCTAAGTGTAGAGCTTAAAACAATGACACTAACAAGCATGAAGATAAGAAAGCTTAAGAAAAACAAACACACACAAAATGGTAACCCAGTTCAGTCAATATGACCTAATCTGGGGGAGAGAGCAGCTCTCCAATCCACTATGATAAGATGTTACAAAGGTTACAAGAAATCAGCCTTCAATCCTAATCTCTACCCTTGTCTTGACCCACCTCACTCATATGAACCTACAAGAGATTATACTAGAGGAAGCTTATGATCCTTCCAATGATATAATCTCACTACCCAAGGTGTTTACAATGTTTATCCCAACCCAAGAGACTATCCCTACAAAGGTACTCAACCCTCAAGTTCCCCCCTTTGTGAACCCTAGACCTCTTGCTTCAGCTCTCCTTCAAAGAATGCAGAAAACCACTTAAATACTGGTTACAGGCGCCCAAAATCGTGTCACGCTTCCAAAATCGTGTCACGATTCTGCTTTTCCAACCGTTGTGACCAGTCCCTTTCAGGTAAACTTGCTGAGGAAGTTGTTGAATCGTGTCACGATTTCCCAAATCGTGTCACGATTTTCCATCTCACAAGGCATGCTCTCTGCCAAGCAAATCGTGCCACGATGCCCAAATCGTGTCACGATTTCTGGGCTGCTCTGCTTTCACAATTTGAAGCCAATATACAACATTCTCCACCTTGACTTCTAATTGGTGATGATGCCAATTTAACCATCAACCACCATGCTGCTCTCTCCATAAGGGAATTACTCTTCAACAAATTTGATCAAGTCCAAGCAATGCTTGAACCTTGATCTAGGCAATGACTTGGTAAACACATCCGCCGGATTCTCTTCCGATGCCACTTTTTCCACCATGATCTCTTTGGATTCAATCATGTCTCTAACAAAGTGCAGGCGAATGTCAATGTGCTTTGTCCTCTCATGATACACTTGATGATTTGCCAAGTGAATCGCGCTTTGGCTATCACAATGTATCTTCACACATTCTTGAGTAATTCCTAACTCACCAATCATCCCTTTCAGCCACATGGCCTCTTTCACCCCTTCAACAAGGGCAATGTATTCCGCTTGAGTTGTAGATAATGCCACCACGGATTGTTGATTTGCCTTCCAACTAATAGCCGTGCCATAGAGAGTAAACACAAACCCCGATAGAGATTTTCTAGTGTCTACATTGCCCGCATAATCCGAATCCACATACCCCTCCAAAGCGTCTTTCCCTTGAGTTGCTCTTGTGTATTTCAAACCGCCCTTCAAAGACCCATTCAAATACCTCAACACCCACTTCAAAGCTTGCCAATGCACAATACCCGGATTTGCCATGAACCGACTCACAATGCTAACCGCATAAGCTAAGTCCGGTCTACTACAAACCATTCCATACATGATGCTTCCAACCCCACTAGCATAGGGAGTACTAGCCATCGCTTGTTTTTCATCCTCGGATTGAGGACATTGTTTTATGGACAACTTTGTGTGGTGACCCAAGGGAGTGCTCACAATTTTAGAGTTTGACATTCTAAAACGCTCCACCACCTTCTTCAAGTAACTAAGTTGAGATAAGAAGAGTTCACCTTTGTCACGATTTCTCACGATATCAATTCCAAGAACTCGCTTTGCCGGACCAAGATCTTTCATCTCAAATTCTTCATTTAACTTTTCTTTGAGCCTCACAATCTCATCCTTGCTAGAACTTGCCATCAAGATATCATCCACATATATAAGAAGATAAATAACGACTTTCTCACCATTCTTCAACATGTACACACATGAATCATACCCGCTTCTCACAAAACCGGTCTTCAAAAGAAATTCATCAAACCGACGATACCATTGCCTAGGGCTTTGCTTCAACCCATACAAAGATTTCTTCAAAAGACACACCTTAGACTTGTCCTCCCCAAAACCTTCCGGTTGCTCCATGTAGATTGTCTCTTCAAGGTCACCATGTAAGAAAGCGGTCTTTACATCCATTTGCTCCAACTCAAGATTGAAATAATTCACAATAGCCATGAGAATCCTTATGGAACAATGTTTCACCACCGGTGAGAAGATCTCATTATAGTCAATCCCCTCCACTTGAGTGAAACCCTTTGCCACAAGTCTTGCTTTGTACCTTGGACCCTCAACTCCCGGAATACCCTCCTTTTTCTTGAAGATCCACTTGCATCCAACTACCCTTTGGTGTTTAGGTAGCTTCACAAGTTTCCAAGTTTGGTTCTTCTCCAATGAATCCATTTCTTCATTCACTGCCTTCAACCAATACTTGCTTTCTTTGCTCTCAAATGCCTCCTTGAAGTTTCTAGGCTCCGAGTCTTGCACACCTTCAGCCGCATTTAGAGCAAAACACACCAAGTCCGCATAACCATATCTACTAGGTGCCGTAATGGTCCTTCTTTCCCTATCTCTAGCCAAAAGATAATCAGGATCCACTACCGGTTGAGTTCCACTTGGCTCCGATGTTGAATCTTCATCTTCCACATCGTCTTCTTCTTCACTTGGAAGCTCCACCTCAAACTGAGTTTCCTCCACCCTTGTTTCCGGTACTAAAGTCTCTAGGTCTTTACACTTCATCCCCATACGGGTCTCATCAAAGGTAACATCCCTACTAATCAAGACTTTTGATCCTCCACCAGATTCCAATTTCCACAACTTGTAGCCCTTCACACCTTCCGGATAACCAATGAAGACACATTTCAAAGCTCTAGGCTCAAGCTTGTCTTGCTTGATATGCGCATATGCCAAAGCTCCGAAAACCTTCAAAGTTGAGTAGTTTGCCGGTTTCCCACTCCATACTTCCATAGGTGTCTTGAAGTCGATTGCCGTTGATGGACATCTGTTGATCAAATAAGATGCAGTCGTCACTGCTTCACCCCAGAAACTCTTAGGTAACCCAGCTCCTAGTATCATACACCTCACACGCTCCAAAAGAGTCCTATTCATGCGTTCAGCAAGACCATTTTGTTGCGGTGTTCTCGGTACGGTTCTATGCCTCTTGATTCCTTTTATCCTGCAAAACCCATTAAACTGCTCTGAAACAAACTCCAGGCCATTGTCAGTTCTTAAACCTTTTAGTTTAGTTCCCATTTGATTTTCTATGAGAGTGTGCCATTCTTTGAACTTTTCAAAGGTGTCACTTTTGTTTTTCAAAACAAAGACCCACACTCTCCTAGAATAATCATCAATAATGGAAAGAAAATAGGATCCTCCCCCATGAGTAAGAGTCTTGGAAGGACCCCAAAGGTCCGAATGTACATACTCAAAAGGTCTACTAGAATTATGCATGCCACTACCAAACTTGACTCTATGTTGTTTTCCTAGTATGCATTGTTCACAAAATTCTAGCTTATCCAACTTTTCTTTACCTAGCAAACCTTGTTTGGCTAGTTCAACTAAACCTCTTTCACTAACATGCCCTAATCTCATATGCCACAATTCAGAATTATTATGATGCACTACACTAGCTACCGATGCATTACCAATTACTATGGAACCATCTAAAATGTATAAACCATTCATTTTAGACCCCTTGACCGTAATCAATGCACCATGCGAAATTTTACAAACTCCATGCTCAATTCTAGTACAATAACCTAGACTATCAAACATGCTTATGGAAATTAAATTTCGCTTAAGTTCGGGAACATACCTCACTTCCTTTAAAAGGAATTCACGGCCATCAAACATCTTTAGACGGACGTTTCCCATACCTTGGACTTTGCACGCTTTGTCATTTCCGAGTCGAACAACTCCTCCTTCTTTTAGAGCCAAAGTCTCAAAATATTCCTTTCTAGGACACATGTGATAAGAGCATCCCGAGTCCAAAACCCAGCTCTTCTCCGGTTCCCAACTTGTGACCGCTAGTGCACCCGCACTTTCATAACCATCTTCATCGGACGCCACCGCAACTTGAACGGAAGAACTACCATTGCCCTTCTTTTCCGGACAATCCTTCTTGAAGTGACCTTGTTTGTGACAAAGAAAGCACTTATACTTTGATTTGTCAAAACCCTTGGACCTTGACTTGGACCTTGACTTTCCCTTGCCTTTTCCTCTATGCTCATTCCTCCCTCTTGAAACATTCAAGCCTTCACCGCTATCATCAACCTTCAAGTCCTTGAACTTGGTCAATTCCTTGGTTCTCAAAGCCGCTTGGACTTCCTCCAAAGTAGTGGTGCCCTCCTTACCATAAAGGATGGTATCCTTGAAATGCTCAAAAGACTTTGGTAATGAACAAAGTAACAACAATGCCTTGTCCTCATCATCCACATTGACTTCAATGTTGGCCAAATCATCAAGAATCTTGTTAAATTCCGCCAATTGCTCCGAGATCGATTTAGACTCCACCATCTTGAATGAATAGAGTTGTTGCTTCAAGAGTTGCCTATGAGCCAACGATTTCGTCATGTACAATGACTCCATCTTAGCCCACATCGATGCCGCGGTTGGTTCCCTCGCGACATCCCTTAAAACCTTATCTCCGAGACATAAAACAATGGCACTCTTTGCCTTGTCTATCATCTCACGCTTCTCCGCTTGTGTCAAATGTGCCGGCATCGCCGCTTCACCCTTCAATGCTTCTACACACTTTTGTTGTGTCAAAACCGCTTGCATCTTAACCTTCCACAACCCGAAATCATTACTTCCGGTGAACTTCTCGATGTCCCACTTTGAACCCATGATACCAACTATACCACTTTACGCCTGTGCCCCACGGTGGGCGCCAATTGTTGTGAAAATAAAGGACCGGAATCACTATCGGTTCGAAATCACACCAATACTTGTATAGATGTGTGGAGCAAAAGGTAGTGGTAATCCTAGGTCTAAGTGTCTTCAAGCAACAGCAACAAAACAGACCCAAAGCCTAAGTGTAGAGCTTAAAACAATGACACTAACAAGCATGAAGATAAGAAAGCTTAAGAAAAACAAACACACACAAAATGGTAACCCAGTTCAGTCAATATGACCTAATCTGGGGGAGAGAGCAGCTCTCCAATCCACTATGATAAGATGTTACAAAGGTTACAAGAAATCAGCCTTCAATCCTAATCTCTACCCTTGTCTTGACCCACCTCACTCATATGAACCTACAAGAGATTATACTAGAGGAAGCTTATGATCCTTCCAATGATATAATCTCACTACCCAAGGTGTTTACAATGTTTATCCCAACCCAAGAGACTATCCCTACAAAGGTACTCAACCCTCAAGTTCCCCCCTTTGTGAACCCTAGACCTCTTGCTTCAGCTCTCCTTCAAAGAATGCAGAAAACCACTTAAATACTGGTCACAGGCGCCCAAAATCGTGTCACGCTTCCAAAATCGTGTCACGATTCTGCTTTTCCAACCGTTGTGACCAGTCCCTTTCAGGTAAACTTGCTGAGGAAGTTGTTGAATCGTGTCACGATTTCCCAAATCGTGTCACGATTTTCCATCTCACAAGGCATGCTCTCTGCCAAGCAAATCGTGCCACGATGCCCAAATCGTGTCACGATTTCTGGGCTGCTCTGCTTTCACAATTTGAAGCCAATATACAACAGATCCCCTAGTTCATGACACAGCAATATTTCTGAAAAACGCTTATATTTCAACAAAGAGAAAGTTGACACCTTCATTTCCTACACATCCAAGCTTGAAGGCCTCTTGTGTTAGGGAGCATGTCAGACATGGAAAATTGTATGACATTTCACTTAACAATTTCAAGTTTTAAGCAAAATTTAAAACATATTTTCCTTTACGGTTTTATTTTGAATGGAATTGTATTAAATAAACAAGAGTAACAAATGAATCCAAATTAATGTACAATCTTTGACTAAGTTGCTCCTCGCAAAAACAAAAAAAGAAATCTTTTATTACTATGCAGTTCAAATCTTTAACTTATTTGGCAAGAAGAACAAAAGAAATAAGGGTTCAAATAACAATAAAATTCCAAACTGAACCTATATGTACTAGAATACATAAATGTTTAGTAAGAATGAATTTTAGTGGAGGCAGTGACACATTGTAATTTGTAACCACTAATATATAAACTAGTGGAATGAAATTGGAAGCTATTTCTCAGATAAATAAACCAATATATTATGAGACATAACATTGCATGCTTAACCAGTTTACTAGCTTGCCATTTTGATCTATGATATGATTGTCTACCTCTCTCTCCCTGTCAAGAAAAACCAAACACAAGAAATTTTTAATAAAAAACAAGAAAGAAATTGAACAAGAAATGAACAGAGAGATGTAGGGAATGGATTCTAAGGTCTCCATCTCTATTAAAAGAAAGGTAAGAAATCCAAGGAGAGGCCCTAACCTAACCCAAAGCCCTGCAATGCCACGAGCAAAAAACCATAACCCCCATGCTTTCATTTCGCCAACAGCAAAGCAGTGAGGTGATGCTGGCAACAACCCTAACCTTTCTGTCACTCACCCACACTGCATATAACCACTCAGAGTTCAACATTTTAGTTAGAGTCAACAATTTCTGTAAATATTAGTACCATCAATTCCATATTACCTGTGAGACAAATACACATATTATGAGTCGTCGTTGAGAATAGAATCATGAGACACTTTCCCTTTTAAAGTAAATACACCAGAAATCCAGAAACTAACTTGTGTTGGATTCACACAATTCCACAAAATACCACTCAAACAGAAACCGGTTTTTGATTGCTGGTTTCAGTTATTTTTAAACATATCCTTTCATACCACCAAAATTGAATTATATTACTTTAAAGGCTTAATTACTCTTTTGGTCCCTTAACTTATTTTTTGGTTTCGTTTTGATCCCTTAACTATTAAAAGTTTCGTTTTGGTCCCTTAACTTACTTTTTGGTTTTGTTTTGGTCCCTTAACTATTAAAAGTTTCGTTTTGGTCCCTTAACTTATTTTTTGGTTTCGTTTTGGTCCCTTAACTCTTCCTCCGTCAACCACATTGGTCCTTTATGTTAGGATGAATGTATTAGAGTTAAGGAACCAAAACGAAACCAAAAAATAAGTTAAGGGACCAAAACGAAACCAAAAAATAAGTTAAGGGACCAAAACGAAACTTTTAATAGTTAAGGGACCAAAACAAAACCAAAAAGTAAGTTAAGGGACCAAAACGAAACTTTTAATAGTTAAGGGACCAAAACGAAACCAAAAAATAAGTTAAGGGACCAAAAGTGTAATTAAGCCTACTTTAAATAAAGGTAACCAATTTCAATATTAACGGATGGATAAAAACATAAGAGGTGGAACTCTCAGAGTATAGAAAGAAGAGAAATTTCTACACAAATCATCCACACCCACATCTCAATCCTCATTCTACTTTTCCATCTTGCAATGAAAATCTTTCAGTTTGGTACTTGGAATATGCATTACAAGTAACAATAGGAATGAATAGGTTTTGTTTTACCTGTTTTTGAAGTGTGTTGCGAGCAACATTTTTCTCATTGATGCTTGAATATATATTATTCACAGATAAACCACTAAAAGGACCTTTTATTTTGGCTTGATTTATCTGGCTGATTCATCTCAACTTTTCCACTTGAACCGCACTTGATTAACTCACCATTAGAATCTTGTGACAAACCGTTGAAGTTATGTTCCATGTTATTGTTTCTTACTCCCTCTTTCTCCTTTTGAAGAAATAAACAAGATTTATCAATCTTATATGCATTTGGCTCCTTATATGTCCTTGAATTTCCATTTGGGTTCACAGCTGCAGAGTAAAAGTAGGACCCACCAAATGATCAACAAACCTGTCTTTAGGAACATGATCACATGGAGGAAAATGTAGTTTGGGTGTGTCACCTTTATCAAATTGAATTAATTTATCATCATAAATGACACCTTGGATGATGATTTGGTCTTCCTTATTGAGTGCTTTTACATCTCTCTATTAGCACTTGGATTCAAGAAATTTTTGCAACTACTTGTTCTTGAGCATTAGAAAAGTGTTTATTTTCAAGTATAGGATAAATCTCTTTTCTTTGAAATCACAGGTCCTTTCATAATTGCCAGAAAACTTATCATTTTCGAATGAAGAAGCTAGCACACTTGAAGATGCCACATAAACATCTTCAAATGTGCTAGTTGCTTCATTAGAGAAGGATGAGTTTCCTGGGATTGATGAAGGAAGTGAAAATTTGAAAGAAAACACAAATGATGAAAACGTTGCCATCAACATGAACAAGATAAAAGAGGTTTATCCGCTACATAGAAAATTAAACAGTTTTCTAATCCTCAAGGGCAAGTAGCTGAACAAAATTTCTTGGACCCATGTGCCAATAGAGAGAAATCAAAGCACTCAATAAATAAGTTTTAATCATTATCTAAGGTGTCATTTTGTGATGATAATTTAATTTGGTTTAATAAAGGTGACACACATAAACTTCAGTTTTCCGCAAGTGCTGATGTTTCTAAACAAAGGTTTGTAGATAATTAGAGGGTCCTACTTTTCAGTCTGAAGCTGTGAAGCCAAATGCAAATTCTGGGATATATAAGGACCCAAATGCAAATAGGATTGATAAGTCTTGTTTCTTGCATGAAAAGGACAAAGTGGGAGTAAGAAATAATAACATGGAGCATAACTTCAATGGTTTGATACTGGATTCTAATGGTAAGCTAATCAAATTCAGTTCAAGTGGAAGAGTTGAGACAAATCAACAAAAAAAAATAAAGCAAAAACAAGAGGTTCTTTTACTGGTTTACCTTTGAGTAATTCTCCCCGTTCTTCTCGACAAGAATATTTAATTATCGTGAGAGAATTATTGCTCAGAACACACTGCAATAACATGAATCTTTCATATACTTTGGAGCCGTTGAACCTCTCTGGGTTCGAATGTCGTGGATAAGATACGCCAGTGCACAACAATCTCTAATTTTTTGAGCTCTTTCTGCCATGTGTAGAGTGTGGACATTGGTTCAAAGATTAATATTGTTCTTCTCCCCGCAAAGAACTTCAAGTAACTTACAAGAAAAGAAATGATCATGAAGGGTTTTCCATCTCCAGAAGCATATGATACAACATAACCTTAGTTATTTTTAGTTTTTCTTGCATGAGTGATGTTTCCATGGAGCAAGCAATGTTTTGCCAAAGATATTCAAAATATTTTTTCTGAAAGCAACGACCAAATCCAGATGTACAAAATCACTAATTAAACTGCACAATAATATAGACATAAACATAAATTGCTTTTAAAAACCTCAAACCAAATTGATCATTGAATGTATCAATATAGGATAAATGCTAGCAACACACACTTTAACACGTTTTTTAACACATTATTTTTGATTGGTTAAAATTCATACGAGACCCACCAAATTTATATGGGACTCACGTGATTTGGTGGGACCCATGTTAATTTTAACCTATCAAAGAGAGTGTGTTGAAAACTGTGTTAAAATGTGTGTTGATAGCATTTCTCATCGATATAAGAAATCAAGTAAAAGATTCATACCTTAAAACTTAGAACGAGATATCAAGTGAAATTGCCTACTTCATAATGAAGAAATGAGGGCTTGGAGTAAGTGTTAAATATTGAATCCTAAGAGATGCTATAAGAATGTCAAACCTCTATTGACATTTGTAGAAAGGATATGAATAAATGTAATCAATAACTTTGACCGGAGTTACATTCAATATCATAACTTTGACCAGAAAAGAATTTCTTAGACAATAAAAAAGCATGAAAAGAATTTAGAAAATAAGTATTCTCTTTATTAAAAATATAAAAAGTAATAATAATAAATTAAAATCACCAAAAAGAGGTGTGTATGAGTGGGGAAAAAGCATCCCAATGTTCCTTACTAATTTTAGGATGACCGACTGACCCTAAAGTAAGGAACAATAGGATGTTTTTTCTTGTCTAAGAAATTCTTTTCCGGTCAAAGTTATGATAATGAATTTAACTCCAGTCAAAATTATTGACTACATTTATTCATATCGCTTCTACAAATGTCAACAGAGGTTTGACGTTCTTCTAGCATTTCTAGGGATTTAATATTTAACCATTACTCCAGGCCCTCATTTCTTCATTACGAAGTAGGCATTTTCACTTGATATCTCGTTCTCAGATTAAGGTATGAATCTTTCTCTCTTCGATTTCCTATATCGATACATTGAATGATCAATTTGGTTTAAGGTTTTTAAAAGCGATTTATGTTTATGTCTATTATTTTGCAGTTTCATTAGTGATTTTATACATCTGGATTTGGTCGTTGACTATTATATTCAAATTATTGTTCATTCATTATATATAAATTATCCTCTTTGTGCTATTTTGTACTTTCAACCTATCATTATATATAAATTATCATGTATTCTGAGGAACATTTAGTGTATCATAAAACAACAGCTATTTGTTCAAATTTCACTACGTTGTAGCCGTAATTTAAAAACAGCAGTATACAACATATATATTAAAATTTGGAACTAAATTTAAATGTAGATTCTTGTTAGGGTTTGTTAATTGACTTACAACGGGTTCAGAAATGTCTCATATCTCTACCTTGATGAAGCCATATCTAAGGCATTATATTCCAACATCTTCACCCAATTTATGTCCTGTTTACTAATTTCCTTGGATATTTTATTAGTATCTGCAAAAACCTCTGCACTTGAACCATGATATGGTATATAATAGTTGAGTGAAGCAGCCTTTAGCCATGGGATAGAAGATAAAACCAAAAACATAAAATTAGTTCGTATACTGGATCCAATTGGCATATTGCAAAATTCAGAGATACTTTTAACAACTAACTGGAGACATAAATAAAACAGAAGATAAGAAAATATCTTTTAAAACTTAAAAGAGTAAAATACACAAAATAAGTCGATTGTGAGTTACGATTCGATAAATTAATGAACTTTTGATGAATTATATAGAGCATGCATAACACAGCAAATACACAAAATAATACTCAAGATGAAAAGATCATACATAACATAACAAATAATAAGTCGATCGGGTGCTACGATCCGATAAATCAATGAACTTTTGAGCACAACTGAGGGACCGATTAGCACGATATAAAATAACATGAAAAGGTTTGATCAATTGCATAAATAATATGGGGGAAAAAAGAGATAAGCAAAGTTGAGGCTCATACCTCTATGTCGAAAAGTTGAGGTATCACTCTGAAATTTTGATTTTTTAAGCTCAAAGTGGGTATTTATAAATCCTTCAAGCTTTTGTTGAAAAAAATAAATAAATCTTCCAATTTGATATGGAAAAAGAAAAGGCAAAACATTAATAAAGGTTTGCCTGTTTTTCTTTTTCCATATCAGCTTGGAAGATTTATTTATTTTTTCAACAAGAGCTTAAAGGATTTATAAATACCCACTTTGAGCTTGAAAAATCAAAATTTCAGAGTGATACCTCAACTTTTCAACATAGAGGTATGAACCTCAACTTTGCTTATCTCTTTTTTCCCCATATTATTTATGCAATTGATCAAACCTTTTCATGTTATTTTATATCGTGTTAATCGGTCTCTCAATTGTGCTCAAAAGTTCATTGATTTATCGGATCGTAACTCCCGATCAACTTATTATTTGTTGTGTTATGCATGCTCTTTTCATCATGAGTATTATTTTGTGTATTTGTTGAGTTATGCATGCTCTATTCATCAAAAGTTCATTAATTTATCGAATCGTAACTCACGATCGGCTTATTTTTTGTATTTTACTCTTTTAAGTTTTACAAGATATTTACTTATCTTTTATTTTATTTATGTCTCCAATTAGTTGTTAAAAGTATCTAAATTTTGTAATATGCCAATTGGATCCAATTAGTTGGTAAAAGATTTCATACACTGTCATTGAATCGTAATTGTTAAATCATTTAACATGTAAATTGATTCTAATTTGTTGACAGTATAATTTTTTTTACAACAACAACATATCAAAATTAATCTCAAATAAAACATATAATTATAGATAAAAGATAACAGAGGGGGAAGCAATTGTCACACACCTCAGTTCCATCAAGAAGATAACTTGATGTCGAAGTTGTATCCATTTATTCCCACAAGCCATACAACAAGTCATCTGGATTTTCTTCCTTGTTGATACATTTTCCTCCTTGTATATACATTTTCTTCCTCCTTATTCTCCAACTTCCTTTTTTCCTCATTAATAGTTGCTCATTCTCAGATGGTAGTCTATCAAATTTTGTTAATTCATAATTATGTTAATAATATATCAAATCATCAATAATATGGGTTCTACAAATACAAAATGGATCTTCCATAGACAATCTTATGGTGCAATAAAATGCTCTTTTATAAGCTAATTGTCTGCAGCAAGCTAGAAGAGATCCAAATTCCTATATCATATTTATTGCATTTATCATTGTAACGACAAACAATCTATTCAAACATCACATAATTAATACTTGTAATTCATTTGTAATTTTCATATGTTATTGTTTTGATTTACTTCTGATGCATAATAGATCAGGGCAAAGAAGAGAGAAGACTTACGATAAGCATCATCAAATGGAGGATTTCATTGTTGCAAATGTCTTTTTTTATGTCGTTGGAATCAATTTTTAACTGCTAATGGAGCAGCCGATCATTCAACTTGTGAGTCTTTTGTAGTTGATTTTTCTGCAAAAACATATAAACACAAACTTGAAGTTAATATTGATCTGATGTGTGTTTGTGTGTGTGTGTGTGTGTGTGTTTGATACACTTGAATCGAAATTATAATTTTATGACGATTGACTTACTATGAAGTTGTGAAAATATTTCAACTTTAAGACCAAACGAGGTAGATTAATTGAAAAACAAGATCAACTTAAAAAGTTAACTTGAATTCACTAATCAAACATATATAAAGATAAAATACATACAAGTTCATACGTAAGACGGATTCAGTATTTTGATATCAATGTAGACTTTTGTTTTTGTTTTTAATTTTAAGGTATAAAAAAGTACTACTATTTTGTATTTCAAAAAAGGTATAAAATATTTTTTGATACTCATTTAATACAGTCAAAATTTGTTTATATTTATAATTATTGTTTTTCCTTAAAGTTATAAAATATTTTTAATACTCATTTAATACATTCAAAATTTGTTTATATCTATGATATTATTTTTCCCTTATAAATTATTAATTATTTTTCCCTTTATATTTCTACCTTATCCGTATGATCTAGTTTTTAAATTAGCTCATCCAAATTGGCATCAATGAGAATCGAACTTGAGAGAATGAGAGGAGGACATTCCAAGGTCCTAAGATTCAGCACCATTATGCTAACCCAAATGTATGTGAATTTTAAATTTTAATAAACCCTAAAAACAATCATATTTATTTTTTTCAATGATAACAATAATTTTACAAATATAATATAATTTTTTTAATTTTTTAATAAGACCAACAATATAACATAAATGTAATTGGAATAATACAAAATTTAACCCAAAATCCCCTATATGTTTTATATATTGCATAGATAAATTTTTTTTTGTAGTTATATAATATAGATAATATTGCTCCTATTGTAGTTGGGTAGTCATGTTTTAATGGAACTATTTTTTTTAGTTAATATTTTTCAGGAATGAGTTCTTTAGTAGCCTCTTTTGTCTACTAAATGTCACCAACTTGGAGAAGGAATTTGCAGGAACATTTAGGTTGAAATTAGGATAATGCAGAATAGATGTTAAATGAAATAAATCCTAGTTGAACTATTTTAGCAAAGCTTAATTATTAAGGAAATGGACCACTCATGTTGAAGGGTCCAGAGTCATTAGAAATCAATGTATTTATGAGACATACATTGATTTCATCCAATAAAAGAATAAGTGCTAGATAGAGTGTTCAAAAGTCAGTATTGCTAGCATATTCATCCTTGTTTATTTCAGTTAAGGAAGCAATAACCAACTCTTATTTGTATAAATAGGATAACAAGTGGAATCACAAGAGAATTCCAAAATGCAGACAGACTACAACAAGTTCCTGGTGCAGACTGTGTTTAAATTCTGTTCAAGTTTATCAATGTTACATTAGTTGCTCAATTTTGTGATATCCATATTTATGTAGATGTTGTATTAATTACCAACAAATGGCATCAAGAGCCTAGTTAAACCAAGACAGCAATTTATAAGTTTAACGAAACTATGTGAACCAACAGAAGAAGAAAAATCAAAGGTTGATCAATAAAAACAGGTGAAAAAAGATACTTTACTCAATTAAAAACTTTGCTTTTAATATGTCAGTATATTAGGAGCTGCCTGATCTTACAGCAAAAAAAAATAAAATCAAACTGAAATAGCCAAGAAAGCATGGGAATCAGGCTCAAAACATATGCAGGGGCAGATCCAATTTAATGGACAGTTTAAGCCGATGGAACAGCTCAAAGATGCAAGTATTCATGAATGAGTTTGAAAGGTTGAGTGACATAATCGACCAAACATTTAAATGTCCAGCAAAATCTGAAAGATGAGGGATTTGTGCAAAGGAAGATACACCATAACCAAAGAGGGCAAAACTTTATAGGTAGAGCCAGGTTTCCTAGAACTAATTTAAGCAATGAAACTAAAAGTAGTGGTTCTTAACAAAATAAATCCAATATTCTAAATCATAAATGCAAGAAGTATGGACATCATACATAGCAGCAAGAAATTGTTCTACTCGAGCATTTGGTTACATAAAATATTAAGAGAAACATACATTGCATATATATCAAGTGCACAATAGAAATGACTAACAATTGATTTGTATGAAGAGACCAAACCTATATTGTTCTAACCATCCAATTCTTCTTGCAACATATATAGAAAGTAACAAAAACAGCATGTGTCATCTAGGAACTAGAAACATTCATATAAATGACAGGTTACATGCCAGAGAGATCCTTGGACAGGAGGATAAATCGTCTAAAAATTTGGGACTTGCCATTGTATGTGAATTACTACTCTAGAGGATTTCCATAACCTCTAACAGTCTTGCATTTTGCAAAATATATGTTACAAATCGAAAATCAATTTCTAAGGCATGATAGTCAAAAAATTTGCATGTTGTTAAATAGGATGAAACACATTCAGAAACTGTATACGGGTATTTCCAATCTTCAATGCCTCTGGTAGTAGATGAACTGTCCACTGTCAATCAGAGACAAAATAGGATTCATTTGCACTACCGCATACCAATCATGAATGCAATAATCAAACCAAAATAGTCGAAGTTCAATTAAGTTTTCAAACACAAGATACCCTTGGTAATATGAATTGATCGATTTCATGATTGGGGAGACTTTGCCCCATCTGCATACCAAAAAAAATTACATATTATAAAACCAAACAAAAGTCATATGCCATGTATGGATAAACAACATAATTAAGTGGTGGAATTGGATATGAGTGTGGATGTAAGTTATTTCTACACCAAACACAAATAAACTTTTTTCATATGATCTATAATTATTTTCATAAGCTAACTCAATGAAAGTATGGAAATAAAATCAAAGCAGCTTATGTACATATCATAAATTGTTTCCCTAAACTCTCTAAAATAGTTTAAAAAACGTTTAAGCATATCAATAATTCAAATAAATCAATCAAAACAGACACATGATAATGTTGATAAAAGAGAATGCATCATATCATAACATATCATACCCCTGTTACAGTTAGAAATTGCACATTAGAAACTTCTCTGAGGGGAACATCGAATAAACGGATATTGGCTTTAATCAACTTGGATAAGGGTTTAGAGTACCCTCCAACTAAACGCCAAACCTAGACACTTGATGTGACATATTCATTTTTCAAATCCTCTAATATGGGAAACCCAGATATAAGTTTCTTTAGAACCTCGATATCATCCAAACGGACATCAATCAGATGTAAAGTTTTATGTAAAGGAAGATGAAAAGAACAATGAGTCATATTTGCGACAAGTAGGTTTGTTAATTTCAAAACCAGGAGTGTTTTGCAGCAGAAAATGGCAGACGTCAAAGTGACGATATCCAAAGTGATAGAAATTTGTGTAAACTTGAAAAAAAAAATCAATAAGTTCTATCACTTTGAATATCGTCACTCTGGAGGCAATGAGACATGTATTTAGTTCTGTCAGATGTTTGACCATTCCAATATCAATCAATGGGTCGAAGCAGCAATACGTCGACACGTGCAGGATCTCTCCCTCTTCTTGTTATCATGTGTCACTTTGACTGCTGCCATTTTCTGCTGCAAAACACTCGTGGTTTTGAAATTAACATACCTACTTCTCGCAACTATGTCTCATTGTTCTGTTCATCTTCCTTTACTTAAAACGTTACATCTAATTGATGTTCGTTTGGATGATATCGAGGATTTAAAGAAACTTATATCTCGGTCTCCCATATTATAGGATTTGAAAACTGCATATGTCACATCAAGTGTCGGGGTTACAGCTGGAGGATACTCTAAACCCTAATCCAAGTTGATTAAAGCCAATATTCGTTTATTCGATGTTCCGCTCAGAGCAGTTTTTAACGTACAATTTCTAACTGTAATAGGGGTATGATATGTTATGATATGATGCATTCTCTTTTATCAACATTATCATGTGTCTGTTTTGATTGATTTATTTGAATTATCCATATCCATAAACGTTTTTTAAATTATCTTAGAGAGTTTAGGGAAACAACTTATGATATGTACATAAGCTGCTTTGATTTTATTCCCATACTTTCAATGAGTTAGCTTATGAAAATAATTATAGATCATATGAAAAAAGTTTATTTATGATTGGTGTAGAAATAACTTACATAATATCTGGCACTTAATTATGTTGTTTATCCGTACATGGCCTATGACTTTTGTTTGGTTTTATAATTTGTAAAAAAAAAAATTGGTATGCGGATGGGAAAAGTCTCTCCAATCAAGAAATCAATTCATATTACCAAGGTTATCCTGTGTTTGAAAACTTAATTGAACTTCGACTATTTTGGTTTGAGCATTGCATTCATGATTGGTATGAGGTAGTGCAAATGCTACATGGTTGTCCCAAACTTCAAACTCTTCCAATTTCAAAGGTTTGTTAGTCACGTCAATGAAATATTGGTTTTTGTTGGTTCTTCTTTTCTAGTCTCTTTATTTTTTTTACGATCCTATTTTGTCTTTGATTGACAGTGGAGAGGTTCATCTACTAGCAGAGGCATTGAAGATTGGAAATTACCGTATACCGTTCCTGAATGTGTTTCATCCCATTTAACAACATGCAAATTTTTTGACTATCATGCCTTAGAAGCTGATTTTCGATTTGTAACATATATTTTGCAGAATGCAAGACTTTTAAAGGTTATGGAAATCCACTATAGAAGTTATTGGCATACAATGAAGAGTCCCAAATTTTTAGACAATTTATACTCCTGTCCAAGGATCTCTCCGGCAGATAACCTGTCATTTATATGAATGTTTCTAGTTACTAGATGACACATGCTGTTTTTGTTACTTTCTATATATGTTGCTACCAGAATTGATGGTTTGAACAAAATAGGTTTGGTCTCTTCATACAAATTGTTAGCCACTTAATTTCTACGGTGCACTAGATAACTATGCAATGTATGTTTCACTTAATATTTTATGTAACCAAATTGCTCGGGTAGAACAATTTGTGGCTGCTATATATGATGTCCACACTTTTTGCATTTATGACTTAGAATATTGGATTTATTTTGTGAAGAGCCACTACTTCTAGTTTCATTGCTTGAATTATTTATAGGAAACCTTGTTGTTTAGGGACATCCTGAATATCAGTTGTTGGCAGGAAGCATAACCATTCTTCAGAGATATCAGAGTTACTAAAACCAGTATCTTCATCAACATCATATTCTTTTACCTACGATCTTATGAACTCTTTTTTCTTTCCGATTCCATTTTTTATCCTAAGTTCGTATGATTGCGGGTTAAAGAATATGATGTTAATGAAGGTGAGAAAATTGACATTGTGACAATGGATAAAGATAATGTTTTCAGTGACTTTGTTATCTCTCAAGAAAGTTATGCTTACTGCCAGCAACTCTTATTCGGGATGTTCCTAAACAATAAGACAAGTTGTTTAATTTTGGTGGACAACAATAACTCAAAATCCTCACTTTCACAAAAGGCTGAACCAGATGGGCATTTGACAAATCTTGTCCCTAGTCTAGTTAAAGGTAATTTCATGCTTCTAAAAGATTTTGTGTTCAAAATAATAAAAAAGCTCTGTTTGGATAAAGGACTTCATAAAGTGCTTATATCATAAGTGCATATATAGCATATAAGTGGACATTCCAATCACCCATAATTGGTTATGCACATGTAAATATAATATAACCTATTAAGTTGTGTATCAATTAATGATATTATTCACTATACTCTTTAATGTGGGTTGCACATTTTAGAGGATCCAAATCCTTTTAGAGGACTCGAGTCCGTATTTGAGTGTAGGTCTCTTCCCTGTGATGTTATCATAATTCGTATATCTCAGATACAATCAATGTTATTCCAAATGTGTTAAAAAATAATTACATATTGGGTTCAACATTTTTTTACACTTAATTTTGGGAAAACTCAAATTATAAGAAAGCAAAAATGTTAAGAGAATGTGTTGGGGTTGCAAGCAGAAAAGGTAAAGAAATCCTCAAAAGCTATTAAATAAACAAAACCAAAATAAAATCTTTAGCTGACATGAATAAGGTAATGAAAATGGTTTTCATTTTGATAAATTTTGTGATGAATAATGGCAGATTTCGATTCTTTGATTCAAAAGCACACTTTACTATTTCACTTTCTTCAATCTTTTTTACCTTTAATAATCATTCCTTTTCCCTTGCACCATTCGGCTATCCAGCACTAATTTCTTAAGTTATAGATTTGGCTTAGTGATTTTTCATTAGATGGGCTCGAGATCTACACAAACATGATTAAACTATCACACATGGAGACACTATGGATTATTTTAATCAACCCCTTTAAAAAAATATGTTTCAAAAAGGTGTTGTTAAGCTTCAGTTGTAGAACCTAGTGATCCATGGATACAAAAGGTTGGTAAGAAGCTCAAACTAGAAAAGGCATACATCTGGGAATAAAATGGTTAAAGTTGATGAGTCGGATGCTTCTTTAGAATCAGAAGAAAATAAACTGTATTAAAATAACTTACCACGGGAAAAGATGAAAAATTCAAAATGTTGTGGCTCTTTGTCAAAGCAATTAGAGCAATGTCTCACAGGTTGCCATGAGCGTAAGATAGTTTTTCTTGACTCAATTTTTAATTATAAGCTCCAAAGTGTGCCATGAGCCTATCCTTACTGCTTCAAATGATGTATAGAAAGAAGAATTAGAGGTAGCAAAAATAGTATAGATACTAATGAATAAATATGAACATGTAATTATGGAAAATTATGGCTAACCAGTATCCACAATAGAGAACAGTGTGCAGATATTTGGAATCATGGTGTGTTTAGCAGCGTTACAGTGTCTCCTCGTAATTTTGTTTAAAGTTGCATTTTGGAGTTTCAACAAAATCAGGGTGTTATTGTGATTTTGTCAAACTCATTATGATTTCATAATATTTCTACTATCTCAGCAAAAATTGGAATCTAGAGGCTTGATAAATTTCTACTATCTTAGTTATGTTGGTACATCAATAAAACACCAATCAATTGTAGCACCAAGGCAATATGTTAAAAATAACAAAAATGTGGAGGTACATAAACATAGCCCACAATGAAATCCAACAATAGTTAACGAATTCGAATGATTAGTTCGGTCATGATTGAATAATTTATTAATTTATCATTTAATGAACTATATTAACTATGACTTTGGATGTCATCGAATAAGATTGAGCTACTGATTATAAATTCATTGAGATTCGATAATTCATAACTATGTTAATAATATATCAAATCAACAATATTGTGGGGTGTAGAAATACAAAGTGGATCCTCCATAGCCAACCTTATTGTGAAATGAAATGCTCTCTTTTAATCTAATTGTGTGCAACTAACTATAGAAAAGATCCAATTCCCTATATCATATTTATTTCATTAATTTATCATTGTAACGAAGAACAATCTATTCAATATATTACATAATCAACGCTTGCAATCCATTTGTAATTTCCATATGTTATTATTTTGATTTACTTCTCATGCATACTAGATCAGAACAAATAAAGAGAGAAGACTTACGATAAGCATCATGAAATGGATAATTCTGTTGTAGCAAAAGCCTTTTTATGGACTCCAATAGAATTCATTTTTAACTTCAGCAGTTGATTAGTCTGCAGGAAATATAAACACAAAATTGAAGTTTAAAATTGATCTGGTGTGTATGTGTGTATAAATCATGGCATTTTTAAATATCATTCAATTAAATTGAAAAAAATAAATTAAAAGATTGGATTTTGAGACCAAGTTTTGATATACATGAATCAAAAGTATAAATTTATGATGACGACTTACTATGAAGTTGTGAAAAGATTTCAACTTTAACACCATACGAAGTGGATTAATCGTAAAAAAGATCAACGTAACAAGTTAACCTAGGATTGAAAATCAAATTGAAATCTGGAAAGAAGGTAAAGAGAAAGAAAGTAGTGGAAAACAAAGACCATTGATAAGTAACCTACTTGACTATATGTAGTGAGTGCAATGAAGAAAATACAACCTCAAATTTTGTGAAGAGAGAGAGAGCTCTTGGATACATCATTATCATTATATAGTACAATCAAATGCACAACCTTGTTTTTTTTTTTTTTTGTGGTGGCCGGGGTTTGAACCTCGGACCTTGCATATTTTATGCACTGTCCTACCAACTGAGTTAAGCTCACGAGGACAAATAAACAACTTTGTTTCTTCTAACAAGATAAATTATAGACTGTCTTAACAAAATGAGATTTATTTTAAAAAAATAAATAAAGGAGTTCATACATCTTTAATTTTTTTGGGTGGAAAAAAAGAGAGATAAAGCAAGAACATGTCAAATATTTGATATCAAATAAGTTTTTTTTTTTTTTTTACATACGTGGGAAATGTCTAACAAATTAAAAGTAGCAAAGAAATAAAGATAAAAGCATACAATTTCATACATAAAACGGTGCAACATTTTGATATCAATGTAGACTCTTATTATTTTTAGCTTTTAAGGTATAAAAAGTACTACTATTTTTTTCTTTCAAAAAAGGTATAAAAAAAAATTTGATACTCATTTAATCAGCTTGGAAGATTTATTTATTTTTTTCAACAAGAGCTTGAAGGATTTATAAATACCCACTTTGAGCTTGAAAAATCAAAATTTCAGAGTGATACCTCAACTTTTCGACATAGAGGTATGAGCCTCAACTTTGCTTATCACTTTTTCCCCCCTTATTATTTATGCAATTGATCAAACCTTTTCATGTTATTTTATATCGTGCTAATCGGTCCCTCAATTATGCTCAAAAGTTCATTGATTTATCGGATCGTAACTCTTGATCGACTTATTATTTGTTCTGTTATGCATGCTCTTTTCATCATGAGTATTATTTTGTGTATTTGTTGTGTTATACATGCTCTATTCATCAAAAGTTCATTAATTTATCGGATCGTAACTCACGATCGACTTATTTTCTGTATTTTACTCTTTTAAGTTTTACAATATATTTACTTATCTTCTATTTTATTTATGTCTCCAATTAGTTGTTAAAAGTATCTCTGAATTTTGTAATATGCCAATTGGATCCAATTAGTTGGTAAAAGATTTCATACACAGTCATTGAATCGTAATTGTTAAATCATTTAACATATAAACTGGTTCTAATTTGTTGACAGTATAATTTTTTAACACCAACAACATATCAAAATAAAACTCAAATAAAACATATAATTATAGATAAAAGATAACAGAGGGGGAGGCAGTTTTCACACACCTCAGTTCCATCAAGAAGATAACATGATGTTGAAGTTGTATCCATTTATTCCCACAAGCCATACAACAAGTCATCTGGATTTTCTTCCTTGTCGATACATTTTCTTCCTCCTTATTCTCCAACTTCCTTTTTTCCTCATTAATAGTTGCTCATTTTCAGATGGTAGTCTATCAAATTTCTTCATGTAAGTATCTATTATTTCCTTGCAATCATCAAAATTTAACGTTATGCCACCTTTATGATATTTTTCTTCATGAACATGACTTCTTTATGTCTAAATAATTGAATCCCATTTGGTTGCAAAAGCCACATATCATCCAAGTCATGACTCAAATCCTTTTAGAAGACTCGAATCCTTATTTGAGTGTAAGTCTCTTCCCCTTTATCATATCTCAAATACAATGAAAATTATTTCAAATGTGTTAAAAAAAATAACATACTGGGTTCAACATTTTTTACACATGATTTTGGGAAAACTCAAATTATAAGAAAGCAAAAACGTTAAGAGAATGTGTTGGGGTTGCAAGCAAAAAAAGTAAAGAAATCCTCAAAAGCTATTAAATAAACAAAACGAAAAGAAAATCTTTAGCTGACATGAATAATGGTAATGAAAATGGTTTTCATTGTGATATGTTTTGTGATGAATAATGGCAGATTTCAATTCTTTTATTCAGAAGTACATTACTATTTCACTTTCTTCTATCTTTTTTACCTTTAATATCATTCCCTTTCCCTTGCACCATTTGGCTATCCAACCCTAATTTTTTAAGTTATAGATTTGGCTTAGTATTTTTCATCAGATGAATTCAAGCTCTACACAAACGTGATTAAACTATCACACAAGGAGACAATATGGATTTTTTTAATCAACCCCTTTTTTAAAAATTATTTTCCTAAATACCCAATGCTCAATTAACTATCAATCTCCCCTTTTTGAGGCTAGTATAATTTTTAATTGTTTTTTGTCAAGAGAATTGATTCACTTTACATGCTTAATTAAGTTGATTCACTATATATGTTTCAAAAAGGTGTTTTTAAGCTCAAGTTGCAGAATCTAGTGATCCACGGATACAAAAGGTTAGTAAGAAGCTCAAACTAGAAAATACACAAAAGGTTGAAAGATACATCCGGGAATAAAATGGTTAAAGTTGATGAGTTCGATGTTTATTCAGAAGTTGGGATGGCAATTTGACCAAAGCTCAATGGGAATCCGCAAAAAATACCCACGATGGGTGGTAAATACTCACATTGTTGGGTATGGGCATGTGCTTGGGTAATTACCCGCAACTTTGAACGGGTATAGGAGCGGGTTCGGAACTCTAGTGCCCAGCCTACCCCACGCCCGCACATTATATATACTATAATTATAACATTATGTAATACTAAAAATAATTAATTAATTCTAAGTCTTTAATATTTATTGTAATATACACTTGCTTTTTATATTTTAGATCTTTTTTATTTGATTAAATACTACGATGTATAATATATTTTATAAGTTGATTTAAGAGATTTTAGATCATATTTTAATTAAGTTGTGATATTTATTTTTGTTATTTTTGTCTTTTTGTTGTTAAAGTACGGGTAATACATGCGGGTACGGGCGTTTAGGTTTTCATAGGATATGGGGATGGGCACCAAACTTGTTGGCTACAAGGGTATGGTTCGAGGATGGGAATATTTTATAAACGCAAGTGTGGGGTTGAGCACTATAGTACCTTATCCAAAAGGTACCCATTAAAAATGTTGTGACTCTTTGTAAAAGCAATGTCTTACAGGTTGCCAGGAGTGTAAGATAGTTTTTCCTGACTTAATTTTTAATTATAAACTCCAAAGTGTGCCATGAGCCTATCCTTACTGCTTTGAATGATGTTTAGAAAGAAGAATTAGAGGTAGCGAAAATACTATAGATACTAATGAATAAATGTGAACATGGAGTTAATATTATGGCTAGCTGGTACCCACAATAGAAAACAATTTGTACATGTTTGGAATCATGGTGTGTTTAGCAGCATCACAGTGACTTTCCGTAATTTTGATTAAAGCTGCATTTTGGAATTCCAACAAAATTAGGGTGATTTTGTCAAACTCATTGTGATTTTATAAATTCTACTATCTCAACAAAACTAACTTGCGTAGAGAAAATTGAAATCCAGAGGCTTCATAAATTTATACTATCACAATTATGTTGGTACATCAATAAAACAACAATCAATTGCAGCACCAAGAAAATATGTTAAGAAGATATATTAATAATATATCAAATCAGCAATATTTTGGGGTCTACAAATACAAAGTGGATCCTCCATAGGCAACCTAATGGTGGTGCAATAAAATGCTATCTTATAATCTAATTGTGTGCAACTATCTATAGAAAATATTCAATTCCGTATATATCATATTTATTTCATTGATCATTGTAACAAAAAACAATCTATTCAATATATCACATAATCAACGATTTTGGAATCCATTTGTAATTTTGCATATGTTATTATTTTAATTTACTTCTCATGCATACTAGATTAAATCAAAGAAGAGAGAAGACTTACGATAAGCATCATCAAACGAACAATTCCACTGTTGCAAATGCCTTTCTCTGAACTCCAATAAAATTCATTTCTAACTGCGAATGTAGCATCCTATCATACATAGTGTGAGTCTTCAGTAGTTGATTGGTCTGCAAAAAAATATAAACATAAACTTTTAAGTTAAGATTGATCTGATGTATGTGTATAAATCATGGCATTTTTAAATATCCTTCAATTAAATATATAAAATAAAATTAAAAGATTGGATTTTGAGGACAACTTTTGATATACTTGAATTGAAAGTATAAATTCATGATGATGACTTACTATGAAGTTGTGAAAAGATTTCAACCTTAACACTAAACTTAACAAGTTAACCTGAATTAAAAAAATCAAATAGATATTTGGAAAGATGGGAAAGAGAAAGAAATTAGTGGTAAACAAAGATATGTGATAAGGTACTTGACTAAATGTAGTGAGTGCAATGAAGATAATACAACCTTAAATTTTTTTTTTTTGGGGGGGGGGCATTATACAGTACAGTCAAATACACAACCTTGTTTATTCCAACAAGATAAATTATAGACCATCTTAAAAAAATGAGATTTTTTTTACAAAAAAATAAGTGAGTTCATACATCATTATTATTTTTTTTTGGGCAGAAAAAAATAGAGATGGAGCAAGAACATATCAAAATATTGATATCAAATAAGTTTTTTTTTTAAAAATAAATTGTCTAACAAATTAAAAGGAACAGAGAAATAAAGATAAATACATACAATTTCATACATAAGATGGTGTCAACATTTTGATATCAATGTAGACTCGTATTACTTTTAGCTTTTAAGGTATAAAAAAGTACTACTATTTTTTTTCTTTCAAAAAAGATATAGAATATTTTTTTATACTCATTTAATACGGTCAAAATTTGTTTATATTTATCATTATTGTTTTTCCCTAAAGGTATAAAATATTTATGATTATTATTTTTCATTTTTTAATTATTAATTATTTTTACCTTATATATGAAATTTTGATTAAAATTAGAAATACAAATATTTGTGAAAGCTCTAGGATACATAATTATATAGCACAATCAAATACACAGCCTTGCTTATTCCAACAACAAAAATTATATACAATCTTAAAAAAAGAGACTTTTTTTACCAAAAAATAAACGAGTTCATACATCATTCATTTTATTTTTTTGGACGGAAAAAGAGAGAGATGATGCATAAACATATAAAAATATTGATGTCAAATACATTTTTTTTTTAAATATGTGCATAGTGTCTAAAAGATCAAAAGTTGAAGTGAAATAAAGATAAAGGCATACTATTTCATACATAAGACGGTGTCAGTATTTCGAGTTCAATGTACATTCCAATTTTTTTAGCTTTTAGGGTTCGTTTGATGGTCAGTATAGAGAGTCAGGCTATGATACATTAATCATATTCAGCTTAAATCTCATGTTTGATGCACCCAAGGGATATGATAAAATAAACCATTTTTCTATCCTATCATGATTTTCCTTTATAATTTTTATCCTGAGTGTAGGCAGGTTAGAAATTATCCTCATAGGATTAGAAGACCATTCCTTAATTATTATCTTGATATTCTGCCATTTTAAAAATATTGTCATTTTAAAAATAATGGTAGCATGTATCTTCTATTGTAATTAATAACATATCATTTTTATAGTATTTAATTAATTATGAGAGTAATTTTTTCATTTAATTATAATAATATCATGTTTGTTATCATGTGCGCATCAAATACATGATAGGATAATGTTTATCATGTTTTTATCATATCATATCTCTATCCAACTTTATATCATATTCTACCTGTATCCTATCCTGACCATCAAACGGCTAGGTATAAAAAAGTATAAAAAAGTATTTTCTAAAAAACAAAAGGTATAAGAAAGTATTACTAGTTTTTTTTTCTTTCAAAAAAGATATAAAATATTTTTTGATACTCATTTAGTACAGTCAAAATTTGTTTATATTTATGATTATTGTTTTCACTAAAGGTACAAAATATTTTTTTATACTCAATTAATACAGTCAAATTTTTTTATATTTATGATCATTATTTTTCCCTTATTAAACTATTAAATATTTCTGATTTTACAATATGAATTCTCTCTTTCAATCTTCATTATACAATGTCACATTGCTAGTATTTTAATAATCAAATAACACAAATAAAAAATAAACTATATGTCATCTATTAAAAAGTTACTCTGGTCTCGTAATTATTTCTTCCATTTCTCAATAATTATTGAGTATGACTTTCACGAAAATACCTTTTAAAATAAATATAAAAAATTACTCTTAAGTACTACAATGAATATTTGTAAAAAATATGATACAAAACGAATACACTATTGTTGAAAATTGATTCAAAATTTGAATGTTGAAGTTCTGGAAAAATCGTAGTACGATTGCAGGGCATCGTAGCACAATTGGATTATTCAGGTTTGAGTTGCCACTGGAAAAATCGTAGCACGATGAGAGAAATCGTAGAACGATTTTGTGGATAAGGCATAGTATTGTGCTGTTACCTGCTCCCTTGTAGTACGATACTGTGAAATCCTGAACACTATTTAAGGCTTCATTTTTCAAGTTTTTGGGTGTGGCTTTGAGAGAGAAACCTAGGAATACAAAGGAGGTAACTTTAGGATTGAGCGTTTTTCTAATGAGGTTCTCTTGAGTTGGAAAACATTGTAAACACCTTGGGTTGTGAGAATTTCACCATTGGAAGTATCAAAAAAGCTTCCTTTAGTGTTTTCTCATATACGATCAAAGATCTAAGGGTTATTTCATTTCATTTTATTAAATTTGTTGCCATGTTCCATGTGGTGGATCTCTCATATGCCTAACAGAAAGACATGCCAACAACCACTATGTTTAAACTAACTAGCTTGTATGCTTTTTTTGATGCTGCCAGTTTAAAACCCAACTCCAACAGTAATTGAGTTATATTTCCCAAACACTTCCAACAAAAGGAATTAGTTCTTTAGTAGCCTCTTTTGTATCTACTACATGTCTCCAACTTGGAAAAGGAATTTGCAGAAACATTTAGGTTGAAATTAGGATAATGGACAACTAATGTTGAAGGGTCCAGAGTCATTAAACAACAATTGTAATTTCCTATCTATTAATTATTTATTTCAGTTTAGGAAGCAATAACCAACTCTTATTTGTATAAATAGGATAACAAGTGGAATCACAAGAGAATTGCAAAATGCAGACAAACTGCAACAAATTTATGTAGAAGGCTGTTTTAATTACAAACAAATGGTATCAAGAGCCTAGTTGAACTACCTGAACCAACAGAAGAAGAAAAATCAAAGGTTGATCAATAAAATCAGGTATAAAAAGATCATTTTACGCAATTAAAAACATTGCTTTTAATATGTCAGTATATGAGGAGCTGCCTGATCTTACGGAGAAAAAAATCAAACTGAAATAGCCAAGAAAGCCTGGGAATCAGGCTCAAAACATATGGGAGGAGCAGATCCGGTTTAATGGACAGTTTGAGTTGATTGAACAGTGCAAAGATGTAAGTAATCATTAATGAAGATGAATGTTTGTCAAAATGGATGGATAAGTTGGTCAGTGATATCAAGAAAAACAATGATGATATAGCAGAAAAATAAGTCATCGAAAAAATCATGTGCACGCTTACACGACGATTTGATTACGCCATAGCAGCGATTAAAGAGTAAAAAACTCTTAAAATAACGACAATGAACGACTAGCAAGTATCCTTAGAGAGTCACATGAAATGTGAATGAGTGAAAGGTCGAGTGACATAATCGACCAAACATTTAAAGCTCCTGCAAAATCTGACATATGAGGGATTTGTGTAAAGGAAGGTAGACATCAACAAAAGAGGGCAAAACCCTTAGAGGTAGAGCAAGGTTTCCTAGAACTAATTCAAGCAATGAAACTAGAAGTAGTGGCTCTTCACAAAATAAATCCAATATTTTTAAGTCATAAATGCAAGAAGTATGGACATCATACATAACAACCACAAATTGTTCTACTTGAGCAATTTGGTTACATAAAATATAAAGTGAAACATAAATTGCATAGTTATCAAGTGCACCATAGAAATGGCTGACAATTGGTTTGTACGAAGAGACAAAACCTATATTTTTCAAACCAACAAGGTAGCAACATATATAGAAACTAACAAAAACACCGGGTGTCATTTAGGAACTAGAAAAATTCATATAAACGACAAGTTACATGCCGGAGAGATCCTTAGACAGGAGGATAAATCTTCTAAAAACACCAGGTATCATCTTAGGAACTAGAAACATTCATATAATTGACAGGTTACATGCCGGAGAAATCCTTGGATAGGAGGATAAATCTTCTAGAAACCGGGGACTCTCCGTTGTATGCGAATTACTACTATAGCGGATTTCCATAACCTTTAAAAATCTTGCATTCTTCAAAATATATGTTACAATTCGAAAATAAACTTCTAAGGCATGATAGCCTAAAATTTTGCATGTTGTTAAATGGGATGAAACACATTCAGGAACCGTCTATGGGTATTTCCAATCTTCAATGCTTCTGGCAGTTGATGAACCTGTCCACTGTTAATCAGAGACGAAATAGGATTTGTAAAAATACCTAAAAGAATAGAAAAGAAGAACCAACATAAACCAATAACTATTCATTGACGTGGCCAACAAACCTTTGAAATTGAAAGAGTTAGAAGTTTGGGACAATAATGGAGCATTTGCAGTACCTCATACCAATCATGAATGCAATGATCAAACCAAAATAGTTGAAGTTCAGTTAAGTTTTCAAACACCTGATAGCCTTGGTAATATGAATTGATTTCTTGATTGGGGAGACTTTTCCCCATCTGCATACAAAAAAAATACATATTATAAAACCAAACAAAACTCATAGGTCGTGTTTGGATAACAACATAATTAAGTGCTTATATATGAGTGTTTATGTAAGTTATTTCTACCCACAACATAAACATTTTTCATATGAGCTATAATTATTTTCATAAGCTAACTCAGTGAGCGTATGGATAACTTGTTTAAAATAGTTGTTTCCCTAAACTCTTTAAAATAGTTTAAAAAAGGTTTATGCATATGGATAATTAAAAAAAAAATCAATCAAAACAGACACATAATAATTTTGATGATAAAAGAGAATGCATCATATTCATATCATAACATATCATACACCTGTTACAGCTAGAAATTGCACATTAGAAACTGCTCTGAGCGGAACATCGAATAAACGGATATTGGCTTTAATCAACTTGGATATAGGTTTAGAGTACCCTCCAGCCGTAACCCCAACCTCGAAACTTGATGTGACATATGCAGTTTTCAAATCCTCTAACATGGGACACCCGGGTATAAGTTTCTTTAAATCCTTGTTTTCGTAATTCAAAAATTCAGTTTTTACTACCAAAGGGATTACCAGGTTGAGTCACGACCAGGTCGCTCTCTTTAAGACGTTTCGCGGCACTACCCAAACTTGTGCAAGGTAGACTAACAACCGCGCCGCCTCCAGGATAAAACAGCCCATATCACTGTTCAATTACGCACTGCACAGTGTGTAATTGTTCGAGAGTATACACCTCAAATTATGGGTTAATCGTTCGATTAACACCACTCGTTACGGTTCGTAGCCGTTCTTATCGAAACCAAAGAAAGGAGTAGAGGAGGAAGAATGACTCGTTAACACAAGTCGAAGGGAGAAGAGAGCAAATGCACAGGAATCATCTATTGTGGATTTCGGTGTGAATAATGAGTAGGGCGAGCTCTCCTTTTATAGGGAGAGATCGTAACCTAAACCGTGTTTACTTAGGGATTAAGTCAACTTGATCCGCAAGTTTTGGTTTCTCAGTTGGACATATCGAGATACGCGTTTTGGATCGGGTCGGATCGTAACAAATTAAATTAATTTGTTACGCGTAGCACTTTTCGGATAATGATGAAATAATTAATTAATTAATTCTTCATTTTCAAGTGATAAAAAAGAAATATCTTTTTGACCCAGGCCCAAGCCCAAGCCCAGTCCGGTCCGATCCGATCCGCCCGGTTCGGTCCGATCCGACCCCAAGGGCACACCCTTGGAGGTCCCCCCATCTCTATATAAACACTTGCTAGTTGAGGTGACCCTCCAATGTGGGACATTTTTTAAGTCACACTCCCACACACTAGTTTTTCCACATTGTGTTTTTTCTATCCAACTAAAAACTAGAATTTAACTAGTGTTCCAACAATCCCCCACTTGACTTTAAAATGGTTTCGTAAAATGTTTCCTTAAGATTTGCTAATAAACAAAGGTGTCGCCAACAACTTGAACCTTTGCATAGTGGAAGGTATTCTGATTCAACAAGAGTTTCTTACAGCATTGAACTCTATCTCAGACATAGAATCCACACACAAACCTTTTCTTAGGTGTATTCTAAAAGCCCGTGCGTTTATGGCCATGCACGTGTATCCCGATTTTAACGAACACTCTAGGAAATCTTCCTCAAAATTCCATAGGACCGGCCTCAGTTCCACATTCGTATATGAGTCTATCAAGGGTACTCCTGCAGCTATGTACCCCACTCAATAAAAGAGTATAGATCTCATTAAGAGTTACTATTAACTCATCCTTCTTTCATTGCAGGATCATGCTTTCTATATCATTTTTCTCATAACATGTCATATCACTTCATGACTTGTTATTACCCATTGAACCTAAGTCTTGGGATCTCCAGTCATGTAGGTCGGGTTACCATCATTCAGTGAGTTATAGGCATTAGTCCCATCTTACTAGATGTTTCTCGGACTTTCTCTCTATTTAGTCCTTTCGTCAAAGGATCATCTAAGTTTTCATTCGTACGTACAAAATCAACTCTAACCGCTCCATTAGAAATGCAATCTCTAATCGTGTTGTGCTTTCGCCTTATCTGTCGTCTCTTTCCATTATAATAACGATTCTTAATCTTTGCAATAGTCGTGGTACTATCGCAATAAATTAACACAGTTGGTAACGATTTTTCCCATAAAGGGATCTCATCTAGCAAGGATCTTAGCTAACTTGCTTCTTCACTAGTAGTAGCTAGTGCTATCATCTCAGATTCCATTGTGGACTGAGCCATAATGGTTTGTTTCTTAGATTTCCAAGAAACAGCTCCTCCAGCTATGCTGAAAATATAGCCACTGGTCGCTTTGGAATCATTTGATAAGGTGTTCCAATCTGCATCTGTGTACCCTTCCAGTACAGCAGGATATCTTTGATAATGCAGTCCTAAAGTCATGGTCCCTTTCAGGTATCTCATTACTCTCTCAATAGCATGCCAATGCTCCTTGCTTGGCCTACTTGTAAATCTGCATAAGAGTCCCACGACATAGGCGATGTCGGGTCTAGTACAATCAGTGGCATATCTGAGACTGCCAATGATGCTCGCATACTCAGCTTGTCTAAAACCGTCTCCAGTGTTCTTAAAAAGTTTTACACTTTGATCAAAAGGTGTGCTTGCAGGTTTACAATCAAAGTAATTATATTTCCTTAAGATCTTCTCCACGTAGTGAGGCTGATCTAAGGATATTCCTTTATCTGATCTAGTAATCTTGATGCCAAGAATTACATCAGCTACTCCAAGGTCTTTCATATCAAAGTTGTTACTCAACAATGATTTCACAGAATTTATGGCAGGAATGTTTGACCCAGAGATGAGCAAGTCATCTACATAGAGACATATGATTGTGCAAATCTTTTTATCATGCTTATAATAAATACATTTGTCACTTTCATTCACTTTGAACTCATTCGAAATCATTAAGTTGTCAAATTTTTCATGTCATTGCTTAGGGGCTTGTTTAAGACCATACAGAGATTTGTCTAATTTACAGACTTTGCTTTCTTGTCCATGAACCACAAAGCCTTCAGGTTGTTCCATATAGATTTCTTCCTCTAGTTCACCATTCAAAAAAGCAGTTTTCACGTCCATTTGGTGTACAATTAAGTTACAAACTGCTGCTATAGAAATTAGTACCCTTATGGATGAGATTCGAGTAACTGGTGAGTAGGTATCGAAAAAATCTATATTTTCTCTTTGTATGAAACCTTTGGCAACAAGGCGAAACTTGTATTTATCAACAGTACCATCAGGTTTCAGTTTCTTTTTCATAATCCATTTACAACCTATTGCTTTGCAGCCTGGAGGTAATTCAGTCAAATGTCAAGTTTCATTAGACTGTAGAGATTCCATTTCATCATTTATGGCTTCTTGCCATAAGTCAGCATCCAAGGAAGACAATGCTTCCTTGAGATTTGATGGATCCTCTTCTAATGTATTAACCACATATTCAGGTCCATACTCTTTAGCAGTTCTTGCTCTCTTACTTCTTCGAAGTTCTGTAACATCTGTTATGATGTTATCATCACTATTTCTGATCACCGAAGTGTGATTAGTTGTAGTGTTCATATTTGCGCCCCCACTATTGCTCCCACTATTTCTAGATAGAAAGGGAAATTTTGTTTCATAGAAATCAGTGTCATTTGATTCTATGATCACTTTAGCTTTAAGGTCATAAAACCTATATGTTTTACTGTTTGAGGCATACCCTATGAATACACATTCATAGGCTCTACTGGCTAGTTTGACTCTCTTGGGGGTTAGGTATCCTAACATAGGCTAAACAGCCCCATGTTCGAATATAAGACAAATTTGGTTGTCTTTTCTTCAAAATTTCATATGGAGAAATTTTGTTCTTAGTTTTTGGTACTCTGTTTAGCACATAACTAACAGTCAATAAAATTTCTCCCCACCAATGAGGCGCTGCACCAGAATTAAGCATGATAGCAACTACTAACTCGGTAAAGGTTCTATTTTTTCTTTCCGCTTTACCGTTCATTTCAGGAGAATAAGGTGCAGTAGTTTCATGAATTATTCCGAGCTCTTTATAATACTCATTGGATGTATGTGATAAATATTTGGTGCCTCTGTCACTACGATAACGTTTGATTCTCTTATTGAATTGATTTTCAATTTCTTTAATAAATAATTTAAACTTATCAAGCGCATCACTTTTGTTTTTCATCAAATACACATAAGTGTAATCAGAGCAATCATCGATAAAGGTGATAAAATATCTTTGTCCATTTCTAGTTAAGTTACCATCAAGTTCGCATATGTCAGAATGTATTAAGTCAAATGATTCATTTTCTCTTGTCATTGTTTTATGTGATTCTTTTGTTATTTTTGTTTGACTACAAAATTGACATTTTTTAAATTCGTTAGATGATAACTTTGGAATTAAACCAAGACCGCTCATATTAGAAATGATTCGTTTGTTAACGTGACAGAGTCGTGCATGCCAAATATTAAAATCACACAACATATAAGCAGAAGAAGAAATTTTATTCATAAGATTCAACTTAAACATGCCATCAGTGGCGTACCCTTTCCCAACAAAAACCCCATCCTTAGTAATAGAGTACATAGCAGTATACGGCTGCTCCTCATTTGTTGTCAAGTGAGCTTGAGCTTGAGCCGGTCTAGTAGATGGATTCCTGCACTTTTGTGCCATATGACCTAGTTGTCCACAATTGTAGCAATTGAATGGTTGAACAACGTCATTCTTTGGTGGTTGCTGTTTTGGGACCTTTTGAGGGTTCCCATTCTTATTCCGATTGGAATTCTTATTTGCAGGGCGGTTCTGATTCTGATTTTTAAATTGTTTGTCATTAGGCTTCAGAATAGCACCTACAAATTTCTTTTTAGTGTTGTTGTTCGAGACATCAAACACTTCTTCATTCAGTTCTTGTTTCCTTGCCTCTTTTTCAATTTGAAGTCGAGTAATCAGACTTTCAAGAGAAAAAGGATATAACACTTGACAAAAAAAAGGATATAACAAATCGGTTCACAAACTACTAGGTATTTTTTTCTTTCTTTTCTTCTTAATAATCTTAGTTTGTTTTTCACTCATTTTCCTATTTTGTTGGCACTATAAACACCTTCTCTCGTCTATTTTTTGTTTTTATTAAGCTATAATACTTGACCAGAAAAAGAAAAAAAAAAGGATATAACTAATCGGTTCACAAACTAAATGAAAAAATAAGAAAACTCAACTAATTAAAATAAATAACTAACGATCCAAAATTGATGGTCACTTATCTTATAATGTTTGTTACGCACAACCCTCCGGATAATTTTTTCTTCATCTAACAACAAGTAACAAAAAATAAGAAAACTTAGCTAATTAAAATGAATAACTAACGATCCAAAATTGATGGTCACTTATCTTATAATGCTTGTTACGCACAACCCTCCAGATAATGTTTTCTTCATCTAACAACAAATAACAAAAAATAAGGAAACTTAGCTAATTAAAATGAAGGCTTAATACATGCTTTAGTCCCTTAACTTATTTTTGAATTTCATTTTGGTCCTCTAACTATAAAATGTCTCAATTTGGTCTCATAAATCTTCTGCCGTTTACTATTTTGGTCATATCCGTTAGTATTTTTTCAAAAATAGTTAACTCTTGTACACATGTCATTTAAGATTTGTGATCAAGGGTTAGATTTGAAAAGTACACAAGTATACAATAGGCATTTCTATTTTTCCTAAAAATAAAAATTTAAAATCACCATCAATCCTCATCTTTTTATATATTTTTAAAAAAAATGGTATCCAGATTTTTAAAAATTAAAATATTTTCAAGAATTTTGTAGAAAAAAATTAAAAAAAAAACCTTTTTTTTGGAAAAAAATTCTGACCTTTTTCTTTAAATTTCGTAAAATCTTCATAATTTTGTAAAAAAATATCTTTTTCAAATTTTTTGATTTTGAAAAAGATTTTATAAAAATTATGGAATAATTTTTTTTTTTAGATTTATAAAAATCTGAATTTTTTATATAATTTAAAAAAATTTGTATCCAGATTTTTAAAAATTAAAATATTTTCCAGAATTTTGTAGAAAACAAATTTAAAAAAACCTTTTTAAAATCTGACCTTTTTTTAAAATTTCGTAAAAAAATGGTGGATTCTAGGATGAGGGTTCAAACAAGTCCCTCACTAGTGAAGCACCAAAAACTCATCATTAGATTGAATCAATGATTTAGATTATTTGAAAATAAATATAAGAACATATGTTCCATTCCACACAAAACCCTACCCTTATTTCTTTCCATTTTCAATTCATTACAAATATGCAGATGCTTGTTGAAAGTTAAATGGAACCCGTGATGATTAAAAATTAGCCCTACCATGGTTCGATTGAATGATGATTATTGTTTTTCTGTTTTTATATTTTACTTTGATTGGGTTTAATAGCCAAGGTAGAATATAGGTTTAAATTGGATCAACTGCTTCAACTAAATTTAAACCATTACCACCATGACTAGAAAATGACCACAAATTGATTGAATGATGCAATTAATTTGTATGAATGTGGATGATTATGCAATCGAGTTTTTGACTACGATTTGTTTTTATAAGTTGCTATCTGGCTATCGACATGAATTTGTTTGGTCCCATCTCCCTCAATTTCATTATGATCATGTATTATAGTTTGTTAATGGATACTTATTTTATTGATTTGATGAAAATGGTTCTCACTTGGTCTCACCGGAAGAAAGAAAACCACGCACTAGATCTGCAAGATTGCAACTTCAACATGGAGAGGATATGCCTGAAAAGAAAAAAGGAGTTGGGGAGGATAAAGATATAGACATAATTGTGTGTGAAAAGAAATAGATGTTCTCTCTTTTATTTTCAAATAATCTTGACCATTGATTTAATCTAATGGTGATTTTTTGGTGCTCCACCGGCGAGGGACTTAATTGAGCCCTCACCCTAGAATCCACCTAAAATAATATATTTAATTTTGAAAAAGATTTTATAAAAAAATCTGGAATAATTTTTTTTTTCAAATTTTATAAAAATATGAATTTTTTATATATTTTTAAAAAAAAATCCAGAATTTTGTAAATTTTTTTAAGAAAAACCTTTTTTTTCAAAAAATAAACCGACCTTTTTTTTAAATTTTGTAAAAAAATATTTTTTTCAAATTTTTTTATTTTGAAATAGATTTTATAAAAAATCTGGAATATTTTTTTTTATTTTTCCAGATTTTATATATTTTTCAAAAATAATTTATCCAAAATTTTGTAGAATTTTTTTTAAAAGACCTTATTTTTCGAAAAAAATATTCTAACCTTTTTTTTAAATTTCGTAAAAAAAAATTAAAATATTTTAATTTTGAAAAAGATTTTATAAAAATTCTAAAAAAAAGTTATGAATTTTTTTATAAATTTTTGGCTTTAAAAATCAGGTGTTAATCATTCACCATAGGTTACGATAAACCTACTTGATCTAACGGTTTTTTATTTGAAAAATAGATCAAACAGTTAAAATTAAAAAATTTAATAGGTCTATGATAGACCACCTGCAATGTTGTTACACCTTAGATATTTATGGTTAAAATGTAACGGATAGAACCAAAGAGGTAACGACAAAAGACACAAGGGACCAAATTGAGACACTTTATAGTTAGAGGACCAAAATGAAATCCAAAAATAAGTTAAAGGACAAAAGCATGTATTAACCCTTAAAATGAAAAACTAACGATCCTAAATTGATCGTTGTTTCGGAGACGTTATGAAGGAGGTGGACAAGAGAAACAAATACATTCCTTTTGGAGGTAAAGTCGTTGTATTTGGTGGAGATTTTAGGCAAATATTACCTGTAATTCTTAAAGGCACAAGACCAGAAATCGTGCATGCTACTATCAATTCTTCAAAACTATGGAGTTATTGTGAGGTTCTTACCTTAACTAAGAACATGAGGCTTTTGTCTGGTGCGTCAGTATTAGACATTGAAGCAAAAAGACAATTTTCAAAATGGGTTTTAAGTATAGGCGATGGACGAATAAGGGAAGGCAATGAAGTGGACAAGACCATTGCTCTTCCGTCAGATTTGCTCATAGAAAGCGCAGGAGATCCTCTTTTTGCTATTGTTGAAGGCACTTATCCTAACATCTTGGAGAGCATGAGTGACATTAGTTACTTTTAAAATAGAGCTATATTGACAACAAAAAATTCCATAGTCGAGAAGATCAACGACTATATGTTGGACATGGTTCTAGGTGAAGAGAAGGTTTATTTGAGTTATGATTCACCTATTCATCGTAACTTAAATGGTGATCATATTGACGATGTTCATACACCCGAATTCCTCAACACCGTCACTGCTTCTGGACTGCCTAATCACAAATTAAGGTTAAAGGTTGGTGTGTCAGTTATGTTGTTGAGAAATATAGATACACGATATAGATTATGCAATGGAACCAGATTGGTTATCACTAGGATGGGAAGATACGTCATTGAGGGAGGGTAATTTCCGGAAGTAATGTTGGTGATCAGGTTTTTGTATCCAGTCTATCTATATCACCTTTAGATGTCAGGATTCCCTTTAAGTTTCAACGAAGACATTTCCTTTGACTGTATCATTTGCAATGACAATTAACAAAAGTCAAGGGAAGTCTCTTAAACATGTTGGTGTATATCTACTAACACCTGTATTTTCTCACGGACAGTTGTATGTTGCTGTTTCAAGAGTTACATCCAGAGAAGGACTAAAGATATTGATTACTGATGAAGATGGTGAAGATACAAATGTGACGTCTAACGTCGTATATGAGGAAGTATTTCGCAATGTGTGATGAAACTACATGCCAATGTACTAAAATTTTCATATTTCTTTTACCGAATTATTGATTAGGATTACCGAATTTTCTTTTATAATATTTTCAGATTTCATACATTTTATGAAGTGTTTTATTTTGTCTACTATGGATTATCACGTGTTATTTGTTTCACTGTTATTAATTGCATATTACATTTTATTATTCGTATGTTAATCCTTTTACAATAAATTTGTGCGGAACACGGGTCAGAAATCTAGTAATATATATATATATATATATATGTGTGTGTGTGTGTGTGTGTATGTAACATATACATACACTAATATAATTATATAGTTTTGCAAGTAGGTTAATAATTCAAAGTGTAATGTGTGGGAGAGGAGTCTTTGTGTTACTAAAAGCAATGCACTCTCACACGTTTAATGGGCTTATCAGACCGAAAGGAAAAAGAAAAAAAAGGGGCCAAAAAAAGAAAATAAAATACTTTTTTAATGTAAAATCGCGAACTCGCTTAATATTGGACGAGTTTATCCAATTTTTCAGCAAGTCAAATCACTCAAACTCGCTGCAATCTTCGATTTCACTAAAAACAGATTTACTACCGAGTTAACAATGAATTCACACCTAAATATGTAAATTCGGACGAGTTTATGAGTTAGCACTAGAGTTTAAGAACACTAGTTGACAGTGAGGTTTCTCATTAACAACAAAGCCTGCTCAAGAACAACATATATACACAAGTCAGTAAACTGTGAATTACAAACACAGAAAGTTTGTATCTCTACAAAAAGAGCTTATCTAACCATTAGTCATCTTTTTGCATCATTTTGGTTTCCTAGTTAATGCAGAAAAGAGATTCACACTCCCTTTGTGAAGACAGTAATTTGGAAAGTAGTATGTTGTTTTGAGCCTCTTAACATTGAGAATAGGGTCTCATACTTTCTTCATTCATGTACAGAAAGCACTCCAAGTATATATCAAAATCTAGTTAAGAGTTAATTTGGCCTAACAGCTTGTCCAGTTACACAGATGGAATCCGGGTAAATAGGTAATGACAATCAAGATCATTTTGACCCATTTGGGGTTGGCCTAGTGGTTGGATAGGAATCTTGGAGTGTGTTCTTTGAGGAATCTTAGAGTGTGATCCCCCCAAGGTCTCAGGTTCGATTCCCTCTGGTGCCAATTTCGATGGGCAAGTCCTTAGGCTCTGGCTTAGAATGGGGCCCCCGGAAGTGGACGGTGGGATTGGTCCCCTCAAATTAGTCGGTCATTGGATCGGATACCGAGTTTTCAAAACAAAAAAAATCAAGGTCATTGTGTATGTGTATTCGAAAATCATCAACGAAATGACTAACCAATGTAGTTTTTGAAGCATTTATGTAACTTTATAATTTCTCGCTGCAAACATATTATTGTAGCATTATATTTTCTTGTATTATTATGTTCAATCATTCTTCAAATGTTAGACCTTTTTTTCTAAAACAAATGTTTCATGTTGGAAAATATCTGTTCATACCAAACAGAATTACAATAGTTTATACCAAGGACAACCCAAGTTAATAATTAAAAACAATTTTCAATCTGCAATGAAAATTAATTTCACTTATACAATTGTGATTTCAACAATCAAGCTACCATGTTAAGAAATGTCTTTGCTCCTTATCTGCAGTTCCTGCTGCTGCTACAGCTATTGTTAATGGTCCTGTAAGGTATAAATATTATAGAGCATAGAATCAGGTGCAATATAAAGTTAGAACAAATTCACTATCAAGCTAATTTTCAGCCCAAGAAAAATAAAGTGATAATGGATACCAATTTTATTTTACCTTACCTTTGATTATATTGTTGAAGCCTTTTCATTCTTCATAATCATGTGAATAGCTTTAGACTTATCCTCTTCAACCATCTCCCTAAGTATATCATCTTCAATCTTCTCTGCTTGCCATTTAGAAGGATCTTCCACAAACTCCTCACTAAAAATCATGCAAGAAACCCACTCTTTCCAAGTAGTTCTTCTATACTTATCTTCTTCCATCGACCCGGTCGTCAATAACTGATACACATAAACCATTTTCTGCTGGCCCGGTCGAAAAGCGCGTGCAATAGCTTGCTTTGTTTTTGAAGGATTCCACTCGGAATCCAGAAAAATCACTCTAGAAGCTGCTGTTAAACTTATACCTTCAGCACAAGCATTGATTGAAGCAAGAAGTATCTTCGAACCACTGCATTGATCTTCAAATTTATCTATCACTTTCCCTCTTTCAAACAAGTCTAGCTCACCGGTTAGTACCATAATCTCTTTACCATTTTGCCACTGAAAATATTTCTCAAATAACTCTATTAAGAATCTCACAGGTGCAAGGTTGTGACAAAAGATAAGAACCTTTTCATTTTTCACTACTCGAGAGATTAGGCTCAAAACAAATCTTACTTTGGAACCTTTTCTCAAATCAAATTTGCTTGTTTCTAGTTTCTTCAATTCTTCCTCCGCAAAAAACTTAGTTGCACATGATGCAGCTGTTTTGATCAACCATGGATGTATTGATCCGAGTGTTATCAAAAGCTCAACCTCAAGAGGGTAACTGGTACTCTCGGCCATTTTCTTCTGAAGTTTTTGTACAATCTCATGCTGTTCATCGGACGTATTCATGAGCAATGTATATATTTGTAAACCAGGAAGAGACTCAGAAGAATTTCCACTGTCGTACACATCAATAAAACTGGAAGTGATTTTTCGAAGCACATATAGACCCTGCATCTTCTCCTCATCAATATCTGAGTTCATTTTCTTTTCAATGTTGTTCAAGAAGAATTTTCTCGCGCGCGCCTCAAGCAAATGACGTTCTTTCTTCGCGATTTTTCCGCCTTTCCTTCGGTATTTAGAATCTAACTCTTGTAGAACTTCATGAACAAATTTCGGTCTAGCTAAACAAAGTGTGTTGAAATATTCACAGAAATTGTTCTGAAACAATGTGCCAGAGAGCAATATTCTCAATTCTGTTGGAAGTTTCATTAAACATTTCCTCAACCTTGATTTAGTGCTTCTAGGATTGTGTCCTTCATCAAGTATCAAGATTCCAGGGCTTTCTCTCAATGCTTTAGCCATGTATTTTCTGTGTGCGAATTTTGTATCTTTTGATCTCATTAATTGTAAAAATGAAGTATAGCCCATGACAAGAACACTAGGGTGTGAGTGCCACTTCTGTATCTTGCCAAGACAATCCAAAACATGTTTTACATCACTAGAAGGTCTTGGGAATCCAGGAAGAATCATTGATTTTGGTGTCGTCGAACTTGAACCTGGAGATGTTCGACGGCCGTGGATAAGATAAACCGGCACAGGAATCTTCCATTTTTTGAACTCTTTTCGCCACGTGTAGAGTGTGGTTTTTGGAGCTAGGACTAGAGGTCTTTTCCCTGGGAATAACTTCAAGTAACTTACAAGAAAAGAAATTATGAGAAAGGTTTTTCCTGCTCCAGGGGCATGTGATATAACACAGCCACCACTTGAGTTGGATTTTTCTTCCATGAGTGATGGTTCCATAGAGCCAGCAATGTTCTGCCAAAGAAATTCGAAAGCTTTTTTCTGGTGTTCATGCATCTTTTCTTCAAGTTCAGGAATCAATTCCCAAACATTATCAATATCATTAGTCATTGGTTCCTCAGGATCAGTAGCATGAGTTGAGAACATATTATTATAATCTTCATCAACTTTTGGCTCTGATTTATGTTCCTTATTTTCTTCACTGCATTGTTTCTCCTCTTTGTACCTTTTTGGGAATTCCACCTATCATTGTATATAAATTAAGTTATCAGGTAGATTCATACCGGAGCAAGCAATAGACAAAATATCTAACCAAATAAGAAGAATACATTTAACATCAGCAGATGAGTGTTGTCAATCGTGAACCACGAAAAATAGAAGTTTGTTCAAATTGTGCTATGCAACATATAGCACCGTCGAACTTGTTCAAATTTCACTATGCTATAGCCGCTATTTAAACATTGCAGTAGACAATGTATCCAACAAAATGAGGACTGAAATGTACATGTAGACTATTGTTATGCTTTTTTATTTGACTTACAAAGGGCTCAGAAATGTCTCGTATTGCGGTTTTCACAAATCCGCATCGAAGGCAGTATATTCCAATTTCTTCATCCAATCTGTAATCATGTTCACAGTTATCCTTGGATTCTTTCTTGGTATTAGCTACAACCTCAGCAGCTGAACCCTGCTATATTTGAACTGAATCAGCCTTTAGCCTTATAAAAGAAGATAAAAACCAAAAAACAAAGAATTTAATTCATATACATAGCTAGTGTAAAGACTTTGTACGCTGTCAGTCAATCATAATTGTCACCTAAACCCTTCGTACAATTATATATTCATAAAATCATAAGCTAAGTCGAACGTAGAGCCCTTATCCTAATAAGAGGAGAAAACTTGAATATGAATAAAAGAATGAACTATATATTTTTATTGCATTTCATGTGTGGTGGAAAAGTCTCATCTTTTGTGGCATAGCATGGCATTGACTTCAATCAGTACTTTTAAAGTCACAAATACAATTGGTTGTGATTTGCTGACAGTTTTAAACTTTTTAACGGTGTAACAAAAATAAACTCAAAAGAAAATATTTAAAATAAATACTAAAAATTGTCACACACCGCAGTTCCATCAAGAAGATAACTTGATGTCAAAGCTGTATTCATTTCTTCCCACAAAGCATCCAAATCATCAGGATTTTCTTCCTCATCATCGCTTTTCGATACTTTTTCTTCTTCCTTTTTCTCCAACATGCTTGTTACCTTCCACTTCTCATATCCAATAGGCTCTTCTTCAGTTGGTAGACTATCAAAATTCTTCATGTAACTATCTATTATTTCCTTGCGGGCATCAGCATTGAATGTTCTACCGCCTTTATGATCTTGTTCTTCATGAACATGACTTCTGTTAGACGAATAACTCGAATGAAAATTATCTTTTAGAGCTCCTTTTTTGAAATGTATCCCTTCCCATTTGGTATCAAAATTCATATCATCAACAACATGAAGTCTCTTCCTCTTAATCTTCTCTTTGAAGAAACTATTATAATCTCTCAAAGTAACATTACCATCAACTTCTTCATCACTTGATATTGTTGTAGGCTCATTGCCGTAGTCCAAATTCAACACATCAGCACCATTCTTCTTTGCACTAGAAATATAATTAGTCAAATAATGATATTTGGAAGAAATGTCATCAGTTTTATGTACCTTAAACTTGCCATCACAGTCATAATTTATGTTCCTTGTGTTCACATTAATAGCTTTGCAATGATTCACCTTATTAACCTTTTGATCACTCATACCATCATCCTCTTCTGAATCTGAAGAAGAGTTTTCATCTTCTATCATATTAGTTGCTCTCTTGTAGGGACACATTCGAAAATTACCAACTTCCAACTTCTCAACAACACAACCTACGTAACGTTCAGGCTGTACATTCCTACGTTTCGAACGTCGCAAGCCTTCAACTTCATTTGATAGCTTTGGTGGTGCTTCATCTTCTTCATCATAATCATAAAATACATCGAATTGAGAAACAATAGGTACTAGTGATTCCTTTTTTAAGTTGAAGTTCACAACATTTATAAGCCAAGGACTAACAATATCAGCATCATTCCCCATAACTTGATACACAATCTTGTTTTGCACAGATCTTATATCGAATGAAACCTTCTTTAAAAAAGATGTAGTAACAAACCACGAAAGATCGGATACAAATTTCCCAACGAGTAATCTAGATTGTGATAATGAAGAGCAATCTTCTGATGAATCCCACCTATAAGGCTTAACTTCAGAGCTATCATTTTCTTTTAACAAGCCTTCACAAGTATTATGTTGAAGCCTCTGGAGGATGAAAATTTGATCTATTCCAATTGCATTAACCTCTTTATTAAGAGATTTTATCTCTGTACCAAGCGAACCTTGATCGTCATAAAAGTTTACATAAAATTGACATGAACATTGATCAGATTTGTGTGGTTGCCTATGTATAGAACTTATTCTCGCATCAATCCACATCTACAATTTAAAAAAAGATAAATATCAAGCCAAGTGATGGGTAAGTCAAGAATACATCAAGAAATTAAACATTTATCAACTATGATTTAGGTCAAACGGTTAATTCAGTTAAGGATAAATCCTCCCAAGAACGAATTATGGCTAGAACAATCCTTGCGAACCGGATGGTTCAGACAAAAAAAAAAACATAAGAAATCAAAGATAAACAAATAAATGCATACAAACACCAGTTTACTAAGAAATGAAGTTTAATAAAAAGTTTGAACTTACTGGAATAGACGTAAGTTGATCTGAATTGTCATTGTATCGAAAGCCTAATAGCATAGATATATCAATTCCAGGTCGTAAAAAGCTGGAGCAATCAGATGAAGTAGCTTTCCTTGATCTTATCCGAATATCTGATGACATAGTGCTTTGAATTTGTTCAGTATCAATGAACCGTAAGGTAGTTTTTCCTGACTCTATTTTTAAGATTTCCACAGGTTGCCATGATCCATTCAACACTGCTTCAAATGCTGTTTTGAAACAAGAATTAGAGGAAGCAAACTATAGTATAGAATCTGTAGATATTAATGAATGAGAACGTGAAGTTATGGAAATTTGTTCTAACTAGTTTCTACAAGGCTACAACATAAAATAAATAGTGATTCTGGTTTGTCCTGAAATTAAAATGTATTAATTTTCAATTACATTGATCAGAACTGAAAGTACACGCATACGCATTCAAAATCTTGGTCAATGTTTTAGTTGAGTTTTGTTAATGAATACAATAAATATCAAGATTGGATATTTTTTCTAATAAAAAATTGGAGTTGCAAAGAGATATAACTTTGAATCACTGGCATTTCAATTATGTTGGCAAAACAAAAATCATTTCCAAGAACCCAAAAGGAAAAACAACAAATGCGGGAGACAAAAACCAAGCCCACAAGTGAAACCAACAAACTTTTGATTCAATCAAGATTCGATAATTCATTAATCGTCTAAAGAACTATATTGACTAGGATTTTGAATGTTAATAATTAAGATTAAGTGACCTATCAACAATTCAATAAGCTTTGTTAATTCACAATTTGGTTAATAATGTGCAAACACGATAAGTTTATCCGGTGCACAAATACAAAGTGAATCATTTGTAGCTAACTTTATAATCTCTTAATCTAACTGTCTATAGCCGACCGCAGAGGATTCGAGTCTATGTATCATTTGTCGCATTGATCATGGTAATGAATAATAATCTTTTCAATATCACAAATTCAATGTTGTAATCCATTGATAATTTTTCATATGCTGTTGTTCTTTTGAATTCTTTCTCATGCAATTATAGTAATAAAATTAAGGAAAAGAAATAAAAAACAACTTACGATAATTTGCATCGAATGGATGCTTCCATTGATGCAAATGCCTTTTTATGGGCGCCATTGATTTCAAAATATTTAACAGCTAATGGAGCAGCGGAACATGCAATGCGTGAGTCTTCGGTAGCTGATTAGTCTGCAAAAATATAAACACAAATTTTAAATATCATTCAATTGCACCCAAAAAAATATGGTAAAAAACCAAAGATAACGGTCTCTATAAACTTGAGATTGGATTTTGAGAACAAATGAGGTGGATCAATCACGAGACATGCAGTTTAAACATGAACTGAAACATCAAATAGAGATCAGCAGTATGAACACGTGAGGGTGCAACAAACTGAAAGAGAAAGAAAGACGTTGGAAAACAAAGAGTGATGGTAAGTAACCTAGTTGACTATGGAGTTTGTGAGAGAAGAAGAGTGAGAAAAAAAAGGCTTAAACTCCGTTGATTATGGACGTTGAGAATTTTTCGCTGATTAAATTGCAAAAATTTTGCAGGATCGGATACAGTCAAATTTACAACCTCATTTATTCAAAACCAAAAAATGTAAAATGTAGACAAAAAATAGTTACACTCAATATAAACGAAAAGAAGAAAAAAAAAAAATACTCTCTATGTTATATATAATTTTTTTGAATAAAAAATACAGTCTCCCAAATGAGTGTACAAAAAAAGTGTAATATTTATTGTTTACTAACGGAAAGACGGACACCTCCGTTTTTTCTACTGCGATAACGCATGTGATTATTTTATTATAATTGTTTGTATAATTTTGATTAAAATTTTAAAATATTAATGGAAATTATTGATATATTGATTTATAAAAAAAATATTGTCAAAGCATATAACAAAATTATTTATGAAATCAACATATTTTAGTTTGCCTGCATATAAAATAATGATCATTTATTATTTATTTTAATAGTAATTAATAATATCATAACATAAATGTATAAATGATATGTTATGTAAATGAAACATTGTTATGATTGCGATAAAATAATATCTTTGAAAACTACATTTTTTTTGTAATGTCTCAATCTTCTCCTTCTATTTTCTCTTCTTTAATGAGAATTTTTGTTGAATTTTGAGAAACTTTTCTTGATAAGGTTACATATAATTGATGATGGCTGAAAATACGTCGTGGAAGATAGATTCCGACATTGGGAATGGTCTGACCATGTGACTTATTTATGGTAATAGCGAAACTTAGTCTAACGAGAAATTGTTTTCCACTAAGCACTAAGGGAAGTCCTGAACTCGCATTTGTTTTTAATTTAATGCTCTTTTTCCAGCATTGCTTCATGTTAGGATTTCCACATCCACATATTTTTAAACAAACCACCCGAATCAATTTCAAAAAAAATTGCAAATTGACCCCTCAAAACTTAAAAAAATTATAATTTGACCCCTGTAAATTTTTGAAATTTACAAATTGTCCCTAATTTAAATTTTCAAATTTGGCCCCAAAAATTTAAAATATATAAAAGTTTCCCAAAAATGATGATAATGAATTTTTTTATTACTCCATTCAAACAAAAGTATTAAGAAATGAAAGTAATTTAATTGAATCATTTAAATTGCCTAGAATTCTAAATTCTTTAAAATTTCTCAATTACCTCATCCAAACACACTCTTAGGGCCTGTTTGGATAAACACATTTGAATTTTGAACTTATTTAAAAGCATAAACATTTGTAAAGACTGTTTCGGAGAGCTTAAGAAAAACAACTTATAACATGTCTGTAAGTTGTTACCAACTTATTTTTATAAGCTCTCCAAAATAGTTTTCTCGTATGAACATACAATTGGAGTTTCATGCATTATTTTGAACGTACAATTGGTGAACAATTTATTATTATTTTGAGAAAATTACATTCTCCTCTTCTTAAAGATGCTTGAATTACACTCTTATCTGCTCTTATGTTAAAATATACACTCCCCTCCCCTCTTATTCAAAATATATTAGAAAATATTTCACTCCCCTCCCCTCTTCTCGCCACTTTTGTTAAAATACTTCTTGCTTTGTTTATATCTGCCCCGCACGCACCCCCGCCCCGCACCCTCTTTTTGAAATTTACTTTATTAAATTTTATAATCTTATTTTCCATAAGCACCGACCTATTTTAATATATTATTTCTCTTTATAAACATGTTTATTATAATTATTTTTCTCTTTTGAAAAACAAGTGCGCAGAACCTAAATTAAACTATCATCATCATTATACCTTATTCATCCTCGAAATCATATTATCCCATATCATAACCTTCTCCACCTCCCTCTTCTTCCATGTCTCATCCCTCTTCTCCATTTCCTTCATGGTTCCAACCCCCTTTTCCATTTCCTTCCATGTTAGAAGCATCTCCACCTCCTTCAACCTTTATTGAAATCCGACCGGATATTGTAATGTATGTACTCCTTTTCTTCTGGTTGAATAACATCTTAAATTTTTGAAAAATAAGCAGAGCCAATAAATTCCATGAATTATAGTGATCAAGCTGACCAGGGTAGTCCCTGGATCATGCTTGATCAATAATTTCCGGATTGTGGAAACCTCGTATTTGGATTCAGATGAATGTTAAGTTGGTGGTGTTGGTTTTGGAACAGCCTGCAAATCTCTAGGTAGTGTTGGGAAGGTTGAAATGGATTTAGCGTGATGGAAGAAGGGAATGATGAGTAGAAGAACCACAACATGAATACCCAATAAATGCAATGAAATATATTGAACAAGCTGACCAGGGTAGTCCCTGGATCACGCTTGATCAATAATTTCCAGAATGTTGCAACCTCTCGCATTTGGATTCTGTTGAAATTTGTGTTGGTGGTGGTGGTTGGAAATTTTCGGGTAGTGTGGGGAAGGTTTGAATGGATACAGATTGATGGAACATGGAAATGAGGAGGAGAGTAAGCACAATTACTTTCACTTTTTCCTTACTATGTTTTTTGTTGCTCTGTTTTGTTGATGCATGTGATTTGACATTCTCATGAAATGAACTCCAATCTATATAATAAGCAATATGACAAATAAATATTAAAAAAGAAAGTTTAAGGTTAGAAGAAAAAAGATAAAATGGCAACTGATTTGATTCTGAATCAAACTGAATTAGAACAGAGTGTTGAAAAGCTGGAATTATAAATAGAACATAAAAAGTTATTAAATATGTTATACATTGAAAAGTTATAAAGAAGCGGTTATTCGGTGTAATGGTTATGCAATTTGGTTAATTGGTGGATGTCGCTAGTTTGATTCGATACTCTTGTGTGTAAATTTGTCAATTCGTTTTTATTTTTACCAACAACGTTTAGAAAAAGAAAATAATTTTAAGACAAAGAAAATAATTGTTTTTATAATTTACAATAGAAGGAGGATAAAGTTATGAAAGTATATCAAATCTTTTAAAAAAAATATATGAAATATTAAGTAATACACGCACGCTCGCACATGCGCGTACATACACTTAGATAGTTTGTTATCCTTTATTACCTCTACTTTTTTATTAATTACTCCAATTTTCTCAGACCCAGTACTACCTCCTTTATTTCTTACCCTTTTCCCCTTATTTTTAAAAAAACTACCCCTTTCAGCGTTTTTGGGTTGAATTTTTCTTTCAAAAAATGCCCTCAATTTTCAGTACTTAACACATGTAACAAATAGATAAAAAAAAATTAAATATTAAAAAATATAACAAACACGATATGAATGTGTGTGTGTGTATATTTTTCTTCTTTATCATTTAAAAAATGTAACATACTAAATTGAGTATATTTATAATTAATTTTTTATTATCCCAATTATACTCTTAAACAACTTTTTATATAATAAAGATTGTTGTTGGTGTTATTGAAATAGATAATTATGTTTAATTTGTTTTTTTTTTTGACAAATTAATTTGGTTTGTTATAACTAGAAATTAACAAACATTTACATTTTTAGTTTTAATCAAAATCGACATTTCATAAAAAAAAAACATAGTTAATAATTTACAAATATTAGTGCAGTAAAAAGAGCGGAAAGACGGACATGTGAATGCCCGTCTTTCTGCTCTTTTTGTTACACAAACGATTGAAAAAAAAAAATTTGAGGAAAAAAAATATAAATGTTTGTTGTTTTCAAGTTAAGACAAACCAAACTAATCATGATTATCTACGTCAATTTCAATGACACCAACAATATAACAAAAAAATATAATCTATTTTTTTAATGACACAAATAACAATCTTAATTATAAAAAAAATTGTTTAAGGGTATAATTGGGATAATGTAAAAGTAAGTATAAATATACTTATTTAGTTTGTTATGCTTTTCAAAGGAAAAAAACCACACACACACACACACACACACATATATATATATATATATATATATATATATATATTTATATCATGTTTGTTACATTTTTTTAATATTTAAATTTATTTTTATCTATTTGTTACATGTTATTTTTATTGAAATATAATTAGGGTATTTTTGGAACGAAAAATCAAGCCCAAAAATGCTGAAAGGGATAGTTTTCGTTATATATACTAACGAAAAGACGAGCACACCGTGTCTGTCTTTCCACTCTTTTTATTGCGCTAACGTTTAAAAATTATGAACTATATTTTTTTTATGAAATTTTGGTTTTGATTAAAAGTAAAAATATAAATGTTTGTTGTTTTTTTAATGATACAAATAACAATCTTTATTATAGAAAAATTGTTTAAAAGTATAATTGAAATAATTAAAAAGTAAGTATAAATATACTCATCTAGTTTGTTATACTTTTTAAATGATAAAGGGAAAAAAATTAGATATACATAGATTGATATCGTGTTTGTTACATTTGCTTGAATATTTAAATTTATTCTTATCTATTTATTACATGTGTTATTTGTATTGAAAATTAAGGGTATTTTTGAAAAGAAAAATCCAACACATAAATGCTGAAAAAGATAGTTTTCTTTATATATAATATATAGATTTTGATATATTTTAAATGTTAATACCTTCTTTCTTTAAAAAAAATAAAAATTTATACCTGCATTCTACCCAAAAAAAATAACAATTGCATTATTTCCAGGTCTTATATATTTTTTTGATATATTTCATTTTACATTTATGATAATAACGAATACAACGACACTTGAAAAAGTTTATTTTGTAAAACTGTTATTAATTTTCATTTATTTATACTCTTTTTTTAATATGTGAAATGGTCAAATGAATAACTTATTCTAGAATGGAGGAAGCAAATATATATATTTTACTCAAGTAGTCTAGTAGTTAGAAATTCATTGTTAAGTTGAATAAATGGAGTCTATAGGGTTCGAACTCTGCAATGTCCTTTAGCAGCTGAGTTTAGCTCACAAGGACAGTAAAAAAGTAAAAAAATTAAACTCGCAATTACATGAGGACGCATTTTAGATAACTATTTACAAAATTTTACACATTAAACTGAAATATGAAATATTTTTTCAGTTTTTTAGGTATATAATATTGTTTGATCCTTGCAGTCAAAATTTTATTTATATTTAGAGTTTTTCTAATTACACCCCGTATAATCCTGGTTACACTCCAATATGACAAAATTACCTTTGCATAAAATTTAATTTTCAAAAAGTCTCTTCCTTCTTTCTTGGTTACATCCCAAAACCCCTCTTTCGTCATTCCTCTTCCAAAACCATACTTCTTCAAGCATATTTATCCCTTCTATGATTTCAAAGAAAATTCGAAGAAAATAAGGTTAGTATGTTGTGTTCTTCAATCGATTATGTTTTTTTCGTCATAGGTTTCCTAATTCTAAGCAAATAAGAACTTGCTTTAACAATGGAGAAGACTTGATTCTACTGTAATTTAATCTTAAACTCAATTTATGTCATGTAAACTTAGTTTAAGTAGGTCATGTAAACTGAGTTTAAGTGTACATATTTAAACTCAGTTTAAGTAGGTCATGTAAACTCAGTGTAAGTAGGTCATGTAAACTAAGTTTAAGTGTACATATTTAAACTCAGTTTAAGTATGTCATGTAAACTGAGTTTAAGTGTACATCTAAAAGTTCAACTTTGTTTAATATGATTCTACGTAATCTCAATTTAAGAATGTAAATGTAAACTTAGTTTAAGTAGGTCATGTAAACTTAGTTTAAGTAGGTTATGTAAACTAAGTTAACATGTAAACTAAGTTTACATAAACCTACTTGAACTGAATTTTAGTTAACTTCATCAATGTAAATTGAAACCATCGTATAGTGCAGTTGAACAAGAAGAAAAAATGAAACTAGCATTATTGAAAAAGAAGAAGAAATTCACTTATATGTGATCGAGTATGGATAAAAAGATGTTTTAATTCACTCTTTAATATTCCATAGAGATTGATTTACATACTCGATCACATATAAGTGAATTAAAAAGATGTTTTGATCGTTTGTGGGTGAGGGAGGGTGAAATTTTAGAGTGGCAGTGAATGAAATCAAGGTTTTAAGAAAATTTATATAAAAGGGCAATTTTGATATTATTATAAATTTTTAAGAAAATTTGGATGTAACCAGAAATATGGAATGTAAATAGAAAAATTCTTATAGGATCATGCTAACTAGTGCCCCTAATTACTAGTTAAAAAAGTTAAGGTAGAAAATTTTCATTTAAATCAACAAATTCTTTGACTTTTAAAAATTGAATATACAACTTTTTTACAATTTTAATATTTCTATATTGGTTTTCTTAACTAGTATAGTATCCTAGGGGCACTATTTAGTTTTGCCTATATTTATATATCATTATTGCTTTTTTACTCATTATATTAATATTATTAAAGTTTTATTTTGTTGGTAATAAAGTTTTCTCGATAAGAAAAAATTATTATAACTTTTAAAAAAATTATTATTTAAAAAAAAAATATTAACTATTTTATAAAGGGGTTTTCTAGCACGTCTAAGAAATATTAATTTTCTATTTCTATAAGGGAAATGCTAGCGAGTGCCCTCGGGCACTCTTTAAGGATCATAAGTCGTATGTATTTATGAAAATTTGTGTATTTAGTGCATTGAAAATCAAAGTATTTGAATTTTTTAAAGAATAATTGTTTATTTTGAAATGTTTAAAGAGTGTCTCGGAAGCACTCGTTTGCAAGACCCTTTCAATAATTGATTTTTTTGCTACTGATTCATATTGGACCAAAGATATGTGTGATGAAAGTTGATTGAGGGGATGAAGACGACAATGGTTGGTCGTTTGATCCATATAAGAGGTGGCGTACTTGCAAACAATCCAACAATTAAGTACATAAAAGTCATGGTGTTGGGTCTTTAGTGTTATAAATAGTATACATGGACCTAGACATGTCCTGTGAGTAAGGCTTTATAGCATAAGGATTAGAGATTTAAAATCCAAACCCTAGTTTCCTTTTTCCCATTTGGTGTGTTGAATTCCAATAAAAGATAGAGAGGGAGGAGTTTCATTTTCACTTTCTCCAAACTCTCTCTTGTCTCTTCCTCTTCAAAAATTGTCATTGTTGAAAAGAAATATTTGAAGTTTTTTTCCCATCAGAAGTGCAGCGTGGATAACACCAATTTGAATTAAATTCACATATATAGTTGTGTTACTTATTAACATGTTTTGCAAGAAATCTCAAAAAACTATCTCGAGAAATCTCAAGAATTATTGTGAAAATTTTATTATTATTAAAAAAGATTTATATCAGGGTGAATTTTATTTGAAAAAAAAATACATATAACAACAGACAGTCTGGTCCTATACCAACGGATATACAGGTTGGCTAAATTAAAGCTATTAAATTGGTATAAAATGTTGTTATTATAGCTCCGAAATCTTTGGCAACAAGATAATTATCCGTTGGTATGAGCTATTCGGATGTCATTTTTGCAGTTGGTATAAGCAAAGTATCGTAGACGGCAGCAGGCGTCCGTTGGTATAGGTTTTATGACCTATACCAACGATTTTTTCGACCTTTGCAGACGGTTTCTGCCGTTGCTAAATGGCATATTTCTTGTAGTGCCTCCAATTTATTGTAAATATTAGATAGCTAGGTTTTAAGTATAAGCATAAGTGCAATGACCTATTTCTCTTGTATTTAGGTTTTAAAGATAAAAGAATGCTTGGATTGAAAATATTAAAGATTTGAAGCATAATGTAATTCTCGAATGAGCCAGGAACGATGACGAAGTGGATCAAGTCAGGAAATTCAAGGTGGAACACGACAAGAAGCTTGGATGAGCAAACCAATATTGAATCAAGTCGGAGAGTTGAGGTATTCTGCAAAAAACAACTTTCAATTAGTTAAGCCATCGACATTTTGCTTAGCAAATTTAGGGCGGTTTATTGACACCACGGATGAGATGGCAGTTGGTCTCCTTTGAAAATAGACTGCGAAGTTACAAAACAGGCTACATAGTTATAGAATTACAACCAAACAGAGTTAGAATACAGAAAATATCGGACCTGAAGCAAATCTCATTATGGTAGAAGAGATATATTTGGTTGTCCATCTTTAACAACATTGTCATCATTGAATCTCAACCTCTTCCATGAGAGTGAATTTAATCAAAACAAATGAGTGTATTGAGCTCCATCATCTTAGAAATTGTACACACGCGACAATATGTATGTTACTCTAATTAAGCAATTACATTTGGATTTATCCGTACCACAACTCACTACTCTTTTTGCCTCGTCTACAATAAAATGCAATGACTTCCTTGAAATGTGATGGTCGGATTAGGCAACTGTACCAAATCGTTTACCAAGTAATAAAGTGATAAGTAGAGTATCGTATCCACAAGGATTGTCGTTTCGTCCAAACAATTCGTGTTACTTACTTTTGTAAGTTGACGGTATAAAAGTTAAGTTGCAGTTTTTATTTGTTTGCAACAAAGAAAGTTTACCTGTTTTGGTTTGCAAAAAAGTAAGCAGCGGTTAGGATTCTTTGAATCCCCTCTGTATATATTTTGTTGGATAATAAGTAAAAGTATGTCGCTTTTATTTATCTTAGGTAGACTATCCAAGTGATGAGGCTGTTGGGGACATTATTAACCTACTTTGGGCTATCCCTCTGATGGCTAACTACACCTGCTGATCGCACGGTGATCCTTACGTGAGGGGTCTTGCTAATTCAAAGGTAATTTAAACATAAACTTAAATTGGCTTTACAGTGTTTCCTAAGGCAATGAAGGCCAAGGTTCCCTTAGGTTTGCCCATCTATGAATCTTATGACATTCATGGCATACTCTCCTTCCCCCTAAGTAGTTCTACAAACGGGCATCCCTATCAGCGTCTACCTTAGCTAGAGGTCAAGGACAATGGTCTTATTTAGATTTATTCCCCTCGGTGCTTGTTTCCCTAATTACTAAACTAGTTACATTCTAGGTTCAGCAGATTTTACTCAATATTCGTAATGTCACCTCCTAAGTACTTACTATTAGGGTCAACTATCTTTTGGTATCTTTCACTAGTTTACTAATCACTTACTTCCTAGATATAGTTACTAGTATAAGGAAATAAATATGAAGATATATGCTTCCAGATAGTAGTAGCAATGTTAAGCTTTGTCACAACCTAAGTATCTAATCTAGGGTTGCACCATACCAGAATAAGTTCATAAATAAAACTTAATAGAGAACATAAAATATACTAAAATAAAACGACATTACATTAAATATTTATCCAATGAAAGTAAACAGAAGTTCATCTTAGAACCCCTAACCTATAGATATCTAGATACATATAATAACTAAGACATAAATACAAAAGAGATAAAAACATACCCTATAAAAGATAGGAGAAGATAGAACTCCTCCTTGGCTCCTATAATAGCCTTCCTCTTGAACTTCTCCTGTTTTGAACGAGAAATTATGAATGAGGAAGACTGTATTTATAGGGAAAGTTTCCACCTAACTTGGGCTAAAAACATAGGCTTCCAGGGGCCAAAAGGTCACAAAAATTGATTTTTTTTTCGCAAGTCATGTGCACCCTGCGCCTATAGCCATGCGCCCGATGCATGTGCCTAGAGATTTCATTCTCCAGGCGCCCCAATGCATGCGCCTTGCACTTTACTTCTTTGATTTCATGCGCCTAGGTGCTTCATTCTTTGTGCCAGTCGCTTTTGTTCTTTGCTTTCATTGTTTTCTTCATAGAGCTATCTTGGACATTGGTAACTGACTTCCTCCCTAAGTAAAGTCTTCTGAGGCCTCTTGAATATTTATTCTTCATCTTCCCAAAGACCAATAATCTTCAGAGCTCTTTATTTGCCTGATTTCTTTGTGATTTACTTCAAGAACCCCCTAAAATTGCTATGTTTCTGGAAGAATCGAATTACAAACTCAAATATATAAAACATTAAAAATGTCCCAAAATAATAGGAAATTGATCTAATACTCCTCTGGTTTGCTGGTAAAACCTACTAAATTAATAGACTGAAAAACATGTTAAGAATAACGTAAGATGACCTGTTATCAAAATGTTCGAACCAATTTTGATCACAACACATTTCCTTTGAATACGTGTTCCATTAAAATCACACTCTAGTATGTTGCAACTTTACAATATTGTTAATGGAAGCCCAATTTTTACATATGTCACCCATACTATACCCATAAACTTTTTCAATCTATTGTGAGCATATTCAGCTTTATTTGTCGTAGTATTTCCAATATGCATGACGCGGTTAGTCCCATACCTTACAAATAATAGCTTTCACATATTTTAAAACTTTTGCGAAGTTTGTGCATATAATTTTGAACAAATGGAAATTATCATCACACGTTTTGTATCTTTAAGACAATAAGACTCCATTATAGCTTCTCATGTATCCATTTAAGATCTTAACTGTCTTTATATTTATGATCTTACATTTCATCACTTTCCCGTCTTTATATTTAAGATCTTAACTTTTCAATCTATCTTATATTTTTCTTCAAGTTTTTTTAGATATAATACCAACACAAAAGCAGTAAAGTTGGGGAAAACTACCCCAACAACATTCATCAAAGCAATGTCTCGGGGAGATAAAGATGTAGGGAGAAATATATGGAGATTTTAACAAATCACAACACCTTTTTAGATATCAAGTGAAGTTTTTTTCCTTCTCAGACATCATATAAGAAAATGAAATAGAGTATGTCAACTCATAATAGAAGTGACACCAATAAACTCAAGCAACATAATACGATATTTGTTAATTTTATAAGTGGAATACATCATAACTACATTAGGAAAAGTGTTAAAGCAACTTGATAGAATCTGGATGAGGCACATAAAATATCTTTGAGATCATCATAATCAGCAATCAATGTATAGTCATACATATACTTATCTTCAACCAAGCATTTTCACTTTGACCATTTCTATTATGCAAAGTGGTCAGAATATTTCTTGGAAGCACCATTGAGGTTGTCATCTCATTGACAAACCTCTTCTCTTACGGTCTTATACGATAAGCATATTCATGACCTTAAAAGACTTGATTCATCTCATGATTGTGTTCTTTGTACCCAATTCTAAGGCTTCATACACCATCACTCAACAAATAACATCTCAACCTAATTGGACAATCACATTTCACTGAAGCATATATTTTACGCTTCAACAACTTGTAGTACTCAGTATAAGAACCTCCTCTTTCACATCTCAATGAAACAAAACAAAAATTGTGCCATTTTCCTCATTATTTGATTTTGCAATAACATCCTTAAATCCTAATTTTCTTACTTCATTTTTCACACACATGCCAACAACTAATCTCGTGAAGTAAACTTTCTATAGGACTAAATTGTATGCCGTAATCAATACAAGACGAAACTAGAGGTACAACCTTGACTTTGGCATTGCCAGAAGGAACTAGAGGTAAAGTGTAAACTTTGGCATTGTCAGAAGGATTCCCAACTATAGTGGAACCTAAACTTTGGCATTGGCATGATCATCTGCAACTTGAGGTGCAACGTCTGACTTCACATCAGCAAGAGATTTCATAATGTGAGGTGGAAAAACATAGGGGGGATTAATTGGAGCATCCATATTTGAAACAATGCAAAAAAATCTTTAAAAAAACTAGCATGTTTCCATAAATACATGGTTCTGATTATATAATATGAATTGTGTTTTTCAAAGTTTTGGATTAGATAATCTAAATAGTTACAGTACAGACTGGGTGACGTGATTTGATGAAACTCTTTCATATGATATTATTTCAGTCATTTTGATGTTTTTTAGTAGAGTTTTAAAGGAGTTTTAGATTGTTTGGAGGTTGGAATAGTAAAAGAAATTAAGATTTGAAATTTAGAAATCGTGCCACGATCGTGACAGGATCTTGGAGATAAATTGATGATTTTAATTATGGAAAAAATGTGGCACGATTTGAGGTCACAACGCCACAATGGGAGAAGATCCAAAAGATTAATTTGAAAATGCAAGAAAATTGTGTCGCAATATTCAGCAATAATGTGGCACACTTGTACTGTTAAGACGCCGGACACATAGGATTAATGAGTAATTGTGGCACTATTTCTCAGAATATGGCTTAATTTTCCAGTTACAGAACCATATCTATAAAAGACAAACTTCATTTTTTAAGTTGGAGTTCAAATTGGGAGCTTTGAAGGCTTACACTGCATAGTAGGATCAGAGAACTTAAAGTGGATCATCAATCTACTCGTAGCGTGTCCTGATTTATGTAACGTCTCCAAATCGTTTGGTTATTTATGTTATAGGCATGAGTAGCTAATTTACCTCTGAATAGGTCTTAATTAGATGAATCTATTGTAAGTTGTTAGAACCATGTGATCGTATTAACTCTGTTAAATGCAATTACTATCCCAGTTTTATTCACAAGTATTTGTGTTTAATGATTTTTATATATTGTTCACATATGAAATGAATTTAAATATCAATTGACTACTAACCCTAGTTATTAAATTTTATCTAATGATTATTTTTAACCTAACAGGTCACTTTAGAGATAAAGGATTGTTAGGTTATGATTTAGAAATTAACGTTCCGTTAAAACCATCACCGACAAACTCATCTAAGAGATTAGGAGGTTGTAACCTTAGAAGAGGGTTTCGAGTCAAGAGATTGATCAAAACTATTTTGTTGATGTATCATGAAACTAATAGAATAATTGTAGAAGATATATGCAATTTACCAAACAACGAGCAATAGAGGATTCGAAAGACCTGATCACCTTTTATCTTGTAATTTTTTTTAAGAAGCTTTTCTCTTGTAATTATAAACCATTTTATATGCATTTTACAATTAATTGAATGTTTTTGAAACAAACTAATTTCCATGAGCAACCTCCCTATTTTATACACATGATCTGATAATGTCATTGCTAAGTTGAAAATAAAAATGTCCTTGTGGATACGAATTATAATTATTACTTTGACGCGTTTTTTGTACAATTGCTAAGATTACATCATGATTTAAGTGAAAATTCATAGAAATCGAATAAGGTTTTGGAGTCACATTACGTTTACATTTAGAGGAAAATAGTGTATATAAAGTCCATTGGTGTTTGAAATGTGCTAAAAAAAAATCAAGTTTTCAAGAAATGAGGCTGTTTTTTTTGGAGGGGTATGGAGTGGAATGTTGGAAAGGCGGTGAGATGATGTCTGATTATGGAAAACCTAATTGCGCGCGTGTGTTGGTGTACATTGATAGATCCAAAAAAATTGAATAATGGAGGCACCATATATATAAACTTAGCATGAACTATATGTTACATTTCATTAATAAAAATATTGAATGATTTTCTCATTTTTAATATGAGTAAAAACATCTTTGTATATTAATAACTAAGCAACCATTTCCTCTCCAAAAAAACTAACCAATCATTTAATCATTTATTTCTCATCTATTGTGTGTGTACGTTCTCATTTCTCACCTCTGATGGTCTCTCTTGATTGTTGTTTTTTACTTTATTTGATGTGAAAAAACTTTTTATGTTGAGAAGTAAGTATTTGTTGTGGCTATTGTGATGTAGTGAGAAAGGTTGTATGATGTGTGTGGGTGAAGTGGTCAAAATGTCAACTTATATTCTATTATGCCTACTCAACAAAATTTGTGCAGACACTGCCCAGATGTGTTATATATATATATATATATATATATATATATATATATATATATATATATATATATGAGGAATTTAGATTATATAATCCAAAACGGGAAACATACATTCCGAATTATATAATCCGAATTTGGTTTTTTTGTTTTTGAAAAAAAAAATGGTTAATTGCTAGACACTAGCAAAAGGGAAAAATATACATTTCCAATTTTATAATACAAAAACCGTTAAATACATTTCAGATTATAAAATCTAAAGAGGTAAAATAGATTACTGAATCCATTAGGTAGAATATAGCAAAGATTATTAAGCAAGCAGTATAAAATTATCTATTGCTTCTATAAAGCATTGTACTTTATGTTTTGCTCTGAACTTATAATTCAGAGAGAGTTTCATTCATATCAGAATATCTGCAAGCTGAAACAATTTAACTAGCTTACCCCATACAGCCTCCCAATGCTTCCTCTCTGTCCCAAGGTAATATACCCAGACACTAGCTGCAAAAATCTCCTCGATATAGAGCTCCTGCCTTTTAAAAGCTCCCCTATCAGAGCAAAATATGAGTTATATCTCTATAAATATGTTGTAACAAGATACTAAAGAAGAAATTATAGGTGACCAACAATAAAAGGTATAGCATGTCAAATTCAGTACCTTATATGAACTCATGCAGCATTCAAATAAATATGTCAAATTTAATACGTTTTGACATTTGATTGTTAGACATTAATATTAGTGTATGCTACTTTTAAGTAGGATTTCTCAATATTATATCCATATGCAACAAAGGTGTTATACATTTTGCTAAAATAGCAATTTTCTAACTTTAGGTTGAATCAATTAATTCAATAATAATAAGAAAAAAGAGCAAACACAAGTTAAATATTTTTTTCTTCTTCAAAATTACTTTTAAAAAAAGAATATTTTGGACAAGTATATCTTCTAGCTCCCTATTATTCGTGCCTTTGATCATATATCTATTTCCTACTATTGTATGAGTGGCTGATACTTTAGTGTCCCCGTTGTATTTAAATCTTTTTGACAAATTACCAAACGCGTGTCTATTATAGCTTAGTATTATTGATTCTTAACCTCTACCTTTCTATTTTTCTTGTATATATATAAAACCCTTTCATCCCTGTCTCCTCCATTTTTTCCCTTTCTGCTAGGGCTTAAATTTTTGTTCCCCTGTGTTTGTGTTTGTGTTTGTTGCAACACAAACATAGGCAAACACAAACACAAGAGTGAACCACATTAGTTATTCACATTCCTCATTTAATATGTTTGGAAACACGATGGTAAATTAACTATGTTATTCATCTGGTCGCATCGCAAATCCAAGCACACATTTAAATAATTGGCTTGATATTGATCAATCAATGGAGGAGACGCTACGAGGCAACGGAACTGTCTCAGTCTTATTTAATTCCCAGGGGGTGTTGGAAATTTGTGTAAAAAATGATAGAAATGTTGGCTCTAATGGCATTTTCTCTGGAAATAATCCATTTGATTTCGCTCTTCCAGCAACATTGTTCCAAATCATCATTATGATCGTTATCTCTCAAACTATTTACTTTCTTCTCAGGCCATTACAAACACCAAAATTCATCTGCAACCTTATCGTAAGTTCCAACAAATTAACTATCCTCCATTCATTTCATCAATGGATCACAATCACTACATTTTTCTTTTTTCTTTTCCATTATCTCCTTTCTATTTTTTTGTACCTATTCCAATTTTAGACTAATTATATTTATAGCCTAATTAAGCATGTGTTAACTTATAGATAGTTATTACTATTATTTGATAGAAGCTATTAACGAAAGAAAAATAAAATATGATTATATTGAATTATGAGAAAATCAATAATACCTCAGACAACTTATATTATTGATAATTTGATTTATATAGCTAATAAGAAGAACAACTTACTACTGTGACAAACTAAAATGGTATAACTAACTTTTATATCTGATAATAGTCTTTAAATTTATGTTTAAGTGAAAAATGTGTGCAGGGTGGAATTATTTTGGGGCCATCATTGCTAGGGAGGAACGAGATTTACTGGAAGGCCATGTTTCCCCCAAGACAATTTGATGTTTTTACAGTGTTGTCATTACTCGGAACTATTTACTTTTTGTTCTTGATTGCACTGAAAATGGATCTACTAATGACAATAAGAGCAGCAAAAAGTACTAGCCTACTTGGAATATTACCCTTCCTGGCTTCTTTTACGGTTTTATCATTACTCCTAAAAGCTTTTTATCATCTCAAATTAGAAGCTTCGCGTACATCATTAAGTGCTTCGATAGCATTCAGTAATTTCCCTGCAGTGTCCGATGCTTTGATAGAACTTAACCTCATAGCAACTGAATTAGGACAGATTGCATTGTCTTCAGCCACACTCAATGACTGTATACAATTTTTCTTCATAGTATCACACCGTATAGGGAACACTCATGAATTAAAATTCACAATCATGGGATTTCTTTCTTGGATATTGTTCATGTTTTGCAGTTTCTATATTTTACGGCCAATAATGAACTTGATTGCACGCAGCACACCAGTTGGGAAACCAGTGAACCAAATGTATGTTGTGTTTATTCTTCTTGGTGCTTTAGTTATGGCTGGTATTTCTGACATGATTGGGGTAACATTTCTTATTGGACCACTGATTTGGGGTTTGATTATTCCGAGCGGACCCCCTTTAGGGACAACATTGGTTGAAAAGTGTGAACTTATCATCTCAGATTTTTTGTTACCTTTCTTCTTTGTTTATTTTGGCATGACCACAAATTTGGCTGCACTTGAAGATTGGGGAGAGTGTATAACTATGCAACTTATCTTATTTGCTGGAGACATAACAAAGATTGTTGCTTGTGTGCTGGTTTCTATGATATATAACATTAAACCCAAACATGGCACGGTGCTTGGCCTCATGTTGAACATCAAGGGCATACCTCACCTTATAACTTTTATTAAATTGCACGAACTCAAGGTACGCAATAGTTTAATTAAAGAGGTTAATTGTGATGTAGTCATTTTGCAAGGTCCTCGTAAGCATAGTTCAGTTGGTTTAGACAATATATAATATATCCAAGGTCCAAGGTTTGAACCCGGCCACCACAAAAAAAAAACATGATTAATGATTTAACATTTATGATCAATTAACCATGTACTTTTTTTATAGTGTATATAAATTAAATACATAATTAATCTTATATATTACATATTGGATCATAGTAGTAAAAAAATTAGAATTATTCAAAAAAAATGAGAATTTATAGGAATAAAATATAAAATTTATCTTTGATTTCTTTATTAAACTTAGTGTCAAGCACATTACAAACAAACTATGTATATGGTTTTTTTCAATGATAATAAATGTTTGAATGTTAATTGTTTATATATTAGTATTTTTTGTCTCTGTCAAGACTTGAACTCTTTTTAATCCTTTAACTGAAATCAGATGAGTTATCCAACCCCAAAGTATGTATATGTTGTCTTTAGTTTTAGCTTTTGGTCCTATTTGTATTTGATGGTAGTTTTACACAACAAATTAACAAATTAAATTTATGTTTGTAGCTATTGGATGATGAAACATTATGTCACTTGGTGATAGGTGTGGTGATTACAACTGCAATCATCACACCACTCATTAAATTGTTATACAAGCATCGTTCTCGAGTATTAATTAGTTCAACAAGCATATTTGATGAAGAAATGAGAACAATCCAAAACACTCCAAGAAATTCAGAGTTTCGCATTGTTACTTGTTTACATAGTGAAGAAAACGTTCGTGGCATGACTGCCCTAATGGAAATTTGCAACCCAATTCAAGAAAGTCCCTTATGTGTCTTTGTGATTCATCTCATCGAGCTTTTAGGAAAAAGTGCACCAATTTTGCTTCCTATAAATTACAAGCAAAACAGAAAATTTTTGTCTGTTAATTACCCAAACACAAACCACATCATGCGAGCATTTGAGAATTACGGTAATAACTCATGTGGTCCTGTAACTGTTCTTCCGTACATCAATGTAGCACCATATAAGAGCATGTTTGATGCTGTTTGTAACCTAGCACAAGACCAAATGGTTCCTTTTATTGTGATACCTTTTCATGAAAATGATCATATTGACCTTCATGGACACATGTCAACATCTATTCGAAAGTTGAATACTATGTTTCAAGCACATGTTCCATGCACGTTGGGGATATTAGTGGATAGATACTCAAGACTTGGTGTGAGTAATGATCACACAAAACCTTATTTTCATGTTGGGATATTTTTTATTGGTGGGCCTGATGATAGAGAAGCATTGGCATTGGGGATTCGAATGTCGGAGAGAGTGAATATGAAGGTGTCTTTGTTTAGGTTCATTGTGACGAACAGAAAATATGTGACTAGAATTGATTCAAGTAGAACAGATCCATTAGATGAAGAACAAGAGCAAATGTTGGATGAAGGTTTGATTGATGAGTTTAAGAGTATGAAATTTGCAATTGGGAACATTTCTTGGTGTGAAATTGTGGTGGACGATGCAGTTGCGGTAATGGATGCAATTCGTGGTTTGGAAGGAAATTATGACCTTGTGATGGTAGGGAAGAGGCATAATATTGGAAATTTGAAAGATGAAGAAATGTGCAATTTCATAGAGAATGTCCAGATTTTAGGAATATTTGGAGATATGTTGTCATCAACGGAATTCTGTATTGGAATGGTTCCTGTTTTAGTGACACAATGTGGTGGGGATAAAAGGGTTATTAACAAGCTTGATAGAGTAGGTTCAGGTTCAGTTCCTGTCTCTCAGATTAGTGTAAAGGGTTGATAAATAAATGTTTTTTTCTCCTCCTTTTGAATTTGTACATCTTTAATCTTTAATTTTTAAATGACATACAAGCACGTTTAGGTATAAAATTGAAGGTCATAATAACATCAGACGGATGGGTTGAATTGTATTAGTTTTTTTTTAACTTTTTCTAAGTCATTTACTGGTCAGAATATGAAAGAGTCCAGAATCTGATCCAGGTTATGAATGCTGCGGAAAAAACAAACACAAAGATAGAGAGAGAATGAGAGACACAAAGCAATTATATCGGTTCCTCTCACAAATCAATGGTCGTCCAATCTCCTTGCACTTTCAAGGGATTTTCACTATAATCACTAAAGATTACAACTTCTCAAGCACACAAGTAAGAGACTTCAATGCTCAAGCATACAAGCAAAATATTTCTAATGCTCAATCACAACAAAGAAACTTCTCACAATCTAACTTAATCAAATAAAAGATTGTTTGGTTTTACACTTGATATACAATCAGAGGTGTAAACAATTACAAAATAGAGTAAGACTCTTAAGACTTTAAAATTTCTAAGATATGAACTTGATAAGAAATTTTTAAGTGTTTATGCGTTTTTCAATTTGGTAGAGTATTGGCACTTATAAAAATTGTAGAGTCTTTTAACTTCTTCAAGTCTTCAGCTCATTATATAAGAAAGGAATTGAGAGACGTTGGAGAGGTTCCAGCGCATAAAACAAAGTTGTACTTGCGGCGAGTACAATATAGAAAACTAGGGCTTGGTCTGTTTTAGTCATGCCATGAGAATAATCACGAGGTGGGTATTTATAGCCCTCATGGGCTTATGATTTTCCTGACTTAGGGACTTAGGCCCTAAGTCAAGAAACATGCATGCCATGGATCCTCGTTTAGTTTCTTGGGAAATGGATAGTGATTTATCATTTTTGTTTTGGATTTTTCTTATGCAGTCGTTTTCTTACATGTTTAAGGATTTCAACCTTCTTAATCCTCCCTTCTTGGGAAGTCTTGCATATTTAAGAATTTCAACCTTGTTGATGCTTCCGTCGTGGAAAGTCTTATATATATATATATATATATATATATATATATATATATGTGTGTGTGTGTGTGTGTGTGTGTGTGTGTGCTGCTTCCTTATAGGGGGAGTCTTACGTTACTGCTTCTCTTGCAAGGGGGAAGTCTTATGTAACTTCCGCCCTTTAGAGGGGAAGTCTTACGTGACTGCTTCCCTTTTGTAGGGAAAGTCCTATGTGATTGGTTCTCTTTTCACGGGGAAGTCTTACGTGGCTGCTTCCCTTCTCAAGGGGAAGTCTTGCGTGTCTTCATTCTTATCTTCTCTTTCCTGTAAAACAAATCTTAAAAGCCAAAAAAAGTTAGGATAACTTTGTGTTTCATCTTCATGCTTTTAATAGCGGGGTTGTTGCTTCCATATGCATTCATATTCTGATCATGGTGTGTTGTTTGGTGATCTCTATTTTAATCTTGCCCCTGACAAGCTTGTTTGCAGCATGGACATGATTTATCTAAAATATAACAATACTTGTTAACTTCTCAATTGTTAAGTATAATAATGTAATCTCAATTATAATATTCCATCTTAATCACTCAGAACTAACTACTCTCTTCCCATTAAATTGGAGCTAACTCCCCATTTTGTTATCTTATGTATTTTCCTCTAGTTTGAAGTAGCTTTTCCATCTCCTATTAAATTTGAAGTAACTCGCCCACTTCATTCTTTTATTTTATACTCATTCTATTTCACTTACTACCTTAAAACTAACTCGCATGATATCTTATTTTCTATATCTTTATATGGTCCTATTAAATCAAAACTATATAACCAACTCATTCTCCCTCAAAAAAAAAAAAAAACTTATTCATGATCCTATTAAATCATAATTATCTCACCAACTCGTTCATGGTCCTAGTAAATCTGAACTATCTCACCAACTCCCCCGTTATCTTTTTCATAATCCTCTTCCTTCTCCTATTAGTTATGAACTAATTTGCCATTAAAATTTGGAATTAACCCACCCATTAAAATTATTTTCTGGTCCTGAATGATTTTCTTTTTGATGATGTCCTTCTGAATAAACTGTGCTCTTTGTAGTTTAAGCGTTGACCCCAAATTCTTAGACCAGGTTTTAACTATAATTTTTGTCAATACAGTACTTGTTAGAATTATGAGTCTACTTGAAACCAAGACGAAACATCATATTTTATAGAATTGATATGCATTGAAAAATAATTGTAAAATAAACAATGCCAAATTTTTCCAAAAATCTGAGGACTCAAGATCTTAATTGGATAAATAATTACTTTTGATGTTCCTTGGATATAAAATAGTCATACTATCGAAAATCGGAAAATAGAACCAGATAGTTCATTTTCTGTTGAATGACATCGTTCTGGCTGCTCGTCCTTTAATTTTCGGTGTTTAATCGAGAAGGAACTCTTATCCATGCAAACGAACTGTCATCAATTAACACAAATTCAGTTCGACAATATCCCCCAATTCTTGTCTCCAATTTATTCAATTCTTTATAGATTTTGTTCATCCGAAACTGTTGCGAATTCGTTAAAATCACGCCAATAAAAACATGATGTGTGTAGCAAATTAATCAAGCAACGAATATCAACGTGGGTGAAAATTATAACACAAGCAAAAATTAAAACAGTTGAAGAGAAAAGATTCGAGAAATTTGTTTACCTCGTTCGGTCCAATCTTGACATATTTCATGGGAGAGAGTAGCTCTCCATTCCACTATAATGATGAGAAAATTTACAAAAGATTCCAAAGGGTTACAATATCAGTCTTCAAATCTAATTCCAAATCTAATTTTACACAAAGTCTTGAATCTCTTCCCATGACCAATAGACTCAATCCTAATAGTGTTTGTTCAAGGTGAAACAATGAAAAATTCAATCACAACCTAAGTGTTTGTTGCCAAGATAAATCTCTATAAACCCTAGTTTTGTTGTTGGCTTCTAATCCTTATTTTTTCTACTCCTTATATTTCATCAGATACAACATCTGTATTTAAAGAGAAATATAACTCGTAAATTTGGAATGGATATCACACTAAAGAAATGTTTGCTTTTTTTGTTCCTCAGCACAAAATATATTTGCATCAAATATTCCTTTTAAAATATATTTGCATCAAATCTTCTTTCATACGGTACAAAAATATATTTACTGCCCATAATTATATTATTAGCAACAATCTTCTGGGAGCACAAAATATATTTACAAATCTTTTATAATTTTAGCAACAATCTTCTTCATCCATCAACATTTGAGTCAATTTCAACATTTCTCCACCTTGACTATGAATTAATGATGATGCCAAATTTAATCATCAATCACTTTGATGCTCTCTCCATTTTGTTTTCCCTTGCTTCCAACTACACCATGTAGCTCCACAAGCTTCCACCCTTTAACTCTTCAACCCTTTGAATGCCTTCTGCCCTCTTGATGATCCTTGCATTCAACTACACTAGGATTTTATGTAGTTCCACAAGTATACACTAAACCCTCTTCAAGTAACGTCTCCCGCTTCCTTGAAGATCTCCTTGAATCCAATCACCTTTTATCTTTTAGGTGATCACACAAGTCATGCCATACATTCTTCAAACGCCGTAATGTCTTCCGTCCTCTTGAAGAATTCCCTTGCTCACAACTAGAGTATAGCACCCCAAGATATCCATAGTCGTACCATGTCCGGTGTCATCAACTCCACCTCAAGCTGAGATTTCTCTACCTCAAATAGAAAATGCGTACATCCATTATGTCTTTCACTTTGCAACTCCACCTCAAAGGTTGATCACGAGTATTCTTACCTCCGCCTCTTCCGACTGACCATGAGTATTCTTCCCACCGCCTCTTCATGGTGATGTTGAGTGTTTAACGCCTCTACAGACAAATACCTCTCTATAAGGCATCATTACCAAGGTGGGAAACATCACCTTCTTCATCTCCTCAACGAGACACCACCAAAGCACCCGCATCCTCGAAACCCTCGGAGACAACTTGTGCGGAGTTAGCAATGTTCTCCGGACAATCCTTCTTAAAGTGACCCATCTTGTGACACTAAAGCACTTATACTTTAACTATTTACCGTTCTTTGAGTTTCCCCGGTTACCTTTACCTCCACAATTCCCTCTTGAAACACTTAAACCTTCGTTATGTTCATCAGTTCTTAAGTCATTGGATTTGGTCAACTCCTCGATTCTTAAAGTTGCATGAACTTCTTCCAAGGTGACGCTGCCTTATTTGTTATAGAGTATGATATCCTTGAAGGATTCAAAAGATCTCGGTAGAGCATACAAGAAGAGTATTGATATCTCTTCATCCTTAAGATGTACATCAATGTTCTACAAATCATCAAAGATTTTGTTGAACTCCATTAGTTTCTCCATGGTAGTCTTTGACTTGTTGAACTCGATTAGTTGCTCCATGGAAATCTTTGACTCCACCATCTTGAGCGAGTAGAGTTGTTTCTTTAGGAATTTCCTATGACTTGGTTCTATCACGACATCCCTTAAAACTTTATCCCCAAGGAACAAGACAATGACACTCATAGCCTTGTCCTCCATCTTGGTCTTCTCCGCTTGTGACATGGTGACCTGTAATGCACCTTTACTCTTCAACGCTTCCTCACACTTTTGTTGTATTAAAACCACTTGCAACTTTACCTTTCATAACCCAAAATCATTATCTCCGGTAAACTTCTCAATATCCAACTTTAAACTCATGGTACCTAATTATTGTTGATCTTTGCCCCACAGTGGACGTTGCAAATTAATTAAGCAACTGATATCAACGTGGGCAACAATTATAACACATGCAATTAAAACAACGAGAGAGAAGAGAAAAGACAGGAAATTTGTTTACCTAGTTCGGTCCAATATTGACCTACTATAGGGGAGAGATTAGCTCTTCGTTTCACTATAATGATGAGTAACTTTACAAAAGATTCTAAAGGGTTACAAGAATTAGTCTTCAAACCTAATTCTACTCCTGAATCTCTTCCCGTGACCAAGAGACTCAATCCTAAGAGTGTTTGTTCAAGGTGAAACAATGAAAATAAAATTCAATCTCAACCCTAATGTTTGTTGTCAAGAGAAATCTCTATAAACCTTAGTTTTGTTGTTGGTTTTTATCTAATCCTTGTTGTCAAGAGAAATCTCTATAAACCTTAGTTTTGTTGTTGGTTTCTATCTAATCCTTGTTTTTTCTACCCCTTATATTTCATCTTATATAGGATCTGTCACTATAGAGAAATATACCTCGTAAATTTGGAACGGTATCACGCTGAAGATACGTTTTCTTTTTTTTTTCCTCCTCCAGCGCAATATATATTTGCATCAAATATTCCTTTTAAAAATATATTTGCATCAAATCTTCCTTCATATAGTACAAAAATATATTTACCGTCCATAAACATATTTTCAGCAACAATCTTCTGGAAGCACGAAATATATTTGAAACAAATCTTTTATATTTTTAGCATCAATCTTCTTCATCCATCAAATTTTATGTCAATTTCAACATAAACAAAACAGCAATACCTTTTCGTCAAAGGATTATAATGGTCGAACTATCAATATCATATGCTTTATCGTCTTGATTTCTATCTTATTGACTAAACAAGCCAGTTTGAATGACAATACAATTGAAATATAACGAGCAAGAAGATTTTAATTAGCAGCATAATCGATCAATAAAAGGAAACGATATTCAATTAAATATTATCATGATGTCACGATAGATAGGCACAAAGTGACTCATTGTTACTCATGATGCCAACAAGTGTGTATTATTATTGTAAAAAGTTATGTTAGATCAAGCACAAGATGATAAATGATTTGCCTGAGTCATAACGTTCTTCATCAAGCAATGGCTAACCACCAGTAACTACATCTAAACCATTAAATAAATAGTGGTAACCTAGTAATAACTTGGAAGACAATGAGAAATGAGAATGGCAGCATCCAAGATTCACCAAAACAAGACACCTTTTCCGTATGAAAGGTTAAATTTACAAAGCCGACCATTATTATATTAGAGTTTTGTCTATTCGAAATCAGACTAATCTCAGCAATCAGATGTTACTATTCATTTCTTAACTTCATTCTATAGAAATATATATCTGAATATTATGGGTACTGATCAGAAATGAGAAGCCAACTAATTCTACACCTCCGTCTTTTGTTTGGTTATGAAAATTCAATTGTCAATTGACCATTCTTTTATTAAATAACTAGTAAATTAAATAACTTCTAATTTTCCTGATACTAAGACACTTTAATAACTAGTAAATTAAATAAGAAACATCTTCTTCTAGGCATATGTAAATTTAATCATTCTTTTATTAATCTTTATAGTAACAATTGAGACTTTTTATTTCAAGAATCTTCTCATCTACAGACGTCCACATCATCGTAATCTTACTTGGCATTTGATCAAAAAAATTCTCCTAATTTTAAAACAAGCATAAACGTATATGCTGAAAACATTCATTACAATAATTTTTAAAACTTGTGAGACACAAGTTACGAGGGTTGGTGCAGAACCACCCACACTCAAAACTTAAGGCAGTGTGGCAACTGTTATTCTCAGTCTGGCTCCTTGTCTCTGCAGATTTTGTCTCCGTTATCACCACCATGTGATCGATTTTCAAGCAGCATGTAAAAGAGACGAAAATGGAAGATGAATGGAAGCAGCCTATGATGGTTGAACCATGGTGGTTGCATGGTCACGGTGTGGCCAAGGACAGAATGGAAGGAGCTATCCGGTGGGCCTTTTCCAATTTCAAGTTTAAGTTTTGGGATTTGCTTCATTTTTTGTTGTTTTTTCTTTTGTTTGCTTCTTTGGGTTTAATTTGTGACTTTCATAACATATTTACTGCTTACCCGTTCTGATTCTGTGCATTTGTATTATCAAACATCACTTCATTTGATTGCTTATCTAAGTTTACAAAGATTCTTTATGATGTACTTTATGTTATGACGATTAATATTTTTTAATTGCTTCTCAAAGATTTGTATTTTTCCTAATGTTTGCTTATATGAGTAGAATTTAACTAATGTACAAGTGCAAACAATATCTCAACATGTACTATTTACGTGAATATATGTGTGTGATGCAGGTGACTAAGCTGTCTGACTCGAGGCCTTATGGCGGTGTATGTTCCGTCCAGTGAACCAAGGAGGGTTCTTTCATATCCATTGGCACAAACAGTGATCAATTTTGCCATGACATGAGGGTTTCAAAGTGGCTTTATTGGCATGTTTGTTGGCCACAAGTCTGAGGTTAAAAAAAATAATTTGACAAATACACATTGAACTAGCGATATTAAGAGTGTTTTATAAAGTCAATTGTATGTATGTAGTGAAATTGGGAAACTTTTATCCTTCAACTTGAAAGGTATATGGATAGAAAAGGTCCTGTAATGACAGAAAACTTGCTTGTCACTACAACATATATGAGATTTAGTAACACTTAAAAATTGTTAACTAAATCAATAACAAATGTTACTATTTAGATCTTGTAACATTTGACAAATGTTAGGTAAAGCCTATGTTACTAAATGATTTCAGTAACACATTAGAGTATTACTTGTATCACTTAAAAAATGTTACTTATTAAGCAACTAATTAGTAGCTAACAGTTATAGGTGTGTAGAAAATTTTGTTGCATAAATGTTACTAAATAGTGAAGACTAGGTAGATCAATCAGTCAAATATTTATATATTTGATTTCAAAGATTTCAACAAGCTAAAATTGATTGATAATGAAAAGAACAAATACATTATATATCTCTTCAAAAAACAAATACATTGTATATCAGGTATGCCAACTCACACAAAATTACTTTTTGTTTCGTACATTTTTTCTAGTTTCAATTCACCTTTTGTTCAATTTCATGATTTTTTTTTATATGAACAGATTTTGGAATGGAATCTCCACTCTTAGCAATCAACTTTGAGACTAATAGAGCACAATGGTGTCCCCTCACCAGAGCAACCTTATGGTTGGAGATGTAACTACTGATAGGTGTATTCCTTAATAGCACTAGATGCCAATTTGCACAACATGACAAGACCATGCTAATTGTAGTTGACCCATCACACATCGGTTATAGAAGCATCCGAGTGACAATTCATCATTGTTTCTTTGATGGAATGCGACAGAGACACCTTCGTATGAGATTTGAAAAGTGTGTTTGACAACAATTGCACTAGAAATTGGAAAATATATGTAGTTTGTTCTAGTGTTGAATCTAAGGTAGAATTAATCTATGACAATGGAAGCGGAGTTCTCTCAAAGAGGTTGTCCATTTATGTACACGTTGGCAGTCCATTTGTAGGCCAATTGACCATATTATATGAAGTCGTTTGTAAAAGGTTCACAATAGTTTGTTATTGTCATTGGTACTTTGTGGTGAATGATTGAGAATATTTTTGTTTTAATTTGTGAACTTTCAAAAAAAATTCGTGCTTGGACATTTATTAAAGCATTCTTTTACACTTCAATATGGTTTACCTTTCTTTTACATCCTCTTTGACACATAGAAGGCTAGACCTTCATATTATGACGTTGAGAAGACTTTACAATTTTGACATTGCTGGGTGAAATTATTCTGTAATATTATATGAATAATTACGTTGAAAAGACTCATGAATAAGATTATTTTTATTGGTTTAATGAATTGAAAATCAGTAAAGTCATTGGAAATTGTATGTCAAACTATCTAATTACTATTTCCTATCATTTTTATTTTACAAGTATGAGCAGTGAAAGCTTGCTAATGGCATTGAAGACACCTTAAGGTGATTGACTTATTTGAAGCTATAGATTATGAGTTATTTCTGCTTGCTAATGGCATTGACCTATTTGAGGCTATTGGTTGTATGAGTTATTTAAATAGTTTAATCACACAATCTAGTTCATGACAACTCCCTCGTTGAACTAGAAGAAAGGAATCTTGTGCGACATAAGTGATAAGTGCAAGAAATTGAATAAATCACATAGACAATTAAGGCACTTGTTAACTTGTTTTTGCAAGTTATCTCATGAAAAGCTCTAAATTAATAGAAAAATATCAATACGTGCTTTTTATACGTAAAGGCATGGCTAAGCGAGGTCATAGAAATGAAGTGTGGATAAGCAAACTCAAAGCAAGACACGTCAAAGAGCAAGGGAAACCAGGATTCCAAGGCATGGCTAAGCTAGTATAACGTGGCTAAGCAAAGTTGTATGGCTAAGCAAAGTATAGTGTGGCTAAGCTAGCTAAGGAGGTTTTGACAGCTCCAATTCTGATGTGGTGGAAACCTAACGGGGAAGAAAGCTGAGTGTGGCTAAGCGAGCTGCAAATTTCAGAATCAATATAAATAGCTTCAGAACTCATAAAATATATTATTATGTCATTTTGGAGAGAGAAAAACAAGGAAACACATAGAGATCATCAAAGGACAAGGATCTAACAAGGATTGGAGGTGGATTCACTAGATTCATTGAGAAAACAAGGCTTGATGGCATTCCATCTCTTTTCTTCTCAACTTTGTAAGGTTACCATGACAATGAGTAGCTAAACTCTTTTTGTTGGGATTAAATGGGATCAATTATACTAATATGTATTCTTTTTTATTATGATATTGTATGATTGTAGTATCACATGATATTGATGTTATTCTTGCTTTCCATGCTTTAATCTTATGGATTTGAATTGTTATTGAAAAACACCTTTTGAATCTAGGTTAGAATGATGTCTATTGAACTCTAAATCCTAGAAATAGCTTTAGGTTTAATATTCGCAACAAGTGTTGAGTCTTAATGATATTATATCGGTTAATAAGGTGGGAAATAGTTTATTAGTCGATATGATTGAACCCGCAAGCTTATTTAGACCTAAATAATGTTTTTCGAACATTACGTGAGAATATCGAGTGATAACTAGAATCCGCAATACTAATCGCATGAATACATATAAAGTAGGCTGATGAAGTTCAATCCCAACATATTCATTTCTCTATTAATTCTCGTAAAAATTACATTTTTGTAGATTTATAACTATTGAAACCAAACACCTTATAATTCCATCACTTAGAACAATATAGATTGTTGAACGGCTCTAATATCACATTAGTCCTTGTGGATACGATACATAAACATACTTACTTTTGATACTACACCAAGAAGTTTCTTATTGATGTTGTAGATAGTTTTCTTTCTATACTATGCTTTTGTGTAGTATATTGTCTTAAGATTATTGGTTTAGGTTTACATGTAAATATGTTGTCTCATGAATGAGTGGCGCTTGTGTGCTGAATTTTTATGGAATTGCACGTGGAAGGTTGGATGTATTTTGTGAAATTGGATTTAGTGGTCTATGATATGAGTTTTGCCTGCATGATTTTATATTTTTGCACTATTGGCAGATTGACATAGTATTATTGAATCAGGAGATTTAAATCCAAAATGCTCCCTTTTACTCATTCTGCCTCCAACTAATATGATTAAACATTGGAATTTTGAACATTTGATTGGTTTTGTATAGGGAAGAATAAGTTAATTTCTTAGTTTATTTACAGTGTAGAGTTATCAGCTTCTCATCAAATTAGAGAGATGAATCATTCTTTTCTGCTGTTATGATATCAATGATATGTATGGAGAAGCTCAAAGGAGATGGCTGAAGATTGTAGAAAAGATATTCACTCAAGAGCCCGCACAGAAGCCAACAGCCAGCATGTAATAACATATATTAACATTATTGAATATTGGTTTTAAATTGTGAATGCAGAAAGTCCAGAAATCGTGACACGATTAAACAACTTCCTCAGCAAGTTTACCTGAAAGGGACTGATCACAACGGTTGGATAGTACAATCAAGGCACGATTGGACCAAATCGTGACACGATTTGGGACGTTTGTGACTAGTATTTAAGTGGTTTCTGCAGTTTTTTGAAGTAGAGCTGAAGCAAGAGGTCTAGGGTTTACAAAGGGGGAACTTGAGGGTTAAGTATCTTTGTATTGAGGGTCTCTTGGGTTGGGATAAACATTGTAATCACCTTGGGTAGTGAGATTACATCATTGGAAGGGTCTAAAGCTTCCTTTAGTGTAATCTCTAGTAAGTTTCATATGAGGGTGGTGAGTCAAGCAAAGGGTAGAGATTAGGAAAAGGCTGATTTCTTGTAACTTTTTGTAACATCTTCTCATAGTGGATTGGAGAGCTGCTCTCTCTTCCAGATTAGGTCATATTGGCCGAACTGGGTTACCATTTCTTGTGTGTTTGTTTTTCCTTCAAGCTTTCTTATCTCTTTATGCTTTGTTAGTGTTTGTCTTATTGTGGTGTTACCTCTACACTTAGATTTTAGGTCTGTTTTTGTTGTTGTTGTTTGGAGACACTTTATCCATTGATTACCACTTCCTTTGCTCCACATATCTTTGTTATTCATTGGTGTGATTTTTTGACCGAATTCACAACAAACACATATGTTTTTGTTTTCTTTATCCTCATGATGATAGAAATAACAAAAATGACACAGTTTATTCTTCTTGTGCAAAATAATTGATTTGATAATTGTGAATGCCAGACGGACTAAACTCCATTTCTATTCGTTGAACATAATGCACGGCTATCGTAGTCGTGTAAATGCATATGCGACCTTTTTCTACGGATAATAGCCTATAGTGACGGTTTTCGTCTGTCATATATATATATATATATATATATATATATATATATATATATAAGGTATAGTATTATATGTGACCAACAATAAGATACTAAAGAAGAAATTATATGTGACCAACAATAAAAGGTATAGTATTATAAATAAATAAAATCGAATTCAGTACCTAATTATATGAACTCGTGTATGCATTCCAATAAAATTTAAACTAAATAAATATGTCAAATTTTATACGTTTTGACATTTCATTGTTAGACATCTTTAATTAGTTAATATCCATATGCAACGAAGGCATTATACATTTTGCTAAAATAGCAATTTTCTAACTTTAAGTTGAATCAATTTATTTAATTCAATAATAATAAGAAAAAAAAAGAGCAAACACAAGCTAAATATTTTTTCCTTGTTTAAAATTATTTTTAAAAAAAAAAAGAATAATTTGGACAAGTATATCTTCTAGCTCCCTATTATTCGTGCCTTTGATCATATACCTATTTCCCTACTATTGTATGAGTGGCTAATACTTTAGTGTCTCCGTTGTAATTTAAATCTTTTTGACAAAAATACCAAACGCGTGTCTTTCATAGCTTAGTGTTATTGATTCTTAACCTCCACCATTCTATTTTTCTTGTATATATATAAAACCCTTTCATCCCTGTCTCCTCCATTTTTTCCCCTTTCTGTTAGGGCTTAATTTTTTGTTCCCCTGTGTTTGTGTTTGTGTTTGCTGCAACACAAACATAAGCAAACACAAACACAGGAGTGAACCACATTAGTTATTCACTTTCGACGTTTAATGTGTTTGGAAACAAGATGGGAAATTGATTGTGTTATTCTCTGGTCACATCGCAAACCCAAACACAGATTTAATTAATCGGTTTGATATTTATCAATCAATGGAGGAGATATCAAGAGGCAACGGAACCGTCTCACTTTCATATAATTCCCAAGGGGTGTGGGAAGTTTGTGTAAAAAATGATAGAAATGTTGGCTCTTATGGCATTTTCTTGGGAGACAATCCATTCGATTTCGTGCTTCCTGCAACATTGTTCCAAATCATCATTGTTATCTCCATTTCTCAAACTCTTTACTTTCTTCTCAAGCCATTACGAACACCGAAATTCGTCAGCAACGTCATCGTAAGTTCCAACAAATTAACTTTCCTCCATTCATTTCATCAATGGATCACAATTACTATTTTACTTTTTTTTATCTTTTCCATTATCTCCTTTCTATTTTTTTGTAACTTATTCTAATTTTACACTAATATATTTATAGCATAATTAAGCATGTGTTAAATTAGAGATAGTTATTACCATTATTTGATAGAAGCTATTGATAAAAGAAAATTAAAATAGGATTATATTGAATTATGAGAAAATCAATAATATCACGGATACATATAAGACCTATATATATAGCTTATAAGAAGAAAAACAACTTACTAGTGTAACAAACAAACAAACTGGTATAAGTAATAAGTATAACTAACTTTTATATCTGATAATAGTCTTTAAAATTATGTTTAAGTGAAAATGTGTGCAGGGTGGAATTATTTTGGGGCCATCATTGCTAGGGAGGAACGAGATTTACTGGAAGGCCATGTTTCCCCCAAGACAATCTAATGCTTTAATAGTGTTGTCAATACTCGGAGGTATATACTTTTTGTTCTTGATTGCACTGAAAATGGATCTACTAATGACTATGAGAGCAGCAAAAAGTACTAGCCTACTTGGAATATTACCCTTCATAGCTTCTTTTACGGTTATATCATTACTCCTAAAAGTTTTTTATTTACCACAAAACTTCCCTCATCTCAAATTACAAGCTTCGCGTGGATCATTAAGTGCTACGATGGCATTAAGTAATTTCCCTGTAGTGTCGGAAGCTTTGATAGAACTTAACCTCATAGCAACTGAATTAGGACAGATTGCACTGTCTTCAGCCACACTCAATGACTGTATACAATTTTGCATCATAATATCACACCATCTACTGGACACTCATGAATTAAAATTCACGATCATCGGACTTAGTTGTTGGATAGTGTTCGCATTTTGTAGTTTCTATATTTTACGACCAATTATGAACTTGATTGCACGCGGCTCACCAGTTGGGAAACCAGTGAACCAAATGTATGTTGTGTTTATTCTACTTGGTGCTTTAGTTATGGCTGGTATTACTGACATGATTGGGGTAACATTTCTTATTGGACCAGTAGTTTGGGGTTTGATTATTCCGAGTGGACCCCCTTTAGGGACAACATTGGTTGAAAAGTGCGAACTTATTATCTCAGAACTCTTGTTGCCATTCTTCTTTGTTTATGTTGGCTTGAACACAAATTTGGCTGCACTTCAAGATTGGGGAGAGTTTGTAACTTTGCAACTTATCTTGATTGCTGGAGACATAACAAAGGTGGTTGCTTGTGTGCTGGTTTCTATGATGTATAACATTAAACCCAAACATGGCACGGTGCTTGGCCTCATGTTGAACATCAAGGGCATAACTCACCTTATAGCTTTTAGTAAATTACACAAACTCAAGGTACGCAATAGTTTAATTAATGAGGTAAGTGTGATGTATGTAGTCTCTTTGAAAAGTATACATTCCGGAAATCACAGTCAAATCATATGAGTGATTTTTGAAATAGTTACGATTAAAGTCTAACATATTTGATTATTTAACGTTTATGGTTGATTGACAGTGCCATGTTTTTATGCGGTGTATAAAAATTAAATACTGAATTAATCTTATATAGTGCATATTAGATCCATAAAAATTTAGAGAATTAATAATAAAAAAATGAAAATTCATCTTTGATTTAGTAACAAAGTAAATTACAAACATACCAATGTATATGTTGTCTTTAACTTAAGCTCTTGATCCTATTTGTATTTGATTATACTTTGTTTATGTTTGCAGCTATTGGATGATAAAACATACAGTCACTTGGTGATATGTGTGGTAGTTACAACTTCAATCATCACACCCCTCATTAAATTGCTATACAAGCATCGCCCTCGTGTATTAAATTCATCAAGCATATATGATGAAGAAATGAGAACAATCCAAAACACTCCAAGAACTTCAGAGTTTCGCATTGTTACTTGTTTACATAATGAAGGACACGTTCGTGGCATGACTGCCCTAATGGAAATTTGCAACCCAATTCAAGAAAGTCCCTTATGTGTCTTTGTGATTCATCTCATCGAACTCTTAGGAAAAAGTGCATCAATTTTGCTTCCTATAAATTACAAGCAAAACAGAAAATTTTTGTCTGTTAATTACCCAAACACAAACCACATCATGCGAGCATTTGAGAATTACGCTAATAACTCACGTGGTCCTGTTACTATCCTTCCGTACATCAATGTAGCACCTTATAAGAGCATGTTTGATGCTGTTTGTAACCTAGCACAAGACAAAATGGTTCCATTTATTGTGATTCCTTTTCATGAAAATGACCATATTGACCTTCGTGGACACGAGTCAACGACTATTCGAAAGTTGAATACTAGGTTTCAAGCACATGTTCCATGCACGTTGGGGATATTAGTGGATAGATACTCAAGACTTGGTGGGAATGAGGATTATACAAAACCTTATTTTCATGTTGGGATATTTTTCATTGGTGGGGCCGATGATAGAGAAGCATTGGCATTGGGGATTCGAATGTCGGAAAGAGTGAATATGAAGATGTCTTTGTTTAGGTTCATTGTGACGAACAGAAAAAATGTGCTTAGAATTGATTCAAGTCGAACAGCTCCACTAGATGAAAAACAAGAGGAAATGTTGGATGAAGGTTTGATTGATGAGTTTAAGAGTTTGAAATTTGGAATTGGGAACATTTCTTGGTATGAAATTGTGGTGGACGATGCAGTTGAGGTAATGGATTCAATTCGTGGCTTGGAAGGAAACTATGACCTTGTGATGGTAGGGAAGAGGCATAATATTGGAAATTTGAAAGATGAAGAAATGGGAAATTTCTTAGAGAATGTCCAAATTTTAGGAATATTTGGAGATATGTTGTCATCAACAGAATTCTGTATTGGAATGGTTCCTGTTTTGGTGACACAATGTGGTGGGGATAAAAGGGTTAATAACAAACTTGATAGAGTAGGTTCAGGTTCAGTTAATGTCTCTCAGATAAGTTTAAAGGGTTGATAAATAAAATGTTTTTTCTCCTCCTTTTGATTTGTACATCTTTAATCTTTGAATTACAAGCACCTTTAGGTATAAAATTCCCAGTATCAAGATTTTAACAAGTCACAAATGAATCATTGTTTCACTAAAAAAACATTTTTTTTTACTACAAATAGGTTTCAAATTCAAATAAACCAATAACAACACTGTAAGATTTGAATGAATAAATGTCATTAAAAAGCACAAGGGAAATAAAATGTGTCTTACCTACGTTACTATACTATGAGCATTCGTTAATCTTTTCACATCATTGACTATTTAAATTAAATTGATAATTATTGTTTTAAAAAAGATGAATTGGTTTCTTTAACATATAACTTTAATTTTTCTGTCAAAAAGGAAACCTAACCTTGAATTTACTCATTATTTTTTTTTCTTCAGAATAATGGTGTTTTCACACTAATCATTTTAATAAAAGATATATATCTATTGGTTTTAATATTTACCTTATTTATTACATATTCAAAAATTAAATTTAATGCACACATTCTAACAAAAAAATTATTATATTTGATTCATTAACTTGTGCCTTAAGACACAAGTTAGTTTTTCCTATTTTTTTTAATATTTTTTAGTAGAACTTATAAGCCCCAAATACCAGATCAATACGTCAGAAGAAAAAAAATTATTAGTAGAACTTATAAGCCCCAAATACCAGATCAATAACCGACTCGTCGAATATAAGATGTATGAACCAACTCTTCTACACAAAGTCGGTATGCACTTTTGACATAATAGAACTCATTCTTTTATAATTGAGTTCTCAAATAGTAGATTTTATATTGATGGTGAATACTTGTTGAACCAAATATTAGTTTCAACACTTTTACGTGAAGTATTGATCAAATTGTTCACACAAAAATTGCGCACCTGGTGCACCCTTAAAATCTTACCGTAAATATGGCCATCATTCAAAAGACACGGTTCATTGAGAAATGAATATAAGTACCTGACCCAATTCATCATTGCGCCCCATTCACTAACAATTAAGCGAGCTCGCAAGATATTCTGCCAAACAAAACTCATATTGTGACCTAGGTTGGCCGTGAGATAGCTCCGAGAAGGAAAATACCAATCTTTAAAAATACGGGAGACTAAAGAAGTTTTGTTGGTTTGAAACATCCAACCTTTTTTGCCTAACATTGACAAATTAAAATTAGTAAGGTACTTGAAAACCATTTCACCAAAAAATTTATGCATCGATAACTTCTCCCAAGACTATATACAATGTATACATGGTTATTGGAGTCATTGGGTTCCACCAAAAGGAGTTCACATTCTTCTCAATAGTATTAATAAGTGAGGTCGAAACACTACTAGAAATTGTGCTTTATCCTGCGGATTTTCATGCGGAGACAATTCCTCAGAAATACCTAAGGATTCTGCTTCCAATATTAACGCTAGTTATACAAGTTTCCTGTGAATCCAGATGACGCGGGTAACGTTTATTCTGCTAAGGATTTTCCTGTGGAACTATTGACGAATATTATTTCAGCGTTTCCTTAAAAGATTCCGCGGGTATTGCTACGGGTTTTCATATGTCATTTCCTGCAGATTTACCTGCGGTTTGATATTTTTTCATTGAATTTCTTAATTTGTAACATGGAATATGGATCCTATAATTTTAGATTTAAGTCCAAATCAACACATATCCAAATAAGATGTCAAATTGTTACTGTCGGTTGTATTTAATATTATTTTTTTGTTCATATTCAATGTTAAAATATTTTAATTCTTTAAAAAAAATCTGTTAAATACTTTCATAAATAACATAACATTAGACCCTTGATCAAAAAAACATAACATTAGACCATAAATATCAACAAAAAGACTTAAAAGTTGGAAGTGGAATAGAGCATCTTCATATTTATTGTGTATGTGCAAAGTCAATTAATTATTTTCTCTCTTTCATTTTAAAATGGACAGTTAAATTTCTAACAATAAAATAAGAAAAGATAGTTGATAGTTTATAGTTTATGGTTGATTACTTATAGTTTGTAAAAGATAGTTGATAGTTTATAACTGATGACAGATAGTTTAGAAAAAAATTAAGGAGATAACTTATAAATGATAAGTTATAATTGAAGAGTTTGATAAAATTAACAGTTCAACCGGCTGATAAATGTAAATTAACATAAAATGTATTCTTAAATTTGTATTTTAATGTGTTTTGCACTAGAAATCAAATTATATATTAATATTTAAGATTTAGAATTTACTAATTTAATTTATTAAAAAAAAGGATTTAGTAATTTAAATTTATTAATATCATATATCTTACATATATTATTAAATTAATTTTTATTTGCAAAATATTAATTTCATTTTCAACGTTTATACAATATATACATATAACAATACATTATCATTTAAATTTTTTCATAAAAAAAAATACATGAGAAAGGTTAACAAAACCAATTTGGAGTAACGTTAAATGTCAAATGCATGAGAAAGTTTGGTTTATTTTAAAATGTCATATGCCGGCACTTCTTGTGGGGTATGCATTTTCATAAATACATTTGAGAAAAATCCATATATAATATAGATTATGTAGATTATAGATTGCCCATTCCTCATTGTTTATTACATTGTAATATGAAATTTTTATCGTTCATTAAAATACCCTTCAACATTAAAATATTTTAAATAGAAAAAGATACACTGGCCTTAGTTCAGTAATAGTATCAACTACGGTGTCTTCCATATCTTTTCTTTCCAAATTTAACTGAAACTCCAACTCACGGTTATTTTACAAAAAATATGCTATAATTAAATTTTGACATCATTCCAATTTCATTAGCTAACATAAGTAAACAAACACCACATAATCCAACTCATACTTGTTTAAAAATTTCAAGCCAGAATATAATTAAGTTGTCTTATCAATTTATAGGCAATAAAAAATGTTTTACATATATGAAGATTGTTTTGTCTTCTTCCACCGCTTTATCTTTTCAAGTGTTTTGTGTTTGCATTTGTTGCATGCACAAACACAAGAAAGAAATATTTTTTTCGTGTCCATCAATTGGTTAAGTAAAATACATATACACACACATAATGTCTCAAGATCACTTTCAAATTTGCTTCAAGAATAATAGAACGGTTGGTTCATTAGGCGTGTGGGTTGGTGATAATCCATTAGACTTTGCGCTCCCTGTCACATTGTGCCAACTTATCTTATATTTCATGTCTTCTCAAGTGCTTTATCGTCTCCTAAGGCCTCTACAAACACCCAGATTCATATGCAGTGTCCTTGTAAGTTTTGATTACCCTTTAATTTAAACCTTCTAGTTAGTTTCTTCTCCTCTATTTAATATAGTTGTCTTCTTCAACAATAAAAATAAAAACAAGGAAACATAACTTATCTAAAATTACAATATTTTCTTATAGACACTTTTTTGTAACAAGAAAAATTTATTAATTAACTTGTTTATATGTCTCACCTCAATCGTTTAAACTATGTCTTGAAGATAAATGTATATCATGTTTATTTTTATTAGTATCTTAAGAAACTCAACGATATTTAACTTGTAATTTTTCACAGGCAGGTGTTTTGTTAGGGCCAACATTTTTAGGGCGCAATGATACATTGTTCAAAACTTTATATCCCATGAAACAATCTACGTTCTTAACATCAATGGCGAAATTAGGAGCTTCATATTTTGTCTTCATCTATGCATTGAAATTGGATGTAACAACGACCTTAAAAGCAGCCAAACGTTGTTGGAGATTTGGTGTGATTCCCTTTTTGTCATCTTTTATTTCTACATCAATTCTCTTGAAAATGTATGCACCAAATGGTCGTGGCTCAACATATTCCATCCCAAACGTCTTCACAGTTACTAGTTTTGCCGTTGTTTCTCAAGCTTTGACAGAACTCAACCTTATGAGTACGGAGCTAGGGCAAATTGCTTTATCTTCAGCAATGATCACTGAAATGATGCAATGGGTTACAATAACACTACAACTACAAGTCAAAACTATGAAATTTAAAAGTATCTTCTTTGCGTTCGTTGCCTTGGGTTTATGTGTCTTATATATTTTATCCTTCTTTTTCATTGTAAGACCAATGGCAAGGTTTATCATTCAAAGAACACCAATTGGAAAACCTTTGAAAGAAATGTATGTTGTCTTTGTACTTTTGGGTGTTCTAATTATGGTAGCTATTAGCGACGCGCTTGGTTTACATTTTGTTATGGGACCTATTATTTTTGGTTTAGTAATGCCTAATGGACCTCCCTTGGCAACAACAATAGTAGAGAAAAGTGAACTATTCATTCAAGAATTTCTTATGCCATTTTTCTACACATACATTGGCATAACCACAGATTTAAAAGGAATTACCAAACATTGGAAGGTGGTTGTTGTATTTCAGAGTATCTTATTTGTTGGGTTCATGGCAAAGGTGATTGCATGCGTTTTTGTTGCACCAACATATAATATGAGGCGCAAACATGGCTTTGTGCTCGGTCTTATATTAAACATCAAGGGCATAATGGAACTAATATTTTTTGCTAGACAAAGACATACCAAGGTACCTAGTATTCTTTCTTGTTTACTTCAAATATATTCTTTCTTGTTTACTTCAAATATATTCTTTCTTGTTTTTTATTTCATCATATACACACAAGGTTTTAGAAATGGTTTACGTCCGCAATATAAATTGTGGCCATAGTTTTAAATTGCAATTGTGGCTGCACCATGAAAGTTTTATAGTTCTGGTATCATAATTACAATTGCAATCGTAGCGACCCTATTTGACAGTATTTTGTGGCAATATCAAGGTTTGCAAGATAACCGCGACAATTGCAATTGCAATTGCAATATAGGCTGAATCAACTGCATTTGACTACAATCTTAAATAATGTGATCATGACAATCAATTAAATTTACAACGATTTTTCGTCAACTATTTTTGCAGATTATTAATGATGAAGTATACAGCCAGATGGTTCTATATGTGGTGGTGATATCCAGCGTATGCATACCTTTGATAAAAAACTTGTATAAGCATGGCTCTCGCGTGACAATGTTAAAAAGTATACATGACGGGGGAGTGAGGACGATCCAAAACACTCCTGAAAATTCAGAGTTCAACATTATTTGTTGCATGCACAGTGATGGAAACGTGCGTAACATGATCAGTTTGTTAGAGGTTTGTAACCCAACACAAAAAAGCCCTTTATGCGTCCATGTCATTCATCTCACAGGGTTATTAGGAAAAAGCACACCAATTCTTCTTCCTATAAATATGAAAAACAAAAAAACCTTGTCCATCCATTACCCTAGCAGCAATCACATTTTACGTGCTTTTGAGAATTACTCCAAAAATTCTGAAGGTCCCGTCACAGTTCATTCATATATTAATGTTTCTCCTTACAATAGCATGCATGAAGCCATTTGTAACCTCGCCGAAGATAAATCAGTTCCTTTGCTCATCATTCCATTTCATGAAACTGATCAAAGTACGGATAGTAACTTTGTTACTTCAATTCGTGACCTCAACATTAATTTTCAAGCTCGTGCTCAATGTACAGTGGGGATAATAGTGGATAGATACTCGCGAATAAGTATGAGTACAACTAAATTGTCGTTTAATGTTGCGATTTTCTTCATCGGTGGACAAGACGACAGAGAAGCATTGGCATTGGGTATTAGAATGTTGGACCGTCCAAATACGAGTGTCACATTATTTAATTTCATCGTTCATAATGAAAACAATATTAATAATTCAGGTGATGTTAAATTTAAAATTGATGATGAAGAAGAAGAAGAAGATGAAAAATTAGAGAATATGTTGGATGAGTGTATGATAGATGAGTTTAAGGGTAAGAAATTAAATATTGATAATGTTATTTGTCATGAAATTTTGGTGGAGGGTTATACACAGTTGTTGGAAGCACTTCGAGGTTTAGGTAATGAAAAATATGATCTTGTGATGGTGGGTAAGAGGCATAATATTGGAAATTTGACTGATGAAGAAATGACAAATTTTATGGAAAATGCAAATTTGTTAGGTGTTTTTGGAGAAATGTTGTCCTCCACTGAATTTTGTGATGGGAAAGTTCCAATATTGGTGTTACAATGTGGTGAGAAAAAGGTAAACCATTTTGGGAAGTTACCCTCTCGCATTAATGATGTGTCACATAGAAAAAAGCTCTCAAAATAATGCATTATTTTAGTTGTGGTCTAAGGTGTTGTGTTGGCTTGAAATCAATATCATAACTTCGCAAAATTTGTTTGTCCATTTTGAATTTTTGAGGAGGGGGGGCGAGGGATAAGAAGCTATGGAAGGGATGGTTGATAATTTGGCATGCTACTTTTTAGATGATTTAAAAATTTAGAAATGACATAATTTACAATATTGGTATTCATGAGATTGATGGAATTGTAGAGGAGATTAAGGTGGTGTTTTGACATTGAAGTTTAAATAGATTAAGATTTCATCTTGTTTATTCTGTGAATGGTGTTGGAATTCAAAATATTGCTTATTGAGACAGTTTCTTGGTTATGGGTGTTTTTAAGTTTTTTCTCCATCGTGTTGTTTTATACCTTTGGAGTTTATCTTAGGTGACTTAACATTTTGGGTGGGTTGCCGCATATTTATGGTGCCTCTTGTATTTTGTCTGATGTATCCTTTCGTACTATTGGTGCGATTGTGGTTTATCGGTTTAAAGAAATATATTATTTTAGTTTTTTTTTTAATATTTTTGTTAGTTTATGATTTGATGGACTTTAGTTTTTAATATTTTGTTTTTTATTCATTACTTTGTTAAGATAAAAGTTTGATGTTGGTAGACTCTTATTCACCCCTCTCTCGTCCCTCTGTTACGACCCTTGAAAGAGCTATAGAAATCCACCAATGACATTTTACCCACCAACATCCAAGCAAGACATTGGTCATGAATTATTTTTATCAATTAACAATGCACAAGATCAAAATTTATTCAAACTCCAAACACCCTATTAATTTATTTTTAAGAAGTAAATTTTTAGTCATTAGACTACTTAACAACAACATCAACGAAAAGTATTAAAAGTACAATTAAAACAAAACTACTTATTTTGGTGAGATATTACTAGCAAACTATGTCTCGTATACACGTCAAAACGAACGCATGTTTAGTTTCCAACACATATCGATATCAAACATTGACAGATGTAATTACACTTAATTACTTTTATTTTCTGAAATTTTACTTGTATATCCGTGTTTATGTTTGTGATTTAATTCAAAGGGGTAGCAAAGAAAGAGTTGGATTTAATGTGAAGGGATAACAAAATAAACTATGTAAAATAAGCCCTAAGATTTCATAAAGGGAACAAACATAACAAATAAAAAATGAATGACAAATGTAACATGTAAGGCGGAAAATCAGACATGACAATGGGGTGAAATTTAGACGAGTTTTACTTTTTCCGTCTTCATCCTTACTCACCCGCCAAATATTATAGTGGCATATGTTTTCCAAACTTACAAATTAAATCATTATTATAGTAGCTAGGTATAACAATAGAGACACCATATGTATTAAAAACTTCCAATATATTTGTAACAAAAACTATAGGAAAAATTTATATAACATCAATTGATCTACTCGGGCTTGTGACTATTAAGATGGTATCTTAGGTTGAAACCACTTGACCTTACATCCTTATTTCTAAACCCGATTAATCTCTAAATCGAAAGGAAATAAAAACAGATGAAAATTCATTAAACATAAAATCTTCCCAAATTAAGGAAGGTAAAAATCAACTTCCAAACTAAATAAAAATTAAGACCCTTGTTACTATAGGCTTGATAAATTCATGAGATTTTAATTATCCTAACAGACAGGAAGGTCATGTGGAGGTGATTGTATTGATTGCAATTTCCCAACTCCATCCTCTACCAATAGGATAGTAGCCAAACCCCAACCAATGTGAACATCCAAGTGACAATGCAGAATCCAAGCACCTATAGTACACACAACATTATTAATTTAGACAAATTTAATGTCGCAACTGACTTTCTTAATTCACGTGATTTATATTGATCTTATATTTAGTGACGGAAGTAGTATAAATTTGGAAGAAAAAAAATTACCTGGGTTATCCGCAACAAACCGGATAACTGCCCAACCGTTGACAGGTACGGCAACTGTATTTCTCATAGGTGGATCAACAAGGTTGAATTTTGAAGTATCTTTCTTAGCATCAAAATTTCCAAACCCTTCAGCAACAATGTAGAAATCATATCCATGAAGGTGAATTGGGTGATTCTCAGGAGTAACAATACTTGTATCTTGCAACACAATCTGCACCCTTGATCCAAACTTCAACTTGTAAGCTTTAGTCCCGGGAACAGGTTGCCAGAGCGAACGGCTCACATTACCGGTGTAATCGAATTTAACTGGCGGTTTTGCTGGAAAATCAGTGGTAAAGACTCCAGGGATTCCATGGTAATGAGCCTGCAAAATGGAAATATTGTTTGGAAGAGTAAAAGAGACATTGTTCATGCTAGCAGTGAAGCGTGTTCCTTTAATAGGACCCTGACATCTTCTTTGTCTGACATTTTTCGGGCAATTATTGAGTCCTAAACCAATTGTGAAGAAGAGATTTTCATCAACTTCGGTCGGGACTTCAGCTTTTCTCAGACTAAAAAAGCTTCTACTGAATTTAGTAACAATGTTGGTGTCATTGTAAGAAGGGAGTGGTGGCATGATTGGTTTTGTTTTGATTGAATTGTGATATTGGAGAATGGCTGTGGTGGTGGTGTTATCGAATGGTGCATTTTGGGCGGATTGATAGGCACGTGCTGCTATGTAGTAACGAGAAGGTTGTTGGTTTGCGTGTATTAAGACATCGGTGGTTTGGCCTGGACCTAACATGAGGATGTTGGTGGTGAAAGGTTTAACGTAAGAGGCATCGGCACCAACCACGGTTAGTTTGTGGTCGGCAATCGTAAAGAAAAGTGGTTGGTTGAGTGCTGCATTGATCACTCTGACGAGGTTTGTTTCACCGTAATGTATTGGAATAATTGTTGTGCCTGCATTGTCAAATGTTCATGTCAAATATAAGAAAATCAGACATATTGAATTCTTGGGAAAAAAATGTGTGACATAGTTATTGATCTTAGTTATCCAATTTAAAATCAATCAATCTCAAATTAATGATTGAAAATTGAAATCAATTGATGCATATAACTGTGTAATTCTGTTATTGCAATGAATCTGAATTCGGTAATTTAATTTGCTTTTGCTGGTTTTAGTTTGATTAACTTGGGCTTTGCTTTGATTTAGAAAAATAACACTAACTTTCTCTATCATTTTAAAATTTTGATAATCATAAATAATTATTTTTTATTTAAATATAAAAGAACAAACAAATATGGTCCCATCATAATAGACCCTGTACCAAAAAAAGGACTCCATTGACCATTTGTTTCCTAAAATCATTAAAATATCTTTTAATAATTTCATATAATTATATGAGCTCTAGGGTCTTTGTTTTCTTCTCTAAAGCATTTCACTTTTATGATTATCTCCTGTTTTATTATGTCAAATCTTTTGTAAAGTCAAAAATTTATTTATTAAACAAGACATGCGATGCATGTTTAATGTAATCATCAAAATTCTTAACAAAAAAATGGTAATCATAAAAATTAGGAAAGTATGAATAACCTTTGGTAGAGCACTTGTAAAGGTCACCAGGTTGACCATTGATAGTGTATGCATCAGATATATTTGGTGCTGCTCCAGTTCTTTGGGCCTGTCTCACAACATCTACGGGATTTCCATCCCACCATTCCCCTAATCATCATCATTTTCACCGATAATTAATTTCTCGTCATCATAAACATAATCTTTGTCTAAAAAGTTAAAAAAAAAAGAGGAAAATTTATGGTCCTTTTGCATATATATTCCACCTATCACAATGACTTAGATATAGACACAAAACACACGATCCCCGACGTGTTGACACCGTCAACAACAATAATAAAGAAAGACAAATGTTAACTTGTACCTTCAAGGGTATCTGTTAAGAAACTTCTTATAGAAATATACGTATCAAAATCCGTACATTTGACTTTTTAAAAGTTAAAATATTATGATTTCCAATGCAAAGTTGCTTTTTTGGGGTTCTTTAACATGTGCCCTTAGGGCACAAGTTAACATGACCCAGAAAGAAAATGCTAAGAAGTACATTTATAATATTTTTTAAAAAGCTTAAAAATGAAGTTTTATCTTAAAAATGATGTATTCAACACATTGAAAGTTTGAAAAGTAACTTTTTTTTTATAAAACTTCTATTTTTTTAATCTTTACCGAGTGTCTAGAGTATTTGTTGATAGAACCCTAATAATAATAAAGATTTTTCTATCATGTGCAGAAGTTTAAAATATAAAAAATTGTATTGAAACTTGCACATTTAATATGAAATATAAAAAATTTAAATATTTTTTAATAATAATAATTGAATGCAATCATATGTCGTATTGGTCATACATCGGATCGGATGCATCTTCGAAAAATGTTGGTGCTATAGAATTTACAACTAACTTGATTTTCTTGTCTCCATGTTTTCATGAAATGTTATGATTGTAACAAAAGGGCAATTAGTACACTAATTAGTGTAATTAATTACCTAAAAGAATGGGTGTCTCGTAGTTTGGCTTAGGAAAAGGGTAGGGCTCTCCTTCCCTAGGACGAATGATTAAAGCACCATAAACAGTGGCCCTTAGCCATGAGCTATGAGCATGCCACCAAAGTGTCCCTTCTTGTCCATTAACAGTGAAACGGTAGGTGTAACTCCCTCCAGGACGAATAGGACATTGAGTCACAAATTCAGGACCATCTGCCCATCCTGTCCTCATTTGTCGAACACCATGCCTAAAACACACACAAATACACAATCAATATTAATCATTGATTGATCAAACATATTCATCTTCAAAATGTTGATTTACCAAGTGAAATTAGAGGCACAAAATAAGTGTCGTCTTTAATTTTAGTGTTTTTAACAATCAACCAGAATGGTGTTTATGGGTTGGATTGTATCTGTTATGGTCAAACTCATTATATGCTGCAATGAAATTTTATTGATTCGAGTGAGTAAAAAAAGAAGTAGATGCAATATTTTTGTCAAACCCATTCCAAAGCAACCCATTGATGAACGAGTTTGTTCGGGTTCGACCATCCGAACAAAAGAATTATTTTTTTTTAAAAATTATAATTTTTGAAAGGAAACAAATTCTATTATAGTTTAATTCTATTATATTTTAATTCAAATTTAACACTTAAATTAAATTAAAACACTTATCAATTCACAAAATTTAAAACTGCATTAACGAAAATAGAATATTTTTTAAGTGGCCAGGTTCACGGATTTAAAATTATAAAATCATATCCCGAACCAAACAACTTTAAATTGATCTTGTTGGTTTTGATTCAAACCAAACTATCAAAAACTTGAATCAATCACTTCGGATTAGGTTTTGGTTAATCAGGTTTTTCTTAAAGAAGGTTTTTGTTAATCAGGGTAATCAGTGCAGCCATGAACACCACTACTTAAAAACTTAAGTCTCTAATTTTTTTTGGTAGTTTCATTTTTCTAGTAAAATGAAAGTCCACTCTCAATACTTAGATATATTTTATTTCTTTAATTAACTCCCTAATTTTTTTTGGTAGTTTCATTTTTCTAGTCAATTGAAAGTCCACTCACAATTATAAATTTATCTTCGCCGTGATAAAGGAAAAATAAAGCCACATAACTGATTGCTTAGGTCTCTCAAAGAAAAAAAAACTGATTGCTTAGGTTTAAAACTTTCATTTCATGCATGTACACCACTACTATGTTGTTTGTGTGTATAGGACTAAATATATGATGTATCTTCTATAAGTTGTGGTAAGGAAATGAAGTTAAAATGCTAGCCTAATAAATAATTGTATTAGTACCAATGAATGGTGACATTGTAACGAGCTTTGTTAGTGACTTTGACAACCAAAGTGTCTCCGTTGTTGATTTCTAGGGTTGGACCGGGGTATTGCCCATTCACCGTTATGGTGTTGTGTGTTTTGCACAGCCTCTTCACTGGAGTTGCTTCAACCTATATATATTCAATTACAAAATAGAATAATAAGCACATGAATATATCATGAGTTTAATGTTTATATATTGTCGATGTAAAAAGATTGTTAAGTCAGTGTAAAAGGTTTTACAGTATCAACAAATTGCAATCATTTATATGTGTGACCATATACGCACTTAAGAATATGTGTGATCATAGACACATTTAAGATTAAAGTCAAACAATCTTTATTAGTATCATACAATTATGATTGATAGTGTAAAATAATTGTATACCGAAAGTGTATATAAATTAAATCCATGTTAGAATGGAAGAAAAAAAGAAGGAGAAATAGAATAGGTCGAATGAAATAAAGAAACAAAATTATCAGAGAGAACTTACAACAAACTCATGCTCGTGAGTTTTGGGATTTGCTAAAGTCAATGTGAAAGATGAGAGAACAAAAATAGCTATGAAGATGGATGAGTATTTGGAATTGGTTTTAACACTCTCCATCTCTTAGCAAGCAATGAGCACTACCTTAGTGTGAATGTGAAGTTAAGGTTGCAATGCAAATAAGAGTGGGAGAGAGTGCTTTTTATAGGAGAGATTAGAGGAGAGAGATTATGTTGTTTAAGGTTGGCACAAATTATATTTGGTTGAGTTCAAAGTCATAAATCAAATTAAGTAACTTAGTTCTACCCCATATGATAGTTTGTTGCACCCACTAGTTAATCAAGTTCATAAATGCTTGCTTCATAAGTCTTCATTTAGAGGTTGAATTTTGAAAAGCATAACTATATATTTTCAGACTTTGTTTACCAATCAAGATGGTTTTTTTAATATTTAGGTCAAATTCTTTTTAACTCGAATTATTGGTCACGTGACATGTTACTTAGTAAATTACCATATTTTATTTCTTCCATTTTTAATTGCAAAAGTTTAACATTCCAAAAAGACCGAACCAAAAAAGCAAAGTACAAAGGTCAAAGGTTGTCTTGTATATTTAATTTATATTCTTTGCAAATTGTGCAAGTTATATGGAACTTCTATAAGAGAATATAATATGGTGAGGCCAGCTTGATTAACTATTATCCATCACCTGCAGAAAACAACATATAATTAATTTAGTGCAAACCGTTAAACAAATAGACGACTTTCTTTTAATTTAATTCTTGTGACATTTGGATAAGAGGGTGTTTTTAAGAGTTTATGTGACAGAAGATCTAGTGCCACTTTTGCATTAGTCTAACTTGAGTACGTTTTCCTTGTTTGAATTTAATTAATCTCATTAAGTCGTCAAGTCGTTTGATGAAAAGGTAATCGACTTTAGAATTTAGAAAAGTATGATAGGTGAAGGTCTAAAACACATCTTCTTTTGTTTGACATGTATATACACACAACCTTCTCATTTTTCTTTTAAGCAAATATTTTATTAATATGGGAATAAAGGATATTTGAAACTCATTACCGTTGTATTTAGTATTAAATACTTTGAAGACAAACAAATAGGTTCAACCACCAATCCGAATATTGTTAAATATGCTTAATTCGACCAATTACCGCCAAAGAATAGTTAATTTAGGCGTTAAAAAAACATTGTTCCACTCTCATCTAATATAGAAAATCATTGTCAACCACAAGAGATGAGACACACTTTTTCTTGTGTCTTTACACATGTTGAAAAGTAGAAAATCCTTCACCCCATCTAAAATTTGAACATCCATACATTTGAAAATCATGTTCTACACCTCCAAAGTCTTAGGACACAACGGAAACGAATGACCATCGGATTCTATGTCACTAAGACACTACACACAACATTCTTCATGTACATCCTTTAATACACATTTACTCCACAATTGTATTTAGTTGGTAGTCTATACTCCATTCGTCCTATATTATAAGCAAAAAAAAAACTCATTTTTTTTCCCAAATTATAAGCAAAAAAGACCAACTTTTATCATATTTAATTATGTTGTTTCAAAAATTATTTTTTCCAAAGGAAAATTAAATGCAAAGTGCATTCAATTTGTTCTCTCCTTCATTTTCTCAATAACCAACAACCAATTAAAATTGTTTTTACATCTTCCTATAAAAACTTATTTCAAAGATAACACAAAAAACTATGTTACAAACACTATATTTTAGTTTTCCTAATAAGTGTGATTTTTTTTTGTTGCTTATAATACGGGACGAAGGGAGTATATCTTGTACACAACCTTCCGATTTAACATCAACATGAAAGCGAAAACAATTTTCTCCACATATCATTTTTTTTTTCTTTTCCTATTCTTTTCTCTTGATTAGATAAAGAATGACAAAACATTAAATTAATTAATTATAAATGAATGATAAAATTGAAAATAATATAGAGAAAAAAACTTGTACCAAAAATTGGTATATCTCCACATATGTAAAGAAAATGGCTTAAACGTACTATTCACCCTCTAAGTTTTTAAAAGTAGCGATTTTGGCCCTCTTTTAAAAAAATAGCAAAAGTGACCCTCATGTTTATCCCATTTTGCAAAATCTCAATTTTGACTAAGTCAGTGGCTATGTGGCAGCTTTTTTGATTGTATGGCATGCCACTTGTGTAATTAATAATTTAAAAAATATATAAATGTCACATAATCAATTAATCATTTTTAAAAATAAATAAATGAAAAAGAAAATCAAAAATTCATAAATCTTCATCTTCAACACAAGTCCAGAAAATATTCTTCAATACCCACAAACTCATCTTCAGACAAACCCAGAAAATCAATCTAGTTACACATTTTTTCCTAACTCTACATTATATTTCCATCACAGAATCACACAAACAACCCTTTTGAATCCCTCAATCAAAAACCGATTTTGAATCCAAAATCGAATATTCAAATGGCTTATTAATTAGACCCACCTTCTTCCTCAAAATGGGTCACTCAAATTTCCCACCATGGAAACACACCAACAGTACACGTCAATAGCCATAGTGGAACCTCTACGATGTGTGGTCACTACGTTGCTCATGTTTTCAAAGATGGTAGATGGGAAATTTTCAATGACAACCATGTTGGGGCTTCAGTTAATCCTCCTAAGAAAATGGGTTATCTTTATTTCTTCGAGAGACTTCATAATTTAGTGAAGAAACAGAGTTAAAGTTTGACTAAGGTGAATATTCTCAACTGTGAAGTTGAACATAATGTTTTAGAAGGGCACAACCATGTGATTTATATATGCGCATGGAATAAATGACTTTTTTTGAAATTATGAGAGTTTGGATTTTGATTGTGGAAGTTGAAATCAGAAATGAAAAAAAAGTGGAGAAGTGAGTTTAAGGACACATGGGGGTGAGGACTCCATGTTTAAGAAGGAGGAAGAACAAAAGGAAAAATGTTGAAGATGGAAGTTGTTGATGATGGCGTGTTGTTGTTCTTGTGCTATTTTTAATTTCTTTTTTTTCATTTATTTAATACTTAATGATTATTTGGCTTTTACAAAAAAAAAAATTAATTAAAAAATTACTCAGTTGGCATCTTTGTAGGTTAAGTGGCATGACACATAGGTTTGACTAAGTCAAAATTGAGGTTTTGCAAAAGGGGATAAACATAAGGGGTCACTTTTGCCATTTTTTTTAAAAGGAGGCCAAAATCGCTACTTTTGTAAACTTAGGGGGTGAATAGTGTGTTTAAGTCAAAGAAAATTCAATTGTTTGATTGGGTAGAGTGAGAAAAGTACAAATAAAGGTATGTAAATGAAGGATAAAACTGAGAAAATATAAAAGAGTTGTGTGTATACGATAAACTGTAAAGAGATATCAGCAGCGTTAAAACTATTAGGATGAGTTTGTCATCTATTTGAATCTCATAAGACTCGAGAGATTAGTTTCTACAATTGCACACAGAGGATAATCGTTTTACAAAAAAAAAAAAAGGAACGTGTCTTTTTTTAAATTAACTCATAAAATAGTATGAATCATAATATTTAGTCAAATAAAAAACATCCAAAATATTCCTAAAAAATTGTACATCGGCAAGATGGAGTTGTTGTTGTATTAAGTAGTTTTTTTATTTAGGTTTGTGTTTAGGCTTAAATAGCTAAATTAATTATTTAATTATACACCAAAAATAAATAGTTTTTTATAATATTATATAAATATGTATATGCGGGGTTGCGAGGCTGGGTAGTATAGTACCTTTACCCGTGCTCATACCCATAAAATTTTGTGGGTATTACCCGGACCCGTGTTCATACTCATGAAAGCGGGGTTTTACCCTACCTATTATGGATATTTTTTGCGGGTACCCATTAAATCTGGGCCCAATTGCCATCCCTAGTTATAGTTATAGATATGTGGTGTCTTCAATTTTTCAAATATGTTTAAACTGGTGGTATAAGGTGAAATGAAGTGAAAAAAATAAAATAGGTTATTCAAATTTGAATGGATGCTATCTTCCATTCTATTTCACTCTACATAGTTAATTCAAATCTACCATAATTAGTTAGAAAAATGGAATCGTTTTTTTTGCTTAATGATAAGTGTATTATTATTTATCACATATAATAATAAACTTTTATATAAATATTTGTGTAGTATATAAAATTACATCTAGTACTAAACTCAAAAATTTAGATCCATCGGTCAATGTGTTACACAACTCACTCACCTAAGTACTTATTAATTGAGATGTTCTTTATCGTGGATGCTGTTGGGCTAGTGAGTTTGATGGATTAAGTTTGCTGAAAGTAAAAAACAATTAAATGTGAAAAGTTGACTTTTAAAAGGTGTAACAAAGTATTATATTAAGAAATTTCTTAGTATGGTTTGATTGCATCTAACAAGAATTTAGTTAGAGATACTTATGGAAAATATAGCTTACGTATTAAATTAGGTGGCCTGTCCAATATAGTTTAATTTTATGCATGGAAGAGAATTACACGCACAAGCATTGCATTTCATGTTTCAAAGATACGTATTTGGAATATGTTTTTTTTGAGTTCATATAGATATGTACCTGGAATTGGATGTACACGCCACGCATCATTTAATAATTTTGACGAATATCTTTTGGTGATTTTTCTTTTTGGTGAACAACTTTAATTAGGTTATAGAAGGATTTTTAGTTTCAATTTTCAAATGGTTGAAATACATAAGGATTTTGAATCTAAAAACTGGTTGAAATATGAGTATGTGGAGTCCTAATAATTGTGTTAAATGTTTGATTTCCCTAAGTTGTTTCTTTTCGGAATCCAAAGCAATTTATTAAATATCATCGGACCAAATACACTCGTATGCATTTTTGTGTTTTATTTTTGTCGAACAAATGGTATCCATGAAGTTTTGTTGGGTATATATCTTTGATCTAACCTTTCAATGTTATGCCATATTTTTATATTGATCTATTTTAAAATAAATTCAAATGTAAACAAGTTTTATTTATGAGGTATCGTATCAAACAAAACTTCTAGGTACTTAAGGAAATGGACTTAACTCAATCACATGAGAGATGATGGTAAGGTTGAGGATGTTAACAGCTCCTCGAAGAATGTGATGTATCCGCAAACACTTTGATGATCAAGTTGGTGATTGGTCTAGAGTGTGATGTTTTAAGGTTTAGAGAATCGAAACTTTTTGAATCAACACTCTTAAAATTAGTTCATAGCTGATCAGACAATTAAAAGCATTAGACGCAAATTATATTGAACAAATGCAGGTCTCAAATTGCATTAGATAAGACTCGTAGATTACATAGTTCAAATAGTGCCATAATGGTTCATCATTAAAATTTAATCTAACGAGTTAGCCACTACTGATAGTGAGTAACACCATAATCAAAGGGTTAAAAAGCAATACATTCAATGCAGCCACTAAAGTTATCACTTCATCTCATCCCCTCTATATATGAGCATGAGTGCTAGTTCTTAGTGAATAAGAGCTGCGATTACTCAGCTGAGTGATGCAAAAGGCTCGCCTCTTTCTATTTTTGAGTGTACTCATCTTTTAACATTTAACTTCTCTATTAATTTAGCTATTATGTTTTCATGTATTTCTTATTTGGGTTTTCTTTTTTGTGGTTAAGCTCATCATGAGCTTAAACCATTCTTTGGTTTAGACATGATGATGTTGTGATTATATTTGCATAAGATTAAAGAGTTACAACTTCAAGCTTCTTTTAACAAACTAATTTAATGATAATCTTTAAAAGTGAAATTTGATCATTTTTACATTTATTGTCAAAATCCTTCAGAATGTTTGTTTAATATGAGTTACGTCTGTGAGACCGAAAAGAGATGGAAACTTAAAAGACTATTTGATATGAACATATATCTTTGAACGCAAAGGGTAAATGTCTATCTAGATTTCTTGTCATATGCAAAAGGTTTAGCCTCTCCACGAGAAGGGTTGCTAAGACCTAACCTAAATTTGGGCATGATAACTGTTGTGAAAATAGTGTACCCCGAAAGGGATGTCGACACACACTTAGCTTGATGGTTTGAGTAGGAAAACCCTTAAGACCACCTAATTGCCACGAAGCTGTATAAAATTATATCTTACAAACCATATCATAAGTGATTCATTGTTCTAAACCATGCTTCTATTTTTTAGACCATCTTAGTTATTTTTGTTGTTTTCCTAAATGTTAATGCTTTTAAACTTTATTTTTATTGTTTTCACACATGATTTATTTTACTTTTAAGCAAACAAAATTACCATCGAAGAGATGCATAAATTTATAGCACCCCAGACCCTGCGAGTTTGATCTTTAAGTGTATACTATTATTTGAGACAGTGTATACTTGCACTGGTGTCTGGTATGACTCCTGAAAATACAAAGTGTTTTTAAAGCTAGCAATAGTCAAGAACTTTACTATGAATTGGGATAAAAGTAAAGCTTAGAGACTAATATGTGGGTAGATTGATAACCTCATCTCATGGGTCATGGATAAAGAGTCATCGAATTTTCACATAGGTATGATCATTATGGGTAATATTTATACTGGATTGACTCATAATGAGAATAATACATAGTGAGTTATGTAAAGTGTCATAAGATATTCTCCTACTGATAATGACGTATTCCACCATTTCACTTAAAACCAATAAATATGTACTTTATATGTAAGAGTCGAGTATTTCAACACAATTCAAGCATTGTCTGTAATAAGATGACTATAAAGTTGGATGATGTACACTCTTTGAATTATGACAAGGGACATGAATGACCTAGATTCTTTCATAGCAAAGCTTTGTAGAAATATATTTATAATAAAATGAATTAAAGCGAGTTAAAATGAAATAGATCTACGTGATAATAACTATCAAGTAAAAGTAATAATTTTAATGTCCATAAAAAATAGTTCCATGAGATGCCGCCTCTTTCGTCCACCCTTAGAGCAACTCCAACGGTCTCAATTTCTCAATGGTCCGTCAGGTGGAGAATGAAAAAGTGGGTTATTTTGCAATAATTTCTACTGGAGTTGGCCAGCGTGTAATCATCATTATTTTCTTAAGCAACTTTTATTTTGGTTACTTTGATTAAAATAACAATAGAATTACTACCTTTTTAAAATAGTGGAACCCAATATGAGTTGTGATAAAATATTAATATTTGAGGTAAAAGTGTGGGACCTAATATGAGTTATTTTAAAGTTTATCATTGAAGTATAAAATAAGTGAGTAGCTTCAAAATGATGTGGTATAATGAAACTCACAAAATAACAATTGAGAGAGTTCATGGTAGAGGTACTCTTAAAATCATCCCCGGTGTTAACTTGTTAAACAGGGAAAATGATCTAAAGTCAAATAAAATCTCCCATGAGTCAAATATGGTAGTCTATCATTTTCAATCTCTATTTAGCACGGGATGATGTGAATGGTTCCTCTAACAGTTAGTTATCTCAGGCCTTGATTTGCACCTATAAAGTGTAGTATAAAGAATTAATTGGTTGCTGCATGCCAGCAAGCATCTTAGTCAATGACGACAACTATCCAAAGCCACTAGATTTTTTATATATTTGTTGGTTTTCAGAAAACCGTTAGGACTGTGAAAATGAAAGCATCTCAAACAAATTAAGACAGGGTTAACTTGTGATTTTATGGCACATGTTAAGAAATTTAAAAGAAGAAATATTCTTTAAAATTTTGTACATTCAATTCACTAAAAAATTAAAAATTAAATATAATATACGTATTTCAATATGTTATTTTTATATTTGATTCATTAACTTGTGTCTTGATGGCACAAGTTAGCATTTCTCAACAAACTAGAATGAGTTGACAATACAATTAATAAAGAAACCAAATTAAGATTTGATAGGTGAGCAAGAAACCAATACACTCATTGGATAAAGTTGGTAGAGTTTGTTACATTACAGACTTTCTCACGTTCTTAAGAAGGGCTGAAATAGGATCTACATCACAACTTACAAGGATATGTTGTTAGAAATAATCAGGAAATTATTTATAAAGTGATGCAACAAAATGAGAAGGAAAAAGAGAATTAACTATTCCTTTTCTCACAGGAAAAATGAAAAAGAACTCTTTTTTAATATTTCTTTTTATCTCTTTTGTTTTCATTTTTCTTAACGTTTTTATATTGTAGTTAAAAACAATAATAATAAAATAACAAAAGTTTCACTTCTCATTCTTGGTTCCATGTGTTTCATGGTTGGTTAAAAGTGGACCTCTTGCCCTTTTTATTTAACAAACAAAAAGCGGGTCCGTACTTCTTATGTAACTTAAATTCCACCGCAAAATGTTTAATTTCACCCGAAAAAATTAGAGACAAATTGAAGGAAAATCATAATTCCATCATGTTCTTCTGTCTCTAAACTTGGGCTTTTCTTAAAGCTCACGCTCTCGAGTGAAGATGAGCAAATCTTGCTTGTTACCATTTCCTCGAGTGAGGATGACCAAATCTTGCTTGTTACCATCTCAAATGAGAAATATTTGAACATATTCATATGTGAGAAAAACTAAGAGAAATAGATAAGATGATCAAAAATAATATAATTAAGTGTTTATTTTTTTTAAAAAAATCATTTGTGTGTTCACTCAAATATGTTTTTATTTAGGATTGCGACTATGCAAGTTTTTATTTGAAGTTTTGACGATGCAAGAATTGTTGTTACATATTTGCTTTTAAGTAGTGTACAAAGAACAATTTTTGAAGAAGGACTATTTGTACCGGCAAAGACTGTTTGGTTCTCCCCACTTTATGTGATTGAGGTGGGAGGAGCCGTTGGGTTGCACACCACGTTAAGATGGGTGCAACACTTTCAGATTGATAACGTTGATTTTGTTCTATATTTCAAGAAGGTCGATAAGTATTTTTTTTTTTTTTGGGTTACAAGGTTGTTGAGTATTTTCATATGGTGGTGTATTATAGAATTTGGTTGTATAATGCATGTAAGTAGATGCTCAAAATTGTTTTTCAAAACTCTCACGCGTTAGCAAAGGTAACCACATTTTATGTTAGCTTCCACTTTTTTTGTAGGGAATGTTAGCTCCCACTTGTTTGCTGATGTACCATCATATATTTGCGCTTTGATTGCCGATGAAATGAATTAAGTTTGTTTCCTTAAAAAAACACAATCTTCCCCTAAAAAACACAAATCTTAATCATTTAGACACACATAAAAAATATACTTCATGTAGTTATTTTAAAAATAAAGAAAAATAAACTATTATTCTCTTTTATATCTTTTTTTTTCTATTTGCATGAGTGCAGCCTAAATGGTTTAGATTTAGGCTTGTGATACATACAAGCCACAATAGATTCTATGGATATTTCATTTCAAAGCAATCACTCTATTTTCACATGATGTACAATAACGATCCTACATGTACAAAATTTTGTTTAAAACACATTTAATTTTACCGTCTACTTTGTCCGTCTCAAAATAACTGATATATTTTTACAAAAATTGTCCTAAAACAACTAGCATTTACATTTTAGTACAATATTTTTTTCCAACTGTATCATCTAGTTAATAGTGAATATGCTAAACCTCGTGACAAAAAATATAAAGAACGTCTCACAAATGAGAATTCTCACGTTATCAATTGCTCTCTCCAGTGACGTTATACTTTCCCAAAGAAAACAAACCTTCTCCAATGCAAAAGACAAACCAGCCTAAATCCTAATCCTCCTCTCCGTCTACAACTTCCATGGCAATTTTTTTGTGACGAATCCATGATTTCCGCTTCCATCGTTGCCGTCAACCACCGTAAGAATCTGACACGTTTGTGTTTTTATGTTGAGATCAAGTGGTTAATCAGCCCCTCAACCTCATGTTTATTTCCCGAAAACGTAGACGATCTCAAATTTTGAATGCAAGTTGAGGAACTCGGATTAAGTGTTACCGACCTCGTTTTTGAGGTCAGCGAGATTCTTAAAATTAGAGACGTCTTTTCCTACACCTCATGGCAGGGCCATCGTTTCATATTTTATTTCCATCGTTCTTCTGTAATAGCAAATTGGACATATGCCTCATAGTTCACTCAATTGAAGTTATTAAATTCTTAAGATTAAAAAAAAAAAAAAAAAACTGAAGTTGAAGTCACTAGTTAACCTTCAAAGAGTTTCTTAGTTCGATTTCAAGCTGAGAATGAGGAGTATTTGTTTAGATTAATGGGAGCAAAATTACAAGCTTTTGGGTCTGGGAAAGTAAAATATTTATAAAAATAAATGTTACAATTGCATTTGTGAAATTTTGCGAGGATAAAATTCGCGATCACATGCTTTTGGGTCTATGAAGGTAAAATATTTTTAAAAATAAATGGTAAAACTGCATTTATGAAATTTTGCGAGGATACAGTATCCGAAGTATAGAAACAATATATCTGGGGTGTTCGCTGTGCGGTTTGGTTCGGTTTTGAGACTAAAAGTCATCTGAATCGCAAGATTAAAAAGAATGTGGTTTGGTTTGGTTCGGTTGACTTTTAAAATATAATTCGAACCAAACCAAACCAAACTAATGCGGTTTGAGTTGGATCGATTGGTGCGGTTATTTCATAACAATAGAATTTTTTGTTTCCAACAATAAAATCGAGTTCAAAACGTTAAACACAACATATTTTTCGGAATGTTTCCGACAATATTTTTAATTTCATTTCACATTATATTTTCATTTTCACCAAACAACATAAATCAAATTAAAAATGTGGACAAAAATTAATTCTATTATGTAAGAAATGTAAAATACCAAGATTTTATCATTTTCTAAAAGTTCAAGTAGCACATAAATACATTTTTAAAATAAAAAGCAAAAAGAAACTTAACAAGAGAAAAAATATATCATTTTATAAAAGTTTCCATTAAGTTTTTATTAGTATTGGTCTAGGTGACATAGATTTTAATTAGTGTTTTTTTATGTTGCGGTTTGGTTTGGTTTGGTTGGTAAAATGAAAAACGCAAACCAAACCAAACCATGCGGTTGAGTAAAAAAGGTGATCCGAATACATCAAAACCAACTGCGGTTTTTTGCGGTTTCGGTTTGGGTTGGTTTGGGTTGCGGTTTTTCTATTGGATTTGTTCGGTTTTGAACACCCCTACAATATATCGTCTCTAAAATGGAAGTTGGTGAGATTTCAACGAACATTTTTTTACGAACAAGGCCCACAACCATTTAGTAACAACGCTAAGTATTAAATTTTGCTCCTTAATACTAGGATTTCTGCTCTTCCCCCAACACAAAACGCTCGCGCCCAATATAATTTCCTTTTATGCCCTAGCGTGAGTTAAGTCATGATGTGTGACTTAACTCACGCACCTTATAATCTCTGCATGACTTAAGTCACGCACCACTGGCATGTGCGCAAGTTAGCTCACGCACGTTGGCCGGTGGTCTGAGCTCATAAACAAACGTTTTTTGGACGATGGTAAGGTTTTCAACCTTCAATCCACACGTTTTTTTACACCCTTTATAGGTTTTTTTTTACCCCATTTATGGTGGTTATAACCTATACTACCATTCCCACCTATAAATACCCCTCCAAACTTCCATATTTTTTCACACCATATCACTTTCTGTCTCTCCTCACTCTCTTCCTCTAATTTCTCTCTTCTTTTTTTTTTTCAATAGTCTCTAGTCACTTGGGGTAAATGGTGATCGGTTTTGAAGAAAATGGTGAGTAGCCGACTTGGGGAAGTAATCGACCATTGAGATAAAATTAAATTTGCTTCTTTTTACCCCAAAAACTTTTTACCGTGGGTAAAAAGAATCTTCTTGGGGTATAAAAAGAACCTGATTTAGATTTAGCTCAAGGGTTGTTGATGTATTTTCCCAAGAAGGTTGTTCACTATCCTCCCCATGACTGATCATGATTTACCTCAAGTGGGTAAAAAGAACTTTTTACCCAAAGAGGGTAAAAAGAAAATAAGTAGATTTAGTGAATTTGAATAAATGTATCAATTATTGTATGAATTAATAAAATGAGATGTTGTTATATGTATTAATTTTGTTCATTTCTTTTTTATTTATATTTGCTTTTATTTTTTGATTTTGTATTTAATGAATAAATCTGAATAAATATTAATTTAGTTCATTTCTTTTTATTTATATTTGTATTTATTTAATGAATAAATTCGGATAAATATTTATTTTAAGTGCATGAATAAATTAAAATAAAACAAATAAATAATTTAGAACAACCTAAATAACTTAATTTGAATAAAGTAAATAAATAAGGGTTAAATATATTTTGGGTCCCTATAAATATACCAACTTTTCGTTTTAGTCCCTCTAAAAAATTTCTTCAACTTTTAGTCCCCAAAAATTTTCCATCTTCACTTTTGGTCCCTCTTTTAAAGTAAACTCATATGTAGAATTCATATTATTGACTAAAATTTTCAGAAAAATTCATAATATTATAAGAACATCTCCCAAATAAAATTAGAATTTTTTAACAAAACATGAATTTCATATGAATTTTTATATTTTTTAGTATTAAAAATTCATACACCCTCCGGTCACTGATATAAGCAAAAATTTACATTTTACATTCATTCAATTAATGATGTATGTAGTCTTTATTATAGACCACATACGTCATTTAACGAATGAATCTAAAATGTTAACTTTTGCTTATATTAGTGACCAGATGGTGTATTTAATTTATGTTTTCTTAAAAATTTTACATTTTACTTAAAAATAGGGACCAAAAGTAGTGATTGAAAATTTTATAGGGACTAAAAGTTGAAGAAAAATTTTAGAGGGACTAAAACGAAAAGTTTGTATATTTATGGGGACTAAAAACATATTTAACCCAATAAATAAATTAGAAAATAATTAAATTAAAATAAAGTGTATAAATTAAGGATTTATGTTCTTCTCCTCCCAGCGCAACTTAACTGACATTCCGTTACTTAACTTGCACAAATTTTTGCACTTACGTTAGTTAAGTAATGCATAGGTAGTTTAGCTATTTCAGTTGGATGAGAGCGAAATGTGCTGGATGAATATCAGAAATCTAATACTAGATGGTTGTGGGCCTTGCTAACATGTTGGACTTAGCATTGTAGTGTTTTTCGTCCTATCCCATCTTTGGTCATGCTTTAAGTGTAAATACTTTGTAACAATTTCTCTTTAGCACCTCACGGTTGCTCACAACACCTACCGAACGACACTTTTTAGATCATGTAAGGCCCTTTGAATCAGTTCAACCGATTTTAAAAATGTGTCAAACGGTAGTTAATTACTGTTTAGCCTTTACTAAGTTCATCAAGAGCAATTGTCATACTTTGTTATAGTTAATTTTAAATAAGTTGGTTTTTCAATAAAATATTGGTCTATGAGAGATTCAGTTTCGCTCAAAATCCTTTAATTTATCGAAACCTAATTTCCATCGCACAAAACTTATTGGGATATACGGTCTTATCGGCTTTTTTTTTCCTATCGGAAGATATCTCTCCATCGACTTATTTTAAGGGTTTAGCAATCCAAAGGACGCATATAGCAACTGTTTTTTCAATCATTGATTGAGCGAGAGGTAGAGTTTGTTTCACTAGGTTCTTACTCGAACCATTTCTAAAATATCATCAATAGCATTTTACTCTTGTGGTGATTCATCATGTTGATCTTATCATTCATTCAATGAATGTTGCAATTTTTCTACATTTTTTCTACATCCTAATATATGCTTGACCTACTCTATTAGTATTCTTAAACAACACATGTTGGAATTTCTATCAAAACGTGAATTCATTTACTTTTTGAATTCGGTGCCAAAATATGCTTCAATTTGTTCATCATATTTCTTGCAAGTGCTTTGATTTCTATTATCATCATAGAATTTCTAATTTCATTTAGATAGTTATTGATTTTCGCACAAAATTATGGTTGTTATGCATGAAATCTGAATGATAGGAGAAGTCTTATTCGCGAGCCAAACATGTTCTTTTGTATGATGGTTTGTGTTTGATTCTTTCTTCATGAATCCTTATCCATAAGCATAAATCTTTACAACTTTCGCTCTTAAACCTTAATTCATTTCATGATCTGAAATTTGAAGGTGTGGGAACTCCATGAAAATGGCACAATAGCTTCATGATCATCCCACATTGTTTGCTAAGATTTTCTTTTGTTACATTTCTCTTGCTTTGATTATTGTTATGATGATAATTCACGTGCTTCTTGCTTTACTTTTATACTTTTGAGTTTTTTCTTTTAATGACTAATGTTAATTGTTGCTTTGATTGTTTTACCACCCCCGTTTAGTGTTTGTCATAATCTTCTTCTTCACTTGATCCTAAATTGTGTAGACAAATTTATTTTTTCTGTGTTTATGAGCAATTGAAAAAATTCAAAAACTAAGTAGCTTGAAAAACATGACAATTCGATGCCATGGAAATTGCAGAATAAAAAATAAAACAGAGACGCAAGTAGCAAACCTTGGCACCAAAAGTGGCGCAAATAGCAAAAAGACAGCTAATGTAAAACAATCCAAAATTTAAAAAGAAATTATCCATTCAAGTCTGCACTATGTCTATTTGCTTCTATTTTAAAATATTTTTATTTTCTACTTTTGGTTCTTCGTGTTCACGTCTTATCTTTAACATCTTGTATTACTTGTCTTGTTTGATATTCTTTATGAGTGTGTCTTTTGTATTTTTCTTGTTTGTGTTTAAATTTCCTTTGGTTTTCCCAGACCATAGTTTCTTGAGGTTGTCTTTTGCCTATTGCATGTAAAGTTCTTATTGATGCTCTTCCACATTTTTATGATGTTTTCCACATCTTGCTTGGACATGATTTTTCCACAAGAGTGCTCATTTTAAAACACAAGAACCTTTAAAAGAAATTGAAACACTTAGAGGGTGGAAAGGACCTTTAAAAAAATTGTTTGCTTGATTGTTTTGTTGTTATTTGAGATTTTATGAACAAAAGTGATTATAATTCTCCATCATCAAGAACAACTTTGTAATATCCCAAAAATTACGATACCTATTCATTAGTGCCTAATTAAGGTGTGTTTCTAAGTGTATTGCGAATTAGTGTAGTTTAAAAACAACAACAATTAATGAGTAATGCTATTCATCACGAGCGTTTCCCGAAATAATTGCAACCGTTAGATCAAGGATTTCCTGGAATTCATGGGTAATTGGAGATGGAATAAATGCTGATATAGTTACCTTTTGTGACATGGTGATATTTGTGGTGAGTTTAATATTGGGGAGAATAAACATTTTCCATAAAGAGATGGCCCTACCCTTGAAATAGTACCCTACTTCTGTGCAATATTGAAACAAGTAGACAAATTTACAATACAACACTTGCTGAGATTTTGCTACCAGATAGCAGTTCTGCACCACCATCTGTAGAGCATTCTCAAAACCAAAAAGACGGAGAAGAATAACGACGACATCCCATCCCACCACATGCATACACGTCCAGGTTGCGGCATGGGTGGGCATAGATAGCAATTTGACATTGCAAATATATCTTAAAAAAAAATAAAAAAATAATGTAATTTTCAAATGATTATAAATATTATAGAAATGGGAAAATTGAAAAAGGATAGGGCCATGTTTTCAGACTTGGACCCAACTTTGAGTGTTGAACTTTTAAGGTAATAATGTTAAATTTTTATTATTAATTTTATTTTTTTTTGTACAGATTTATTATTAATATTTTAATAATTAATAGATTCTAACTCAGAAACAATATTATTCAAAGTACTAAGATGATCATAAGAAGATGATCAATGAATATAAGAAGGTGGAAGGGACAAAATGAGTCTTAACGCTTTATCTTCGTCATCAATCTTAACTTCAATAGATTCTAACTCAGAAACAATATTATTCAAAGTACTAAGATGATCAGAGATTATCGTACCCTCATCCATGCGCAAATTGTGGAATTGCTCCTTCAGCAACAACCGATTTGAAATGTCCTTCGCTTGATATAACCCTTCGAGTTTTTCCCAGAGTTCCTAGGCTGATGACAGATTTTGCACATTCGCAAGAACATTCTTTGCCAAACGCAGACGGATTGCACTTGCAGCTCTCAAATCTAGTTCCTCCCACTTATCTGCCTCCATCTTGGAAGTGTTTCCTTTCAGCGCCTTGTGTAAACCTGATTATATCAGCACATCCTTAACTTGTACTTTCCACAAGTCAAAGTTGATTCTTCCGTCAAACTTCATTGCGCTTGAATAAGACATAGCAGTTGCATAATACCACCCTTTTTCTGAGGTAGAAGATCATCTTCCGTCAAACTTCATTGCGCTTGAATAAGACATAGCAGTTGCATAGTATAGCAGTTGCATAGTACCACCCTTTTTCTAATGTAGAAGATCAGACACTGACAATCTGAAAATGTTTACAGCACATAAACTTCTCTCACTCTCACCCCCAATGCCCCAATACACCCACACTCTCACAAAGCAAATATTTAAACTAAGTCAGATATAAGCTTAAAGTGCTACTGACTGGTGCATCTATGAACAAAGAAACTAGGTTCAATATATAGCATTGATCTTCCCCTTGCTTCACTAAACTAAACGATGTGGGACATAATCACCAATAACTAATATTTTCTAACCTTCTTCTTTATTCAAGAAACTTGACAATCAAACCCAACACAACACAGTAACTTGATGTTCCAACTGTTCAGTCCATGCTTTTAGGCAAATTAACACTATGCATGCACCATATATGTAATTTGTTTGAGTAAACAACCATCATACCTTTATATTCCAAACTTTTGAAGTCCAGCATATATATGTATATGTTCCTTTTCGAGCAGAATATAACTTTCTTACCAATAGAAATTGCGATATACGCAATATCTGAAAACCTTGCACGTCAGCCAATTGGACTCACCATTCTATAAAAAAAAAAAAAAATTATTTATTCACCCCTATCTTATTCTTCTAGATCCTAATTAATTAGATCATCTCACAAACAAAATTTAAAACCTAATTAATAACATTTGACAAAAATTTCTTTGAAAGAGATTAGTTGCTCTTAAACACGCTATCAACATAAATTTGGTGGCGTAAACATTAGATTAAACTGATTTAATTGGTTATACAGCTGTTTTCAGTATACATGTCTAGCTAGCATCACTATTATTTATCCAAAAGAAGAAAAGCTAGCATCACTATAGGAGTATAGGTAGAAATTGATGGTTAGTTTGGAACGTCTGTTAGATACATTATAAAATAGCATTCTATTTTTGATATAAATGCGTATGGTTTATGGAATATTAAATAGCATTTGAAGGAATAAAAACTGCAATTTTCTCATTTAGCTATTGATGCAAATTTGCCTCCTTCGCCTTAAAAAAAAAATAACAATGGTTGAATCATTACATCATCACTATCTAGATATTTTTGATCCAATAGTTATGAAAAAATGTATTTATGCAGAAAAAAATTAAAATCATGTAGAATGTCTTCTTTCACGTGTAACAGAATATCTTATTTGTGAAGCACACTACTATTCAGACCAGCATCCATAGGAACAGGAGTTTGGTTCCAAATATTGACCTTATACCAAAGTCCAAACAAATATATATATATATATATATTCACTCAAAGTGTTCCTCCACTTTCCCATCAGTTTTTTTTGGTACAAATTAAAATTTCTCATCAATTTTCTTTTTTGGTAGAATGACAAAAGAAAAAGAAGAAGAATAGCCTAAAACTAAACTAATTTCTTTTCAATATTATATTTATTCGCCACATTATAAGAGACCAGCACATTCCGCTAGCCCTTGTTGATAAAATATTTTAGTTTTATATCCAAATTTTGTAAAATAAAATTTTGGTTTTATAAATACATATCTAGACAATAACATTATTTCATTTTATGAAAAAAAATGTCTAAAGATTATTATTCGTATTAGAGGAATTTCTTACACTCTTATATTTTGTTATAAAAACATATATTTAGTGCTACATCATATTTATTTATTTTTATCTTTGCAAATGATAAATGTCACATATTTAGTACACACTTCCGTACAAACTTCCTTTACCTTTTTCCAAATTAGTAAAATTCAATAATGGTGGAAAAAGATTCTTAAACACATATACAAGTTTAATAGGGAAAATTGCATCATGCATGAACATTTTTCATGTGATCGTGAACCGGTGGTTATTTTCTTGTCCAATCACCCTTCTAGCTTGCTTCTTCAAGTTTCTAATAGTAATCATTTTCTCAAAACAATTTAAGCAAATATCATATTATACTAATCATATATATACTAATCACGTGTGAAGCCTCAACCAAGTGCACCCACAAAGTTAAACTAAGTTGAATTAATTGAAGTAATTTCTTCCGATTAATCCAATGGCTTTCAGTTTTCCTGATGTATTTTGCTGGATTCAAAATCTTCCACCAATCTCAGAATGGGAAACAAATTTCATCTCCTTAAACATATGCTCTTCAACAACATCTCAACCATTTCTTAATCTCACCATTTCCAAAATTCATCAATCCTCAAAACTCTCTTTTATCATTGTTGCTGAATTCAATAATATTGACCCTATTCATCTTTGGACTTCAAAACCATTTAAGCCAGGCTCAAAAACCACCAACTTATTAGACAAAGAAACAATTTCAAATCTCTTTATTAATTTCATTCAAGACATTCTTCATTATGGTTCAAACAAAAATAGCCCTTTAATAAGGTTTCCAAAACTTGACTCTGGTGATCCAAACCTACCAAACATTTTTAACCTCACTTTCTTCACTCTTTTTGTCCTTGTTTGCATATACGAAGCACCTAAAAATATTAGTGATGCATGTATTGGTTTCTTAAAAGATCATTTGACAAGTACTCAATCAAGACAAGCTTCAAATTTATTAATGAAACTTTTGGGCTCGAATTTGCAAGAACAATGGATGCGTTCCGTGAACCTAGGAATTACTAATTGGGTTGGTGAGATTGAAGAACAGCATCAAAACATGTTTAGAACGCCATGTTCTTTGTTTTCTTTTGCATTTTCAACAAGTGGGTTGTGGAAAGTGCAACTTTATTGTCCTGCTACATGCATGGATGTAGAGAAATCGGAAAGTCATCCACATGAGAAACTTGAATTTTCTCTCAAGTATCACCAAGTTGAAAGTGTTCTTCAGTTCAATTACAAGGTTGTTGTCAAAGAGGAGTGGGTTGAAATCATGGTCAATGTTGATAACATAAGGTAATGACAATTATTATATTCATTTAATAAGATAAAATCTATTGATATAATAAGGCCAATAATAAGCATATTAGTTAGCAAAACAAAATAAATAAAGTATCTTATGTTCTATTTAGAAATATAGGAAAGCTAGAAAAGCCTCATCAATTGATGGTGAGTTCGACAAAATCACTCTAGCATGGCGTGGTTTAGCTAAATTCATCGTCAATCTAAACAAGCACCGATTAGTTGCAATTAGTAAAGGATGATCTTTTTGTTTTCTTTCTATTTTTTATTGTTTAGATCTTTGCACTGCTATGGAGAGGAATAAATAACAACAACCCTTTTTTTTTTTTTTTAACAATTGCATTATCTAAATAACAAGAATTAATTTGCATTTTTATTTATTCTAATTCAATATATTGGAGTAATTTTTATTTTATTTTTCAAGTCTAAAAGTTAATTTCTTTTGACTATATAGGTGTGATGTTACCAAATTGGTAAATGATTCTCTAGTGAAGGAAAGAGGGGCAGGTGCAACTGAAAAACATTTTCCATCAAGAATATCATTACAACTAACACCAACCATTCAAAACCAAGTTATGAGTCTATCAGTTGGAAAATCAACAGAGAATCCAAAAAAAGAAATTGGCATTGACAAAGGTGTAGAAGCTTCAATTGAACCACAAAATCCCTTAGGACTTAAAGTATCAGCTGGAGAATCAACAACCGTTAGTTTAAAGCCATGGAAATTTGAACAATCTGTTTATGGCTACAGTGCAAATTTGAATTGGTTTCTTCATGATAGTATGGATGGGAAAGAAGTGTTTTCATCCAAGCCTTCTAAATGTGCATTGCTTAATCCAAAGTCATGGTTTAAAAATCGTTACTCTAGTGCTTATAGACCTTTTACTAAACAAGGTGGGGTTATTTTTGCGGGTGATGAATATGGTGAAAGAGTTTGGTGGAAAGTTGATAAGGGAGCTATTGGGAAAACAATGGAGTGGGAAATAAGAGGTTGGATATGGTTAACTTATTGGCCTAACAAACGAGTAACGTTGTACAATGAAACTAGGAGGTTGGAGTTTCGTGAAATTGTCTATCTTGATGTTGCTTAATTATCCTAGATATGATGTGTGATTTTATTATTTAAACACATATACGATTCATCTATTGTATGATAGAGATCTTGTGTTTTAATAAATTATGACATTTTAGGTTGATTTTGGAGAGAAACAAAGCATTGCTATTATTGTGTTCTCAAAGGGGACTGTAGTTTTTGCTTTAGTCCTCCATTTTGTGTAATTTATATTGTATCTGCTAAAGCCTTTGAAATATATTCATTTTATCATAAGGATCAATTGTGACGTACAAAACCCCAAAATATAGTTTGAAACTATTTTTGGAAAATGATTTACTAATCTTCCTTGCGAAAAATAGATTTTTCAAAACATAAAACATGTAGGTTTAGGATATCACTAGTAACATACACGCATCACAATTAATGTCAAACAATGTCAAACGAAATTGTTAAAATTGTTTTCATAAAAGATTGAAATAATTGATTGGAATCGTTCTAAAAATAATTTAAAATAAATAATAAACAAGTCGAAAAACAAAGTTTCATTTAAGCATCACTTCGCTCTTACTAAATGTTTGCACCATCACAAGCATGCAAACTCAATTAAACAAAGGGATGAATAATCGAGTTGTTTTATGCTTAATAACAATTAAAAATAATAGAAGAAGTAATTCACATAGGTATTTAGAGTCTAATTCACATGGAATAAGATTAATTTAAACATTATCGGACAACACTTTGACTAGGGGTGGGAAAAAAACCAAGAACTGCTAAAGTGAACCAAATCAAACAAAAATTGAAACAAATCGGTTAAGTTTGATTCATGACCAGAGATCGGCTCGGTTTGGTTAAGATTTGTTTTGGTTTTTAAAAAGTCCTAATATTTGATTTGGTTCAGTATTTTATATTTTTTCAACTGTACTAATAATAACAGTTCGGTTAAACGTAATTAATTCAGTTTGAAATATTAAATTTTGATTTTTTTTTATAAATTAGTTATGGTTCAGTTTAAAAGTATAAAGTTGAACCATGAAAACAATTTGGTTCAATTCAGTTAAGTTATTATGAATGTTGAAAATAGTTCGGTTCAATTTTTTTCCTGAACCGAATCATGTTCACCCTTACACTTGATAATTATCAATTACCAAGGTCGGACAATGAAAGGAACATCCAGCTGGGCTTAAAATTTATGGGAGCCTAAATTATTTTGTTATATGGTAGGTAAACACAAACCAAACATTTATTGCGTGATAAAAAAGACTAAATGGACAACATTGACAACCCACCAACAAGGAAAATATTAACAAACACACGCAATATGCGATAATTACCGTGTTAGGATCTTCTTCATTTTCACTTTTCATTAATTTGGCTTTTGAGTATTTTGAGGTGTAAAAAAAAAATTAGGATGCGTTTGATATACTAAAAGATAATAAGTATTGAACATAAAAAATATAAAACATGACAACAAACACAAAATAGAAAAGCATACTACAATTTTTTATGCTATTGAACAAATTTGTCTTGTTTGTCTTTTAGACAGCTTGTACTTTAGACAAAAAATTGTTTTGTAGTTTAACGAGGGACACAAATTTTAATTTTTGTCATTTCTCTTATTTGAGGATTTGTCTAATCTTTGTAGTAGTTTTACAATCAAACACAAAGTTGTCGTATTCAATCGAATAACTTATAAGCTCGTATGACGGAAAAAAAAAAGATATATTTGATAAATGTAATTTTACGAGTTTATAATTATTTCACGTGCTTATAGCTTATTTTTGAAAAGCTATTTCAAAAGCATTTGAGCTTATATGCTTATTATTTTTTCTTCCAATTTTAGGCTTGTAAATTCCAATTTTACCCAACCATCTGACATTGTATGCGGTAACGGAGAAGTTGATGAGAGTGGCGGAAATCTCAATGAAGCACTTAAATTAATTTATCTTCTGTGTCGTTCGTTCAACCAAACCATATTTCATTCTTCTAACTAATATCTTCATCTCTTCCAATTCCATTATCTCTCCCATGGATTCCTCCGCCGCCATTCGATCCTTTCACTGTAACTCTCTCTCTCTCTCTCTGTATCTACATTTTCGTTATGATTCTTTTAGCTGAATGCGATCTGCGTTTTTTTATTTCTCATCTTACTGTTTAATTCACTTTACTTTCTGTCGTTTGTGAGGGAAAATTAAATAAAATTGATTCATAAATCTCTGCTGATTAGTTGTATCAAATCAGGGTTTAAAGACTTTTAATTTCTGATGAGGTTATGTGCTTGTTTGAATTTTGAAATCTCTTTTTCAATTAAATGCTGAATTTAAGATCATGATTCTTCCGCTGGCAATATTAGATTGTTAGGCTGGACATTTTCGTGTTTACCTAACTTCGAACCCGAGACCTCTCCTTTGTGTGTATGAGAGTTCTTGCCAAAAGTTTATAGATGTTTTTCATGGATTTGCACTCAAATTTGAAATTTTTAAGCTGGTTTGTTGTTCTCTTAATTTAACCTACTGCATTGAAAGAAAGAGTGAAAAGTTGAAGACAGCAGCGGGGGAAAAGTTATTTAAAGTTATGCTCAGTATCACTTGTTTAACGTAATCACAACCATAATATTCATAATACTTTTCAAATAGAAAATTGAATGTACTCCTTGAAAACTAATACATTTTACATTATGTTATTTGGTCTTTCACCCGAATCTCCAATTTCATAGCTATAGGATTTAACCCTTAGGTTAGAGGATACATATATGTAAAGCTTTTCTCAGAGTGGCAATTCTAACACCTTAAGTTCGCTGGCAATGTTTATTTAAGATTCTTGTTTTTTAAATTTTATTTAAAGGGTCAATTTTCTTTTTCATTGTTTTTTTAATATTTCAAGGTTTGTTCCACAAAGATGTTTGTTTCTCCCGTTTTTCATTTCTTAGCTAGCCTCCTAATCTTTTTTCTTGTTAACTGGCTCGGCTACAGAAGATTTTTTTGCCTTGAGACGCACTCTTGTAAACAATTTGACAAATTTAGTCGCAACCCCAACACAATGATTGTGTTATCAAATACTGGATATTTGATATTGTAATGATGTCATCTGGGTGTTTAAAAGGTTTTAGCTTATTGTGTCTGATTTTATGAATTTTAAATTTTTACTTGCGCTGGTATCATTTATGGGGATTTACTTCTGTACCATAACTTATATTATAAACATATATGCATGTATGTATATTTGATTACATGTGAATTATCATTGTCATCATATCATATACCTATATTAAGTCCCTATTGCTAATTGCATGGATGTTCATTGTAAAAAAGTAAAATATTGCAATCTGACCCTTGATCATTACTGTTGGATTCCAGATCCCATAGGCACTATATCCCATGTGCGATCCTCCATTGAGAGGGCAGCTGTAGTTCCCTGCCATAAAATCAGATGGAACTCTAATAGAGGGAAGAAGACATTGGTTTCGTGTGCAAAAGCAGTTGAAGCTATCAACACAACCAAGTCTGATGGTGGGTTTTATTGATTATAAAATGAATTATGTACTTTGCTTCCTTTTCGTTGCTATGTGAATGAGATAACTCTCATGTGGTTGTTTGGTTTCCATTCTTAAGACTCAAAGACACATTAATCAGTTGCAAAATTTTTGATCAGTAGGTTTCAATTTTTTTTTTTTTTTTTGTGTTAACCCTCCAGTTCCTTGGGGAAAGGGGCCCTAGTAATCCGGAGTTCGGCCGGGAGGTGAGTAAAGCCTGGCCAAGAATTGCCCCCACCGGGAATCAAACTCGGGTTTCTCCCGAACGATTCGTCCTAAGGGAAGCTCAGTAACCACTTGAGTCCAATCACTTGGTTAGAAGGTTTCTATTTTTAAAGGATAGCTTTTTTTTTTTCATATAAAATAATGTTATATTAACAGACCCCTAATTAGGAAATTATATAAAAGGAGAAATAAGGATGAGGCATTGTAAAATGGTCAAAGATATAATTGATATAGTAATAATATATGCAAGGTCCGGGGTTCAAACCCTGACCACCACCAAAAAAAAAAGTAATTAGGAGACAATAATTTTGGACCAGATTTATTAGAAGTATATATCTTTAAATATAGTAGTTAGGAAATAATCACTTTATAATAGAATCTTTGGAAGTAGGATTATTAGGAACAAGACAGAATAGGAGATTTAGGAAAAAAAACAGTATGTTATTGATAAAAAAAGGGAAGGGTGGGAAATTGTCTTTGTACTTGTGAGAGAAGGGCCTTAGGAAAAGGGCCACGGATGGGTAGACCCTGGAAGATCTGCAGAGCTGTATATTCCCTGGTCTTTTCAACAAAATGCCAAGTTCCTATGACATTCTTATTGCTTGACTTAACAATTATTTATGATGTTGCAGCTTCTTTGGACAGCACTCAACAAGACAAATTAGAGAAAAAGCCATTGCAAACTGCGACTTTTCCTAATGGATTTGAGGTTTATAGCTATTCTTTCCTTTTATTTATCTGTACAATCATATTTCGTATTGTTGAAAAATGATACTTTGGTGTGAATTAGAATTAGTATGTGCACAGATCAAATTACTTTATGTTGGCTATTAGATGAAACAAACACAAGATTTTCTTGAGTTATGCCTAAAGATTTCACAGTTGCATTTATCAACGGCCATATTTTAGTGTCAAACTGATAACCCCTACTTATGTCTGGTTTGCTTATGATCAGGCTTTGATATTAGATGTCTGTGACGAGACTGAAATCGCTGAACTGAAATTAAAGGTGATCTTCTCCTCTCTTTGGTTTAGTGCTTTGTAAAATTTATGTATAGTAATAAATTTATAACAAGGATAAAAGGAATTTCATAGTGTAATCTTTAAAGCAAGAGGCTGTAGAGATGTCATGGTTTTCAGTTTTCACATTTCAACCGCGCACACATTAGTTGGCTTCATATGTCTATAGCCCTTTAATACGCTGTGAGTTGAAACATGAGTCTAAGCATTGAATTTGATTACTCAAAATATGTTACAGGTTTATAGAAAATGAGGTATTGGTAATGGTGCTTTTGTAAAAATTGTAGCACATTGCATTACAAGCCAGAGACTGTGTTACTTTTGTGCCTGTCATCCTACTTGAGTAAATCATTTTATTGTGGCTCTATTTGGTAAAAAATAGTGAATAGCTGATAAGCTAGCTTATAGTGGATAGCTTATAAGCTAGCTTATAGCTGATAGTGGATAAGCTAGCTGATTGAATTTGTAGTGTTTGGTAAAATTAGCGATTGAACTAGCTTATAATTATGAAATGACATAAAAATGATATATTTAATTAATATTTTTTTTTTTTTAAATTAAGATTGCAGGGGCAAAATTGAGATAAATAATGATAAGCTATAAGCTACTTGAATTAGCTTATCAAAAACCTATATAAGGTAGTAAAAATAAGCTATAAGCTTGTGAGAAAGTGACTGATGGATACCAAACGGGTCTTTTTTTTATTTTTAGTAAAATGAGCTTATAAGGCATAAGCTATCAGCTACAAGCTCAAAAACATATCTTACCAAACAGACCTTTTGTAATTCAAGTTTGTTCACAACCAATTGTGTCAGTTCAGTTTTTCATATTACACCGTACTCGGTAACTTTATCTATTGGCAAAACTGTAATTTATATTGGTTCATCAAATGGGGAACACTTTAAATGGATGACACTGTATATGGTCTTGTTTTATTTATATTTTGACAGGTTGGTGAGTTTGAGATGCATCTTAAGCGTAACATTGGAGCAACAAAAGCTCCATTGTCTAACATTTCACCAACTACACCACCACCTATTCCAAGCAAACCTATGGATGAATCAGCACCGGCTACTACACAGCTATTGCCACCAAAATCATCTTCAGAAAAAACCAACCCATTTGCAAATGTTTCCCCACAAAAGTTATCAAAGTTGACAGCATTGGAGGCTTCTGGTGCAAATACATATGTGTTAATATCGTCTCCTACGGTATGCCATCTATTTATGTATGCTATACTCTGATTTCACTAATTACCTCTGATTTCGCTAACTCTCTCTCTCTCTAGGTTGGCTTATTCCGAAGAGGTAGAAAAATTAAAGGGAAGATGCTTCCTCCCATCTGTAATGAGGTAATTGATGTGCTAGTCATTGCCTATCCTCCAGTCTTTTTAAGTCATCTGCTTGTTATGACGTAGATCACATGATTCACTGGATGCTCCCTCCATCTGGCTTGTCATCATGAACTCCACCATTGGATTTAGCTGCACATGTGCATGTAGCAAACTAAAATTCTCCAGTGCACAAAGTAAATGTTTGTTGTTTAGGGTTCAACAAGTAGCATATGAGCTGTGTCATGCAATAGTGCAAACATGATAGGGGAAAGTGCAACCTATGTGCTGGCATTCTTGCTTGTCCGCCTAGTCTCCTGATAGGACCTTGTTAACATGCATGTGTTAACTTGAATATATTTAGCTAACCAAACTGAATAATGGTACAAAAAAGAAGAAAAAAAGTTATAATAATTAAAAAAAAGGAAAGCCTGAACTTATACCGTATGAACAAATCATTTTATCTCCACGTTACTTTTTCTATATTTTTCATTTAATAAGTTGGATTACAATTTGATATAAACAAATCAATATTCTCACTGTTACATTTATAAAATGTGAATAAATATATGGAGAATGGTAACTAGTGCCCCAGGGGCATTGGTTAAGCACCAAATGAAGTAAGTTTTTATTAAAAAGTAATGTAATTATTACTTGATAAAAAGTGACAGCTTATATTTCCAAGACAAATTCTATTTATAGATTCCTTAACCAGTGCCCTGGGGGCACCGGTTAACAAGACCCTAAATATATTATGACCACAGAAAGCATGGCCAACTTTCTCTTCAGTTGAACTTAAAATGTAGTTTTTTCAGTTTTGTGCTGTATCCATTTCATCAACTTTTGGTTCTGCTTCAGTAACTAAAGCTATTGATTGTAATCTTAATTTATGAATGTTTGCAAACAATTGGTACATGCTATCTCTACATTCTAATTTCTAACAGATATCAACATTTTTTAGATGCAAGTTATATATTCTTTGGCAGTATAATGTAGTTTGGTCAATATCACTGTCTGTGCTGTGGTAATGATTGGCATATTTTCTATCACAGTTTTTTTCAGCTAAGCTGTTTGAAAACCCCACTTTCTCTGAAATGACTACAATTGTTACTTGATGTCTTCATTTCCTAATCTAATTCTAGCCTTATTGCATATATACACTCAAATGACTCGATTGCATGTTTTCAATTTCAACATAGGGTGATGTAATCAGAGAAGGGCAGGTGATAGGGTATTTGGATCAGTTTGGGATTGGGGCCGGACTTCCCATTAAGGTGATTTGGTGTCTGTTTATTTAATTGTAGTTAGTAAAGAAATATATACATCTCCTGACTGGTTTTATTTTGGAAATTTTGCAGTCAGATGTGGATGGAGAAGTGTTAAAGCTACTTATTGAGGAGGGAGGTATAGTGTCTGTGACCTATTGCTAAAATATGCCTGGATTTATTGATATGTTACTCAAGTAATTCATGACTTTTAAGGGAAAATAAGGGTATAACAGTATTGTTCGTCCAAATTTTGAAATAGTGAAAGCAGTTGTGTGGCTCGAGTAATAAAAATATAGCAAAAGAGACATAGAAGTTCCTTAAGTAATCTCTATTTTAACGATTGCAAACCCTAATTACATGGAAAAAGCAAAGCAGAGGACTTCATGCAACGCAAGCGTTAAAATTGAGAAATAATTCCTGCAGTAGCAAATACTGTGCATCGATGATCTTTTTTTTAACGGCAAATATGTTAGGGGTCATTTAGTCCTCCAGCATTTACCCAGACGTGCGTATGATATTCTAGTATCTTGGCTGCATAATTTTTCATGTTTAGCATGCTGTTCATATATTAAAACATTGGCATGCTGGACATGTAAGAAATATTGTTATTTGCCATACCAACCAAAGGGGATCTTGCCCCCCCACCACCACCACATCAAAGATAGTCTTTCATTTCCGTACCAGTGAAAATGTATCGTGCATGCTTTTTTGTGTGCATTTTCTAAATGATGGAAAATCATGGGCTATTCATGATAAACTAATTTAGTTCATTTTATTTAAGAATGTACGGCAAGTAGAAAACGAACAATATATTTTAGTTCACAGGGGTTTTCTAACTATTGTTCACATGGCTTTGAAAAACTTATTTAAGTTTAACTTATGACATCAACACATGTATAAATGCTTAGAAAGTTAATGACAATAGCTTATTATATGACCATAAGTGGTCTTTAGCTAATTTTCATAAGCTTACTATTTTGTGTTGTATTTTGTTTTCAGAGCCTGTTGGTTATGGAGATCCCGTTCTTGCCGTCTTGCCATCATTCCATGACATTAAGTGATCCAGCATTAAGATATAATTATGAGGCATTTCCTTATCCGGGGGCTATTAGCATATTTTGGTATGTTTTAAATAGATTGAGAAATAATCCTTTGTGCTTTTCATATTGGGAAAAGGGGTTCTTTTGTAGAAGATTGTACTTCATAATTGTATACCAGTTGCTCAGATTGTATTCGATTAGCTAATTCCAGCATTACCTTATTATGTATCTTAGTTAAGGAACACAAGCCAAAAGGCTTTGCACACTACAAACCGATCCTAGTACCTGGAGTTTGATTGCTCTATTTATTTTTCTCTAAAAAAGGTGTAGAACTTATTGAGTGGAACAGAATAAACACACTCTGTATTGCTATAATATATGCAAATGTTGTCTTTACATTAATCTCTGATATCTTCATGACCAGAATAGCAAACACAATCTGCCAGTCATATTTCAAAATGCAGAGGGCAGATTATGAGAGTTAATCATGTTTTAATGCTGAACCATGAGGATGCGAAAAACCCATTATCATCTATAAGAAAAGAGACTGTCGAATCCTTGTGTGATGTTCATATTGTTGCTCTCTTATAAAATCAAATGTGGAATGCCTTTTGTGTGAAAGAAGATACGTGGAATACTTAATCCTCCTCAGATCCAACAATTAATCTCCCGTCATTCCTCCTTTACCTCTATTAATCAACCCATCTACACCGAAAAACTTGTTTTCTTTCTAACTATGGAAACTGCTACCCTCGGCAAAATACAACAAGTAAGCATTGTTATTTGTTAGTTATGGTCCCATTTTTTTTGTAGATCTTCTTCCACATGTTTACATAATTTTGTTTTTGAAGAAGTGAAACTAGTCCAACGAAATTGGCACCGAAGAAAATCAAACTTAAGACTTTGAGAGAACACACTCCAAAATCTCAAAGTCAAGTCATCCCCACATCTCTTGTTTCTAAATGTTAACCCGAACACAATATTAACCCTAAATTTAACCTAATTCTATCGCCTGATTTTACTATATTAACCCTATATTTAATTTAATCAAAATCTATTATCTTTTGTTTCTAAATGTTAACCCGAACGCAATATTAACTCTAGATTTAACCTAATTATATCACCTGATTTTACTATATTAACCCTAGATTTAATTTAATCAAAATGTTAATTGTTATTGAAATCTCCTATTGTTATGCAAAGCAAAATAAACTCTTATTTGAAAATGTTAACCCGAACGCAATATCTCTTATTTCTAAATGTTAACCCGAACGCAATATTAACCCTAGATTTAACATAATTCTATCGCTTGATTTTACTATATTAACCCCATATTTAATTTAATCAAAATATATCATCTCTTATTTCTAAATGTTAACCCGAACGCAATATTAACTATAGATTTAACCTAATTCTATCGTCTGATTTTACTATATTAACCCTAGATTTAATTTAATCAAAATGTTAATTGTTATTGAAATCTCCTATTGTTATGCAAAGCAAAATAAACTCTTATTTCAAAATGTTAACCCGAACGCAATATTAACCCAAGATTTAACCTAATACCTAAATGTTAACCCGAACACAATATCTGACTTATAAATGTTAACCCCTCTCGCTATACTTAACCTAATTTTAGCCTAATTTTTCCCTCTTCTCTTATTTATAAATGTTAACCCGTCTCGCTAATTTTAACCTAATTTTTCCCTCCACAATTTTGCATTTAATGTTTATCTAAAGTAAAATAAAATTATGTTCCTAATTATATGCTATTTTTTTGGAAAGGAATGACTGTTAACCCGTCTCGCTATAATTAACTTAATCTCTTACTTATAAATGTTAAACCGTCTAGCTATATTTAACTTATTATGTTATGTTACGGTACCAAGGACGATGTCATGGAAATATTATGTTATGATACAGTATCAACGTCTATGCTTCTTAATATTATGAAATACTATATGACAATCATATAAACTATTTTGTTATCTATTACCGTCAATATTACCTTCGATATGACTAGTGCGTTAGCATGGGTCGATGGTCTAGTGTTTAAAGAATTAATGTTCTTATCAATCAAGGGTTGCAACAGATTCCGTTTCAATAAGTATTTGAGGGTAGCCAATAGACTTGGCCAATATTATACCAGAGTTGCATAAAACTCAGATAAGAAGCAAGTTGTGGTACCAGGAAAACTCGAGAAACCAAGCAACTATTCTCCAAGGTTACTTGCCACACATAATTCCTCAAAAAATAGGAAGTCCATGATTATTTAAGGAGCTACCATCAACGTTAATTTTGATGATGTTATGCAAAGGGGAGGTCAACCTAACTTCTCTAGTAATACGAGGCTTTAAATCATGGCCCGAATTCTGAAAATCCAAAAATGGTTATGGCACTAGTAAACAAGCCAGGTAGTAAATATGATAGAAGATCACGTCATTTCTAGAATCCCTTTCCAAAGATCCTGGTAATTAAGAAATGAATGTCATTTCTAGAATCCTCTTTCAAAGACCCATCTAATGTGTTATGTTACTTCATACTTTTCAATTATTTAAAGTATTCAACTACATTTTTTAAATACCTATATTATTCATTCTAAACTCTAAAATAGGTTCCACTAATTTCATTGATACCCTAAATTTAGTATTACCAACTTTTCAAATTATTTTTTAATTACTTTAACTTATAAAGTATTGTTAAAAAAAGAAAGAACGGAGAATAGCACCATAGCTATTCTTGGATACCTGGTGAACAATTGCTGCACAAAACATGTCAGTGGTGTCTATATTGACAACGATTGCCCCCAATGTAAATGATACGCCCGATAATTATGTTCTAAAGGAGCTTTTGCATTGCAAATAAAACAAACAAAAATAATCCTGAATGTTGAGTAAAAATTCATTAGATGGATAATGCAACACCACGAGTCTATGAGTTGATAAATAAATCAATGGTTGATATTATAATTCTAACATACATATCATCAATGATTTTCTCACTTTATTAGAAGAGCCAAATCCCCATGTTTGAAAAAAAAAATAACTTCATAGACGAATGAAACACACATTTAACTAATCTAATCCAATCGGTCCAGCATGGGGGCAGCTTCAAATATGTTTGTAGTCAACAATTTTCTGCATTCCCAGTCACCAAAATTTGTAATTACTCTTGCATTGTGGTTGGACAATTCGGGTTTTAATATGGATTTAGATTTTTGTTAAAATACAAAATATCAATATTAAAATATGGACCGTCCAAGCTCCATACACTATACGACCGTATCAATTATCAAACCCAAGTCACATCTGACTCATATCATATTTATCCCGTAACAAAATTCCAAAACCATGGAATATACGGCAATGGCTAATTCCCACTTGGCACCCCTCACCCATATCAACATGATCCACAAGTACAATTCCAAATATGTGGCCTTCTCATATTTACGTGACAAAGGTACTAAATCATCTACGTCATCTAAATTCATTGTGGCCATGAAAACAAACATGGGATGCACTTTTTATCAAAAAATAAAATAAAATTAGGATGTACCAGCTGCTATGTTTGTTTTGGTGTTAACTTGAGATTTTAAAGTGTGTTAGTCTTAGATTTGGATTCGTGAGTTGTCAACTTTGGTAAATTAGTTTATATAAAATAAAGTTTCAACTTTAACAAAACTCTAAAATGGATAGTATGATTGAACCTCTCTAACTAGTCGTGTACAGAGTAATGTACCAATTTTTTCTTGAGAAAAAAATGTAAATTTTATAATGGAAAATTATTAAATATTTTGTTTGTAAGGTTGAAAATCAACTAATCCTTATTTGTTTTCTTGTGTCACTTAAACGAAGAGAAGAGATAGGAACAAAGTTTCATGACAAAGCCCCGTTTTGTTGGAGAAAAAAAAATTAAAAAATGAAGCCCAATCCTCAGGCTTCTTTCGCCACAGCCCCGCCGCACGTGACTTACTTTCACCGCGTAACTGTCTCACGTGCCGCACCTTCCAAAACTCATCTTCCTCCGCCAGACCAAAAACTCCGACAGTTCCGCACCGCCAAACGCCGCCGTGTCAACCTCTCCATCACTGCAGCTAAGAAAACCCAGCACCATGACGGAAATAACGTCGTCGAGCGAACAGAATGTTCTCCAGCACGAAGCAACCGGCGAGGAGTGTTGATGGCGCCGTTTCTAGCCGCCGGAGCTTCGTTTCTTCTATCTGCTGCGACGACAAGGGCGGCAGAGGAGGAGAAGATAAAGGAGAATACGGCGCCGGTGGAAGCGACGGTTGTGAAACCGGAGGAGGTGAAGAAGATAGAGGAGGAAGTGATAACGTCGAGGATATACGACGCGACGGCGATAGGTGAACCGTTGGCGATAGGGAAAGAGAAAGGGAAAGTGTGGGAGAAGTTGATGAATGCTAGAGTTGTTTATTTAGGGGAAGCTGAACAAGTTCCGGTTCGAGATGATAAGGAATTGGAGCTTGAGATTGTAAAGAATTTGCATAAGCGTTGTGTTGATGTTGATAAGCGTTTATCATTGGCTATTGAAGCTTTTCCTGCTAATCTTCAGGAACCACTTAATCAGTATATGGATAAAAAGTATGCATTTTAATTTATCTTATGAATACAGCTTATTGCTTATACCAAAACAATTTAATTATCATGATAAGCGGTAAATTAAGTGCTTATTAAGTAACGTTTATATGATAAGCCATAAGTTTTTTTCATAAACTATCTTGAAGAGCTTATTGAAATACACTGGAAAGAGCTTATGGACACGTCGTACTTGACAGTGCATAAGTTCAAATAAGTTGTTCATAAATCAATCCAAATGCACCCTATGTCACTTGCGCCATGATAATTTCCGATTTTTGTTATGCTCTTATTATTATTATTTTGCAGAAAGTCTTGTTATCAAAATAAGAATTCAATTATCAATTTATGTTTTTTTACCTTAGTTGCCACTTGTCTATTGGCTCCTGTATTTTTGTTATTGCTAGATTGTTTCTCCCAATTCTTTGTTACTTATAAGATAAATTTGACTGTCATGGCAGGATGGATGGAGAAACCTTGAAGTCTTATACAACGCATTGGCCGCCTGAACGATGGCAGGAGTATGAACCTATTCTTAGTTACTGTCGTGAAAACGGAATCCGTCTTGTTGCTTGTGGTACTCCACTGAACGTATGTTCAAATTTTCATTCAAACTGATGTAGATCTTTAAAATGTTCATTATATTCTGAAATTTTCTGGTGATGGGTTAATTAGGAGTAATAATTTAACAATATCACTGCACATGACACTCGATGCTATGCAATTTGACTTATCATAGATTCAAATGGTAAGCACGTGGCATCATACAGATTAAAGAATAGACCACAAGGGTTTTATTTCAATTGCATTATGACACTAACAAGAAAAACCTAATCTATGAAAGATAAACCTCGCTTTCCCAAATTGGATATGAATTCATGATATTCAAGGTTCACGAATTAAACAAAAGGGTGAACATGATTTTGGAAACTTGCCTCCACAATGGTGGGTGCTTCACCTATTTAGCACCACATTAAATAGACACCCCCATTGTGGAGTATAATACATGGGTGGCTATGGAGAAGGGTGGCTATGGAAGCACCCTCTCTCTCTTAATTTTTCATGGGTCCCATTTAATAAATCTTAATAAAATAAATAAATTTTGTTGAAATGTAATGATATAAAATTATTTGTGGGACCTATTTAATAATTTCTTTTAAGGTGTTGGGTTGGAAAAAATTGGTGCTTATTAAGTATTACGGTAAAATGAGTGATGTGGACAAATGAATTCAATTTAAGCACCCAATTTGGGGTGCTCTGTTGTGGATGGTCTTTTAGGCAGTATGGTAAGTATCATGAAATGAGAAGATCAGAAAATATGTTGAAAGGGTGAACAATGACAAGAGAAAATTTAGGAGCATTAAATAGACTTTGCATTCAATGTTTTGAATTTTGAGTTTTTGATAGAGTTGTATGTTTGAGTAGATCCATGTAAGTTGTAACCAACTCCACTGAGGAGGATCAAGCTTGATTCTTGGATAGCTAGGTCAAGTCACATAAAGATGATATTTAAAATTTGACAATTTTCTCATCAACAGATCTTAAGGACTGTCCAAGCAGAAGGAATTAGTGGGCTAACAAAGGCTGAACGTAAATTATATGCACCTCCAGCCGGTTCAGGCTTCATATCAGGCTTTTCTTCTATGTCGCGTAGATTTTCAGCTGACAGTACTCCAAATCTGTCGTTTCCTTTTGGCCCAAGCTCATATCTATCTGCACAGGCTAGAGTAGTTGATGAGTATACTATGTCCCAGATCATATCACAAAATATGCTGGATGCAGGGGCTACCGGTATGTTGATAGTTGTGACTGGTGCAAGCCATGTCACATATGGAGCTAGAGGAACTGGAGTGCCTGCGAGAATTTCAAGAAAATTACAAAAGAAAAATCAAGTAGTTATATTACTTGACCCAGAAAGACAGTTCATTCGCAGTGAGGGAGAAGTTCCTGTTGCTGATTTTTTGTGGTATTCTGCCGCCAGACCCTGTAGCAGAAATTGCTTTGACCGGGTTGAGATTGCTCGGGTTATGAATGCTGCCGGGCAGAGACGGGATGCCCTCCCACAGGTTAGTTAGCCATTTCATTCACTTATTAGCTTGACTGTTACTTTTCTTGCTCTGTTGATTCCCCCTTCCAAATTTAAGCCCTTTATGTTCTTTCATCATTGCCCATTTTGGTGATACAAAATTGAGAGATTTTACATGATACCATGTATATCAGTGCCTTTTATGAATTATTTTTTCTGTAGGCAATATATAACTTTGCTGTTTCATCATCATTTATCCTTTTACTTGATATTTCTGTTTCCAATGTTGATTGACGTGGATAATGCATCCCAACCTGCTGTCGTGAAGATTTGTACTTGAATATCGATCGTCTCATAATACTTTTTTCTTTTCTACTTCTCTTTTCCTTCAATGTTGGAAATAAGATTTATTGCACAGCAATATATGATCAAAGGACTTGGACTTTAAACTTTTGGAATGGGTAACTTGTGATAATGAAATATCATTTTTTTAAAAATTTCTCTAAAATTAAAGTAACTCTATTCTATAATTTAGTTTACATACATTGATTCCAAGTGTTTAGGGGGTATAATTGAGCCATCGGCAGTGATAACTATTAAATTGGTTGCAACATCTGATGATTAGGTAGTTGGGTGTTTTTAGATATTTTTTTTTTCTTCATATGCACCTACTTACCCTTTAATGTAGTCATCCTTTAGACAGGATGGTATCTGCTATTATTGGTTGTGAACATGATTATATTTCCTTTTGGCTTCAGGATCTTCAAAAGGGAATTGATCTTGGTTTAGTATCACCGGAGGTATTGCAGAACTTCTTTGATCTAGAGAAATATCCTCTGCTTTCAGAACTCACTCACCGTTTCCAGGTAAATTTGTATTTTTTGAAAATAAAACTCTGAACTTATAATCATGAGATTATTTCATCACTCTCGATCTGGTTCTTCTTGATACAGGGTTTCAGGGAAAGATTATTGGCAGATCCCAAGTTCTTGCAGAGACTAGCAATAGAAGAAGGAATATCAGTAACAACTACATTATTAGCACAGTATCAGAAGCGGAAAGAAAACTTCTTTCAAGAGCTTGACTATGTTATTACAGACACTGTCAGAGGATCAGTTGTTGATTTCTTTACAGTGTGGCTTCCTGCACCAACTTTATCATTCCTTTCCTATGCTGATGAGACAATTGCGCCTGATAACATTAGTTCTCTAATAGGACTTCTTGGCTCCATCCCTGACAATGCATTTCAAAAGAACCCAGTGGGGACAAATTGGAATCTCAATCATCGAATTGCGTCAGTTGTATTTGGTGGTCTAAAACTCGCTGGCGTTGGATTTATTTCGAGTATTGGAGCTGTTGCTTCATCAAATTCTCTGTTTGCAGTTCGTAAGTTTCTTAATCCAGCAATCATCACTAACAAACAGATTGCAAGGTCACCGATACTCAAAACAGCAGTTGTTTATGCACTTTTTCTTGGAATATCTGCAAATCTCCGTTATCAGGTATTTAGAGAACTTGTTTCTTGCACTGAATTTTTTAGTTGTGATAAAAGACTTAAAAGAAGATTGGACCCAGTTTCTGTAGGAAATGGCATCGGCATTATCTAGTTCATGGTTTACAACATTATGTTGCAAGAGTTGCTATAATTTCTTGAGTTTTTCCAGTATATGATTATTGACACAGGACATAGTTTACAATTTGGAAATTTGAGTATGTTGACATTTGAAAGCAGGACTTGATTACCTGTATCTTTAAAAACTAGTTGTGGTGTGATTTTATGACTCACCAATAATTGAAAAGAAAAATGCTAGTAACACACTCTTTTTAACATACACTATTATTGCTGAATTTAATGTGGGTCTCATTAAATTATGAGGGCTTCAATCCTTATTTGTGAGACTCATTTACAAAGTGGTGAGACTAAAATGAATTTCACCCAATAATAAAGAGTTTCTTAGAAAGAAAGTTGTAGAGAATGTGTTGCTACTTGTTAGTATTTCTACAACTAGAAATATTGTACTGTAATATAGTTTGCCTTACTATCACCTTGCTACTTACAATCCTTCAGGGCTCACTAGTTACTGTTAAAAAAAGCATTGTGAAAAAAATATCTTGTTTAATTTTCTTCTCCTTTCTTTTTCTTCATCTGCACTCTGTCTGCTGTGTAATTATTTGAGGATATTTTCTTTCTGAAAATTGCATATGTTGTATAGCTCTACTGTTAGTGATGTGATAATCTTGTACTGTAAATTTGCATCCGATAATTCCAATTTAGATTTGCAACTGGCCTTCTGTATTAATACTGAAGTTACAATATTTTTGTTATGCAGATAATTGCTGGGGTAGTGGAGCATCGGATTTCTGATCAGTTTGCTTCCCAAACATTTCTTGTAAATATGCTATCTTTTGTATCACGGACAATCAATTCTTACTGGGGAACGCAGGTAAGATACACTTTTTTTATTTTATCTTGTATATGCTTTTGATCATTTTCAAAATTCTAAGTGTTCATCACCTCATCTTAAGTAAGCCGATTGTGTTTGAACCCTATAATTCTCAGATATCAAGTATATTTTTTTTATTTCCTTTTGTTGGCGAAGCTTCCAATTTCACAATCAAGCGTTCATATGAAAATGTGTATGGTGGAATGGTAATTGTGTCTGAATGTGTATTTTTGCAAGACAGTGAATCATATAAGTTTAGTTTTGTGATAGAAAGAGGGGATATTCACTTCTGGTCGTCTTGTAGTATGTGATCTTAATATTGGAAGGGCCTTGTCTAAGAGTGTCCTAAGAGATCTTGTTATGGAATAAACAACTAAAAAGTATTCAATGTAAAGTACAACAAATTATACAATGGGGAGTGAAGATTATTTTTTCACTTGGTATTTCCATTTTTGAATCCTTCTTTAACAATTGCCTTAATGGCCAGATTGGCATTTATCTTCGGTTTCAACATAGGTTATTTAAAGTTTAATACATGGACTATGTTATTCAATATTACAATTTCAAAGAAATGTTATTTAATGTAATTTATAATTTTGAATCCTTTAAAAGTGATTTAGAGGTACACAGTCAAATTTGTCAGATCACAGTACATTCTGCTACTGTTTTTTTTTTTTGAAAAGAACATTCTGCTACTGTTAATTGTTCAAGGTTTTGTAAAAAGCTTAAGGGAAATATGGACTCTTACCCTCGTATTTCACCAATACTATCTCCTTTCATATTCGAATTTCTCATTAAAGGTCATGTTAAATTTTAACTTAGAGCTTCTATTCCTTTTAACGTAGAGCATCTATTCCCCTTCAATTAAAGGAAAGTCAATTACAACAATAAAGTTGAAGGAAAAAGTAACTAATGTTGTAAGTTTGATAAGTAATTTGAAACAAACTAAATCCTCGAAAGAGAGAATTATTTTGAAACCAAGGTAGCATAATTTGGATTGATGTTATCATTCATCTGCATATAGTTTCTAAACTTGACTAGGATTTTTCAAATCTAATTTTTTGGTAAATTGCTGCAGCAATGGATTGACCTTGCACGCTCTACCGGACTGCAAGTTAGAAAGACCGAGTCACCTGAGCCACCTACATCAGATTCTCCAAATCAAGCTGCAATCTTATGCAACTCTACCGTACTGCAAGTTACAAAGACCGAGTCACCTGAGCCACCTTCATCAGATTCTCCAAATCAAGCTGCAATCTTATGCAACGAAGCAGAAGAAGCCAGCATCGATGAGATTAAAAGTGAATGAGGTGAAATACCCCTTGCGGCATTTTTGTTGTAATTTGTATTTTTTTTCTTGAAGAGCTGGTAAATAGGCACAAAGGAATAGGTTTTTTTATTCATAACAATACAATTCCTTCCATAGCTTAGTTGTATACTTATACTTTTTTATATATATTCCCACATCCCAAATTCATCAATGTAATATAACGAGCATTTATTTCCAACCTAATAAATATTTTTTATATTAATACTTTATACTTTTGTTTCTGTAATGATGGACCCTCAGTTGGAAACAAGAACAAGTCAATAATCATTCTCAGTTTAAGGGATATCTCTTGGGATGCCTTTTTTAAACTGGGATGAAAAAAATTCAGAAGCACTTGTATTGGACTTCCTGATATGGAGTTTCTCGTTTGCACATCTTGATATAGGATTATTATGAAAATCGTATAGAATAATGGGAGTGGGTATCTATAATTTCGTATGATCTTGTTGCGTTGAATTTTATTTGTTTATTATTCTCTTTAGAGATATTAAGAGATCTGGGTCATGTCGAAACTAGTGAATATTAATGAGAAGGAGATAGACCTAAAGTTTCCACATGACATTATCATGTAAAGTCTGGCATGAAAGGATCCATTCTGAGGGTAACACGGGTAGTGTTCTGGTCTATTTATTATCATTTGTAGTGTTGTGGTCCAGTTAAGTGAAACCATTTTGAGTTTAATGGTTTTACTTATAGGCATTTTTTTTTTACTTTCTGAAATTACTCTGTATATGCAATGAAAGAGAATGCCAGATAATCTTTATTGCATGTAATTGAACATATGGAAGGGGTTACAAGAGGAAATTTGAAATAAATAGTTCCTTCATATGTCTTGCGCATAAAACGTTGTGTATCACAATCAACTCTCGGTTCTTTCTGGGTTCTGTCCTTCATCGATCCTTTGGACGAGCATCTCTTTGACTTTGTGTAGAGCATGTTCAAGGTTTTCCAGCTGCATATTTTTTGTAATATACGAGTCTGTCTTGAGTTACTTGGTTTAAAACTTCAAAAAAATATTTTTGTTTTACTGTAACATATTTTTGGAAATAAGAATTTCACCGACCATACCTCTTGTCTGGCGAATCTGTTGTACATGAATAATCCACTGTACAGATCAAAACTACATCCCATGACAGGTTTTTTCTGCAATTATTTTTAAAAATGTTACATGAGTCCATGATAGTATATACTATATCCATTTGAGGTTAAAGCAGAAAAGAGAAAGTTTTAGGAGGAATTAGGGAAATGTTTAAAAGAAAAACACGTTAAAAACTGTTTACCAACTCAACAAGTGTTTGAAAGCCCTTGGTGTCAATAGGAGTGGATTGAATATCCATTTCTGCCAATGTCCTGGTAAAGAAGACACCAAAAGTTACAGTCAGTAACCGTAAATATAGGTGCTTGTCTGTCTCTGGTTGGTGAAAGATAGGTAGGAAGCTGCATACCTGCCTATTGTGTGTGTGATGAATTGACTCTTTGCAGCTGCTTTGTCATGTTCCTCACATGACATTTCTACCATCTTGCAACCCTACATAACACAATATTGTGAAATAGATCTACCTTGGTCCTTGTGGTCCTTAGCTCATTTTGTTTTATCATTTCCTGATTTAATAATTCTAAGAACCTAACTAATGAAAGCAAGGTTTTGTTATCAAGTGCCTTATTCTAATAACCTAACAAGGGTTTTGTTATCAAGTGTCCTCGTTAAGGAATTTAGAAGTAAAAGTTGTGTGTTAAAAATAACATTTTTTTTAACTTTTAAAGTATTGATTACACAAGTTACAAGACATAATTACTATATTTGCTTCTTAACAAATGCTCTTCCTTAAAGTGATCATATAAATATGCTAACTTAACATCTAAAGTTAATTTCTTAGCTGCTGCCCACTTTGTTTCTTTATTCAACAAGATTAGCATAATTAGGTAGTCTAATGTAAAAGCAAAGTTTTAGGTCATTGATGACAGCTATTAACTTACCTCACTTGCAAAAATTTGGAGAAATTTAGAGCATGTAGCTTCATCCTTTATTCGAACTTTATCAAACATGAAAGTCAGATTTTGCCAACCGTTTTTCCCACTTACTGGTCCAAACATTGGGTGCGTGCAGAGTATGTCTGATTCCTCTGGCAAAACCTTAAACACATAGGAAACGTTGAAACAGAAACTACATCAATTATCTGAATGAAACAAGTAAACAAAAGTACTATCATCACCCTAATAAACTGCATACCCTTAATAGAAGGTTCTTTGGGTGCTCTTTGACTGAAAGAACATCAACAAAAAGCGTTGGTCGCTTCAGACAAGCGAGTGGCATCGACCCGACAACCTCGGAAAGAGATGAAATAGATGTGCATAACAGTATAACATCCATATCAGCATCAAGGAATGCTGTAATATCCCTGCAGAGTTTGACATATACATGCATTATGAAATGGGCAGTGTTTGTTTTATTTATGTAATCTATTCAAGCTTGGTTGAGTTTTTTACCTGAAGAAATGAATTCCCATTTGGTGACAAAGTTGAGAATAATCTGTTCTACTAGTTGCAGTAAGGGTATGGCCTTGTTTGATCATTGTATTTGCCAAAAATTGGCCAAAGGTGCCAAACCCAACTATGCCAATTTTCAGACTTTTGGAAGATGATGACATGGTTGGTTGAATTGATAACAAAAATGATGTGCAAAATATGAGAGGAATGAATGTGGCTATAAGCCTATTTATGAGAGGAATGAATGTGGTGGCTATAAGGCTATTATAAGTAAAATAAAATAGTACCACTCATTTATTAGGGTGGTGACAACAAGGCATATATACCCTTTGAGTTTCTAGTTATATGTTAAGAAAACTGATTGGCACGGAACGCGGCTATTACACGCCATCACATTCTTACTTTTGCTTCAAGTTTTGATTCTTATAGCTTTTAGCTTATGTTAAGTAAAGTACTCAAACAAGTTACTCGGTCCTTTGAATAATCAATGGAGAATGCCAACAGTGTCATCGGAGTATTGGTTAAAGAACCAAAATAAATAACTTTTTATAAAAAGTTGTGTAATCATTAGTTAATCAAATTAAGTCAAAACTTATATTTTTAAGATAAAAATTTTATTTATAGTTTTCTTAACCATTACAATGAAGACATTGAATAATTAGCAATGGAAAGTGCTCCGAAAAGCTATTCAGTTTCTTGAATAATCAATTAAGTATTGGAAAAAAGTACTCCAACAAGCTACAAAGTCCCTTGAATAATCAATTGATAATGGAAATGAAGTGCTCAAAAAAGCTACCCAGTCACTTGAATAATCAATTAACAATGGAAATTATACTCACTCAATGTGACATTTGTTTGGAGTTATGTGACATTTTTTTGAAGTTATTTTATTCCTCAGTAACATCTTTTTAAAATACTTTAGTTAATTTATAATTCTTATTCTCATATAGAAAGACTTTTTTTAAAAAAATCGTCTAAAAGTAGGGCTTTAAAAAATTAGAAGAATTAAAAAATACCTTAAATGATACCTTAAAAAAATTCTTATTCTCACAAGGCCACAATTTTCATAGAGCTCTTGTGTGCTAAACAAAGTTAAACAAAATGTGTTGAGGATTGACTCAAAAATGTAAAGCTGAGGAAGTGCCAAAAGGTGACACGATTTGGCTTGGCAGTGAGCATGTTTTTAAGATGGGAAATCGTGACACGATTCAACAACTTCCTCAGTAAGTTTACCAGAAAGGGACTGGTCACAACGGTTGGAAAGTACAATTGTGGCACGATTGGACCAAATCGTGACATGATTTGGGACGTTTGTGACTAGTATTTAAGTGTTTTCTGCAGTTTTTGAAGGGTACGCTTGGTGAATCTAGTTGGAACAAAGGTGTTCAGCAATACCACGTTTTGAGTTTTGATGATAACAAGGTATTAAAAGTTGTCAATTGGATATTGCTAATATTTGTTTAAGTATGCAGGATATCAATCAAGATTTATATCTTAGAAAGTATTCTGTTTGAACAATGTTAAAGAGCAAAAATCCAGAGAAGCTTGTTGCTTGTGATTCTGTATCGAAGAGCGTCTGAAGACTGTACCGAAGAGAGTCTGAAAGACTGTATCAGAGTCTGAAGACTATCAGAATCTGAAAACCAAGAGAGTTTGAAGATTATCAGAAGCTTAGTGCTACAGTGAGTCTGAAGCCCGAAATCTGAAAATCTGCTAACAAGGATTTCTACAAGCATTACGATGCTAAAGAAACTCTCATTTGGAGTAACGGCTAGCTTCAAAGTCAACTTGAGCGTGGGAAGCACAACGACAAAGAATGCAGGCCAGTACAGAGTACGTTGTACGAATTTTGTTTCCACTACTCCATTACCTCATACAGTTTGGCAACTGTGTCTACCGGTATTAATCTTCAAAGGGAATGGAATTCAAATTATGCAATTGAAGGACTATTACCATATCAAGCAACAGATCAACAACCATTGATCAAGCTTCAGAAATCATCCTGATGTGCTGGATGACTCAACGTCTCTTTCCTACGCCTATATAAAGGATAGAAGACTTGAAGAATTGTAGGACTCTACAACTAGAAAAACTACGCTGCATTGCTTTCGTATTCAACTGAGTCTTAACAAAAACACATCTTCAACTTAGATAATTCTTACAAACTGAGTATTCTAGAATTTCTAAGTTTCACAGAAAAACAGAGTCTGTCTTTTGTTTGAAACAGAGTCTGTCTTTGTTGTAATAGAAACACGTTTGATTGTTGTCAAGTGTTTCAACTCTATTCAATTTTTTGTAATTGTGTAAGAAGTCTCTTGCTTGTGTGCTTGAGCAAAGAAGTCTCTTGACTGCGTCCTTGAGCAAGGAAGTCTCTTAGTTGTGTCTTTGAGCATTGGAAGTCTCTTGCATGTGTGCTTGAGCATTGGAAGTCTCTTACTGTGTGTTTGAGCAACTTGTAATTGATATTACATTTTAGTGAACTCTCCTTGGAAGTACAAGGGGGACAGGACTACTTCCGGTTTGTGGAAGGAACCTGTATAATTGTTTGTGTTCTCTCTTCTCTCTATCTCTTGATTATTTCCGCTGTATCAGAACCTAATCTCCCATCAGACTCTGATCCCATTCAGACTCTGATATTAAGGAATTAGATTCTCACTTTTCAAGAGCTGCGAAAAGCTAACACAATCCAACCCCCCTTTCTTGTGTTTTTCTCACCTTCAAATCTCATGGAAACCAAAGGAGGGAACATTTAGGGTTTTAGATACTAAATGTTGAGTGTCTTTGGGTGAGGTTCAAAGCTTCAAGATGTGAATCTTGGAGAACCAAAAGAGGGGGCTCTTGGAATTAGGGTTGGTGCCTTTTGGGAAGATTCATGGGTTGGGAAACACATGAGTGGAGAGTCTCTTGTAAACACCTTGGGAGAGTGAAAAGTCATGAGTGTCTTGTTCATTGATGAGATTGGGAAAAAAATGGGTAGAAATTAGGGTTGTTCTTTGTGAGCTTGTTTAAGCTAATTTCTTGTAACCCATTTTGTATCTCTTTGTAAGAACTCATTGATAGTGGATTGGAGAGTTAAATCTCTCCCCCAGAGTAGATCATCTTGGATCGAACTGGGTGAACATTTTTTGGTGTTGTTATTTTTCTTCTACTCTCTTTATCTTGTTCATTCTTTGGTTGATTGTGGGTTTTGCAATGCACTTAGTTTCTAGATTAGATCTAGAATGTCGTTGTTGCTTGTGGTAATTTACATGTGGTTTTTGGTTGCCATTGATACTGGCTCCACGAATCTAAATTTCATTGGTGTGAAGTTTCGATTTGAGACCCGAATTCACAACAAAATGGATTCTTATTAGGTAACGATGATAAACACTTCAATTTTTTTCAACCCTTATTCAAAAATTACTTTTATGGTCTCACAAGCCTAAATAAAAGTTATTGAGGCACATATGCATAACAATACATTTTATTTAAGTATGTCAAAAATATACATTATTAAATTATTTTCTACTGTATCTTTTTTAAATTGTGTGAGTGCGTCCAAATGAATTATATTTAAGGTTGTGACCGCATAAGTGTTCATCTTCAACATTCTATTTTCTTTCTATCTTTCTCTCCATGTTAATCATATCATCAATCTATCCCACCACTCATTATATTTTTCCCTCAATGTGTCGAGAGGATGTATGCATGGGTGTGACAACATTTTCCAGAGGTAAAACTCTAATAACCTTTTTTTTATGAAAAAGAGTTGAACTCAAGATGTAGTTAACGGTTAAAAGTGTGAGTTTTAACCTGATTTTCAAATGAAAATCCATATTTTGAATAACTCATATATACAATAATAGAGTGAAATAAAAAAGAGAAAATTTCCACTAGTAAAAGAGATCTATCTATCTACACTGTCAAATTTATCCACAGAAATAGTACAAGCTCTAGGTGGTTCATCCATTGGAACATCATGTACAAGTTGATCCTTTTGATTTGGCAATGTGTTAAGACTTTGTTTAGCCATTCTCCCTGCCATTCTCTGTTGTTGCACTACCAACACAGATGCCTTTGTCACAAAATCCGGTGAAGCCAACATATCACCAATCACACCTAACTCAGGACACTCACTCCATTGATCATGTCCACGTAACAAAACAGATTGAGGATGTCCCCTACCAACCATAACTAAATCAAAATAATCTATCATTCTTCTTATGCTAGAAGAAAATTCTATTCCATCTTTCACAACTTCTTCAGTTATCTCAAACCTTACATTTCCAGCATTGTAATATCTATATTCATCTACTAGATCACTGTCATGTTTTCTGTCTTTTGAATTTTCTTCTCCGAATGTGAGGAATCTAACCACGGATACATTCACACATTCATGTCTAGCCATTCTACTTGCGTAGGCTAGTGCCTCAGCATCATCTGCACCTCCAATGAAAAGAACTGCAACATAGTATGTTGCCTTGGATAATAAAAGTGATGAAGAACCACTTAAGATGGCTCGGTCGATGAGGATTCCAACCGAACAAGGAGCTTTTTCGAGGACTTTAATGTTTACTCTTTGGATTGCTCTATTGTTTACCTCAACTGTTCCATCTATTTCCCACCTTTTATGAAATGGCATAATCATAATGTTGGCTCTTCTGTCTAGCGATATTAGACAAACGTCTTCATTGATTGTGTCAAAGTCAGAGATTGATGTGAATGATTGAGCATATGTACACCCTTCATTGAGCTGTACATATTGCTTCAATGCTTTGTCGAGTTCAGTTGAACCACATTTGGCTAACCGAAGCTTGTCGTGCGCTTGGTGAGCAACAAGAAGAGGCCTTGACCTTCCTAGAAGCTCTACAAGGACAAGTGCTATAACTGAAACATTGCTCTCTTTGCTTGCACATGATGCTTCTATGATGTTGAGCATTGTTGGGATGTTTTCATCCTTGTAAATGCATACCATGATTCGGAGCTCGGAATCCCGCTTGGTATGTTGTATTGAACATTTTTTTCCTGAATGATATTGGGCTGAAGGATCAAACAAGAGTTTTATCAGTGGTGCTATGATAGCATTTATCACTATAATGGACATCACCATCAAAGAGAACTCTTGGTCTGATAGTATCTGCCATAAAAAGAGATTTTTATGCATCATGTTAGTCACTCAGTCGATTAATCAATCAAGGGTTACATATGTTTTTCACTTTTTAGTTGAACTTGGATTGTGTGCAGGCTGAATTTCATGACTGCACGCAATTAGCCACATCGGTGGCCGTTTGATCAAGATAAAACAATCCATACTCCAACGCAGATTGTATTTTATTTTAAATCTACTATACAACTTTAAAAGCTGGACTGTCTTATCTTGATTGAACGGCCACCGATGTGGTTGACAGTGTGCAATCATTGGGTTTGCACACAATCCAAATCCTTTTTAGTTCTTTATTTAGTCATTTGTCTACAACTTTGTATTTTTTAAGAACTATAACCAAACAAAACTTTCTTAGTTTCAAAGTCAAATTTTACCAATTTTATAGGATGAAAATTACATTTAATCCATTAGTAAGTAAATATGTTGTTAATGTCTTATCTGTGATGTTTCTATATATTGGATTGAACTTGAAATTACTAGAATGAAATATCAATTTACCTTGCCTTCCTTCCAAATATTGTACATGGCGAGCTCAGCTATACCTCTTCCGTTGAGAAGGAGCCCAATCACAAAACAATCTTTCATTGGAACATTGTAAAAATAACCTGGCAACATAACACCACCAATCTTCACCATGGAAGCGACAAGAACTACGACAGTCACAATCCAAGTCGACCGAATGTCGATTTTGAATACATCAGTCTGCAATCCACTGACAGCAAGGTAGATTGGATACAGAAAAGCACAAGAAACCGTCTCCAATTTCGATATTAAAGTTGTTCCTAAAGGAGGCCCTTCAGGAACAGCGAGGCCTAAAATTATCGGTCCCATTGCAAAATGTTGTCCAATGACTTCGCTAACGAATGCAGTGAACATAACACATAGAAGGATACAAACAACGAAAAAATCATCAATAGGCCTTCCATGTAATCGGCGTATGAACCATAGTATAGCCGGCCTTATTACATATATGATAATAACCAAGAGTACAACTATCGATAGAATGACCCAAAGTAGTGTCAGCGGACTGCCATTACCACCTTTACCCTGCAATGTTGCAAACATAAATACTGTCATACTGAAGCTAACAACATCAGCAAACAACGCCGATGATAGCGTTAGACGGCCAACATCGGTGTTTAGGATTTTAAGCTCTGATAGAAGGACTGATATGCTGATGAATACGGTCAAGCTTTGAGAGATAGCTATCATTGGGAGAGCGTCCGAGAGGGTTTTGTCCATGGGAACATATTTTATCATTGCAAAGGCTACTCCAAGAGGGACTCCTAATGAAAATGAGAATACAGAAATACCAATTGTGATGGCTTGTTTTTCTGTCTTCATCACTGTGGCAGTGTCCATCTTTACACAACATATGAAGTAGAAGAAATTGAGGCAGAAAGTTGCCATTGTTTGAAGTATTAGAGAACCTTTCATAGGGAATAAGATATTTGTCAGCATCTGTTTGTGCCCCAAAACTGATGGACCAAACACCACTCCTCCCTGTTACCATCCATTGTTTATTAATAGCTATTTTGTTGCTTGGCAGAAAAGCAATCAATGAGGAATGTTAGTTAGTTAGTAATAAACTCTTTTTAACTCACTCTTAAACATGATTAATTCATTTCCTAAAAGATCATAACATTTTTTTAAATTCTATCAATGTCAAAGGTACGTAGATTACTTTTTTTAAAAAGCATAAATCGTAGTGCATGTTTGGATTCGCTATTAGTTTAGCAAAATCACAGTGAGCCCGTGATTTTGTCATTGTGTACAAAATAATGTATTTGTCAGCATTCCTCTTTCAATTATAGGTAAAACTAATTTAACAAAGTTCTTTACCTAGTTGTAATGACAAAATAATATGTTAGCTTTATATTGTTCCAAAATTTTCTCTAGTAGTTTGTTTGTTATTAGTATATTCTATTCAAAATTATCACAGTGCCAATACCATAGAACATTATAATAAAAAAGGTGCAACATTCTATGTAGCACCGATACTTCACATTGATTGTGTGTCTAGTGTTTGACACCGACACATGTGGCTACATTCAAATACTTTATTTTCTTAAATTATTATCAGGGTTGTGTATAATGTCCGTATATATGTTACTGTTTCATAGGTAATAGTTAATATTATGATGAATGATCATTGAACTTTGTAAAATAAATGTATAGGTTAGAAAAAAGCTTACAAGAATATGAGATACAAGGGAGGTTTGTCCTAGTGGCCTGAGACAAGTATACAAGAATTGTGTGACTATTGTAATGATAGAGATCTGCAGAAAGAGAAGAGAAGAGAGGGAAGTAAGTGGATTGCCTAACTGCCATACACTCTTGTGAGTAATACCATAGGGATTTTGGCATAATACTGTAGCATTTACAATTCCAACTTGCATTTTTTTTTATTATATGAATATATATATATATATATATATATGAAGGTTGTAAAAATGAAACTTATTTCTTCTCTTTATTGTTCAAGTATTTTCCCCCTATGAGAAGAGAATGAAGAAAGAGGAAAGGGGAAAGAGGAAGAATAACAGTGCTCTAAACTACAACTACAAATCTAGATTAAGGAATAAGAGGCTAACCTTATGTTTTGGATATAACATATTTGATGGTTCCCCTTCAAGTAAGGTAGTTGTTAATTGTTGTTATAGAAGCCTCTCACTTTCTTGCAGAAAGTGAGGGAAAGTCTATTTTTGTATAAGTTTGATTCAGAGGATAGAAATAATAGAGACCTTTTAGCAAATCCACTAAATTGTGTAAATTGAATTACTATAGTATTGCCTTGGATTCTTATCATGGTTAATGTTTGCTTATATAGATGAGGTGTAAGTGTAACCTTGTTTGTAGCATGATCAATAAATTGATCACGGATGAGAATCCATATTCCCTAAACTTTTCTTTAATTACTTTCGTACACGTTATTAAGAAAATCTATAGTATAAACTATAAAATAATAATATAATTATGTAATATTATTTATTGTTAATAAAAAGGTTATGAATCATGGAATCACAATGAAGAACGTGATAATGATCAACAAGAAAACAAGCTTAAGAATACTCATATGGGAGATACTCATATAAACTCATTAGAAATTAGTAGAATAATACAATAGAGTGAGATATTTATAGGAGTGAGTTGGAGTAACTAACTCCTTAAGTACCTAACCAACTTGATAACTTTAATTAACCTATCATCTCACTCTAGCTAAACAAATACCATTAAACAAATAGTAACTTACTCCCAGCTAAACAAATACCATTAAATTTGCTACATGTACACATTTTAAACATTATTCAGATAATTCATAATTACATATATGCTAATAACTTTAAAAAAAGAATCTATGAATTAGTAAATTACATAATTACGATTGTATTAGTTTTTTTTTTTTGAAGGAACGATTGTATTAGTTATTTAATTTATATATTGTTACATTTTTTTTCTGCATACAAAATGGCAACTATCATCTGAAACACAACAGTGAGGTCTCAGCCTCTTAGGTTCAAAGCCTAAAAATATAAACATTGTCGGTTGAGTCAAACCTAAATAGTTGTACATTTATACAAAGACACTTATATGAATGTGATAATTTATCTATTTGAAATTGAAGAATTACATAACAGAGGTAGGTAGAGCTAATCATATTCATAGATTATTATTGAATCTTACCATGAACATGTATAATTGTATATTATATAAAGTACAATATGTTTTTGAGAAAATTAAGCAGGAAAGTTATATATACTACTAGAGAAGCTAAACTAAAATTTCAATTATGGGTTTAAGCAGCATCTTCAAAGGGAGTTGCATTCTTTCCAATTCTGTGAAGGACTCTGATAACTTGTTCTGTTGTTACGTTACCCGTAACAACGACCTTGTTCAGCTTTGTGTCCACGTTATACGTTTCAATATCTGCAACAAAACTTATATATATAAAGAACAACTAACTAGTTTAATTTAGTTAAGGTAATTAATTATTGTTACATCTAATATACACATGAATTCATTTCAATCAAAGTTTAATTTTTAAAAATAAAGTAGCTATGCTAGATTTTTGGGTGTGTTGAAAATGAAGAACCTTGAATTTTTTTGATGGCCTTGAGGATTTTCTTGATACAGTCGTCACAGTGCAAACCGACTTTGACTTCCACCACCTGATGATGACACATAAGAAGAACAAAACATCTCATATAAGATTATGACATAGCTCAAAACAACGGAAAGATGTTCAATGGTTAGCACTTACATTAGCCATTCTGATTGTAAAATTTCTAATTGTCTATGATGATTTTTAAGCCTTCAACAGATATGAGAAGAAGAAGAAGAAGAAGAGAAAGATAAAACTATATATTATACATTAATAAAAGACTTCAATGATTTTTGGAACCGCGTCAAAATATGCAGCAAAAGCTAACAGTAACTTTTATAATATGATATGATATATTACATTTTTACAATGTAATATGAAAAATTTATTTCAATCGATAATGTTGATATTGTTAAGTTATACACCATTATCTAAATTTGAATTTTAAACTTTTCATTTTATATGAGTTTTAAATAGTATTTGTCACGCCTGCGGACAAAAAATATATATAATTCAATGATGCATGGAACATAAAAGGATAGGGTGAAAAAGACAGAAATTGGATTCTTAACGTGAATTAAGGAAGCTTTTACTTTCCGTAAGGAAGAAAAATTAAAAGTATTGGAAGTTCGGTTAAGCGTGTGTTGTGTCTGGCCTCCACTTACAACTCTGAGGAGGTTCCCTGCACTAAGGTTTTGCCTTTAAATAGGTGTAACAAAGATAATGAAATTTTTAATGATTCGCCAAAAAAATAAAAAGATAGTAAAACTTTTGATAAAGTAATCCTCATCTATGTACTGCCCTTCAAATCAACACATCAACACACCTTCAAATTTAAAATATTTAAGTGCACACACAAAAATAAAATAAAAAAACATTAAAACAAAAAGCAATTAAATCACATCATTTAATATGGAATTTAATATTTTTGTCTTTTAATTTTTATTTGTGTGCGATCAAATATTTTTCATTAGAGGTTGCGTCAAATATTTCTTGACTTATAGAATAATGAATTAAATATTTACGCACTGTTATTTAAAAATAAAAATATTGTGTTATTTAAAAATAAAAATATTGACACTGTGGTCGACATGATGTGTGTTTATGTGTTGTATTCTTTTAGGGGACATCCGACCTGTTTGTTTATTTATTTATTCATTCTTATTTTTACAGTCTACAATATTTTACATATTTAAAGAAATATACACAAATGAAAAGACAATAATCGACTTCAAAATTTTGATGTCCAAAAATCAATTTTCATCTACAAATTCGTTGGAAATGTGAATTAAAAAATGGTACAAGAAAAAACTTTTTTACAACTGCGTGATTTTGGTAAATTTTGTTGTCATATATTTATGAAATTAACTTCTATATATTGATGATGTAAATTTCATTTACACAATTTTTTTAAAGGATCAATAGTGTTCTCCACTTCCTCGTTTCAAGACACGAACTCACGACTTTTTTAAGGGATCGTGAGTCTTTCTAGGCCTACTAAGCTCCCATTTTTTTATAGATTCCGTGTTTTTTACATCTATGATTCTAGGTCCTAAAAGGATTGAGCGACCATGTGTTTGTCCTCCTAAAAGAATCAGGCATCAGAGTGCCAAATATATGTTATTTTGGTGTTAACTCTTTGGTTTTTAGGGGAAAGGAACCCTGATAATCTGAAGTTTGACCGGAAGGTGGGTCTAAAATACAGTTTGTTGATAAACAAAGTTGATCTAAGCATTTGAAATAATAATTATCCATTGCAACACCGCTACTTACATTTATATAGAATTACAAAAGATAAGTTTATTTTAACAAATTGAAAAAAGACATTGCTGTCTTGTATAAACAAACATACATGCTAATACTTGCAGCACAATGCAGCAAACTCATACAAGGATTTCAAACACTTCCTCTTCACCAACAAGGCAGTGATGTCTACTGAATGAAGTACCACCCGATGAAGAGAGTTAAGGATACTCTTCTGTAAAAGAAACATGCCAAAGATTACAATCACTTACCAAGAAATCGTACATTGATGTACAAATACTTGTGATTTGAAACGAATAAACAGAGAGCAGCAGTGTAAGAGATGTACTCTGCATTATTAGAAATATAAAATCAGGCCTCTATATTAAAACCTTAAAGAGTACATGGTTGTTGAGTTCAACAAGTCACTACAAAATAAAGAATCATACGTCAAGCCAAAGGATTTACTTACAAAGCAACCTGTTTTATGAGCGAGATAAAAGCAAACATTTAAATTATTTTAAGCAAGTGGCTCAAACCCAGATCTCCAAGACTCCAACCTTCAAAGTAGAGCATTTTGACAATACTTGCAAGTTACAACCATTTATGTATGTCATTCTCTTTTTTATCATTAATGATTGAACTCGGGACCCCGAAGTTTACAACACTCACATCCTGAGCACCATCCACATTTATATATGCCATTTAGTATAACTAAAAGGTTTATTTTTATTCCGGGGCCTAATTCCTTATAGAAAAAAAATGGTTTTTTTAGGCCTAAAAGCAAGGATTCTAGCCGCCTTATGCTTGGATCAGGCCCTGCAGCCCAAAGCTAAGTAATAGCATGAAAAAAGGCAATAGTAGAATTAAAAGTAAAGCTCATCACAACCTAGACTTCACTAGATTCTCATTAACAGATCCTGATCCCTTGGAATCTAATAGAAGCAAGCAAGCTTGTTATTTTTACAACCTAACCTTAAACGTATTTAAGCATTTGCTCTCACAAGCATAGTTAACAGTTCGCTATGGTTTGGCCATGCATGTATGTCATGGCAGGTGACCACTGCCTAATGTATGTAGCGTAGCATTGTTCATATCATGTCCATCACACTGCAATTTGCATCCAATGGATTTCCAATCATGTATGTTTGAAGCAAGCCTCTGTTCATCTTGTCCACCATCACAAGTATTTACCAATTCATAGTTTGATGGTATTTCTGGCCATTCCTTAGCTGGCATTCCCTGCTACATTCTCACCCATGCACCTTCATCCCAGTTTGCTGCTAACTCCCTGTTTAGACACCCTCTATTTCAGCTTGCTACTAAAGCTATCGCTATTATGTTTTACTAAGACAACGACATATTAACAAGGAATATGTCTTCACTCCAACATCATTTTGTTCAATCGAAGCTTCCTCAATCAACATCTTTCACGTCCCATAAAGCAAATACGCCAAAATATCATCTTGTTGGTGCTCACAAGTGCAACAATAGTACAGTATGATAAGTCTTATTAAACATTATCAGGGTCACCAAATACACTTTGTGGTCGTATTAACTGGCTTAAGACATAAAACACTCCAAATAAATTCCAACGCCCAGCTGCCTGACCTCCCTTAAGGACTTATAATAGTGAACATGCCGATTAAAGCTTATGATCATACTGCATACATTGAAATATTAATCATGCTTCTGGTTATTGTCAGGCAGCTTTTCATACTAATTGCAGCAACAACCAAATACACTATATGCTTATTATCATGCTAGTAAGCATTAATTGATTCAATACAACCAAAATAGGTGTAGCACCCAGCTGACTGACACTTGATAGTGATATTACTAACTGTAGCTGATCACCCTCATACTGAATACACCCAGGTACCAATCATACTACTAGTTAGTATCAGGCAGCTATTACAACTACATCTATATACACTATAAGCTACTCAGAATCAGTATTGAAATTGCATTTGTTGATATGTTCTTCCAAAGAATTGAGGATTATAGATGAAAGCATACAGGAGTTACTAACATAGTCCTAGATAGAGGGTAACCATTATTTAGAGCACATAATAAAATACACATCAATCTGAAGCTTTAAGAAAAAGGAAACAAAACACACTCATCTAAGCATGAGCATAATAAATATACAACCAGGCATACAGTTGTCGTTTTCGATTATTATATTATATCACCTTTGTGGAAACGAACAGCTACATTTAAAGAATGGACACTAATTAAGTAGAACAATTGCCTGGTTAGCAAGATTTAACTTATGTTTTATATGCCAAAGTAAATAAGAACAAGCAATATTGCAACAAGTTATCATATTCTTTATAATATAGAATTGAAATTCAAGCTCTTAATAATTTAAAAGATACGAAAGCATTAATAAAGTCTAACCATTATCTTCATACTTGCAAACTAAGGAGTAGATTTGTTCTCCATTTCACTTGAATCCGAATCACTTGCTCTATAACCTGTATGTAAACAAAATAAGAAACAATCAGGACAAGTAAAACCATATTTCAATAACTGCGCGTATGATAGAGCAGCTTACCTGGAGGTTTTTCGCTTAGTTGCCAAACTGAATTTCGACTTCTTGATGCTCTACTGATCCAAGCATGTCCCTATAAGCAAAGTTTGAAACACAATATGGTCAAGATACAAGAACCGAGAAGTTCATGAGCAGGGAATAGCATATAAATGATACAAATTCATATAATAGCTGCAGCCTGCAAGTGCAGCTGTGGGTCTTGATTACCAACTGAAGCAATTGAAGGTAAACTATTATACGGACCAGAATTTGGATTACAACAAAAAACTCTAAGAAGCAGTAGTATTCGTTCATAAAGCATATTTGAAAGTAAATAACAACATTCGGGTAAACAAATTTGTTAGAACAGCAACTAGTAACAGAAGATTAAAGAAAAAGAAAATCACAAACAATGGAACACGGTCATTTGTTTACGCAGTTCGGCCATGTCTACCTCTGCGAATATAGAGCAGCTATAGTTCCATATATTAGTACTTGAGTGAATTATGGTTTACAGTGTTGCAAGGCATATATATCATACTACGGTCCAGATTACAACAATGACCCTGAGCTGTACTGTGGGGGCTATCACCCCCCGCACCCCCAATCGCAAGGGCGGGGGAGCTTCACAACGCTGCACTAACTCAGCTCCCCGCCCCTTGCCCCTCTTCTGTGGTTGTAAATAATCCATACTCAACAATTATAATAAAAGGGAATAATAGGGATTATAAATGAAAGATGCAGAAGAAAATTTTCCAACCTCCCGGCATTATATATATCCTCAGCTTCATTTCCAAAGGAGTGACGAATAACACAATATTGGAATGTTATAGAAGTACTTTTGATATGTCTTGTTTGGATTAACAACTTAATTAAGCCTCAAACCACAAATATTTATCATAAAAGTGCTTATGTACAAGCTATTTTTGTATACAACAAGCAAGTCTTATCTCACTAAGTTGGGTCGGCTACATAGATCAAACAACCCCATAAAGTCAAATTGTTGCTAAAAGCTATTTCCATTAGCTATCCTAGTGAGCCTACTAAAATAAGCTGAAAACGTCTTGTAGACATATAATAAGCAATTGTTTTCCTAAGTTCTCCCAAACAATCCAGGTGTCTTATGACGGTAGATAAACTTAAATAAGTCAATCCTAACAAGTAATGAACCCTATATCATTTCACATTAGTGTGTATAAGTGTAATCCAAAATACTATTGAATTAAACATTAAAAAAAAAAAAAAAAAAGACCTTTTGAGGATTTCTAGTAACACCATATCCAGAGCAATACATTTGACCAACAAGAACTTGACTGGAAAGATCCCCACGTTTAGCCTCCTTAAGCGTATCGTGAAACCACCGATGAGTGCAATCGGCGACCACCCTGGAAAGAGCAATTCGAGTTTCCACAGGCTCCACCTTCTTCGGAGGCGATTCCACCTTAGCAGCAGTGCGGTCATGTTGGTTCTTGCTTGTTCGTGCAGCGATGAACTGGTTCAATGATACAGATTGGGTTTGTTTTGGTCTATGGATTTTTGTTGCAGATTTTGCAATTCGTGATAATTCTTGTCGCACGGAGTCAAAGGATTTTGCCATGAAAATAAACAAGACGATAATATGAAATGAGAAGATGAAACTGGTTTGTTGTTATCTAAGACAGATATTATCAAACATGTAGGATGCAACTCGAAATTGTTACAATTCCAAGTGTACTTTCTCAAATCAAAATACAGAACAGAACGAAAAGCAAAGAATCTTGACTGTGTGTAACTACTTGTTTTTTGTTTGACAAGGTAAGATACACATATTGGGCTCGGACCACTTGAAAATAACAGCATATTTTTGGGTAACCAAAAAATCACGAAAATTTCTTATCGCCCCTCCGATGTTTCTAGCGTGCACACCAAATTAGAGCCAATGGACGGGAGGACCTTGCTAGGGGTGGACATGGTTTGGTTCAGACGAAAAAATCGAACAAAACTGAACCGGACTGTTTTCAAAACTCATAATAACTTAACCGAACTGTTTGCATTCTAAGTCGTACTAAATTGTTACAATTTTTGTCGGATTGTTACTATTAGCATCGTTAAAAATATATGAAAAACTGAACATCTGAACTGAACCGCACCAATAAATCATGAATCGAACTGAGACGAACATATATGTTTTAGTTATGTTCCATAATTGTTAGTCATAATTCATGTTTTTTATTTTTTTTTTACCAAAATTATGTGTTTTCGCATAAACAGTAGGTGATAACATGTTAAATACATCATTTGAATAGCTTGATTTGAGCTTGTTTTAGAGTAGTTTATTGTTTTTTGCATGGCTATTGATTTTGATGTAATATTTTTCTATCAATTAAAAGTAAGTATTTATATATCGTCTCCTCAGAGACTAGTGCGATATCACGAACTGTTCAACATCGATTATGATTTTAAGTTAAAGATTAATTGATTTGTTGAAACTATGTAAACTAATTTGCAATATTAAAAGTTGAGATTAATAAAACGTAAAACATGTTAGGATTAGAGTTCCTTGATCAAGCATCACATATAACCTAAGGAACATATATACGGATTCTAGTTCTCTTCGATATTATCATGTATCCCTCGACAATATCATTCGTGTCCAAATAATATTGTGAAGTCAATTGTATCGTTTAATCACCGATGTCTCAAACTATTAAACGATCCAAGAGTCGATCGTATCGTTTAATCGATGATTTCTCAATCTATTAAACGATCCGAAAGCATTAAGTTTGGATACAAAAAGTGATTATCAAAACATCAATTCCATATTTTGAATTCATGTTTGGATAGATGATTATTCTAAACCTAGATTCAAGAGTATTTTTCAATAACAATTAAATAAAACATAAACATAAAGTACAAGAATAATCTCAATATCAAATCAAATGCTAGAATCATATATTAAAGATCAAAGGATTACATGTTTAGCAATATCAAGTACCTCCAATCTCAACAATGAAGATTTAGCTACTCACTTTCATGGCAACTTTGTAAGATTGAATTGAAAGATGAAGATTCTTGTGATTTCTCCACAAATATGGAAGAATCCACCTTCTATCACTCTCACTCTATGAAGAACATAGAATTTTGCCCTATCTCTCTCTAAAAAGTATGATTCTTCTCAACTGAAATGAACAAATGGGCTTTTATACTAATATATTCTGATTGAGCTCGCCTCGCGTAGAGCTGTCAAAACGGGCGGCCCGACCCTAAATGGGTCGGGTCAAAAGCCCGGTTTGAAAGCGGGCTCAAAATATACTACCCAAGCCCATCCCTACACGGACCGCGGGCTAAACAGGCCGGCCCGTATTAAAAAATATATTTTTTATATAAAAAAGTACTATAAAATACTCCTATTTTTTTATAAATAATATTTTTTTAATATGTTTATATAATGTCTAGCAAAAATAAATTGTAAACACTTTCGTATAAACGTCGTAAACTAAAACGGCGAGGAAAGCAATATTAAATAAATTAGATACGTTATGGTTACAGATATTTATATATTCAATCTTTAAAATTATAAATAACAAAACGAGTAAATATAATCTTATATTACATTTATATTTGTGTTAATTTATTGAATTTTCATTTTTATTTTTCACTTTGATAATCAACTAAGTAAAGAATTATTTGAAAAATATATATATAATTTATATGATTTTTTTTTTATGCGGGCTAACGGGCTACCCGCGATCTGTTCGGGCTAGCCCTAATGGGTACTAGGCTTTTTAGGGCCGGGCTAAAAAGCCCTATTAAAATTCGGGCTCAATATTTAAGGCCCAAACCTCTAACTAATCGTGATAAACGGGCCGGCCCATATGAGCCGACTCGTTTTGACAGCTTTAGCCCCGCGAGTAGATTCATTCGCCATGGCGAGTTAAGGTTGCTTCACTAGCGGGTTTCTGCCACGTCAGCTTTGAGGAGTTTTGGTCGCCTTTCTTCGCCTCACGAGTATATTGTTCGCCATGGCGAACTCTGGACCTTTGCTCTCTGGAACTCCTCGTCATCCACTCGCCATTGCGAGTTTGTTCGCCTTCAACTCGTCATTGCGGGTTAGGAGCGAGTTGCCTCTAGTACTCTCTGCCTTGGCTCATCTTTCCACTCGCCATTGCGAGGTTTCTTGTCTTTTACTCGCCTTGGCAAGTTTGTGGCAAGTTACTCTTGTAGCTCTCTGACTTGGCTTGCCTTTTGCTTGCCATGGAGAGTTCAGCTTTTGCACTTTTTCTTTGTTTTTCTTCTTTGCTTAGTGTCTTGGCACTCAATTCCTGCACAAATGGATAGAGTAAGATAAATAAAGCGTAATAGGGCAATTATCACTTTTCTCTCGGTTTTTCCCTGAATAACTTGTGAAACAAGTAACAAACGTGCATTAAATATACATTTGAAATACTACTTTCTGGCACTTATCAGGTTGTTACTTTGTTTGTATTTCAGGAACTTGGATATTAGAGGCAAGTATCGAAGAAAAAAGCTGAAATTCTGCTTATGACGGTCAGACACAAGAGTGACGGCCGTTAGCAAGATGAAGGAACGAGTGGACCAGGTCCATGATGGGCAGGCTGTCAGCCTCCACGACTCCTGTCATGGAACCCATATGCGCGTTTTCCAAAATTCTCTCGACAAATGGATGCACGATCCAACAACTTTTCACACAATTTCTGCACGATTTTGGGTTTTTTTTAGCACGATTTTGGCTATAAATAACAAGCAATAGGTTAGAATTTTATTTTTTTTAAAAGAGTAATTAATGTGATAGTTTATGTTGAAGGAAGTGGTGTATTAATTACATGCAACATTAATTACTGTATAAGCAATAGTATAGGTTTGTAATAATATAATGGTATAAGACACGTTTTAAATATAAACATAGGGTTTCATTTTTATAGATAGGTCGGCATAGTTGATAGTTCACCATATAAATATATAGGATAAATCCCATCGATTCCTCAATAAGTATTTATCACATACATCTTGTCATTGTCCATGTAGCAATGTCCACTTTATGGCATAAATATCTTTATGCCATTATGTCATTTTTGAGACCCCCACTCACTAATAAGGAATATTCTCACATTTTACAACTGTGTTTTACTAATGTGTTTGGATGAACTTTGAATAAACGTAGGTTTGAATATAATTAACTAATTTTGATTGATTTTGAAATAAACCAATGTATATTTGAATATATTTATTCTACACAAAACAATTTTTCAACAAAACACAAAAGCTAAACGTTATCAATTTTTTCTTTTAAAGTTAAACTTTCTCTCTTTTAGTGAAAGGACATAGTTTGGATACAAAAAACTTGTATTTTTGCTTTTCTAAATTCGGATTGGTAAGAATTAGTAAAATCAATTATGATATTCTGTATCATTAGGAATATATAATATACTTTCAGTACGAACATTCGCAAAATCTCCCTTATTGTGGATTGTCCCCTCGGACAATACTAATGAGCATATATATGTTTGATGATCTAATCCCAACTCCTTGCTAGGTTTGCTTTTTTAAGGATCAAATTACAAATTAGTTTATTTCTTCTACCACTTACATACACCACTATGCTTGGTCGGCTTTCAAACCAAAAAAGGTATCCATGGAATAACATAATTTGATTCAACTTTAGATTCTTATCACTTACGACGAACTATCACAACCACTCTAACATTACAAATACCTGATCACATATGATATGTATATCTAGAGTTGTTGAGATTTAAGAATGAGTGATTAACTTCATATCGACTCTCAATGGCTTATAACTGAAACATATATAAGAGACTGACTTATATATTCGATGCTTTAAAGTTTTAAGTGGAGAAGTAGTGTAGTTGTTTACTAGCTATTGCTTCCGATACCCCTGAGACTCTCCAACCGATATAATAAACATAATTGAGTATCAATATTGAATTTGAAAAATGATAAGATGCCAACGTGTGACACATTTGACATATAACTATATCTTCTAAACATGTGATCGTGGATTTTTTTTTTTTGGTACAAAAAATGCATGGATTATTACCTTATATGAAAGAACATCTATTAGAAGATGTTAGTTTCTAAATGAATTTTCGTATCTCGAATGATTAGTATCTATCTTTTGTCTTGAAGTAAAAAACGACGCGTGTTAGACTAAAAACATACCTAATTACATTTATAATTTGTCTTTTTTATACACTAGTATATGTGTTACTTTGTAAGTTGTGATACAAAAATTAGGTGTTTTAATATAGAAAACAGTTTTGTGATTTGAGTGATAAGGGCGTGTTTCAAAAAATAATATATCAGTGATATACGAATAAACTGGCTCTTACCTTATCTCTTAACGTAAGGTTTTGAAGGAAAATGTCTACTGTGTGATGTGGCCTGTGGGAGTGTGGGGCTAAAGAAAATGACTGGCCATAAAGAATGGAACTGATAAAGATTTGCACTTTCAAAATTTTCCTTGATCATGAAAAGTGAAAACTACAGATTTGACTTTTTTATATATATTTGACAATTTGATTACGTTAATTTTTGGAGAAAAATTTGAATACGTTAATGTTCAGACAAATTTTATAGACAGAGGATAAGTTATCAAACAAATCTTACGTATCAAAGTTTTTTTTTTGGTGTAATTACGTATTAAAGTTCATTTTTGCTCTGTGCCAAAGCCAAGTGTTTACGTTTTTAAGCCACATGTTAACAGGGGAATCAAATAGTTGATACTTGAAAGTTTAGCTTAATTTGGTATTACTTTAGAATTAGGTTAAGTTGATACTTTTTAATTTTCTTTCATTTCTTACTTTTATGGTGGATACTTTTTTTTTTTTTTGAATAATTTTATGGTGGATACTTAGTGGTCTCTGTTCAATCAACAAAAATAATAAAATCAGTACAAGTTACTGTTTTTTGACAAAATATCTTGATTAAATTATAATTGACTTAATGCGCATTATATGTTCGGAAAATGAACCTGCCTTAAAAAAAAATGTTAGGAAAATGAACCTATCACTTCATAGATTAGAAGAGTAAATCAAAACTTTTTATACATTCTCCCTTTAATTATGTCACCTCACATTAACAGGAGGTGAGAAGGGGACATGAGAATGTCCTTCTCAATTTTAATTTTGCTTAATATTTAATTAAATTAATTATTTGATTGCTATTTTTAAAAAAAAAATACCAAACTTATTGATAAATTATCTAAATTTATATGGTATTCACTAAAGAATTTTTCTTTTTAAAATTTCTCATGTCATGTAAATTTGATGATCAAATACTCTTCAAACTTAAAAAAAAAAATGACTGATCTTGAAACTTCAAACATGTTGCCCAATTTTTTTATATTACTTCATGACTTCTGAGAGTGAGATCAACAAACAAGTAAGAGAACAGTCATTTGAAGTTCACTTTTGTTGGATATTGTTTCGGTACACTAAAAAGTCTCGTATTAATTGAAAATCAAGGTCAATTATTTTTTATGTTAAACATCAAACACTTTTCAATTTAACCAGATGACATTTTACAAAGGGACAAATGTGCTAAGGGGCAGATGTGCAAACACAATTATCATTTGCTATGAATAATTTTAGCACAAAATACTACCTACAATTTAAGGTAAATAAGTTTTGTTATGTTTCTTTAAGAATTGGTTTATGTAACAAATAATTATTAAATTGATCTGTCTTGAATTGATTTTTGGTTTTGTATGTTACTTTCAAATTAATTCTATATAATTTTAATATTTTAAACTAATGTGTCTCTTTGTTAAAAATTTCTTAAATTCTAAAAACTAAATGCATTACTCCTATATAAACCATTATTTAGACTGATCCTTAGTATCAGTAGTAAGATGGAAAATGAAGTGTATATAAGGACAAAGCACCAACTAGTCGAAAGAATGAGAAACAAAAGAAGACAAACAGTAGTAAAACAAAGATTCATAGATCTTCTTATTAATTCATCATTCAAATACGACATTACAAACCAACTAGACACACCCATAATAATAATAATAATAATAATTCCACACTAGCAATCAAACTAAACAACCAAACAAACAAGGATGTAGATAAAAACACGACACCGACAGCAAACGCGGTCTCACATCTCCTACGGAAACAAACACCGAAAGTCACGTCCCGTGAAAAAGTGAAACCAAACCAATCAGCCTCCGCCACGTACGCACCACACTTATTTTATTTTAATAATTTTATATAGCGAGGACCAAACCGGGTACGGATTTCCCGACCCGATTAGAAACGCTACTTTCCCAAACACAAGGAAACCCGCCGGAAATAGGCACAATCTCACCGGATTCTTTCCCGGCGAAGTGTGTGACGGTAAGGGAAGTGTTGAAATACTCCCTAACCTGAGTGACTATCCCATCCACAACAGTCAGCGCGTGAACCCAGGAAATAGCGCGTGAGGTATCGCAGCCTTCTACAATAACAGTGGAGCCAAAAGAGATGACGGACTGAGGAACAAAACGGAAGGTATCAACGGCGGTGGTATCGCCAGTGAGCGTGCGCATCAAAAACTGATGAGAGGGTGGACCGTGAAACCACCACTCAAGATCAGGGGCGAGGATTTGAACCACGGTGTCAGAGTCTCGAGAGTTTAGGGAGTCATATAGTGTGAGAACCAGCTTTTGATTGCTGGAATCAGTATCTTCGGAATTAACCTGAGAGTTAGCCAGATCGAGAAAACGTGGTTTTCTAGAAATTTCTGAGTTTGGGATTTGGATTGGGTAATGGAATGTTATACTTTGTGGTTGAAATGGTGAGGGTTTTTATAGAGAGGTGTTTGTGATTGTGTGTGGGTGGTTTAAGGTGGAACTTTGTTATGTGATGACGTGGTGGTTTTTGATTGGGGGATTGAAGGAGGTTCATGAACTTTTGGAGTATGATCTTTTGATGTGATACGCGTTTATAGCTGGAACACGAAAGTGATGCAAATTGAAAACAATAACTCCATCTTTTCTTGACCTTCAAACACTCGTTTCGTTTACTCGTTTCCTTAAAACAAGAACACACTCGTTTAACGTGACGAAAAAAAAACTGTTCAGATAAGCCTCTAACTATGTGTATATTATTTTGCATTGCATTGCCTCATTCTTATTTATGAAAAAGTTGTATATGATGATACTCAGGGGACCGTATCTGAGATAGGACGAAGAGGATGACCGTCCTAAACCCTAAAAGATAAGTACGAAATTTAGGCTCCAATTATTTTTAAGGGTTTATTAGGTCTTAAAAAAATTACTTAGTTTTTAAAGGAAGGTGCTAATTTAGTAATGGGACAAGATGGTTTAGTCATTTTATGTATTAAGAGAGATATGATAAAAAATATTTGACGTAGATACAAATATTAGTGACTTTGAATCTAGAAAATCGAGTAGGAATTGTTTTGTGTGACCATTTGAATATTAAATAAAAAGTTCAAAGTTTTTTTTATCAAGTTTGAAGTTTGATGTTTATATATATATTTATTAGTTAGGATCTAAATTGAAGTTTCGTCCTAGACCACTAAAATCTGATAAACGGCCATAATGGTACTCCATATGTAATGATTTTGATTTCGTAAAAAAAGTATTTTAAATATTTCTATTTAATATACAAATATTTTCAAATTATTATTTAATCAATATCTGAATTAAATAATAACATCAAAAATAGGAAAGATAATATATATAAGGTTGAGTATTGTCCTATGAGAGATTTCCACTTGAAGGGACCCATCCCCGTAAATGATGGTTAGAGAGTTATTTTTGTTGAGGGGAAAAGTTAGTTAAGATTTTGTTCAATGTTAATTAATAAAACGCATATTCAATGTGTGTAATTTGTTTATGATCTACCTTCTCACGCTAACTAGTTTAGTTCAACTTACTTTGGTAGGTGGAAGAAACTCCCCTTAGAAAATTAGAAATACGATTCAGTTAGCCTTAAGGACATTGGTTAGGTAGAGTTTTATCATAAAAATAAAAAAATAAAAAAAAAAACATTGGCAATGGTAAGGTAGATACGTAACTATAATATATAGGAATTTATACTTTTCAATCACGCCCAATTCTTGTACTTATTATGTCATTACCTGTTGCGTATTTGAATAGGTGCATGTTAAGATAAGCTCATACAATGGTGTTCAGGATTACTGGCTCAAAAAAAATTGCATTACCGAAAGTTTACACATATACGTATACACTATACTTAAAAGATATTTATTTATTTAATATAGAATGAAGATCGTGAATGTAAAAAGATGAGTAACATATGTTTGGTTTTGCGTCTGCGGTCCGCATCGTCTCCACAACATACCACAAACGTCAAACAGCACTAAGAAAACAATTAGCTCGTGTCCTCTTGTGTGTGCCATGCGTGTGTTTTTTAGAAAGTAATGGCACCGACCAGGACCAAAGGTATTATTATAACTTTTAGAAAAAAGTTTTATCATATTATACTATTATGATCGTCTACAACACACTTCTTAATATACATTCTAACATAATGTTGCTTATGATTTTAGGGTATTGACTACACCTCAGTTAGTCTCTTTATGAAGAGGATGGGTGACTCATTTGATTGAAATGAGGGTTTAAAAGTATTATCAGTTAAAAGTTAAAGATTCGAATTCTGATAAAGAAAAAATATTAAACATTAACTAATATATTGACAAATTTGTGTAGCTCAACTTGTTTAAAGTCAAAAGATTAAAAAAATTGAGGGTCAAAAAAAGGTGTTGAGTAACTTAGTTTTTTTAAAATAAAATAAAAAACTCGGTCTTTGGTTCAAGAGTTTATTAGTCTGAGGGGTTCAATCTTACAATTCATTCATGGATGATCTATTTAAAATTAGAACATAATTTTGTATGAACGTTGTCTACCAAAATTGACATCAAGGGAAATCGAATTCAAAACCTTAAACATACTTCAAGTTCTAAACCAATCCCTAGATGTTGAGTAACTTAGTTAATTTGAACTAAAGTAAAGAATTAAATGAATTCAGAAGTTAAAGGTTCATAATTTGACAAGAAAAAAAAAATAATCATAACAACTAACATACTAAATCATGTCCTAAAAAAAATCATATAGATTAGACTTTTTTTCACCCAAAACAATATGACATGAAATTTCACGTACTCAAACATATTTTTTATTTTGATGAAAATCATATTGGTTTAAACTTTAAGGTGTACTAGTTACTAATGCTAGTATTTATGAGCCAACTAACATTCGTTAAAGTTATGAATGAACTGGAACAGGTAATTAAAAAAATAAAGAAATAAAATAAAAAATACGACCAAGCTAGTCATCCCATAATGGACACTTGTCTCTATCTGATATTGGACTCCAGTCTCCAAAGCACTACTACTATTGAATATTGATAATTGAGTTGAGAGCAAGTGCATGATGTCCACTGTGCTATTTTATCAGTTTGTGTGTTGTGTTGTGTTGTGTTGTGTCGGGTTGTGATCAATGTTAAGGACCAAATAAGCACTACCCCAGATGGAACTCTCAATTCTCCATACCACAATTTCCACAAATATAACTGATAGTATTATTCACCTATGGAAAAGAATAGTTTACTCAAAGCTTAATACGTCAATATATATACCATACTGGACACAGCACATAAATATCACTATCTATGTCAGTAGTACTGTGCCTAGCTATATATATGGTTTCACTTGTTCGTAAAAAAAATATGGTTTCACTTTGGATGAACTTCCCTACAAATATGTGAAACCCCACTCTTTTTTACAAACCATGTCCTAAAAAATATTCCCACAGAATTTTAAATAGATGTATGCAATGCTATTGCAACATGACCACAATTGACTGTAATTAGTTCTATTGAAGCATTTTTTATTAAATTAGTTTTATTAAAAAAATTAAATTGTTGCAACTTAATCAAAATAGGACAAAAAACTAAGAACAAATAATACACGACAATGACTTGTCAATGAGTTTCAATAATATGTCTACATTCTAATGAACAATGTAGCCGCCACTTTGTACTACTTGAAACATTTTACAATGGAATTCTCTTATTTGGGTGTTTAATTGTGGTTTTTTCGAAAACATGCTACTCATTTGTAATTTTTTAAAATTAATCAGATATGCAACTCACTCTTAATCAAGAGAGTTCACTGCAAATTGAAGAAATTATTCATGCTTTATCTATTAAAACTATTTGGAATATCATTAGCAAAGATATAACTTTGCTGAATAATAATGGGGACCCCTATCCGTGTAACAATACTTTTTTTTGTCTAATCTCAAAAATAAAATAAAAACCTGCTGGTTAACCCTAATGATTTCAAGTCTATTTCTTTTTGCAAATGCAACCCTTAAAATCATCACAAACAAATAGGATCGAAAAGATCCTCTTGAGATCATTAGTTATAATCGGAGCATTTTTGTTCCAGGAAGACTTATTTTTTTATAATTCTCTAATTGCCCTTCATATCTGGATGGTATTAAGACCGACATGGCAAAAGTCTTTGATAGGGTTGATTGGATTTTCCTAAAAGAACAAAAAACTTTTTTGCGGATGTCTGTTTCATGTTTTGTAAAGCTAACAGCAGGGAGGCCAATGATATTAATAGTATTCTGAGAATATCAAATTAAAATGCTTCTTGATAGCTAATTAATATGGACAAGTTTGAAATGATCTTTAGCAAAAAAACTCCAATTGAGTCTAAAAACCTTGTCCATGAGTGGTTGCCCATAAAGATTGTTGATGTTTTCTACCGGGAGTGGTTACTACTTACTACACATAAGTCTCTTTAAATCATTTAGGTTTCACATAAATTTAGTGTAATTCATTTAAAATTCAACCATTTAAAAAGGGCGTGTTGTTAGCATAATTAATTTTCTAAATATCTTGAGCTTCCTACGATCATTAGTTGATCTAAAAATCAAGTTTTCAATATGTACAAGTTAGGGTGGAAAAAGTTAAACAGGTAGAAAGAAGAAAAAAAAACCTCTCATTTGCAAGTTGAGGTACTCTTAATAAGGCAATAGCTCAAGTTATACCAACATATTTTACCAAAAGAATTATGCAAACAAATGGAATGTATTATTGTTATAAATCATGAAATTTCAGGGATAAAGGTCATAGCGATCAGCAAGAAAAAGAGCATAAGAGTATTCATATGAGAGATACCTATAAAAGACTCATTATAGAATGAACATATATTGATAAAAAGATTAATAGAGAGTACAATGATGAGAGTTATATATAGAGGTGAGTTAATCTTACTAACTTCTAACCACCTAACATACCAACTAACCATAGTTTAGTTATCAACTAACTATGATTTATTCACTATACCGTAGTAATTATATATGGTTTGTAATTTATACATTTTTTATTTTCAAATATTCATTCAACACCTTATTTCCTCTAATTTTTTCAAATATTTCCATTTGTTAATAAGGTTGAATAATATGTCGCATTATCAAGACCACTGCAACCACCACTTTGTATTATTTTTGTACCCATGGCAATTAAATTTGCTACCTTAGAATTTACATCCAAGCATTATAATATGAGTTTTATTCATTTGGCTCCACTATACTCTCCAATAAGTTTCGGACATCTGATTCTACTTACTACATAAAGCTTATGTAAATACCTAAGAAAACTTTAAGGGATGCTGATTCAAACATACCAACAGAGTAAATGCATGTTCCTACTACTCTACCCAATCTTGAAGTATCTAATAGAATAAGCGACACCTAAAGCTATTTACATGTTTGATTCGAGTGACACGTGCAATAGCCTTAGCAAAAATACTAAAACCACAATCGTTGGAAAATGCCGAGACAGCATACATGACCAGCACGTGTCTTTCCCTGTTCCAAGCAAAACACACATTTTAAAACTTAGGATGATTTTAAGATAATATTTTTATATTTTATTTTCTTAACCAATGTTCCGAGAATTCTCACCGTATTTCCTATGTTAAGAAAACGTTTTTTTTTACACTGTTTTTAAAAAATTGTAGATAACTTGTCCGACAAACAATAAAAATTAGTCACGCGAGCAAATTTACAAATGGAGTCAAAATTAACTTCTGTGTACCACTTCGAAATTTACTCATGTGGACAATTTTCATTGAATGTTTGTGGTAAATCACTCACAATTTTTCGAAGACAACTTAAGTTTCACGTTTGAGTTTTGTCGTTACTATATAAAAAAAATTGGCTCTAGAGTCTATAGCATAAAAAAGTTATACTGTTTTAATTGGTACCCAGAAAAACTAAACGAGTTTTGTTACCTGCAGAATGCAGGTAACTTTTGTATATTGAGACACAGTAATGTAAATATTGCATTAAAAATCTACCTGATTGTATGGTTCCATAAGTAGTTTCATACTTGATCCTTTTATTAAAAGGTTAAAACAAGTAAATTATAGCTGCCTTTGAAATTTAGACTTATATTATGATATAACAAGCACTTGTGTTGTTAGAACTAATGAAAATAACTTGTGACAGATTTATAAGCTGTTTTTAACATATTTGTATAAATCATTTAGGACAAATTATGAAAATAGTGTTACATTCACAGGTCACAACCATTAATATATCTACTCTCAAAAGAGTTTCAGTAGAAGGACAGACGTTAAGATTGTAAAACTAAGTTCTTATATGTCATCTTAATATGTATTCCATATGATTTTCTTGTAAAAAGAAACGCACACACACACACAAGATTTCCTACTCACACAGACTTGTAAGCAAATTAAATAGAAAAAGTGATGCTCTCTCAATAACTAAAATCCGAATCCTAACAAAATGGTTTACATAGAAATTTAAGGGATCATTTCAAACAATGTAGTTATACATAACAATCAAGAAGAATCATTTCCCTCTTTTGCTTTCAGAGACTAAGGATCTTCTCTTTGTATTAATAATGCTATTGGTGGATTCATTGTTCCATCTTTACCTCGTTCAAGAGAAGAACTTGTGTCAGATTTGCTTGATACTACATCTTCTGTAGCCGAAGATTGATCGCGAGTATCAATTTCTTTCATGGATAACTTGTCTTCCAAGAGATCGTAACTATTCCCAGTTCTAGCTTCTTGAGCAAGAGAGCACCAACAACAGCATAACCAAAGTGTGCAATCAGAAACTGATGGTTTTCCAAAACAGAATTCATAGGCAGGTAAATTGAACCTCTTTCTCATTTGAATCCTCCAAAATCCACCATAAAGTAAACCACAAAAACAAAGAATGATTCCAAAAGCTACTAGTGCTTGTCTACCATTGTCATCATCAATGTTAGCAGAAGCCAATACAAATATCCAAAAAGGAGCCATACAAAACAGCATAAAAGTAGCTATATGAACATACATGTTCCCAAAACCAAGTCTCTCCATGTTCCATCCAAACACACAAAAAGGGCAGAAAAGTGAGAGATATGATAATGATATATCATTCCAAATGTCAAGTATTCCTCCACTCCATTTTGGTCTATTTTCTATAATTCCTCCTTGTTGATCTTTAGGTACAAATGCGTATTTTTTCTCGAATGGTTTGTCTCTAACTTGAACCTGTGATTCTTCATCTATCTCACAATCATAGTCCTTACCAAGTGGACTAAGAATAGTGTACAATCCAGCTGTTGCCGGTGCTGCAATTGCAACGGATATAGTAATTCCCATTCCAATGGCTGGTCTCTCAGATCTTTTATATCCTAAATTTAGACTACAAACTGCATATTGAGCAAAACAGTTAACATGAAGGAGAATAACAACTACCATCATATGTGTCCATTCACGAGGCTTACAAGTACCATTTTTGCAGTAAATCATCCTAAGTGTAGAAATATCATTTGGTCTCCATCTACACAAAAGAACAAGATGGTAGAACCTCGTTGGATGATTATACAAACACATTAGCGTAAAGAGAGCATTTAGTATTTGGTTACTTATTTCAAACCATGTATTCCTCTCAGACTTTGTTTTTAGCACAGTATCCAACATTCCTGTCATGACAAAGAATAGAGTCGCGCCCGATACACCGACACAGATTCCAAACACGAAAAGGGCCATGTTCATTGGGTTTTTGATCCATTCCTTGCACATTTTCTTGACTGAATTCCATTCAAGTTTTTGAGAAAACATCGTACTGAAACGCGACTTTAGGCTATCGGAACGCGGAGAAGGCACAGACTGTGAAATCTGGTCTTTTTCAATAACAAGCTCATTGACTTTGGCAGACGCAGAACCAAATTTGAGAAACTTTCTTTGAGGATTTTCATTGCTTGGAAATGTTTTTTGAGTAGTTGAAATATCTATAGAAGCAAATTCCCTCACTTGACTCCCATTAGATTCTTCAATTTCATCTTGGTGATTACTAATACCATTTTCAACTGAAATCATTCTGATACTGAACTTTGAGCTTTCAAAATCAGAATCAGAACCATACCACTAATGGTATTGGTATAGAAAAATTACTGCAAAGACATAACATTATGATCTGTAGTAAGTTTTCAAATCCATAATAACATAAGGAAAACGTTATCCAAGTAAGTTCTAAACAAATAAAGATCAAGAAACAGAAGTGACAGAACTAATTACTTGTATTAAGAAACGTGATAGTGAACATTAAACAACCTTAATGGTAACAAACAATTTCTAAAACCATAATTAAGAAGCTAACCGAAAAATGAATGATCATATAATAGAACATCAAAAAATTGCACAGAAGACTAATAGAAACATCAGAACCAAACAATAACATCAAATTTCCGAGGTGTCATATTAGTGACGTTGTACCTCAAAGGACACCGTTGTAGAATGATCATTAGTACCACGATTAATTAATACTAATTTTTTATTCCTTTATAAAATTTGAAGGTATAAGTTGATTGTTTAATAAAAAAAATGCAGGAAGATATCATATAGTAAAGTGAGTGAGGCATACGTTATAGCTATTAACCGACTTATCACAAAAAATAATTGTATATGATAAAGTTTATGAACAAGGAAAGTGATCAAAGTAGTAATTCAAAGGATGAAAAAAAGAAAACATGACATACGTATATTTTGGCGAAACAAGGATGGTTCCTCTCCTCCTCGTACAAGTACTCATAGGTGTAGCAGATAGCAATGAGAGATGGATTAAGATTTTTGTTGTTTGACGTTAAAATATGAATGCAAGAAAAAGAAAAGGTGAAAGTGAAAGAAGAAAGGATTGGATTGTGGGTGGGAAAGAATTTTTCTCCTTTATTTCCAGAGCAGTGCTATTTAAAGGGAATGAAAACATAGCCAATCAAAACAATGCATGTGCGGAATTCAAGGAAGAGAGATGGATATATTTCCATGCACCACTCTTCTGCCACGCAACTCTTCGTGTAAAGATTCGTTTATTTCCGAATTAGTATTTGCGAAATCATAGCTTTCAATTACTGAATCGTTAATGGGGTTATAATAAACCCTGTCGACTTGATTTTTATTTTTTACCCCCTAATATTAGACATGATGATCAAAAGATTTTTTTTCCAAGTACCCACAATAACAGAAAAATTAACAAATGTCTTCTGAATACTCTTTCACCACTTAAAGTGATAAGATTGTTCAGGAGCACTAGTTAAAACCTTAAATTAATGACCAAAACTTTATCACCGTTCAAAACAAATAAGTACTGGCTTTGCCTTAGCCCATGAATTTTGATTTCACATTTTTGTCGGAATGGAATCTTCACAAAACGAAGTTGAAAAGGAAACCCACTATGTATTGACGGCGAATGAGAAAAACAAACAAACTAGGATATGCTTTTCTTTATTTGAAAGAACTACTATATGCTTTATTTAGTTTAGTTTTAATTATAATAAAGTTTGAAGTTTCGTAATAAAACAGTAAACATGATAAAAACCTTTTTTGGGGTTTTTTTTTTGAAGAAATCAAAATGAGATATATATATACCACATCAAACTGTAGTTCCTAAGCACAAGAAGTGCACCAGAAAAGTACAATAACAGTTACACCCAAGCAGAGGAAAAAAAAATAAAAATAGATTAGCCAATACTCAAACAACCTAAAGGGCTTGACCACCACCTCTGCGTACCAAAAACAAACACAGCCTGTTTTGCTTTCAACCAGCCTAAAGCTAACAGTTTAACTTTGTCTAACAGACTCGGAGCACTCAAAATACTATTGTTGAACAAACAGTTGTTGCGGTTATTCCACAACACCCAAGTAACCAAGAGCCAGATGAGCTGCATAAAAGACCTTATAGCTTTACCAACTCCAGCCAAGTGAACAAACTGAACGAAATGATCCGCAATCACATTAGAATCCGCCCCAGCGATACCGATCCACCCACGCACCAGCTGCCATAATGATGCGGCCGTGGAGCAAGATAAGAATAAATGCTCAGCCGTCTCCACGCATCCGCAACCAGAACCACAAAAAGTCGCATCCGCAGGAATAACACCCCGCCTAACCAAGTTAGCTTTCGTTGGGAGCCTGTCCCGAAGAATCCTCCAGGCGAAAACCGAAACCTTCACAGGAACCTGAGAATGCCACACCAACTCCGCAGGTGAACCTACCGGAGAAACATCACCAACTGTCAGCAAATCATAAGCTCCCCTCACGGAGTAACCCTCTGCACGGTCGGGAATCCACTCCCAAGTATCTGAAACATTAGAAACCAGAGAAACATCAAGCAGTAACGCCCTACACTCCTCTAATAAAGCCTCCTCCCAAGCCCACAGCCTCCGCCTCCAACACCAACCTTCCCCATCCGACCCCAAGCCTCTATCTAACAAAGTAGCCACTGAGATAGATTTGTTCTCAGCCAGATCAAATAAGCGAGGAAACCGCTCGCAGAGCAGGGATCCTCCCAACCACCTATGAGACCAAAAAGACGTCGATGTCCCATCACCTACCCTCCGCCTAACACTGTCACCGAACCACCCTCCACCTACAACCCCAACCCCATCACGAATCCTGCCAACCTCCCTCCACCAAGAAGACACACTCCGGCCCCCCACCTCCAACCTCCCACCTATTTCGCCATAACGGGCAACTAAAACATTAAACCACAAACCTTCCTTATCCACCAACATCCTCCAACACCATTTACCTAGAAGAGCTACATTAAACTCCTTTAACCTCCTCACCCCAAACCTCCAAACTCCTTTTTAGAACACAAAGTCTGCCAATCAATCCAAGAAATTTTTCGACTATCCTCACTCCCACCCCAAAAGAAGTTATTCAATAAAGATTCAATGGAAGAGATAATACCTGCTGGAGCTTTGAAGAAGGAAAGAGCATAGACAGACAGAGAAGTTAGAACAGATTTGAGGAGAATCAGGCGGCCACCGAAAGTGAGAAATCTGCTATTCCAACCCGACAATCTAGTTTTAACCCGATTCACGATAGGTTCCCAAAACGTGAGCCTCCGCGGATTACCACCTATAGGAAGACCTAGATACATAAAAGGAATTCGACCAACCTTACAACTCAACACCAGAGCTGCTTCATGAAGCCAAGAATCAGAGATATTCACTCCCACCAACAAGCTTTTATTAAAATTAACTTTCAATCCAGACATAGATTCAAAAATCACAAGAGCTGCTCGAAGGGCCCGAACATTCGCCCAACTTTTGTTACCTAACAACAGAGTATCATCAGCAAATTGAAGATGGGATACCACCACTTGATTGCCCGTGCCCACAGCGTACCCTTCAAATAAATTATTCGCAACCAACGCTTTCATCACTACATTTAGGCCTTCCGCAGCAAGCAAAAACAGAAAGGGGGAAAGAGGGTCCCCTTGGCGGAGACCTCTCTGTAATTGGAACTCATCCGTTGGGCTCCCATTAACAAGAACCGCAGCAGTAGCTGTAGTCACACATTCACGGATCCACTTCCTCCACAGAACCGGAAAAGCCATCGCTTGCATAACCGAATCCAAGTAACCCCAATCAACTGAATCATAGGCTTTTTCAAAATTCACTTTAAATAACAAGAGTTCCCTCTTAAGTTTAGAAGCCTCATCCACAACCTCATTGGCAATAAGAATGCCGTCTAGAATCTGGCGATTTTTAACGAATGCTGACTGGGTATCAGCCACCACACTACACATAACCAATCTCAATCTGTTGGCTAAAACTTTAGCAAGAATTTTGTACAAGCTTCCCACCAAAGAAATAGGCCGATAATCATTTAACCTCTGAGGATTGTCCACCTTCGGAATTAGCGCAATGAAAGTAGCATTGATGCCCTTAACCAGCTTCCCATTCCTATGAAACTCGGAGATAAACCTCATCACATCGCCCTTCAGCTCAGGCCAGAACTCCTTCAGAAAACCAAAACTGACATCATCCGGTCCCGGACTTTTAAAACTATCACAATCCCAAACGGCCTCCTTAACCTCACCCTCTGTAAAAGGTTTAATAAGACTCCCTCCCTCTCCCAAAGACAGGGTCCGAAACTGAAGATTAGAGATACTCGGTCACTCCTCGCTCTGCGCCTTAAAGTGCTGTTCGAAATGATGAAACACCGCTTCCCGAACCGAATTTACGCCTTCAATGCGCACCCCATCAACCAATACCGAACTAATAGAATTACGACAGCGTCGCGTAGACATAACAGAATGAAAAAATTTAGAATTAGCGTCCCCGTCACGGAGCCACTGGTTCCTCGATTGCTGCCAACAAATACTAGTATGCAACCTAGAGAGAGAATGCAAGTTAGCCGACACAGCATGCAACTCATTACAATCCTCCTCTGACAGCTCGACACCATCTCCTAAGTTATCCAACTCTGCCATCCTCGCTTTTAACACACCAATCTGCGCAGGTAAATTCTGCAAATGGGACACATGCCATTCCTTCAACGCCGCTTTCATTAATTTAAGCTTCTCCTTTAGAACGAAGCCTCCCCACCCATTCACAATAAAAGACCCCCACTTATTTCTAACGAACAACTTATAACCCGGCAGATCATCCCAACATTTAAGGAACCTCGAAGGTCTTGGTCCCCAATTCTCTTCGTCAACCGAAAGAAGCAACGGGCAGTGATCCGATAAACCTCTCAAAAGAGCGACTTGAACACAATTCGGCCACACTAAACACCAATCTTCAGACAACAGAAAGCGATCAATCCGACTCATCGGCTTGCCATCCCCTTTGAACCGGTGAAATTACGACCGCAGAGCGGTAAATCACACAACGCATTCTCCACAATAAAGTGATTAAAGGGACCGAAATCCATCGGCCCTCCGGTAGCAGACACGGAACGTCTTTCTTCCTTACGACGAACCGCATTAAAATCACCACAGACGCACACCTTCTTGCCCCTCAGACGATGCAGGCGCTTCGACAATTCGTCCCAAAGAATCTGTCTTTCATTAGTATTGCAGGGGGCATACACATTAAGCAGATGAAATTCCTCATTAGAAGAAAGGAAACGGCCATGAATATGGAGAACATGATCAAAACTACTAGAAGACCACACCTCGACCTCAAACGGATCCCATAACGTCAGTAACCCCCCAGAGGCCCCCACAGACGGACGAAAAGAAAACGCTTCAGAGTTACCTTCCCACACCGACAAGCACAAACCAACATCACATCTTTGCAATTTCGTCTCTTGAATACACACAATCCAAGGGCATTTCTCCTTCACCAACGCACGGACCTCCTTCCGCTTCTCAGGACCACCTAGCCCCCTCACATTCCAAGATACAACCTTCATCTCCCACACCCTCCTCCCAAAACCTCACGCACGCACCCCCTACTCGGCATGCTCAACCTGACCCCTTGACTCTCCAGCCCCCTCTCCTTCTCCATTCTTCTTTCTCCTACTCCTCTTAGCCAACACATCAAAACTGTTATGATGCCCTGATAACTGCATGCCAATAATATCACCTATTTCTCTGATGTCCTCCTTCACCACTTTCTCACTCCCATGCAGCACCACCCAATTCTTCCAATCATTTGGCCCCGATACGGATGAAGTAGAGGCGTCGGACACCTCCTTGGAAACCAACGCCGCCGCTTTTTTCAATTTAGAAGATCCTTGAAACTTCCGAGCGCTTTTCTTTAAGATATGCCTCACCGTAGCTCGGTTTTTTGCCGGCAGCCTTGCTACCTTTTTCAGGTTATGCACAGAGTTCCGCAACACCCCATCCACTTTCTTACGGCTGCGGTATGATGCAGCTGCCTGAGCCTCCCCCTCTAACGACCTCTTCCCATTCCTCCAGCACTTCCGAGGGTGGCCGACTCCCCCTGCTTCACTTTGACTGTGGGCTCCCAGCCAATCCAAGCTCCACGGCCCCTGCAAACCAAAATGATCTACTCTCGGGGGGCATGACACAGTCCCTGAAAGACGGAAACTCCTATTCTGAGATACAGCTGACAAATCACGGTCTGCGACCGCCTCCACTTGACCCTCACGAAACTCAACCACATCATTCGCCCCATCTGCCACAACCAGCGCCACACCTTCGCCCGCAACATGAACCACTGACACCGAGTGTGCCGGGCTCCCCAACCCAGCCTCGCCGCTAAAGTTAAACTCCGATCTAGTGACTTTACCCTCACCATCCTCCACGTCCGATCCTACCACATTCCCTGCCTCTGCACTTAACGCGTCCTGACCCTCAGAGGCCGCCAGATCCCGCACTATCTTATCAACCAAACAGTTCACTTCGGCCTCCGAACCGCGATCCCCATACTCCCCTTCATACTCAGGAGGAACGGCTGGGGCGTCATCCTCCTCCTCATATAAACACGCGTCATCTCCGATATTAAATCCCCATTCCTCAATAACCTTCACCCTGACCAGCTCCCCGTCGACCAAAATCTCTTCGCAACAATTAATAATTTCAAACGATTCGGTAGCAACTAAAACACGGGCATAATCAAATCGTTCTTTATCCACAGCGTCGTCATCAATCCGTAACAAACGTCCACAATCGAAGACACACAACTTAAAGAAGCGAGTATTCCACGCATGAAGCGGGATCCCATAAAGCCTCAACCAAGCGCCCCGCTGGAACGACCAAATTTTCTTCTCCCATCGGACGCAGTTCAAGAAGAAATGATCAAAAAACTCCTTTGCGTCCTCGATGATACTACTCACATCAACCTCCGACGAACTACGAAGCAGCACTCTATCCGCTCCCATGGGCGTAATAACAACATCCACAAAACCCGCATCCATAACTCTATTCTGAACATCCGGAATAGATGCACCATTAACCACAGACGCCACCACCCCGTGCCTCGCCCACGAAGAATCCTCCTCACAGGATATATACTTCCGAACTAATTTTTGGATTGAAGGTTGCCCTTTCCCGACAGACAGAACACCATCGCCACCCTTAAGTGAATCTAACCTTCCTATTTCAGGCTCCTTCGGTTTTAGCCTATCCTTGCTACCATTAACCAAAACTTCGCCTATCCTAATTCCTTCACCCAAAACCCCAGGACAAGCTTCGTTAATCGACGCACCCTTAACCACTGAAGCCCCCTTAGCACCAGCATCACCACCTATGACTCTACCTGACCCATTCCTGACATCAACAACCAGAGTTCCATCAGCTACAAACGTAGAAGCACCGACCCTCGCCTCCTCGCCCCTCTTCGCAACGAGGTTTCCCCCATCTTTGCCCTCTACGACCACCTTTCGCTCCGCCTTTTTATCAAACCTGGCGATCCTCGCTATCAATTTAAAATTCCCGAACCAAACCGAATTTACCGCTTTCAAAAGCTTGAGAACATCCCTCACGTTCGAGTATCTTACAAACCCAAAAACATCCCCTTTCGCGTTACGCCTACCCGGCACTATCACCTCCTCTAACATCCCGCAAACCTCTAGGCCTTTCCGAAGATAAAAATTCGACAAAAGAGGCGGAAAATTTGTGAAATAGAAAGTAACAAACTTACGAGACATGGCAGCCGAACCCGCGACAGAGGTACCGAATTCCTTCTCCCTACCTCCCGTCGCAAAAGAGCCTCCAGCTCCCGTTTGACATGGCTGGTCCGCATCCTGACCCACACGATCAGGCCTGAGTCCCCTCCGTCCATGATCAACCACCACTGGGCTCCTGCGCGCCACCTGCTCGTGACTCCTCCCTCCCTATTCCGGTTGCAGCGCAAGCCCACCCAACCCCCTTCCTGCTGCGCGTCCACTTCTGACCTGGCCGCGGCTGTTCCTGCGCGCACGCTGCTCCTGTGCAGTCGTCCCTCTCCCCACGCCTCGCCTCCCCACAGCACCACCGCTGAACCTCTGTTCCCACCGTCTGCAATCTGGTCCCGTAACCCTCGTGAACTTTCGGTCTTTCCAGCCTTGGTAGTAATTCGCGCAACCCCAATCGAAAGCCTCATGTGAACCCAGAAATCTAGACTACCGACTGTCATCTGAAAACTCCTCGCGAAACCGTCCATGCTCCCTGTACTGTTCATTACCTCTCACTTCCTGTCGCCGCGCTTTACCTCTCCTCGGTCTCACGACAAGCCATTCCTCCCTATCCCCCCCATTTGGTGGCTCCCTGCCTGAACCCCTTCCCCCCCTATGTTGTCTCTCAAGCGACGAACACCGGTAGGCATGAGAAGCCCGCCGCCGTCGCCTCTCTCTCAGACCCTCTCTGTCACTCATCTTTTCCCTTTTTTGGGGTTACATAACATGATAAAAACTTTTGAGAACACAAACAATTTGATAATTTTATGACAATAAACATAAAGTTCTTAATCTAGAATGAGTAAATCATCAACTTACTTGTTTAGAGACCAAATTGATGTCTTATTAAATCAAGATTATGATTAAGTTTCACGACAAACGAGGATTAAATGTATGATCCTTTTAATTTTTTGACAATAATGTGTAATCCGTTCATTGTGCACGACAATGCAAATCATTAACACAACATATGATGGTAAACAAATTTGTGATTGTTTGTATGAATAAGTATTCGCGTATAATTCAAGAAAAAAGCGTGTATGAATAAGCATTCACATATAATTCAAGAATTAAGCGTGTATAAATTAGTATCCGCATATAATTCAAGAAAAAAGCGCGTGTTTATATTAACATTATAAACGGGCTCGCATAACACTGCCAAAAATAAAATTAATCGGACTCGCATAAACAATGTGTAAACAAGAAATTATAGTGGTTTCATTCATACTCAAACAACCTCATTGAAACTCTTTTCTTGAATTCAATCCAACCGATTCAATTGAAACCATGACAAGTACACTCTAAAATACATGTATAGGGCAGAACAATAGAACACACAATCATAGAACAGAAAATCAAATATTATGTCCAACCAATATTTGATTACAGCTTATGTGAGATCATCCTCCTCAAGCTCTTTGGCTTTCAGCTTTTCCTTCACCCTCAAAAGAAGCGTTGTCTTCCAAGAATCCTGCACAATCAATCAGGTAATGTTGATGAACTGTTGACACTAAGCATGTGTGTTTTCACCGTGAATGGCCACATTTGGTACAAAGCTACAACTACTAACTTTTCAAAATCACGATGAAAAGAGATCAAAACATGTGGCAGCGGTGGGTCACCGCATAAACAAACAGGCACTAAAGTCTAAAACTACTTATCAAATGCAAAAAAAAAAAGAGAAAACAAATCAGCGCCAAGGTCAGAACAACAAGCACACACTATACAGTATTTCAGAAGCAATATTTTATTAGTAATTTAAAATTTCATGCAATTTTTGTTTTAACAAAAGGTACAGAGCTATCATTACAGGAAAAGAACCAAATACACAAGTCAAAAACACACAACTTCCTGTCCATGGACCATAAGTGCTCAAGAACACTCTTAAAACCACCAGAAGGATAACAAAACTGTTTATCATCCAAATTCAAAGCACAATGTAATACAGATAATAAAAGAGAAAAGGGAAAACTGGTCCATTAAAGCTACTGCCATAGTTAATTCCATGGAAGGGTTGATCCATTGTGAGTTTATTGTAGGCAATCTTACCATGCATTTACATTGCAAGAAACTGATTCGACTGCTTGAACCCAGGACTATCTAGTCATACAACATTTGTAAGTTACGCAGAAATTGTAACACCAATAGAAGAAACAAATTTTATGTTTCCTTGATTTTCTTTCACCTATTGAAGAGCAAACAGAGGGTCCCCATGGTGCAATAGTTGGGGTTGCTGTAGTGTAACTAGAAAGTCACGAGTTCATGGCATGAAACCAAGATCTTACAACTACAAAGACTGCCTACAATAGACCTACTACAACCGATCCAACCCTTACCTATAACAGCCATAAAATAAGCTTTGTATCAGCAGCCAACTAAAAACACCAGCTGAGATATGAGAATAACATCAGACTCCTCTAAAGTGAACTCTCACGATACAGCCTTCTCTTTTGACCATGAAGTTGCAAGGTTTAATAGGAAAGAAGACAACAAATGTTCTTCTAAGCATAACTGTGCGAAAATGGGTCAAACCTTGCCAAATTTGGCGACTTTTTATTGGCCATTATTTTAACACTCCAAACAAGACTACTTGAAATCAAACGAATAAAGCATATTGACCAAGTAACAGAACACAAGGTTATGTCTATTCTGTTGCAATAAAATGTGGACATAAACTTGTCAAGAAAAAGTGAACAAAAACTACTCTTGAGAACTTTTCTGTTATAGATATAAACTATATACGAAATGTTGATTCTAAATTTACATTTTTCAAAGCTTACCAGAGGGGTCATGCTATCGAAGTCCTTGACGACATCAGTAAACTTTCCAACATCTTCTTCATCAACTGCGGCAGCAACATCCTATCCACCCAAAAAAAAATGTCAGTTCATATGCAAAACATATATGTAAAATGTGAACAAGATAATTCTAATGTTAAAATAAATACCAGAATTAAATACAAGATTATGATATTGCAAGCAGCAACTAAAAAATCTACACATTTTAATCCAATTCTCTAGGTCCAAAACAAATTGATAATGAAATTCAACATTAGTAACCTACCGCCAATAATCTATACTCGCGTGTTCCTGAAAATGTTGGATCTAATTCCTGCAAAACAAATACAAAACAAAGAATTGAGCAACTAATAAGATGTTTGGGGTCTCAAGATGTATATTGTTGAAAATCAATAAACCTGATATCTCTCTAAAGCATTGCTTATGGCAACAGGATCCCCTTTGCAGAGTTGGCAAATGCCAGCATTAAGAAGATGGCCTTTAACTCCGTACTTCAGCAGATTATTGTTTAGAGACTGGCGAGCGATCTCTTCGTAAATATCAATAGACGTCTGATAGCTGAAGAGGTGTGATAAAAAAAGGAACAGTTAACATTCGATTTAACATAAAGTGGAGGCTGAGATAAAGTTCCTTCCATTTTAAAAAACAAACTCTGCATTTCTCTAATAGTTCCGAAACTTAATAGAGCATATCGCTCACCCTAAGATATATCATAGACCAAAGGCAGCAATGGACAAACTTTTGTTTGCACCGCCATGTACACAAGTCAACATATGAATTTTAGAAAGAAACATGCTAAACTTCTTTCAAGATTATAGACATCACTACTAAATTTCTAAAATCAAACAGTCTGCAATGCATTGAAAGAATGTTAATCTGGGATGGGGAGTGGGGTGGAGAAATGTACTGAGACAAAAGAAAGCCAAAAAGAAAATTCCTCAAATAAATTACTAAGACCATCCACAATGGCCTATTGAAAGCCAAATTCAACATGTTGAAATCATTGGAGATGGTTGTTGAAAATGAGAGAAGAGGAGAGAGGTGATGAAAGGTTTAAACATGTTGAAATGTTGAAAAGCAGTGACACGTGTTTGGCAGTGATTGGCTGCTGGATTTTTATCTTTCTTAATAGTTTGGACTCAATTATTTCATTGCAAATAATTTTTTTATTTTTATTTTTTTACCAAAATTCATGATTTTTTTTTCTCTATAAATAGAGACTTGGATCATTTGATTTGGACACAGAAAAAAAATCAAGTTTTTCACTCTCTTAATCTTATTATTAGCCTTTCTTTTGAAGTTTTAGTCTTTGATTAGTGAAATGGATCCCAATAACAATCAATTCAACACCCAAAATTCTTCTACTTACCCATTTAGCTACCAAAATCCGAACAATTATCAACATCCAAATCAATTTCCCAACCAACATCCTCAAAACCCAAATCAATTTCCCAACCAAAATCCTCAAAACATGCCTAATTTTGTTGTCTTGCATTTTAAGCTATTTGTGTGTCGCATACTTAGTTTGTTGTATTGCATTTTAAGTTAAGAAAATAAAATAAATTTTGTTTTTACAAAACAACAACAAAAAAATTGTTAAGTGTTTCTTTATTTTAATTTAATTATAATCGATAATTGTAATTTTATGTAATTATAAAAACAAAAATATAAAATTAAATAAGAATAAGAAATAAAAGGTGGTGGGGTAGAGTGTTGAATGAAAAACCATTGGAGAGGTAAAAATTGAATGGGTGTTGAATTAAGAGAGAGAAAATGATGTGGAGTGTTGGGAATTGAAAAAGTGGGTATTGAAGGTTGTTGAATGGTAAAAACCATTGTACATGGTCTAACAAAGGACAAAAAATTCATATAGAAGAAATAATTAAAAGATAAAATATGCAGAAGAAAGTATAAGATCTTACTGTTCCAGCTGAGCAGAAAATTGGGCCACTTTCTGCTTGCACTGGTTTGCAGAAGTTGTCAACTCTTCATTTTGATAAAAATCAGCTGATTTTTCATAGTAAACAACAGCCTGCTCAATGTTTTGTTCGGACTCATACAACTCTGCAATTTCCTGAGTATAATAGTAAAATCCAGTTATGACATGTTCACGAGGATTCCAGTAACTTGGTAAACGTGATGAGTCACACAATCAATGACCAGAAGCTGGGATACGCGTGAGAAGGCGTATAAAAATGACAGCCCACAAGAGGGAGTGCCATAAGTCATTAACATAAACTATTGGACAGAAACAAAAATCTAAAGATACAGAGATAAATACCTTCAAATATCTAGCAGCCATAGAGAGTCTGCCAATATCACAGAAAAGATTCACAGCATGGTCTAGGCAAGATACAGCCTCTGTAACACAAAAGAGAAAACGGAACTCAACATTAGAAATGCTATCATTTTCAAACTGTGCAAGCGACTAACATTCCAACACACGCTAGACTGATTTATATTTCATTCCAGCTAAGCTACGCAGTCACGAATACCAATCTAGCAATAGGCAGCAAATAAATAATCAAAATACGGAATGAAGACATCTGTAAAAGAAACCAATCAGATCAGATGGAACTCAAATGACAGCAACTTGCACAAATAATTTTCAATAACTTAAACAAGTCTGGATATAAGAGTATGAAATGAACCTTAAGTTAAAACTTGTTCAAAGCATATACGTATAAAGTATTTGATTTAAAAGAAACCAATCAGATCAGATGGAACTCAAATGTCAGCAACTTGCCCAAATAATTTTCTATAACTTAAACAAGTATAGATATAAGAGTATGTAATGAACCTCAATTTAAAACTTATTCAAAGCATATACGAATACAGTGTCTGATATATACGAATATAGTATCTGATTTATAAATACATATTACATATGGATAGCTCAATGCAGTAGCACGTTCGAAATGAAATAAGAGCAATAACAACCATAAAAGAATTTTAATGTATATCACATGATTATGCAAAAAGGATGCAATTGATTCATCTGATTTGCATTAAAGTTCATAAATAGAAATATTATTACGAAGAAAGTATTAGCCTTTAAGGATGGAGGCAAGAGCAACATTTGGAGCAGAATTATAAATGAGAAAGAATATAACATATACCAAAAAAAAAAAACAAGAATAGTTGGATTTTGAATTTGCGGCATATATATAGATTGCTCTTGAAGTGCACATATATGGTTTTCTCTTGAAGTGCATGGCAGATAATTAGAGCCAATAATATTGATTATTTTCAGATTCAATGTAAATTTTGGTCACTATAGTAAAGTTTTCAACTCATTTGAACTTTGAGCCCTATAATAATTTTCTCGAGTATAGATCCCTACAGTTTCATAGCAGTATGTTGTTGGTCCATCAGAAAGCAATACTTTACTAAGTTAAACTATAGGAACCAGCCCTTTCTGCAAAATAGGAAACATTTACTTTTGATGAAAAGAAAACCCAACTTTTTGTGGAAACACAAGGACTAACATTTATTTTAAACCTGGTTTTTATTCAACAGAAATGTTTCCTTTCTGTAAGATTCCAATGCAGTAGCATGTTCTAAATGAACTAAGAGCAATAACAACCAGAAAAGAATTCTAGTGCACACACCGGTAACAACCTAGATACATACCACTTATATTAGTCTTTTTATAGCAATGTGAAGCATCAACATAAGCCTGTGCAGCCTCGTGCTTGCTTTCCAACTAAAAACAGAAGACTACAATGTTATTGCATGCTTAAAAGAAATACATCATGATAAACCACATGCCAAAATCCTAATCCTATATGTTACCTTCAAATTACAATTCGCCAACTTTAGGTAGGTTGCTCCCGCTTTGTCCCCTAAAATGACAAATAGATCGAATCAAAACAACATAAAAAAACATTCCATCCTTGATTATAAAGTTAATCACATTTATTTAGAACAAATTAAAATGATCAGTCACCAAATTTAAGGTAGGCAGCCAAAATACAAGGAAGAGTTTGGTTCATCATTTAAATCACTACCTATGAAGCACTTACACAAACACCGGACACTGACCCAGAACACCGGACACGACACGTCAACACGGATAACAATTCGAGAGAATAACATAATTGAATGTAATTATGTGTCACCGTATCGTGGCACGTCTAAACACACCTTCAACCAGAAGCGTACGTGCTACAAAGATCACTACCGAAAAAAACATGCATCAAAAGTCTCGTTCATAATACACAGTATCCACTTATTTCATCGGAAAATCTCATCCAAGATGAAAAACGATAAAAATTCCACATTATCTCAAAAACAATCCAAAATTCTATTCCATCGTAACTAATCGATCAAAAAATAAATTAGGTCAACAAATTTTTCAACTAAAAACAAATTAAATTTATACATTAATAAATTAGGTTAAAACAAACAATTATTCGGCATTTGAAATCAAGAATCGAAAACCTAAAATCAAAATTCGCCGATCATAATAATAACAACAATTTCAGTAAATTTAACGTTTCATTGATTGATAAAAAAGGGAAATGTAAAGAGAAAGAAAGATTGAATTACATGATTTAGCGAGTTTGAAGGAATTAGCAGATTTATCGAAGAGATCGGCGGCGTCTTCGTATTTGGAGCTGAATAAGCCCCAACCGCTGAGCTTCTTCTCAGCTTTCTTCTCGAAATCTTCTGCTCTCGCTAAATGATCGGCCATTTCAGAGATTTGAAGAACTCGATGGATCGATTCACTGTGTTATGGAAAATTTGAGAAGAAGAAGAGGTGTCGTAAAAAAGGGGAAGAGAATAGAGAGACTCTGTTGAAGAATGAGGACCGGGTCTAATCTAAACCCAAAAACTGCAGATGAAAAAGTGGAACAAATATTTGTCAATTTTTTGTTTTTTTATTATTATCTTTACTTTTCTTCTATGGAGAAATATTTATTTTCTTTCTTCTTAAAAGATATATTTATCCTCTCATCATATTAGACATCGTAACAAAACATCTATGATACTTTTCGATGCGCGGAGAATATCCGAAGATTAAATTTTATTTTAAAAAACAATTATCCGATATGTATCAAGAGAGTATCCGATAATTATCATGCACCGATGTCTGCCCTAATGTTTTCCAATTAATGTTAACTAAAATAACTTAACTCTTGAGTATTGATGTGTTCTTTTTTAGATATAGTGATTCTTTTTTGGATCGATAAAGTTTAACACCAACATATATAGTATAGCACTGATGGTGCCTTTTTTAGAATATATTGTGTATGTAATTGACTAATCATCACTCTCATAATCGTCAATATTATTTATATTTATGTCGATGTGCTACAAGTCTATGACTGATTTCTTTTGTTTGTTAATATATTTGCATTTTAAAAAAAATGGTTATAATTATATTGTAAATTTAATTATATAATTTTTTTATTAACGTATCTCAGCCGTATCGTATCTTGATTTTTGAAATTTTTCTGTATCGGTGCAGTATTGTATTCGTATCGTATCTCGTATCCGGACTTCGCAGGATATGGGATGTGTAACGAGGATATAAATATCCACTTTGAACTCATTCTCAAACCCGTCCAAAAATTTGGTTTGTATTTTTTTAGCAATTTCAATTTTTCAGTGAATGATGATAAGGTTTGTACTTGGTTATATTGTTTTGATAATTTGGATTATCAATTAATTTAGAACATTGTTATTTTTGTTATATGTTGACATGTCATTTTTTTGCGGTAGTGATATGTCATTTTATTTAGTTTGATATTGCAATGTTTTAAAAAACCGTCATTGATATTAAAAGGAACAACTAAATCATTCGATCATGGAAATGTTAAAGGGAATATATTGTTGTATAATGCATTACAACACAGTTCTCGGAGTTGAAAAAATGTCTTCATTAATAAAAATGATTCGCTATGGGATAACGAGGATGAGACGAGGATACTCGAACCCGTGAGGGACAAAGATGAGATTCAAATCATCGTCCATGTTTGATATGTATAGGGTAACAGATAAATATATGGAAGATGAGGATCAGGGTAAGAAAGGGTAACAGATAAATATATGGAAGATGAGGATCGGGGTAAGAAAGGTAAAACTTGTCGCCACGCCGCCTCGTTGTTATGCCTATTGTAACACCTCCTTTTATTTAATAAAACTACATAAACAAAAATGAAATTTATAGAAAAATTTCGACATAGTCTCTTTTGAAAATTCATTATTTTTATGTCGAATATATTATACCTAATAACAACTTTTATATATATGATAAAACAAAAGCTGAATAACATCTTCTTAGTGGTCTTGTAAAAACTTCCGGTAGACATAGAGAAAACTCTTATACATTCGAGATTTCAAATTGATCAAGTACATCAATTTCAATTATAATGTCCTTCAAAACTTGCAAAAAAATAAAATTGAGGCATTGCACAATAGTACATCGTAGTTTCTAAATCCAAATGAATAAGAAAGTTCTCATAGGTAAGTATATACACATACAACTTGAACAAATGACAACAAAAGTAATAATACATCATGTGATTTTAAAAACAGTCTAGTCTTTGATTGCTCCCAACAAAATGCACATGGTCTCAATATAAACCGTCCAATCCGCATAGGCCGCCACTAACATAAACAAACGAGACAAGCAAACAAACAGAAATATGGAGGTAAAATATTGTATCGATAAAAGTAGAAAGGGCCACACACACACACAAACAATAATCAATCTAATAATAATTAAAATTTAGAAAATAGTACTCTCTTCGTTCCTTTTTGAAGTGTTTTTTTCTAAATTAACGACGTGTATTTTTGCATGGTTTATTCCTATTATAACCTCACTTTAATTCATTAATAAAATTATTTTTTCCCACACGCACTTTATCTTTCCAATAAATTTAAGGCTTAAATGCAATTTTGATTACCCTATTTTCAAATTTATTAACTTTTGATACCCCATTTTTTAAAACCGTTTTTTTTATCCCTCTATTTAAAAAGTCAACTAATTTTGTTGGTCCCTCTTTCCTCTAGATGATGTGGCGCCTACATAGCATTGCCTACATGTTCCACCATTTGACACCTCATCTCCATTTTTTTAATTAAAAATTATATGTTACAATTATCATAAAAGTTAATAACAAATTAATATTAAAATATATAAATTCCCAAATTGATATCTAAGAACCCTAAAATCTAAAATCTCCAAATTCCAAATTTGATAAGATATTTCCATGCAACCTCTTTCATGTCCCTTAACCCTGGCATTGCCCTCTCCCAAGCCGACATTGTTGTGGCCCTTGCAGCCATCCAAAAATCTTCCCTGTGTTCCAACCCAGTGTGATACCTTTTTCAATTACCATACAAGTGTTTGACACAAAACTTTTTCTCCACATATGCACTAATGTTTTATATTGCAGGTATATTCAGAATTTGAGGATTTTAGATTTTAGGGTTCATCGATATCAATTTGGGGATTCATGTTTTTATCCCCCTTTTTTATTTAAATATTAATTTGTTATTAAATTTTATGATAATGTAATATATAATTTTTAATTAAAAAAATGGAGATTAGGTGTCAAATGGTGGACATGTAGACAAAACTATGTATGCACCACATCATTCAGAGGGAAGGAGACCAAAAAGTTTAGTTGACTTTTTAAATAGGAAGATCAAAAAAGTGGTTTTAAAAATTAGAGTATCAAAAGTTAACAAATTTGAAAATAGGGAGATCAAAATTGCATTTAAGCCTAAATTTAATATGTTATTTTTGTCTCGTAGCAAACAATTGTCAGTTATTATCTTTTTCTCCAACAATTTTTTTTTTGCGCACTCTCTCTTATAACAAACAATTGTCAATTTTTTAAAATATTGTGCACATCTTTTTAATTATTTTAAGTCAATATAAAAATTATTCCAACTTTATGTTAATCAAAAGCTAAGAAAAAATGAACTTTCTTCCAACTTATTTAATTAAAGTTAAAGCTTCAATCATGGCTTCATCCAATTGTTACTTATCTTATTTATAGAATTTTAACTCTTTTTGAAACCATTGTTTGCAATAAAATTTTGTTTAAATTTGAAGATAACAAAAAACAAACTTTGTTTAAAAAAAACAAACAAACTTTGTTTTTTTTTTTTTTATAAAAAAACTTTAGTTTTCCAAATAGATAACATTAATTAGTTATATTGAAAAGATAAGAGTAATTGAAAAGAGTACAATTGACAAATCGTACCTTTAAAAAATATCAAAAGACAGTTAAATAGGAACTGAAAATTCACCCTAAAAAGACACTTAAAAATGAACGGAGGGAGTATATATATTTAAGAAAAATAGTTTGACTTAATGCAAGCTGACATCTAATCATAACATTGTTTCACGGAGACCAATGTTATCAAAGTTTGTCGATATGGCAATCAAGTCATGCAACTCATAATTAACGAAACCTCAAACGGTAGTAACCATCATGGTACTCTTCGAAATTCTCATTAGAGTTTATGCATTGATCTTGAATTAGTTCAGTAGAGTGTTAGAGTAGATATGTTGTCTAATGAGTTTGATGGCGATCAATGTAGCTAATCATCGAGTCATTGACACATACCCCACTCATATCTAACCCCTCATGACCCTCTGTTTGCTAATCTCCTAAAAAGGCGATCCATATCGTCAAACAACAACGACTATGATTTGGGTGGAATTGTTGTCCATGAGACAAATAAGGAAACAAGAGTTTCTGAACGATACAAAACCAATTTTAAAAACAATACAATTTTTAACAATGGAAGGAATAAAAACTTCATTTTGAAACATCTCGACTCAAAGCGAGAGGATAATTGGTACCGACCTTTAGCTCATTCAACCCTTCTGGATCAACGTTCGGAAATAAATGCACATAACAAACAAGACCCCTAAAAATATAGACAATTCAGTTTAACTCACATGTTATACCTAAAGCCTTTTACAAACGAACTAAAATGATGTCAAGCGTCCGCAATGATAATTTCCTTGTGATTAAACATTAACGCAACAGTATACGTCACATAATATTCAAACAACACGTAAACACAATTCAAGCAAAACTAACAAATAATTCGCAACAGAGTTTAATAATACATAAAATAATTCATATAAGCAAATATGCCAACAAACAAACAAACAAGTAATCAACTGGTAAAAAAAATCCAAACTGATATCACAATGTAAAAATCCTAAAATTTTATACTTAACTATTTCCTATATCAAGTAATTAAGATAACTTAAGCACTAATTTCTTACCAACTCTGATTGCCAACCAAAGAATAAAAGAACATACGACGAACAAAATAAATATCAGACATTTCACAAAGATCACAAAGATCAAACAATTCACACAATTAACATAGATCACATAAACAACAAGTACAAACTAATGAGAACATAACCTTATATCTCATTGGACCGACCTACTATGATACAACTAATGTAACACCTTTTTGTTTGTTTATTTTTATTAAACAAAAGGAGGCGTTACACCTATGTTAGGTCTTTGGACTGATTTTGAATTTTCTTACCGTGTATTTTTTAGCTTTGAGGTAGTGGGCTTCATTAGGTTATGACTTCTTCAACTTCTAACTAAACATTTATACCATAGTTAAGATTAAATTTTACGGGAACTTGCTCTTTAGGCACTCCTACTTTTGTTCTCAGACACATTGAACTGGTCATTCTATTTGAGCGACAATTAATTGTTGTTGGTAGGAACATAAACTAAGTATCAGTTATAGAGAAAAACAAAGTCTATACAATTGAAATACACAACTGTGACACAAAACGACCTATCTAGAGACTTATGAGTCAGGGACATCATTCAACATGTAGTAATTTAGTCTACATTAGTTATTTCTCATAATCCAACAACACTACATCGTCATTCATAATTCAATAACATTACATGAATCCAACATTACATCAACAATACATGAACGCTTGCTTATAAAAAACAATAAACAAACTTTTGAAATCCATCGTCAAGTCAATATTACAGAAATTGACAACATTACACACATTACATCAAATAAACTAAAAACTCCACAACATGACACCAAATCTATGTGGGTTAAGACCCAAGGATATGGATCATCTTGGACTACCATACCCTAAAAGAACCATGAATTAAATAGGGTTAAGCCGTCAAGTTAATCTATCAAGGGAGGACATCCTTAACATTAAAAAAAAAATTGATTTCTCATATACATGTGTTGATGGAGGGACTTTTTGAGGGTACGGTAATTGGTTTGCTTAGAGAGAATAGCAATTACAAGATGGAATTCCTTTGGAAGGAAGGTGAAAATGGGTACAATGTTTGTATAGATTAATATTTACTCATTTATTTGAATTTAAATTCAAGATCTCCAATTACTTATCCTCTAACTCACACCACCCAAAATACTCAACTCCTTAACTTGTCCTAATTATCAATCTTCAAACTAAACTTAATGTCGCAGAGGCATTGGAGGATACCATTTTTTCTTTTGAGGAGGATGCTAATATTTCTCCAAAGTTCATTGTAAGACTATTTTACATTGATAACGGATTTTCATTAATCTTGTCAAATAAATGTATTGGGATAAATAATAACTAATACTATCAACAATTTGAATGAAGTCATATAAAATGGGATAAACAAATTTTTCAAAATTTCCTTATATTTTAAATAATGTTTTAAAAATTGGATCAGGTAGGTGAACTAAAATTTAATTATTTTGACGGTCGATCGTGGTTTTGTCTAGATTCAATGTTTGTTTGATTTTCTTTAGAGGATTGTCTTTTTTGATTTTTAAATATTGATTTTATATTTGATAAAATATCTTTAAACCAATCTTTTGTACAAAAATAAAATAAAAATATGATTAATAATGTTTAACAGTAGTAATGTATTTCTTTTCCTTAAAAAAAGTAGTAATGTATTTCTAAAAGAATTTTGTGGAAATATATTAGTTGTACTTCCTTAAATAGATCTCACTAGTCAAAAAATTACTCTTGGATTCTCATCTAGTAGATGTACCAACAAAATAACCATATGTGTTCATGAAAACAAGTTTATGAATGTGGACGCAAATCCAACCAATGATCTTGTATTTACTTGTAAAATTAGTACTATAATACAATGTGTTTCATGAAAAGAAATCTATGCATGTGGACGCAAATCCAACCAAATGAACCTGTATTAATTTTTTCTAAGTAACTATAAATATAAATGGATGGTAACATAAATGCTAATGTAAGCAACAACACCTTTCCTTCTCAAACTCTCCACCGTAAATTCACCACCGTCCACCGGAATGTCACCGTCTGCCGGAGTCCACATCCCTCTATTGACCGGATCAAAATTGGTGCCGGCGCCTGGTACCGTCCCCGGCGCCGTGCTCAATGTCGCCACAAGCATAATTGGTTCTGGAATCATGTCAATTCCGGCAATTCTAAAAGTTCTTGGAGTGTTTCCCGCCATGGCCTTAATTCTAATCGTGGCTGTGCTTGCTGAAGTTTCAGTGGATTTTCTCATGCGTTTTACAGATGCTGGTGTAAAAACGACGTATGCTAGTGTAATGAGGGAAGCTTTTGGATCTGTTGGAGGATTAATCACTAAAGTTATTGTCATAATCAACAACTTTGGGGGTTTAATTCTCTTGCTTATTATCATCGGTTAGTTAGAACTAATTAAATCTTTCTTAATTCTTTTCTTCTACTTATTTAAATTCTATAATTGATTAGGAGAGTTTCTCTTACTAACTTAATTAAGAGATTTTTTTTAGGGAAACGTAAGAGATTAAACATATTTTTATTTTCGGAAATGTTAACTTGTGAACTTAAGGCACAAGATAAGAAACCTAACATAATGACTATTTGTTGTAATGTATGCATTTATTTTAATTTTTAACTTTATGATAAATAAAATGTTCAAAATTTGAGAGAATATTTCTACTTTTAGTTCCTTATCTTATACCTTAAGAGCACAAGTTAACATGACCATTTTATTTTTATAGTTGCTTATGGTATTTATTGAAAGTTACCTTTTTTTATGGCTAAATTGAGTTTCACGTTTTTTTTCCTTCTTCAGAGATAAAGACTAATACCAATTCATGATAAAGACTATATTAAAATTAGTGGTTTATAATGGAAAAATAATGGCTTTATTATATACAAATATAAAACTATTTTACACGATGTATCTCAACAAAGAGAAATGCTAAGAACAATCTCTCTTGAATACTCTTTGTAACATTCACTATCTTATCAGATTAATTCACGTGGATCTCACCATGTTATATGAGATTCATTTTTAAAGAGAGTCTTAAAAAGAGAGTCTTCATAACACACACTTCTCGTCAATTAAAGTAAAAAATAGTGAATACTATTGAAATTGTTTGAAGTTCGACGTATATTTAATTCTAATTTTAAAGTGATCAAAATAGATTTTGGAGGTGTATATTTGATTTTGATATGTTTAGTTGCTTTCAAATATAATTGATTTGCCTAAAAAATTCATTCTACTTAAAGTTAAAATTTGTAACTTTTGTTTATAGAATTGATTTTTACACACATTTAAATATTTAAAGTTCAATGCACTTTTACATGAAAGTACCAAAACATAAATTATTGTATCATTAACTCATTTATAATCAAAATCAATAAACATAAATTAAACGTAAGTTCCATTTTGCTCAAATTTTCAGACTGTTAGAGTGTATAGATGTGTTTGTACACCTCACCTTTAAGCTAAGCTTAATTAATGTTTGTTTTGATAAACATCTACTAACCTAATCAAATTGTTTTTTAGGGAAGAAAAGTGAAAAATAAAACTGTATGTATCCAAAAGAAAAGAGATATTCATATCTTTCATGAAAAGGTATTTATGGATGTGGACGCATATCCAACCAAATAATCTACCGTATTTATTTTTCAAAATTAGTAATAATACAAAAAACAAAAAATATTTAATATACAAAATTCATATAAATGGATGGTAACATACATATATAGTTTTGCACGTAACGAACTTCACATTTCCTTTCTCAACTCTCCAAAAATTCTCACCGCCGGGATGTCACCAACACCGTCTGCCGGAGTCCACGTCCCTCTCTTGACCGGATCAAATCCAGCGGCGGTTCCTGGTTCAATCCCCGGCGCCGTATTCAATGTCGCCACCAGCATAATTGGCTCCGGAATCATGTCAATTCCGGCGATTCTCAAAGTTCTCGGCGTGCTTCCTTCTTTCGCTTTGATTCTTATCGTCGCCGTGCTCGCCGAAGTTTCTGTTGATTTTCTCATGCGTTTTACACATGCCGGTGTAACCACGACGTACTCTGGTGTTATGAAGGAAGCTTTTGGGTCCGTTGGAGCTTTAAGCGCTCAAGTTTGTGTTATAATCACCAACTTTGGGGGTTTAGTTCTCTTCCTAATTATCATTGGTTAGAACTTAGAACCATTTTAATTGATTTTTTGTTCTTATTAAATTCTAAATCATTAATTAAGAGAGCTAAACATGTCACCTTTGGGATTAATTTTTTGTTTCTATGTTATTTATATAAGTTTGAATTTAGGATTTGGTTTTTGAGCAAAACCAAGTTGAGTGGTGAAGTTTTGCACTTTAAAGTTTGGTTTTTTATGTTTGTGATGTTAAAAAGTTATGTTTTTGAATGATGGGTAGTTGGTTGTTTTCATTTGTTGATGTTTGTGTGTGATGGAACAACAGGGGATGTTTTATCTGGAAAGGAAAGTGGAGGTGAAGTGCACTTGGGACTTTTGCAACAGTGGTTTGGGATTCATTGGTGGAATTCAAGGGAAGTTGCTCTTTTCATCACCTTGGTTCTTGTTATGCTTCCTTTGGTCTTGTACAAACGTGTAGGTCAGTGTTCTAAAGTTTTTCCATGATTTCTTAATTCTTAGTGCTTGTTTGGTATGACAGGGGCTTTGTCGGTATCAGAGTGATTCATTGTGATACCAAACATACACGTAGTCCATGTTCGGATTGGCAATGAATTTTCAGAATCATGTGCGCCGATGTGATTTTGATAAAAGATATATTTTGAAGTTTCATCAAAATCATGGTGCCACTGTGATTTTGTCATATTCTGCGTGATTCCAAACATGCACTTTTTTCATTTTGAATTAAGGATATTAAGTGGCATAGACTCATGATATTTGTTATTGTTTCTTGTTTTATGATGTTTTGAAATTTGTCAGAATCCTTGAAGTACAGTTCAGGAATATCAACTCTTCTTGCTGTGGCATTTGTTGCCATCTGTTCTGGGTTGGCTATTGTTGCTTTGGTGCAAGGAAAAACACAAACCCCTAAACTGGTCCCTCGATTAGATTACCAAACATCATTCTTTGATTTGTTCACTGCAGTTCCTGTTGTAGTCACAGCATTCACATTTCATTTCAATGGTACCTAGCTAGCTTGCATTATTTGCTCCTTTTTAAGGGAGTTGCTAGAAATCATTGTTTTGTTATTGTTGTTGTGTTGATGAGTTATTTGATTTTACTTGCAGTGCATCCTATTGGGTTTGAGCTTGCAAACCCATCTCATATGAAAACAGCAGTTCGATTAGCAATAATGTTTTGTGCTGTTGTCTACTTTACAATCGGTCTATTTGGCTACCTTTTGTTTGGAGATTCAACACAATCAGACATTCTAATCAATTTTGATCAGAATGCTGATTCTGATGTTGGTTCCTTGTTCAATAGTTTAATACGTGTAAGCTATGCTCTCCACATTATGTTGGTATTCCCTCTTATAAATTTCTCTTTGAGAGCCAACATTGATGAACTCCTATTCCCTAAGAAGCCTCTGCTAGCCACAGACAACAAGAGATTTGTGATTATCACTCTTGTGCTCTTAGTATTCTCCTATCTTGCTGCTATAGCAATCCCAGATATTTGGTACTTCTTTCAGTTTCTAGGATCAACGACAGCACTATGCCTGGCCTTCATTTTCCCTGGCACTATTGTTTTAAGGTAACATGTCTTTCATAACCTTGTTAATTATTATCCTATTAAAGGTGACAAATTGGAAACATAATAAAGGAATGAAATCATGAATGAATAAACCAGGCTCCTAAGTTTTCTTTGTTTGGAATAATGACAGGGATGCTCTTGGCATATCAACAAGACAGGACAAAATTATAGCACTGGTTATGATTATACTAGCTGTAGTAACAAGTGTAATTGCAATCTCCACCAACATATACAATGCTTTAAGTAGCAAGTCATAAAGTTGGTGCTCTCTTTTCCCATTCTTTTGTTGTTGCTTTCTACAACAAAAAGTTTTATTGTGGGAGTTGGGGCGTGGAAGGGGCAAAAATTCCAGGCCCATTTTGTTGGTTTTTCCCTTACGTTTCTTTGATTTTCTTAGATGCCTTGTTGTAAAAATCTTGCAAGGAATTGTTGTAAATAATATCAAAGTATCAAAGCAATGAAATTCAAAAGTCTAGCAGAAACGTAACAAAGTTGGGGTTGTATTAGTTTCTTCAAAAAATATTTTTGTATTAGTCAGATCCATGTGAACCTAGCTAGTTATTGTTTGAGTGACTCAGCTGTTATGTAAATTACTATGTCCCATGTCATTATCTTGTCAAATAAAAGGTCCCATGTGCTGATGGTAATGAGAACCCTTGTCGTGCAATCCACAAGAACAGTGTTTGGATATATTACTAAAGGAAGATTACTATATAAAAAAAAAGTATAAAAACGACGTATGCGATGGTGGTGGAATTATTTTATGCAGAACTTTGTATTATTAGTATATTATAAACCCCAGTTGGTAAATAAATTTAAAATGATGACGTTGATATGCCACTTTGTCCGAAATGAATCGGATCAGATAAAATATTTTTTGAGGCGAGCGAAATTGGATATGCATGAGTAAGTCAACAAAAAAAAATAAATGAAAGCCTGTGAAAAGAAGAAGTCAGAAATGGCAAGTTAACGTTTCTTAATTGAATTCCCATTCTGATTTTATTTTAACATGTGCATTTATAAGTGATAATCCGTGCCACTTGATCAAATATTTCACTACTATAGATTAGCCAAATGTTTGCACATTCCATAATATAGAGGTACACATTGCAAAATTGTTTGAATATTAATTGTTTGTTTTGATTGATATAATTTCTTTTAAATTTTGATTTTTGGGTTAATATTTTATTTGAGATTTGATTTAGAATTTTGCAAGATTATATTTTAAGTTAAAAAAATATTTGATTCAAGATTATATTTTCGAAATTAGATAATAGTTTGAAAATTAACATAGTAGGGTTAGTTTATTTAATGGGAAATGTTAATGAGTTACCCCGGCACTTTTAGGCATCCAAAGTGGAATTTTATAAAAGTTTATGCGTTGGAAATTGAAATCTTTAATTTTTTTAAAGAATAATTTCTTTATTATGAATGTTTAAAGAGTGCTCCGAAGACACTCGTTAACAAAACCATTTTTTAATATAATAATATATTTTAAAATAAATTTGTTATATATTTCTTTAAATTTTTTTATTTGTATAATGAGTAAATATCATATGAGCATTTGATAAGTCATCCACAACTGCTAACATATCATATTAACAACAAAATTTGCTTCTGACAAAAAAAAACACTATTTTTTGGTAAATAGCCATTGAGTTCGCCACCAAAGAACTCAACAATTACACCGACTTGTTCGACACTATACTTAGATTCTGCCCTTCGAAAAGGAACATCCGCTCTAACAATTCCGTCTCTGTCGACTAAAACAACCGGATATTACAAACTTCATGTATCAAGAAACCAAAAAGAATCTCTAGTAGAGACATATGAGAAATTGACTCATCGATTTCTAATCTTTTATTAAATTTAGTCAAAAGATACGTGACAATTTCCAGTGTACCTTGAAAATGCCTTCATGGCTAGTTTACTCTAATATCATCATATTTCATGCTCCGAGCCAACAAGAAGGGTAAAAAAGGCAAGAACCTCTCGTAAAAGTCAGGAAGACACATCATACTTAAGATCTTGGAATCTTTTCATCAGGCTCAACTTGAATTTCTCAATATCTGCATCCTCGAGTGAACTTGGAGCAGACCTAATAACTGAAACGGCCCCAGCACGATGCAAGGATGCAAGAACTTCATCTATAAGAAGAAAAAAAAATTATGTCATTGTCGATAGAAAACTGAAAAGAGTCTCGTAAGTACCACCCATCAGTTAAAAGACCGCAGACACAGTTGATATGCTGGGTGCGGGTTCGAATCAACAATTCCTCCCTTTTCAGAACTTAGTGAGTGTGAATTTTCGCCATTAGGCTCTTTTTGTTTAAAAAAAGAGAAGAAAACTAGTGCTAGCAGCACTACCCTGTTACAACTACATATTCTCCCGACCTTGTAATATTGTAAGAACTGGAATCTTATGCAATATGCTCATAGGACAAGATACAGGTGTTGATAATTTATCATTGTATAAGGACTACTGATAAGGTGCTTTGGTAGTTTTGGAGAGTGAGGAACATAAGTGTTGGAGAGACAAGGGGCTGCAGGTTCAATTCCCGCTAAAATACACATGATGTTTCATGCATATAGTGTCCCAAAATAAATTGACCAATGTTCCTTTTAAATTTTATATGTCCATATTGATTGAATAAAGATGACAAACACTTGAAACAATAGTTTTCTGAAGTTCTTATTATGCTTTGATCTTACAGTTGATTTTTAGCTAGAATATTGTACAGGTAAATTGCAATGGATGAACATTTCTGGTCTACTATATAGGACCATAGAGTTACTAACTACGTTGCACGGGTGCGGGTACGGTACCGGTACGGGATTTCTCAAAAAACAAAGGTACGGGTACGTTATTTTTTTTTAATTTAAAATAACACAGCATGAGGAAATTATATTGCTCAAATGACGACAAAAATTCAACCAAAAAAAATTACGACGCTAAAACATCCAAATTGAAAAACTAGAGTACAAAAAAAAACTATAATTCCTATTAATTCTCATGAAAAGCCTCATTTTCTCAAGAAAAAAATTGTTATGCGTACCCTGAAAGTACCACAGCCGTACCAAGGTTTAAAAACAAAAATAAAATAAAATTGGTGCGTCATGGGTGCGTACCGTACGGTACGAGTACCGGTACCCGGTACGTTTTGCAAATTGGAGTACCTGTGCTTCAGAGGTTACTAATCATTACTATTGGTCTGAATATCCACCAGCATATTAAAAAGAAATGGTCTACTTAGAAACGAAAATCTGGTAAGTAATATGCATAGGATATTTAAATTAAGACTTTAAAGTCCAACCTGAGTGTGACAGCTGAGCCAGAGCATTCAGTGCTGCTTTCCGCGTACGGTCATCTTTAGCCGTGCTTAACATATTTATGAGCTCTTTATCTCCACCCAACTCAACTATCTTCATCCTACTCCCATCTTTGAGCAAAAGGAATGTGAGCAATTTGAATATACACATGCAAGCATGGAAGGTAGTTATACACTTATATCTTACATTGAAAAACTAAGGATATATAATTACAAAATATTGTGAGCATCGGATATCAAATTGAACACTCAAACTAGCTAAAACCAAAAAGAGGCTATTTTCTGGTTACGGAACAGAACTCAGTTTTTGATCATTGCTACATCTGTGCTATGTCATAAAAAAAAAAGTCGTAACTGAGAACAAGGCAACTCTTTTAACCATTAATTCAACAATTTCAATTTTCTGATCAATTAAAATTTCAGTAACTGTTTCAGCTGCTCAGGAACAGTCCAAACGCAGAATCTCATTCTATAATTCTTTTATCTAAGTTCAAAATTTCCCATCAACCTCCCCTTTAAACAGAATTTTGTCATCTCATCAGCAAACTGAGATTGATACTTTATATTAACATTACTCAAATCAAGCACAAAAAAAATGAACTATACTTGTTTAACAGAACAAATACCTTACACCACATGTAGTGCTTCAATTAATCGATATATGATCATAATTTAAAAAAAAAAATACTGATACCAAGTGATTTGTGAAGAAATACAGATAGTTCAAATTACCATCTTTCGCAAAACGGGCCAATCTAGAAGCTCCCATCCTTTTAAACAAAGGATCCTTGACACGCAAAAGAGATACCGACTGATGCATCAAATTTTCCCCTGAAATTTTATTTCAACAACGCTGTCAGGTTTGAACCACCAAGAGTAAGCAGAAGCTTCACGAGCAAGAAACAGTTGCAGCAAAAGTGTTGAAAGCTGGATGATCAATACCCATATAAGGAAAGAACTGGTATCCTGCATAAAGTGCAGACCCGAAAAATATACTCTTCAATAACCACCCAAATTTTCTCTCAACTTCATGCTCCAAGAGTAGGTGCTCATCTGGTAATGCAACATAATAGAGCAGTTCATTCACACAACACAATGAAACCAAAATCATTTAGAGTTCAACTTCTTTGCGTTTTATAGCTCCGTGTTTCGACATAATGAATGAGAAGCACTGACACAAACACAGACACAGACAAATTCACCGGCCACAACACTGACACAGGTAGTAGTAATATAAGAAAATGACATAAATGAATGTAACATAGATGTGCCGGTGTTTATGCTGGACATTGACACGTGTCAGACACCAGAGACGCCTTAGATCACAAGTGCTAGTACAGAGATTAAATCACATAAATCCCCCCAAAATCAGCATTAAGTAGTAGTAGTGCCTATCATTTACTACAACAAGTACAATTTTTTACACAGTAGATTAGTTAGTTCTTCAATTTGAGGGATTAATTTTTGTCCTGAAGAAAATGATTTCATAGCTGCACCAATTTTTCAATAAAACTATGAGTAAAGAAAAGGTGATACCTTTGCTATTAGAAGATGAAAAATTACGAGATTGTTGATTGATTGGAACTCTTCTTCTACATAAATACTGCAAAAACAAAAAACAAGTTCAAAATTTGAGTTGAATTGTAAATGAATGAAAAAGGATTGTAAAAATCAGGGTTGAAATTGAGGAGGATCAAAGAGCATATTACGTTAGAGAATTGAGCTGCTACGGCGCGCATTGTGCGAAAGGTGGTGAAGCTCGAAAATTGCAAGTGACAGTACTCTCTGTGTCCAGATTTCTTCAACAAAATGATACGATACGAACGAACAAGAAGGATCCGGATCCGTGTTTTCTATCCGGATCGGGTTGATAGTCCATACCCGATGGACCATGAGTATAAAATAATGTTTTTCTGTCATTAAAAAAGATCATTTGAATAATATATAATTAACTACGAAGCTCGGAGACATATTATAGGTGTGGACACGATACATATACATGGATACACAATTTTTTTAAGATACGATATGAATAAGATACATTAATAAATTTGTTATAGTAAAATTTATATGTATATAAAATACGTAAACTAAAGTATCACTAAAAGAACTTAAAACAAGTTTAACAATGTTGATGGATTGATTCTCCTTGCTTGTTACATTCATTCACAAAAAACATTACTTTAAGTATAGTTCATTGAAAGACAATTAAGCCGTTTCAGATCTTAAATTGAATTATATACAATCCCCATTGAATTCTCACAACTTGTCTCATATTTTTTTACCTTTCATCTTTTCTATGATACATATCAGTGAAATATCTTAAAAATATATGTATGTATCCATCCCGTAAAGTGTCCGATAAAATATTTTTAAAAATTAAAAAATAATTAATTCTGATATTTCATAGATATGTATTGTGAATATCCACAAAGTATCAGTATCCGATACAGATACATCATCATCATGTTTGGATTATCCGGGTTTCATAGTCACACATGTTGACTCTTCTTGCGTTTGCAAAATTGTGATTTGTAGCGTTTAGTATTTTCAATGATTTGTATAAAAAAAATGTACTTTTCATGAGATAATTTCGCATTATCAAGGGGTGGCAAAAAAATCCGTGCCCGCGGATATCTGCGGATAAAATCCGTCATGGGCACGAGACGGGTAACTAAAGGGATATCTGCGGGTATAATAAATGGGTATTTAACTACCCGTTACTTTATGGACACAAGCACAAATTTGATGATACCCGTACCCCCGGGTATCTGTACCCGTTAATAAATTAAGTAAATTATTAAAATATCCATGTGTATACATATAAGAGTTTGGTATCTAAAAAAAACCCTAGTTTGGTGTCTCAAATTCTATTATTGAAGTTGGAATACATATGAAATTTTGGATGTTTATTTGGATTTTAGTCTTTTCTAGCTTTTATTTGGAGGTTTTTATGCTCATTGGATGTTTATTTGGATTTTGGATGTTTTTATCCTTTTATTTTACTTCAAGAATTTGTGTGGATTATGTAATAATCATAGAATTTTTATGGATTATGTAATAATCATATGCATTATGGTATGATGAATTTGTTTGAGATTATGTAAGAATCATTATTTTTGTTGGACTATGGTATGAATTATGAAATTTGAATGGAATATGTTATGTATGGATTTTAAAAGTTGAAGTTCATACGTAATTAAAAAAGTATTTTTTTTATGTACAAAAGTATAAATAAATTCAAAAATCCATGGGTACTCGCGAATATCCATGGGTATCTAAATACCCGTGGATTACCCGTATAGAGATACCCGCACGGATACATAGACGGACACGGGTACCATATTTATCTAACGGGACAGGGACGGATATCATACTACCCGTACTCATGAATATCCATTGACATCAGTATCCTTAAAAAAAAGTTACGTGGTATTCCATGAGCATGGCTTACGTGGTCACAAATTCAAATTAAAATCATTTAGGCCCACAAATAAAAAAACGTAAAAAGAGAACAACCAATTTATTGTTGAGAGGAATCAATTTTTTCTTTTTATTAAAATATTTAAATGTTGTACTATATGATTTAAATGTGTTCCCGCCAGTGATTTATATTTGCGGTTTTGACCACCAAGAATTATCTGTATATTCCATTGGCTTCTTTTCTGTTAACTGATTGCTCTTTTTCTTATCTTAGCTAGCATATTTTTTGCTTCCATTTGATAGGAGTTTTCAAGATTTATGTATATAAGTTATAGTACCTTATAAAAGAAATACTATAGGATATTCCAGAGCAAATTATACATGTACTTTGATGGAAGACAAGAGACGAGGTAGTAGCAGGCTATATGTGTAGAGGACATTGTTTTGTTGGAATGATTTACGAGCACATATGGGAATAGAGGTAGGTACATGCTTTATCCTTGTGGAATGGTGACAGTACTAGAAGCAAGAAGTAACCGCACTAAATACAAATATACTATGATATGATTTTAGATCCGTGTCCTTATGAGTCTGCGTGTACACATTTGAATCAATGCACACATATAATTCAATCCTATGTCTGTGTATTCTGATTAATAGTTAAAAAAATATTGGCCATGATCCATGAGTCTAAAAAAAATTGGTCATGACTCAGGAGTCTTTATCAAGCATATTAAGTTTTTGAGAATGGTATAGTCATTGAATTCTATAAACAATGTAAGAATTAATATGTAAGAGCAGATCACACGATTATGTTAAACCTAACATGATTTGTACATACAGGAATGGTGAAAATTGGTGAGCTACATTTAGTTTGCATCAAAGCACATGCATATTGTCACTTTCCACGTCTTTCTAATTTGGAAACACGCAGAAAAGTCACAAACAGAAATGGACTTCAATGTTTATATGACAAAATCATGTCAAATCAAAGATTGTTCAAACCTTTATCTCCATGTTGGTTCAAGCACAAACATGCTCCAATTCCTTTTGCAAGGATAGCATAGCATACATCCTTTTATTGGACTTTATTGATGGCTCCATTTTCAAGATAGGTGATGACTGCACCTTCACATCAGGTGACAGATCCATTTCAACGTCAAATGATGCCTCTACTTTCACTTTAGGTGATGGATGATTCAACTTCAATAGTAATTGACTGGCCATATACCAGCAGTCTCCTTAACAATCAGTCCATACTCAAAAGCTACAAAGATCTCCACTTAGTCGCCAGGTCTGAGATTTGATGTTATATTCTTCCAATCTTCATCATTAAAGGACATTATCGTGTCTTGCTTGTATATCTGTATGGTGTACTTTGTGTAGTTAATGATCAAGACACTAGTAAGGCATTCAACTCCTATGTTTTCAGACGTTGATGAATAAACGAAACATAGGATTATTCCCTTCATGTGAGCGTCAATATCCTCGGGAACTTGAAATTGTGCTGAAGGTCCTTCACCTGTATAGTCTAACCAAGAAGGATAATTTCCACCCGGAAGGAACAAATCACTATAACTGTTGGTTGTAGATTCCTGTATCATAAGCATATGCTTCGTTAATAACATGATTGTGCTATTCAAGTTGTATTGGTAGATGACTCAAAATTGAGTCTGAGTTTGTGAAGAAACGTGACACGATTTGCCAACCGTGTCACGATTTCCGTGACACAATTTTGGGAAAACGTGTCACGATTTTCGACTTGCTGGGTACGTTTTCAGGATAAAGTTGGTCGTACATTGTGTCGTACGTACCAAACGTGTCACGATCTGACAAAACGTGACATGATTTTGACTGCTGAAGACTACTATATAAGTGTTTCTTTGCAGATTTTGAAGTAGAGCTTGAAGAGAGAGAAACTTGGGACTACAAAGGAGGAAACTTTAGGGTTGAGTGTCTTTGTAGTGAGATTCTCTTGGGCTGAAAACATTGTAAACACCTTGGGTGAGTGAAAATCATTGAGTGTCTTGTTCTTTGATGATATTGAAAAAATAGGTAAAAATTAGGTTTGTTCTTCGTGAGTTTATTTAAGCTAATTTCTTGTGAGCCATTTATATGTCTTTGTAAGAACTCTTTGATAGTGGATTGGAGAGTTAAATCTCTCCCCTAGAGTAGATCATCTTGGATCGAACTGGGTCAACAATCTTTGGTGTGTTTGTTGTTTTCTTTCTTGCTTGTGGTTTAGAGCTTTCCACTTTGATTCCTAGATTAGATTTAGATGTTGTTATTATTGTTGTTGCTTTGACTGTGGTTACCACTTCCCTTTGCTCCACACATCATTATTTATTGGTGTGAGATTTGAGTTCGAATTCACAACAAGTTGCATATGCTTTGTTAATTATATAATCATCTGAAAGTAAAACTGAAATAGTTGCATATAAAGGAAATAACAAAGGAATAAAAACTGTACAAATCAAGTATGTCCTAATAATTAAGAATTTTTTTTCCTCATGATTTTATGTTAATCAACAAGTTATATCATTCAATTTCATATAAGGGTTCTAATTTAAGACTCAAAAGGGGGCGTCCTCAATTATAGCTGCACAGCATCCTTTGTCCCGCGTCATTCATTTTCTACCCGTTCTACCATGCTACATTTTCTGCTAGCACATCTCAAGACAATTTGCTTGTTTTCCATAGTCACTCCAGCTCAATCATCACTCATTTATTGCAATATCAAGCTGATTTGGGTTTCAGTATTTCAAGTGCAAGGTAAAATTATTGAGAAGTAAAACTTTGCTGTGTAAATGCTCCGCATGGGAATTAAGATTTAACATATTTATAAAATAAAGGGCGGAGAAGTCAAGAGGACAGAGAAGGAACCTGTGATATGATCTTGCCAAGAGTATCAATAACTATGTGGCAACTTCCCATTCTAATCAAAAGCGACCTCAAAGAACGATTTGAGAATTGTGGTGCATGTGATGTTTCCAATTTGGTAAAGTTCGCATCATATTGACCACCAAGAATTCTTCGTAATTCTTGAGTTAGTTGAATCTTTGAGCGGCATTGTACCCAAACAGTTCTGAGTTGTGAAAGGCTCTTGATCACAGGTGATAGAAACCCCACATTATGTACAATCCTTCATGATGAGCTTTTCTAGATTCGGTAATTTTGAAAAGTCGGGGCTGTTTTTCAAGAACTTAGAATGACTGAGATTAAGAAATTTAAGCTTCTCCATCAACTGCAAGAAGATAATTGTTTAAAATAGAAGTTAAAGAAAACATGGAAAAATAAAATGGTGGCAACAATTACTATTGGCATCAACTTTTTAGTTTCAAAAGAGAATGTTATCATTATACCATTGTTTCATTCCAAACTTGTCTAATATTGCTGTGTTTTAAGTCCATAGCAACAAGATTTCCCTGATAAAAGCCATCAGGTATATTGCTGAAACTAAATCCTTGCCATTTGATCCATTTCAGTTGATTGGAAAGTAAACCATAGTCTCCAATGAGGTTAACACAATCAAGTTGTAAAAGTCTTAGTTTCTTCATTTCCTTGAAAGAATTAGTACTGAAGCAAGCTCTGTCAGTTCTTTGCAACGTAAACGCCAATCCCTCCACAGTTTTTGTTCCCTACATTTGAAGAACAAAAATACATAACAAGTAAAAGGAAATGGAAACCTTTTTCGTTTCCTTGCTAGAAAGCGATACATAAAGTTGTAGCAGTGCAACCAAAGCACACTTATAATGAACATGAAAATGCAAACACACTCATATCATCTATCCATACAATTTCAGCCAATAATTATGCAGGGTAAGAGCTTACCATATTTTTTGTCAAAACATCATGTACGTCCTCATGAAACCACAATCGACTACGGTTCCCTGGATTTTTCGCTGAACTCTGACGGACAATTTCTCTTCCCATGTCTCTTAGCAGATCATGCATTCCAAGCTTGTTATTCTTTTCAATTTTTACAAGGCTCCGCTCTACGAGAACGGTTATTCCAATGTCAGCATAAAGTCCACACCCATTTAATATCTTGGTAACATAGGCCCTGTCCTTGCCGATAAAGAAACAACATATGTCAAGAAATATATCCTTTTCCATATCATCCTTTAAACCGTCATAGCTTATTCTTAGTTTCTCTTGTACTTGGTCATTAGGAATTCTCTCTAGTTTTGACAATACATTAGTCCATTCTCCTTCTGTCCTTCCATATAAGTAAGATCCAAGGATTTCAAGAGCAAGTGGCAATCCTCCACAGTAAGCAACTACATTTCTAGAGAGTTCACTAAAGTATTTTGTTGGACTTGATTCTCTAAAAGCATGCCAACTGAAAAGTTCAAGGGACTCATCTTCATCCATTTCCTTCATTGTACAAACATGTGCAACTTTAAGTAACTTAAGTACGTGTACATCTCTGGTTGTAACAATTAATATACTTCCGGAACCAAACCATTTACGATTTCCACATAGGGCTTTTATTTGCTCAAACTTACTCACATCATCCAGTATAACCAGGACTGTTTTCCTCCGAAGCCTTTTCTCGATCATAGTAGTCCCCAATGTAATACTGTGTATCTTCTTCACCTTTATCTTTACGACATCTGAAAGTAGTTGCTCTTGAAAACGAATAATCCCTGTATTAACTTTTTCACAGACTTCTCTAATGTTTTCAATGAAGCTTCTATCTGCAAATTTGCGATTGATTTGATTGTGGATGGCTTTTGCTGTGGTTGTTTTACCCGACCCCCCCATTCCCCAAATCCCTATCATGCAAACTTCGTTTGATTGATCATCAATAAACTCAATCACTTCTCGGACAAGGGATTCTAAACCAACTGGAAATTCGGTAATAGATAAGTGTGTGCTGTCTAGTTTTGTCAAAACTCAAAACTTCCTTAACAATTTTCTTCACTAGTTCAGCTTCATTCCTTCAATAATCATTATAAACAGATAGAATGAGCATAAATTATGAAAGATTAGTAGCTTAACTAAACTATTGTAATAATTAAGTTACCTCTGCATCTACCACGTGTTAATTTCACGGTTACAATAATTGATCTAAGCACGGGTTAATTCAACTAATTTGTATAAACTTTCTAAACTAGCTTATGAATAGCAACATAATTGAACACTTTATGATAAATAAGGCAGAAAGTATTGATTTATTTACCTGAAATTGTTAGCATCCCAACCAGACAAATTTGCAGCTTGATTGAGCACACTCCTCCACCTTGACAAAGCATCCATAACTTTAGTCCCATAGTACAATTTTTGAGCACGTAGTTCCTACGCATTTCCAAAAGCACCCGTCTGATGGCGTACAGCAGATGGATCAACATCGTAAAACACAGGAAAAACAACATGGCCATAATTTCTACGACATTCCATGATTTTTTCAAGCTCAGCAAGACACCAACTAGATTCTGTATAGTTTTTGGAGAAAACAACAATGGAAATATGAGACCCTTCTATTGCTTCCAGTAGTTTTTCTCTGAGTTCAGTATCCCTTAGTAAGTTCTCATCGTCAAGAAAAGTGTTAATTCCCAAGTTTGAGAGAGCAGCATAGAGATGAGAAACAATTTTTTTACGAGTGTCCTCGCCTATAAAATTGATGAACACTTCGTATATCCATCGTTGATTGTAATCTGGGGGTGAGTAAGCAGACATTGATGGTAATACTAAAAGTAAGAATTTCTCCAACTTAGAAGTATGGTGATTTCAGATTTAAAGGTGGAATTTGGTGGAACTGGGAATAGCCAGCAGGATTCTCCTTGATTGTAACAGTGCTTGATACAACATTGTTCTGCTCTCCTAAGGAAAAACAATCATTTGGTTTTGATTGTGTAAGACTTTGACATTTTCATTTCTATTGAATACAATACATCGAAATTGAAAACACATCTCTAATGATCTCTTTAGTTAGTCATGTTGGTCTCGAATAGGTCTTTTTGTCAGTCGTTTTGCTCTTTAAATGTGTTTTTGTGTTTACAACTTTGATATTTCTAAAGACTATGATAGCATCTCCCAGTACATTCAATGATTAAAGTAGTTGTTTATCCATTAATCTTTTTTTTTGGTAGTAGTTTATCCATTAATCTTCAACAACATAAGTTGTTTAAAAGTCTTTGCTGTTTTTTTAAAAAAATAAAATAAAAAATAGAGACGACTTGGTCTACCATCATGAACCACACACTCATATGTGCCCAAAAAAAAAAGAAAGAAAGATATTGCCATTATTATACAAATTGGTCCAACACTCGTTGATCCAAATAGGAAGGGTATGTTATGTTCAACAGATGATAGGGGAGAAGAGAAATTTTAATCAAAAGGAGGCAAAATAGAGAGTGAGAGAGGAAATGAATTTTTAAATGTTTTGTATTTGGTTCGACCTTGGATAGAAATTTTAATAGAAAGTACAAAATTTTATTTTTTACCATCATAGTATTTAGTCAAATTTTAAAAAATTACATATAAGTTCAAATTATAAATTGTGTAAGAAAATGTCCAAATTATAAACAAATATTCTCTTAGATTTAAATTTCTCCTATTCGAAAGAAAAATAAAATTAATTCACGAGTTTTCTATTGGTCTATAAATGAAGTGATAAACCATCTTAAAACTCACACTCACTGGAAGATTTTGGTTTTGAATGCGGATGAAGGTGTCAAATCTAACGATATCATTATTGAGAACTAATTATAAAAAAGAAAGGCGAGGGAGAGAATCATTCAATTCCAACCAAAGAGAACTAATTTCCTTTTATTTTTTTATTTAATCTTGTGAATAAAGAAAGGTGAAAATGAATTTTACGCATCTCATAGAGTAAAAGATTCATTTGAGCAATATCAATGAAAAAAAAATAGGATTTAATATAATTTTGAAAAAAAAAAGTTAGGATTTAACAACCATTTTAAAGACAAATTGTTAGATAAGTCATGAACATTAACGATTAGTGGTTGAACAGTTTTGTTTTCAAATCGATATCTAAATGATTACAAACTTATTTAGCGACTAAATCACTCAATATAGAGACCAAAATATTTTCATCATGAAATAAGTAATTAAATTAGCGCCCTTTTCGTAAATTTAACTTAGTTGATAAGACATTGCAATTTATATGCAATGGTTGAAGCTTGAACCTTAGATTCTCCACTTATTCACAAAAATGAATTTCTAAACCATCAGACAACTTTTAAAAAAATAAAAATAAACATGAAGTCAAAAAAGTCCTTAACCATGTTTGAAATGTGTTATGATTTATGAATGAGTAGGCCGAATTCAAATCATTTGAATCATTTACAAGTCTTTTTATTGATTTATTGAATTGAAAAAAAAAATGACATTTCAGAATTATGAGAATTAGAAAAAAGAATAAAAAAGGGGCGATAACATGTTTACAAATCAGAGACAACATTATAAGAATGGCTTTGGTGAGAACAATGCATGAATTTTATTATTCTGCTTCACAATATATCATTTCAATAGATACATAATAAAAAAATGAAATTCAAAATAGAAACAACTGTGCCTCTTCCCCTTAGAGAGAAATTGATAATTTGGAACCATTCACAAATGCTCTTGAAACTAATTGCACAGTTAAATGTGGACTCCTATGTACAAAAGCTTCAAATTTAGGAGAAGAAACCATATGCTCAATATTTTTGACTAAGAAATTAAAGGTTGTTTCCTTCAAATCATGGTTTGAACAAGTATCAGCAATTTCTAGTGTCTCAAAGGCATTAGAGGTGCTAAGTGAGCTGAACAAGTATCTTTCACAGTATTTCAGCAAATGTGGAATAATATACTTATCAGCTGCTTGTGACAAAGCATACACATGTTTCTCCAATTTTTCCAAAGGCAATGTACCACTATAGAGAAACTCTAGGAGAGATTCTAGTTCTTCATGGTTCAAATCGGGTATAGTTATTGTGTTACAAGTTGGTGCAGCTTTACATTCATCAATCTCCAGCATATTCTTGAAAATTTCTGATCTTGCAGCCTACATTATAATAACACATGTGTTCATATACTCATACTCATTTGATATACATCTGAATTTCAAATGCCCAAAAAATAATAGAATAACACATTTATCAAAATAGGGTCTACTTGAAAGTTTCCTTAAATCAAACAAACTAAAGACTTGTTTGTATTTATTTATTTGAGTGTATCAATCTACTTAACATGGTGGGATTTATAATTAAAAATGCTGATGAAATCTTTTACGAGGACTAAAAGGTGAGATTTTATTTTATAAGGGAATCAAAATGAAATTTTGAATATTTATAGAGATCATTTACTTAATTAACCTTATAATTTATTTATATAGAATAATTACCTCATGCATGAACACTTATATGATAAGCATTTATACTATAAGCACTTACCTATGCTGCTTATCCAAACAGGGCAAAAGAATGATTGTAATTTTTACAGAATAGTTATGGAAAATATTTAGTGGGAAAAACAATAAGAACTCACCAAAACAGATTTATGTGCAGGTATAGGTGGACCATGATTGCCTGGACTTATCAATATATCTGTATGAATTTTTTCGTTGAAGGCAGCAGCAAAACCTCTGAGATAAGCCAAATCTTGTTTTTGTTGATTAAATTGGTCTATTTGCTCAGAACACCATCTTATGCAATCATCAAGTGTCTGCAAAGAGGAAGAATAATATTATTCATTGCCTCTTTCTAACCATAAACTTGGTTATAAACTTTTTGTAAATCAATCATAGAATTCTGAAAGAATTAGAGCTTGCCTTACTCGAATTTCGCCGCGACATAGGAGAACCATTTGGAGTAGTGATTGTTTTTTCTTTCTCAGTTTCAAGACCATTCATCATGTTGATGATGCTCCTAACTCCTTCATAACATGCCCCACATATTGTATTCCTTGGAGGCCTTAATATTAACGGCATAGTTGTACACACACAACAATCCATTTTTGCTTCTTAGAATTTCTCTCCTATGCTTTCTTATTACACAACAATGAAGGAGATAATATGTATATAACTTTTCTGAACTTGGTATATATAAATAGTTTTTTTTGGTGTTGACAAAAGGTATATAGATAGTTGTCATCTACCTTTATATTACATAATATATGTACTTCTGACCCTATTAGAAATGATTCCAGTCTCATGCCCAATTAATTTAGTGAAAATTAATAATAACATTATCCTTTATTAATAGCTTGCACATATAATTTAAAGAGATTAATAGTAGGCTGGATATAACCACATAACAATATTTAGATGTCCAATCATTATCTTTTTGTTGAATCTTTAATAGGAAATTAAATAGTAGAGGAAAGTGAATTTGAGAATGAGATTGGTAAATTAGGAAGTGGTTTGGTAGGGTATCTCTTTAGAGTAGTTGTTAGTGAAATACTTAACAAAAAGAATCAAGCAGTTAGGAAAGAAGACGACTTTCCAACCATACATGAGCATATCAAATTCCCCATCCTTGTAAGTTGTAACCACTTTTGTATTTATCATTCCCTTCCTATAGTTCTTGGAAAGCCGTAACCACTATTAATTATTAATATATCTAGATTAATTTAATATAAATAGTGATCGTGTATTTAACGCCAGCCTGGATAGTTAATGGCCCAAGCTGCAATGACATTTTGATGGTATGATTAATTGGTCAATCATGTTCACTTGTTGTTATTTGGTAATACAACAGCAAGAAGGATTGAACCTAGCGTCAACTACTACTCTGTCCTAAATTATGTGAGGTTGAAGGTTATTTTACAAGAATTATTAAGGAAATATATATATTGATGGAAAATTAGTGGTGGATGGTTTCAACAGCTTATGTCCGATTTTGTCTCTTTTTTTTGTTTAACAGGGAAAGCCAATATTTGTTTAGAAACTTGTTTAACTAAAAAGTCAGGCCATAAACCATAAATAAAGTCTTTTAGGTCTACAAGGTTGACCTATATACAAATAACTTGTAAAACATAACTTGACTCAGCTTATTTGCACTCTAATTCTCAAGTCAATGACTTCCACTTGGTATTTATTGAAATGTAAATATATTAATATTTGATAAGAGTAATTTTGTAAAAATATTATTATTTCTCTTTCATTTATATACTATTGTAAGGTGAATTTTCATCCTGTACTATGTCAGATAATATATAGTTTTTTTTGTTGTAAAATAACATTTTCATTATTATAATATATGAATATTGCTCCCACAATCTTAAATTTGGAGAACTATATATGTATATCTTCGAATTTAGAAATAGGAGAACGTCCCTAAAAAAAGAAATAAGAGAACTAGATCGTTTGTGTTTCACTTCAAATTTTTATTTTGTCCTGAAAGCCACATATCTCCATTTATTCTCTGGTCTAAACCATTCAGATTTATCGAATTGTAACTTTCGGTTGCACAAAATTTATTAGGAACGATCCAATTGTTGTTGTTTAGATCAGAACATAACTCGCCAACTTATTTCAAAGGTTAAGCAATCAGAGGGACCTATAGGGCAATTACTGTGCATCTTTTCAATTCTTATAAGCCCGATAGATCAGTCATTCGGTTAAGTCCTTTCAAACTCTCATACCATCTTAAAAATTTAGATATAAGTCGGTTTAGGTAGCATGATTCTTTCTATGACAAATGTTAATAATTAGTTTTAGATTAAGTTTTTCTCTTTTGTCCAGATTTGAACCAACCAACAACCTCAAACTCCATATCCGTTAGCTCAAACCAAATGAAATAAAAGAAGATTTGATAAGGAATTTCAAGCTGAAACTTTTCAAGTTCTAGTTTAGAGATGATCAAAACTGAAACCAACAGAGAACTTGTTTATACGTGTTAGAAAATTAGAAAGTCTTTCCGCACAACATACGTATGCACTAAATGCACACCCAACAGCCATATATCACCCCATTGTTCTGGAGTCTGATCATAATTCATACTCATATCATACATAAAAAACACAATGATTGAAATAACATTGATAAATTAATCATAGATAGGAATTAAACTTTTCTTGTAATCTTAAAAAGGACTATGGAGCTCCCATTCAACTAGCTCAATCACATTTGGAGAGGAACTATCTACCACTGCATTTTGATGAACATCACGATTCTCATAATAGTGATAAGCAGCTGCACCCGATAGCACTGCTAGAGTTAGCGCCTGCGCGTGCATCCTTCAAACCAAAACATTCGTTACACGTTATTTACAACACACATTTCAGCACTTAAAATGGTTATTGAAGAATATTGTAGTGAAAATTTTACCTGGCATGGATAAGTCTTAGACTTGGCTTCATTGGAGATTTAGTTCGTGAATAAGCTACAAGTGATGCTCCAATTCCAGATGCCCATAGTGCCCCTGCATTCAAATTTAATGAACACCATTTTGTTATAAGTTCATATCTAATATATTAAGTTACACATATATATTATTCCATTTTAGCCTCTTAAAAAAAAAAGTTACACATATATATAGTAACTTACCAATGCTGGCTAGTTTGTTCTTTGAAACCCATGATTGAATTGCCTCCATGTTGATGTTGTGTTTTTGTAATTCTCTTAATTTTTTCTTTTTGAGGAATTGTTATTTGCTAAGTTGTGATGGGGAATATTTATAGATTGTTGAAGTTGAAAATTGTGACTTATTGGTACTTGAATTGGCCCCTAGGTTTAGCGGGGTTAGTGTGTTTAATCGGAGTTTGGAACACGGGAAAATTTAAACTAGAGGCCTACTTAATCTGGTTTTGTTCTCTATGTGAGTGTGTGTCTACTTTGGTCATTCTATTGTTTTGCTTTACTCTCATGTGGAAAGTACATATAGTGGAGCCAATGGATTTAATTAAACTAGAGGTGTGTGTTTCTAAAAGGGATTAAATTAAGAAATATTTTAATCAAAAAAGTTATGGAAAAATGTTTTGCCAGGATTCAAAAGAAATGCTAGTTTCATTTTGGAAATCAAAACTCTTTTGAGATCGTGATAATATAATATAAGAACTGCATGGTCGTCCTTTTTCAGAAGTTTCATCATAATTCATTCAGTGCACCGCACATCTTATTGCAACAAAAGTGATCACAAAGACACTTTAAAAAGCAGTGGGAATAATAAAATCATCTTGAATACATGTGAAGAAATTTAGTTTTTTTTATTTTTAATATAATCAAAAATGTTATTACAGTTTACATATTTCCATTCATTAGAACCTATATTTCACAGAAATAAAATGGATTATAAAATCTTGACTATAAATTAATTGAATTTTTTCAATAATTATATGTCATTAGGGTGATACTACTATTAGTTAAGATTTATTTATATATTTCAGAATCAAATTTATTTTTTTATTATTATTATATTAATGACCAAGGAGTGGTAATCGGTGTTTTAAAACTTGGGCCGACCCGGCCGGGAACCGGAAGGTGCAGCGGTTCGGGCAGGCTATTGGACCAGATATGCAATTAACCTATCGAAATCCGGTGTGACCCGGCCGGGTCAGTGGACGGACCGTTGAACCAGTTTAACCCACCCGACCCGTTTTTAATTATTTTTTCAATGAAAAGGTAAGGCATATATAAAGACAAAAATATTTTTTGTTGATTATGTTCATAACTTACTTTTGTTGACAATGTTTAGAACGTACTATGTTTTAACTTTTAAAGATGAAATATGAATTAAAACTTATTTGTGAGGTTTTTTTATGCAGTAATATTGTTTAATGTATGAGATCATTTGAATTTGGATTTGAATTAGCTTGAAATTGAATTGTGTTGCAGTTAAGAAATTAACTTGCAAACTTGCAGTTGTGAATACAAATTTTTTAATGTACGAACTTTAAATAGAAAAAAAAATTACAGGATTTTTTTTATCAAAATTTCATTCATAATATAATTTTTTGTCATAAATATTTTAATATAGACTGAGTCAATAGTCATGCGGTCCGACCAATGACCCACTGGTTCGACCAATGACCCAGTGCCTTGACCGAGTTGATGACCGGTCCGAGTTTTAAAACATTGGTGGTAAGAGTGAACTGCCAAAATGTAAATATTTTTCATAACTGATAATTTAATTAATATGTCAAGTATTAAAGCAAATTGTCATGAGTGGTGGTTCATGAATGATGTTCGTCGCTGTCTGTTTTGAGCGCCGCCGTGAAGTTCTCCTTGAGCACCTCCACCTCTCTGTTCATTTTCTGTGCAAGATTTGGTGGTGGTTTGCTACTTTCAGATCGCGGTCATTGGTCACGTTTGGTGGTGGTTTCGGGTATGCTTGTTATTGGATTGCTCTCTGTAGGTGTTGCGTCTTCTTCTTACTCGTGTTGTAGCGGTAGTGACTTTTCTGTTTTATTCTTCGTTTGTTTTTGTGTTTTTTTGTTTGTTTGATGTTTCTGATCGGAGACTGTGAGTGGTATTAGACATGGACTGTTTTGTGGTGGTTTGTTTCGTAAACCTGAAAGGGTTGTTAGTTACTAACGTGTTGAACTCATCCTTCGATCTGGGTTTAAACGCGTCTGAAACTGGTTGAGTTGGTGGTCTAGTTCTTGATTCTCTGATGTTTCAGGTATGTTGATATCTGCAGGTCTCAAGTCGTCAAACCTACCTCCGCACCAGTGCTTCTTTTCCGTCTCAGTTCGTGCGACTGATCTCGAAGTGTTTTGCTTGAAAGAGCTCATATGTCTGCTGTTGTGTTCATGGTATTGCTGGTACGTGGATTTGTTACCTGGCGGTTAATCCATTCGCCTACTTTAAACCCTTTTTGATTCATGTGAATGTTCACTCCACATCTTTTATTGTAATCTGGTTTCGCGCTCGTATGCAGGTTCGTTGAGTTGCGTCCATGTGAGTGTTAGTTTTGTTAGGATTGATCACATGGTCTGTATTATCACGTTGTATTCCCGTTTGGGTTGTACCTGAGTCAGGTCTAATCTCCCCACAGTCTCTGTATCATTTTATTTTTATTTATAAAAATATTTGCCTAAAAAAAGTGTTGGAGACATGTTACAATTTGGGTTGAGCCTCTCAATCTTACAAAATCAGTTTGTAAGATAAGGGTTGCTTCCACTCAAAAATATATGAACAACATGAGCATGAGCAATGCGCTAAGCTAAGCATTTGGATGACATGAGATTTTAGGATTCCTCTTATAGTTTTATGTTATGATCAACTTTTGCAATTCTAACTCTGGCTATTGGACCGGAAATCCCTACCGTCAATAGGAACTCATTCATGTTGTCATGTTAACGTGGGACATTTGGTTTTGATTGGACGGTTTAGAAAAAGGCAATTTCTATGATACACCAAATAATTTGAGTGTATTGGTACATCAAATCGTTAAATTAATAATAAATGAGTTGATTTTTAAAGAAAAATAATTATTTTTTATCATTGACAACTATAGTAATTAAATTTTAACTACCAAGAGCTTCGACGAAATAAAATTTAATTTTTACGAATTTTTATTACTTATAACAATGATTATTGATTATTTTTTACGACAAAATGTAAATTTTTTAATATGATCCTTATAAACAATGAAATGACATTTTTTCTTGTGAAATGATATTTTCTAAAATATAAATATTGACAAATAGCTTTTTATTTCATAAAAATGATCGTTAATCTATAAATTTTGTGAAACAAGAGTACCGGTACACTAAAAATTGTAAATGTACCGTAGAAGTCTCTTACAAAAAATGCATATTTGATTTTTCATTATAAAATACCAGGATTGAATCCGAACCATTTGTTCAAGATGACACGACTGCATAAACTTGGACTTGCTGATTGAGGGAATCCCAATCCGTATCTATTTTACATCAGCTCAAGATACAATGAACTTGAAATCTGTAAATAAATCAGGTCATGAAACTGCTTTTGGTAAGCTGGTGGTTTTCTTCGTACTTTCGCAGTTTTAATTTTTAAAGACGAGTGAATTAAAAACTTTATAGTTCATGCTAATAAGCAATGTTATTTTAAGCAATGAAATTGTGTTGAAATTGGGTATTACTTTTTCCACCATATAGCCTTCTCGCGCGCCCTATGCAAATTACCAAAATACCTTTCAGATTATATAATCTGGAAACCTATATGCATTTTGGATTATAAAATCCTAACAATTGCGAAGTATAAAAGGAACTTCACCTCCCATTTTAACAGTTTTACAGTTTCACTTTCAAAAGTCCCTCTCTCTCTACATTACCCCAAAATCCGTAAACCAAAGATCTGCACCAAATTTGGAGTTTTCTTGCTTAAAAGGACCGCATTTCAACCCTTGTCAGACATCATGGAAGGTTAGTTCGATTTCTGTACACATGCATGGTTAATTTGTCTCATTTTTTTTAGAATTCTGGTATGGAGCAATCCGGATATCGTTTTCCAGACTATATTGTTGCATTCCGGAAATTGAAATCCGAAAACACCCAGAATGTGTTTTTTTGCTTTTGTTTTGAGTTGTTTGATTGTGACGTTTGATTACCCTAATATGCATGTTACAGAAACTTCGTCCTCTACTCGACGTGTAAAGGAGGCAGGGCATGCTTCCCGTAGGAGGGAGTGTCTCCAACGGATGGTATTGTTGCTCCGAAGCGTCGAGGTGGCAGAGGACGTTGTGCGAATGTCGAGCCTCAGCCGGAACCGGAATATGAGCAAGAGCATGAGGATATAGACGTGCAACAGCAACAAATGGAGGAGGAGAAGTTTCAGGAGAAGCATGAGTCAATGGAGGAGGATATGGAAGACGCGCAGCCGCAGCGAAGGCGGACGAGGAAGAAACATGTGGTGGACCCTGAACCACTTGATGACTACCCCGATGGCCCATACAATACTAGCTTGTTATGGAGGTACCGTGTGCACGTGGCCAGGAAGGCGGCTGATGGCGGAGTATATATTAATTTTAAACTTACTTTAATATGTTGTTAATCTTTGTGAAAATGATGTTTATATTCGTGAAACCTATAGTTTATTAATGTTACTTTAATAAATTGTTGAACTGCTCTGTTTGTGAAGCCATGAGTTTAAACTGATGTTTGGAGCGGTTGGTATTGGAGATTGAGTATGGTGTGATTCAGGAGGTGTGGAGGTTGCGGGACCAGGTTGTCCGCATATATTTACTATACTTGGTGGGGATCATGCTCTTCATTGACAAGAGCATCATTGATGTGGACGTTGTCTACCTCAAGTACTTTAAAGACCTTGATCTTGTTGCTGGTTATTCATGGGGAGCTGCTACACTAGCTCACTTATATAGGGAGCTTAACAAGGCTGCACGTTGGAACTGTGGTCAGGTGGCAGGATACCTGACTTTGTTGCAGGTATAAATTAAAAATTCTGTTTTGTTTTTTTAAATGTAAGTGTTTATTGTTTGTATATTTATATGTGGTTGTCATTGCTGCAGACTTGGGTGTTTCAGCACTTCCAAGGTATGGGAAGCAAGGATGTCTGGGCATGATATCGGGAGGAGCGGGATCCCCGCGTGATGCTTTTTATACCACTGTCTAGTTTGGCCACAACAGACAACTACGGAAACCTACTGGATAGGCTGGATCTGACTAGCGTTGTCATGACCCAATATGGAGAGCACCGTCAGACAAGTCCGTTTGAGCCGGTCAACCTTTTCTCTGGATGGCTCAGATATGGAGACCGCATAGTGAGATATATGCCGGAGCGGGTTCTTCGTCGGTTTGGGAGGGTTCGGACCATACCGAGAAATCCCGTTGAGGTTGCACCTCCTGAGACTAATTTGGGGGAGATCTCACTCCGCTTTGAGCGTGCTCTTGATCATACGATGACTCTTGAGCAGTTGGGGCAACATGCAGTTCATGGCGTGGAGGCAGCAAATGGATACATCGAGTGGTTTTATCTCCATTCTCATCCACACATTATTATTCCTGACATGCCGGTACCGGTGCCGAGGCCACCGGAGAGGTCCTTGATGCGCGAGCTGCTCAGGAGGATGGAGAGCTTGGGTACTTACAGCTTAGCGGAAGGATGAGCCGCATCAGATACCTCTCTCAACATTTGGAGGAGTTATTGAGAGAGGTGCATGATGAGATATTTTACCGTCGTCGGGGATGGCAGAGGTGGTGGCAGGGGTGGTGGTAGAGGTGGTGGCGGTGGTCCAGGTGTAGTTATTAGGAGTTAATTTTTATTATGTTATGTTATGTTTGAACATCTTGTAACATTTGGATAATTTTTAATGTTATGTAATCTTGGATTATGTTTGGAAATTATGTCGTGTTGATAATTTTAATGTTATAAGTTCGATTTATTGTTAGAACATGTCACCAGCATAATATGTCTGTTTGGAAGCAAGCAAAATGCGCCAAAACAGAGGCTGAACCAAAACAGATGGCTTCTGCCTCTGTTTTGGTGCAGTTCAGATTAGATAATCCGGACTGTTTAACACAATCCAGATTATGTAATCTGGAAACATCATTTCCCATCCCATTTGTTGACTTTCAACAGGGTGATTTACACTTTTTCGAATTACATAATCCGGAGTTTGTACAGAATTTCGGATTACGTACTCCAAAACCATCTATTTAAAAATGGCACCAACATCCATCTGAATGAAGTGCCATAATCCACGAATTTGTCCGAAATTTAGTTTTCGAAAGTTGTTCGGATTTTCTATTCCGGACCAGAGGTATTTTTGAAAAAAATAAGACGCTCAGGAAAGCTATAGGGTGGAAAAAGTAATACTCGTTGAAATTTATCCAACCATTTGAGTTTGACGGTGGTCGGTGGGTAAATGAATATACCGTGGAATCACCGCGTAGCTATACATTTGGTATTATACTGTACATATCATGACCACATACATCAAGGCAAAACTGGAGGTACATTATGATTGTGCTGTGCTGAGTGTACCACACAATTCCTCTAACTATGAATTTCCCGCCAACAAAAAACGCTGCTATAATAAAACAATCACAAGGCATGGCAAGTGTGAGTGAGATTGTTATCAGAAATTACTACAAAAAAGAAAAAAAGAAGAAAAACGATGAAGAATGGAAAACGAAACCCACTTTCAGATCTCACTAATAATAATAATAATTCTGAAACCCATTTTTCATCTTCATCTGCTACCATCATCAGGTAACATTAATTTCTACTTTACCTTATCCATTTACATCTTATCTAATTAATTACCTTAATTTCTCATCTTAATTACCCAGGAAAACCCGTTTGAATCCACTTGATGCTGTTAAGCCATTACCACTTCCTTCCACAAAGGTATAACCTCCTCATCTTAATAATTTTATCCAATTCTAAATAATTTGCGATTTATAGTACTTGATTATTTGATTCAGAATCCAAAGAAGGAACTAGCACTCCGCACTCTATTAAATGTTCGATGCAAAAAGGTATATTCGGTTCTGTTTAATTAATACCGTTTTTCTTATAATCGATATTTTGCTGTTTGATTGAATTTGTTTTTCAGAAGCAGCGTGTTATGCCTAATGAACAAGTTGAGTTCGAAGATTTCATTGAGAAACAGAAGGCATACTATAAGGAGATTGATGAATTCGAACTTGAGGAAGAGGAGGTTGAATCTGTTGATGACTGATTCATATAATAATATTTCAGTACATAAATGTAGTCAATTAATTGCATAGTCTCTTCACCATTCAAAATTTCCTAAATAGGGTGTAATCAAGTGAAAAGTTGTTTAACTCTGGCAATTAATTACACTATCTTGTTTCTCATGTGATAAATTTTAGTATTGTATATCCTAATGCTTACAATTCAAACCTTGCTATAAATGAATAGTTGAATACCTTGCCATGTTTTTACATTTATTTGCCTAATGACAAAAGATACAATATATCATTAGGCATAATTTTCAAAATGTAGATGAATAATTACACACTCATACATATATGTATTATTATAGATACACATTACTAATTTTCAGTTGATTTTTCTGCAATTGGTTCTGATTTGTCCATTGCTTCCTGTGAGGGGTTTGATGCTACTCATTTTGACCATACTCTTGGCAAAGGCTTTAAAAAATTTAGCATTATCAGTAGCATATTTTTTTACCAGATTATCAGTAGAGCTTCCATTGAATAGCTCCTGGTCTGAATGGAGAAGAACCTTTTTAGCTAGTAAATTCTTGAAGTATAGGTTATCGAAAAGAGTCGGTGTTTGATAGTCGAAGGGTTCGAGCACATTGTCATTTCCACTTCTGGGGCACTTGTTTTGTAGAGACTTTCTAAACAAGGGGTCAACGTTGGAGTCATTGTAGATGTGTGCTCGAAATTGTACACATCTAGCTAGACCAATTGTATGTGCACCTGATATTCAAGATATATATGCTCAATTGAATTGAAACATAGTACTGATATTGAATTATAATTGAATGCCAAATTCTTCTTCCTGAGAATTTTTTAATAAAGTAGTGGTCATGAATCATGATAAAGCATTAATAGGAATAGTATGGTACCTGAAAGAGCCACCAAGTCCTTAGCTGAGAGCCCTTGGTTAGCAAAATTTGTTTTGAGAGTACCTAGATTGAAAAAGGGTGCAGGAATTGAGTTATTGGCATCAGCCCTACTAGCTGTGATTGAATCCCTTCTTCCCAAGCCTACATTCCATGAAGGGCCTCCTAGCTGTAAATTCCAACAACCATATAACCCTTTATAGAATGAAGAGGATAGTATTGTATCATTATGCTATTGGGATATGATGTTACATAATAGACATTATATATTTTGATGCACAAATTTACATCAAAATTCCACAGTAATCTAGAGCGCTAACATGTTTCACGTGTGTGGTTAATTGAGTTTAGTGGGTGGTTAATTGAATATAACAATGTCTTCCAATTTATTAACCATCCACTTAGCACAATTAACAACGTACATTTGAATACAAATCGTGGTTAATGAATGTCATTAAATTTGAACACCGAAAAATTGGATTTGGATTCTCTCCATTGAAAAAGAATCCAAATCCCTATAAATTATGTATACTACTTTTTTTAATACAATTTGAATGGTTACTAAATATGTATGTTTATTTGAATACTTAGAAAGTTATGATGAAGGACATGTTTATTGTGTTTTATAGAGAATTAATGAGATGTGATACCTTCTGTCATATTTATTAACTAGTATATACTAAATTTAATTAACGATCTAAATTGTTGTTGAATTTTGATGTCAAAACAACATAACTCACATGAACAACAGAGTCTCGGGCAGCCAGGGTAAGAATATCAGCACAGGACACAACCCCGGGGCATGCTTTTTCTACATTGGCTTTGATGTCATCAATCACGTTGAATCCTCTAGCTGAATTATTGTTAGCTGCTGCTGTTTTTTCTCCTATGAAACTGCTTGTATCATCCAACAGAATTGATGCGTCGCAGCCCTTAATGATCATTGCGTTAAATGAAGCCAAGTTAAGTGAAGCAGAGGATTAAAATCAAGTCAAATGATGTATTATCTTATATACTCACATTTACAAAGCAGTCATGAAAATGCAGTCGAAGTAAAGATGCTCCTATGCGAGTTTCTTTCTTAATGGCATCTATGACTCCTTGGTTCACTATAGACAACAGTTCCGGACAGCTCCCGCAGTAGAAATCTGTAGATAACTTCTTTTTGCCATCTGCTTCAGATATTGCAGTAGCAGCAACAAGAACAAATAAGAGGTAGTAGTAAGAACCCATGTAAGCTATATAGAGAACACAAAAATGAACAAAATTGGTGCCTTCTCTTTTATAGCACTAGTATACATGAAGGATATAGTTGGTTATAATTATTACTTAATCGAACCAATATCCAATTTGAATTACTTTTACGTAAAAGTAAAGACCATCCCAGTCTTATCAAATGATAAAAGTTGTGTTGTATATTAATCACCAAAAAAAACTTGTGGTATATTCAATTAACCGACAAAAAAAACAATGTCGCTAGTATTTGTATGTGTAACATTTATTGAATAAAAAAAGAGTGTATTATTAGTTATGAATATAATAATAAACTAAAGGAAACAATTAGTAACTGGTTGGTTGAAATGTCGTTTTTAGCATTTTGTTTTTACTGCTAAAAAGTAGTACCTATATAATTGAGTTACTTTGCATGGATTCCTCGACAGGGGCTCGATGTCATTTTGACATTTTGTGGTAGGAGGGTTCGCTAAAAAATAGAAAGGCGCCATGTGTGGATAAGGGAACTTCAAATATTGTTTTGGTTTACATCGCAAGAAAAATGCAGACTATTTTAAAAAAATTGAATTACATGAATTTTAGTGTCTCAAGTAGGGGTGGCAAAACGGGTCAGTCCGTCGGACCAACCCGTTTAACCCGCCATTTTAGGCGGGCTGAAGTGAGATTTTGAACTCATCTCTCTAGTTAGTCCTCCCCTGTTAAACCCATTGAAAAAGTGGGTCATAGCGGGGTGGGGCGGGCTGACCCGCAGGTTTATTAAACTTTCTTTTTTTACTATTAGTATTAGTGACCGAATTTTTAACTTACACACCCCGTAAACAATTGAGCCAAATGATACCAACCCAACCTTAAATTGTCCCACTCTATCTTATAGTGATAACTGATAACTGATAACTGATTCACCACTAGTCCCATACCTCTAGAAAAAAAATTGATTCACCGCATTATATTGAGACTTATTTCATGTTGATGGATTTGTTTTGTAATTTGTCTTATGTTGGATGTATGGTAGATTTATTGAGATTTGTTTAATGTTAGAGTCTTTATATTGAATTTATTGTTTTTTATAAGAGCAGCATATTTGTTAATAACAATCGACAAAAAAACATATTAAAAAATATACGGGTCAGCCCGCCAACCCGCTAGTCCGCCTTTAGGTGGGGCGGGGTGTGAGTTTGAGCCCACCTTCTCAAGTTGGCCCGCCCCGCCCACCCCGTTTTTTGCAGGCTAATAGCAGGTTGGGCCTAAACGGGACGAGCTGATCCGTATTCCCATCCATGGTCTCAAAGCACATACATATTTAAAAAGAATAGGAGTATGTTATTATAGTTAACATTGGAGTTAATTAGGCTCTCTTTTTAAAGAAAAAGAAGAAGAAGAAGAAAAGATCGTTAAACATTTAACTTTTGCTTTTATTATCTTGTAGGAATTCTTGGTAGAATGGTGAAGGTATTTGAACACTCTAAGTGTAGATGATGGATTTATACTTGAAGGAGACCCATAGATTTTTTTTATATGAATATAATTATATTATGAGAAGTGTTATTTGGTGCGAGAAGGGGACAAACGAAATTCAATAAAGCTTGACGTGTTTTCTTTGTATTGGAAGATTTAAGGGATAATTCTATTTTTGGTGGCTGACATCATGATGTTAAATTGGAAATTTTTAAATTGGAAATTTTCGCCTTCGTTGTTTGTCATCAAATTGTACTTCGCATCACATATCAATCTCTTATATTATATGGAGGAGAAAGTTGGCCTTGTTTGTCATCCTTATCCTTATCTTTATCTTTATTATCTAATCCTTCTTAACATTGCTACCCTAATTCTATAACTCTAACCATAGATTTTGGACGTCAAAGCATTTGGACCGTTGAATTTCAATGCAAATCGATTAGCACACATCACGAGAAGCATTAAAACGTTGATTGTAATCCCTAAACCTACTTACTTTGGGTGCCAATGCATCTCATCCGTTGATTTCAAAGGCTAATGATCTGCACACGTTACATGACACATTTCAAATTCAAATTTCCCTCCAAGTTGTCTTTAACTAACCACCTTTTGTTAAACTTTTACATCTTCCATACATTCATTAATTGATTGTGTGTTTTCCATGCATGTGTGTATTTCCCATGCATCTCATACTCTTCAAAATTCTCAATTTCCTAATTAGGTTGTAATCAAGGGAAAAGTTGTTTAACCCTGGCTATCTTGTTTCACATGTGATATATAAACTTGTTGCTTGAGACTTTTTTAGTATAGTACTCCTTGCTATATGCTTACAATTCAAACCTGGCTATAAATGAATACTACCTTGCCATGTTTTACACTTATTTGCCTAGTGAAAAGATATATACTATCATTAGGCATAATTTTGAAAAGATATATGAATAATTACAAACATATATATAATATATGTATACGGATACGGATACGTACACATTACTCACTAATTTTCAGTTGGTTTTTCTGCAATTGATTCTGATTTGACCATTGTTTCCTGTGAGGGGTTTGATGCTACTCATTTTTACCATACCATTGGCAAAGGCTTTGAAAAATTCAGCATTATTAGTAGCATATTTCTTTACCAGATTGTCGGTAGAACTTGATCCATTGAACAACTCCTGGTCTGAATGGAGAAGAGCCTTTTTAACTAGTAAATTCTTGAAGTATAGGTTATCGAAATGAGTCGGTGTTTGACGGTCGAGGGCTCCGAGCACATTGTCATTTCCACTTCTGGGGCACTTGTTCTGTAGAGACTTTCTAAATAACGGGTCAACATTGGAGTCATTGTAGATGTGTGCTCGAAATTGTACACATCTAGCTAGGCCAATTGTATGTGCACCTGTTATTCAAGAAATATACTCAATTGAATTAAAACATAGTACTAATATTGAACATTAATTGAATGTCAAATTCTTCTTCCAGAGAATTTTTGAATAAAGTAGTGGTCATGAATCATGATAAAGCATTAATAGGAATAGTATGGTACCTGAAAGAGCCACCAAGTCCTCAACTGAGAGCCCTTGGTTAGCAAAATTTGTTTTGAGAGTACCTAGATTGAAAAAGGGTGCAGGAATTGAGTTATTGGCATCAGCCCTACTAGCTGTGATTGAATCCCTTCTTCCCAAGCCTACATCCCATGAAGGGCCTCCTAGCTGTAAATTCCAACAACCATTTAACCTTTTATAGATTAATTAAATCTCTCTAATTAAGGGCATAATATCATATTGGGATATGAAATTACATAGGACAGAAATAATACTCTGATACACAAATTTATATCAAAATTCGATAATAATTTAAAGGGTCGTGTTAACTAGTGCATCGGGGGCACTAGTTAAGAAAGTTTAAAATAAAAAATTTCTATTAAAAACAATAAATTTTTGACTTTCATATAGTTAAGGCGATTAGTATAGAAATTTTGTATTGGAAAACGATGAAAAGTAAAATGTTCCACTTTATGAAAATAAAAAAGTTGTTGTTTTTAATAAAAAAATTATATTTTAAACTTTATTAACTAGTGTCTCGAGGGCACTGGTTAACATGTAATTTAAATGGTTATCGCAGTTCACATATGTGGTTACATGTATTTAATGAGACGTTTAATGAATATAACAAGGTGGTGCATTTCATTAACCTCTCATTCAACACAATTAACCACGACTTTCACGTGTATATTTGCCCTAATTTAAATGGTTATTGTAGTTCACATATGTGGTTAAATGTATTTAATGAGCCGTTTAATGAATATAACAAGGTGGTGCAATTCATTAACCTCTCATTCAACACAATTAACCATGACTTTCAGGTGTATATTTGAATACAAGTTGCGCTTAATAGATATCATTAAGCGCAATTTCTTTAAACACCTAAAAATTTATGTTTATTTGAACACTGAAAGTCGTGGTTAACGATAAGGGCGCTTATATGGTTAGTCAGGAAACTGACTTTTTTGAAAAAGTTATTTTATTCTTCATCTTCATCGTCTCTTTTGCCAAAACACCCAAAACCATTGAACCATTTATCAAATTAGTAAGGTTGCCTTTACCACACGCAGAGCAATTCCCACCGGGTGCAAAAAACACTATGGGCATTCCACTAAACCCGAACAAATTCCTTGAACTAGCTTATCAAGGTCTTAAAGATGCTATTATTGAGATTCTCAAAACATCAAAACCTGATTGAGTTTTCTACGATTATGGTACTGTTTGGTTAGCACCAATAGTTAAAAGCCTCAACATAGCTTCTGTTCATCACAACATAACATCAGCTTGGAACATATGAGTATCTGACATACATAATTACAACATAATGAATTTTGAAGAGAAAGAGATTTGATTAAGCAGATGAATTTTGGAGAGAAACAGTTTTAGAGTTAGAGAGTGTGAATTTTGGAGAAGAAGAATTTTGATTAAGCAAGGCAGTATGCTTAATGACTTCACCATAGAATTTTCCTAAAGGACAATCATAGTCGTGGTTCATTTTTTTTATGGATAATTAATGAGTCGCAACACCTTTTTATATTTATTACCTATACCGAACATAATTAACCACGTATATATTTAAAATGTGTTAACCATCTTGTCGTACCCTAATTTTTGACCGATTTATTTTATTTTATTCGTACGTTGTTCGTTTTTCAGTCGTCCGTTCGCGCGCTAATTTCCGTAATGTCTGCTTTTGTCCGTACTTGTGGTCGCATTTACTTTTCGTTCGTCGTTTATTTTTATTGTCGCTCGCGTTTTATTTTCGTAATTTTTTTACTCGCGTTTTGTGCGTTTTTTTAGCGTAGCGTATTGTTTGCGTTCGTAAAGTTCATTTTATTCATGTCGTTGATTTATCGTTTTAATTAGCGTAAAAAGCCGCGTGATCTCAGTCGTATCAGACGAAATTTCGGCAGAGAGGTATTTTAAAATACCTCATTTTTTGGTTCCGACGGGACATTTTTATTTTTATTTATTTAATTTTCGTTTTTTACTTTTTAGTCATTTATTTAGTTATTTATTTTTTCCATTTACTTATTTATTGTTATTTATTTATCAGTTTTATTATTTATTTTTAGTCCTTGTCCACATGTCATGATATCATTGGTCCAGTCCAACTTTTCCTCCAAGAAATTGCAGGGGTAATTTGGTCATTGTTATTGCATCAGTGAACAGTACTATAAAAGTATTGTTCACGCGTCAGTTTGGTCCCCCAAGTCAGAAAAGTCATAATCAGTCAGAATCAAGTCATAAATTGTCAAAAAACACCAAGTTCATTTCTCTTTCCAAAATTTTGGATCAAAACCACAAATACTCAAGAACACATGAAGAACATATGAAGAACACATGGATATCCAAAAATTCCAGCAACAAATCATCAACCAAACAACAACCACAACTTCAAATCAACATCAAACTTTCACAAACAACACTTTTTCGGCCAAATCCGAACCAAACACCACAAAGCCAAACCTTCACAAATAACCACAAATCCGAATCAACCATTTTTGAGCCAAACCAACACATAAACCAAGGGACCAAAACCGAATCCGAACGGCAAAGTACCAAAACGAACCGGACAAGGCAAAACCGAACCGACTCAAAGCAAGAACACAAGGAACAAAGACCAAAACGTGAGCAAGGAACAACATATTCGAACCGAAAGGAAGAAGGAGAAGTAGAGAGGTAATTTTCATAACCTTTTTTTGTGTGTTTTTTTTGTACCTTCATTCGTAGATCTATGGCTTTTGAGAGTGGTTTTTGAAAAACTAATGGTGGATTTGAATAGAGGTGGAGGAGAGGAAACTTTAGGTAAAAAAAAATTTAAAAAAAAATAGGTTCAAAGCTCCGACGCGGCGGCGCTACGGCCGGCCACCGCGCCGGAGCACTTCCCTCCACCGTGGACCACCACCTTCTCCGGTCCCCCCCCCTTCGCCGGCGGTCTCCCTTCTAGAGAGAAGGGAGAGCTTTTTTCTTTGTTGTAATTATTTTTAGAGTGAGAAAGAGAGGAAGAAAATGAAAGAAAAACAAGAGAAATCCCTTTTATACTTCATTAATGGGAGCTGGGTGGGGCGACCCAGTACCCATACCCATGCCCAGCTCCATACCCATGCCCAGCCCACTTTGTTTCTACTCATTTGCTGTTTTCACCCCCTTTTTTTGCTACTGCACCCCCTGCCTTGTGTAGTATTTTTGTTCTTTTTAATTTCATGTGTTTATCTTCTTAATTATTTCATTTAAATGTTATATCATATTTTCATGCATTTTCAATAGTATCTTAATCTTCATATCATGCACTTTTTTTTTATTATCTCTTATGTTTAGTTCATTTTAAGTTATGAAGTAACATTTTATATTTTTCCTAGTTTTGATTAATGTTTTAATTTTATGCATATATTACCTTTTAATAGTTGAATTCCTATTTTTATGCATTGTGTTTAATTAGCATCTCATATCATGCATAGTATAATCTACTTATTAATTTAATTTCAAAGTCATGCGTTTTTCTAACTAATATCTTCTTTTTCTCGAACACTTGCGTTTCATACTTTTTTTTTAAAAAAATATGTTGGATATCATGCATTTTTTGCTTAGTTCATAGTTAATTTTCCCTTTCATATAATTTTTATTCATTTAAACATTTAAAAAAAATCATGCACTTTTGTTTCTTTTAATTTTGTTACTTTGCATTTAGATTTATTTCATATGTTTGCATTTTATAGTCTTGTTGGCTTAATTTATTTAAAATTGCATTTTTAGTTTATAGAAATAATCCTCATTAGAAATAATTGCATGCATATTTAATTTCTTGTCATTTATTTTGTTTTATTTTTTATTATTATTATCGGCTTAGTGTGTATAATTAGGGACTTGATGTAATTTATTTTCGCGTTTTTTTTCTCTTTCAAGACCATAGAATGTATCTAGGATATGTAATATGTAATCGGCACACGCACTGACACGCGCACCGACACACCACTTTATTTATCGCTTTACGCTATTTTATTTTTATTCCGCCGTTATGCGATTTCGTCGTTAGTTTAGAGAAAATATTTTCTTCAAAAAAGTCAATCAAGTCAAATTCAAATTTCTTTCAAGTAAACCTTGGTATGTAATCCAAGTGATTTTCTTTTTATTTTCCTTAATCAAATGTTAATTAATCTAATATCCACATTAGACATGGATTTCGTACATTTAAAAGTAACCAACTTCATCGTATTTTCTTCTTATGCCTTGAGGCCTCTCATCTCTTCTTAAAACCTTTCTTTCAAAAATATTAAAATCAATTCAATTCATCAAATAAGTTCTTAAGCCGAACTACTTGATTTTGATCCCGAGTTATTTGGATAAGTAGGCAAAGAGTTCCGACTCTTCCAAATCAATAAAAATAACCAAAAACATGCTTCTTCTTTCTCCCTTCTTTCACTTTAACTCTTAACTTTTTTGATATAAGTAAAATCAATTTAGCGCAAGATTAGAGAATAGGTAGAAGGTTCCTATGGAATACCATAGTCGGTTAGGGTGCTTAACACCTTCCCCAATCGAAACCAACCTCCGAATCCAAGGTCTCAAGGGTTTTTACTCACTTTTTTCCCTTCCCGCGAATAAAAGTTGAGAGTTCAATGATTCAAGGTTCGAATCTAATCAATGATTTTGACACCCGAAAATCACGAGCACACATCTACTATATTATTTTGATGTCAAATTTATAACATAACTTACATGAACAACTGAGTCTCGAGCAGCCAGAGCAAGAATATCAGCACAGGACACAACCTTAGGGCATGCTTTCTCCACACTGGCTTTGATGTCATCAATCACGTTGAATCCTCTAACTGAATTATTGTTAGGTGCTGCTGTTTTTTCTCCTATGAAAGTGCTTGTATCATCCAACATAATTGAGGCATCGCAACCCTTAACGATCATTGCGTTAAATGAAGCAAAGTTAAGTGAAGAAGAAGATCAAAATCAAGTCAAATAATGTATTATCATATATATACTCACATTTACAAAACAGTCATGGAAATGCAATCGAAGTAAAGAAGCTGCGATGCGGGTTTCTTTTTTAATGGCATTTATGACTCCTTGGTTCACTATCGACAACAGTTCCGGGCAGCTGCTGCAGTAGAAGTCTGTACATAACTCATTTTGGCCATCTGCTTCAGATATTGCAGAAGCAGCAACAAGAACAAATAAGAGGAAGTAGTAAGCTGCCATGTAAGAAGCTATAGATAACACAAAAATGAAAAAAATCGGTGCCTTCTCTTATATAGTACTAGTAAACATGAAGTATACAATTACTGACGTGACAATACGTGGTGTGAGCACCAACTTAACAAAAAATAGAACCAATATCCTATTTGAATTGCTTTTACGTTAAAATAAAAACCATGCTAGTCTTATCAAATGATAAAAGTTGTGTGGTATATTAATCACCAAAAAAAACTTGTGGCATATTCAATTACCAGACAAAAAAACAATGTTGCTACTATCTATTTTTTAAAATAAAAACCATGCTAGTCTTTTTTTTTAGGGGAAAAAAAACATGCGTCCTTTCAAATGATAAAAGTTGTGTGGTATATATATATTAATCAACAAAAAAAACTTGTGGCATATTCAATTACCCGAAAAAAAACAATGTCGCTATATGTGTAGCATTATTGAATAAAAAAAAGCGTGTAGTTGAATAAAAAAAAGTGTGTAGGATTAGTTATGAATATAATAAGGGTTAAATATGTATTTATTCCCTACAAAATTATAAAATTTTAAGTTTAGTCCTTGTAAATTTTTTACTCACTTTTAGTCTTTATTTCCATTTTATAAGGATTATTTGGAAGGACTAAAAATATCAATTTTTTGTAATTTTTTTTTTAAATAGGGACCATTCTTATAAACTTTAATATCGTGGAGGAGTAAAATTATCATTAAAATTTATACGGAGTAAACTTAAAAACTCATAATTTTGTAAGGACTAAAAACATATTTAATTCATATAACACTAACAAACTAAAGGAACAATTATTGGCTGGTTTGTTGAAATGTCCTTTTGCATGGATTGCACAATCAATGTCATTTTGTGATAGGAAGGGTCCCTAAAACGTACAAAGGCGCCATGTGTGGACACTGGATAAAGGAAACTTCAAAAATTGTTTTGGTTTACATCGCAAGAAAAATTCAGACTACTATTCAAAAATTGAATTACATGAATTTTAGTGTCTCAAGCACATAGATATTTAAAAAGAATAGGAGTGTGTTATTATAGTAACGGTACATGTTCTAGTTTGGGACTATTAACATTTTTAAACATTGGAGTTAATTAGGCTCTCTTTTGTAAAAAAATAAAAATAAAAAATTGATAAAAATTTACTTTTGCTTTTATTATCCTGCATCAATTCTTTGGTAGAATGATGAAGGTATTTGAACACTCTAGCTGTAGACGATGAATTTATACTTGAAGGAGACCCATATAGTTATAGATTTTTTATATGAATATAATTTTATATTAAGAAATTGGCCTTGTTTGTCATAATTTGTTTGATGTCACTTAGAGCTGTTTGGCCAGCCTTTTTATACAACTTCTTATCTCCTTAAAAGAAAAAGCTAGACCAGACAATATTTTAGAAAAAAGCAGCTTTGTTTACAATGAATAAAAACCAAACAAAAAATCCTTATACAAAAGCCAAAAGGTGTTGAGAATTACTTTCAAATCCTTTTCAAGCCATTTGATTATTTTGTTTTTTTTATTTTAATCTATCTCTTAATCCGTCCGTATCAAAAGGCGGGGTCTTGAGGAAGCAACATATCCACGACAAACCAATAGACAAACTCAAGCCAAACCAATCAACTAGGTCTTGAAGAAGCAGCAAAACTATATGTTCAACCATCTCGCGTGGTTATGTAATAATTTTTGGAATTTTTTTTGATAAAATCATGAGATTGACTTTTTTGATGAAGTTAATATAATGTATGTCACGTCAAATTATATGGTGTACTGCACATTTGTTAATACGGTGTGCCGTTATATTTTTACTTATTGCAATTGTGTCATTGATTAAATCAAAATTAAACATTATTATTATTATTATATTTTTTTAATAGTAAAACTTATGCATCAAAATTACATAGATGAATTAACGAATTAGGCAATGTTTACATTACATTGATCATAGAATACTAGGATCTAGTTCCACCTTCAGCCGATATAGCCTCTATTTAACAACACTGGATTGCAAACCGATGCCAAGCATTTAGGTTTTTAACACCACTGCTCATGTCAATATTTTGTTATTTCAATTATTTCTTCCCTGATGCAACCTTTATAGACCTTAGAAAACTTTGACCATTCATATGGAGCACTCAACGACGTTTTCTTGTCTTAGGACTGCTAACGATTTCTCAACTGAGATAGCAAATAATGGAGTTTCTAATTCACCCAGCCCTAAAGTCACTGAACTTTATCATAAATCCTATTGTTTGCCAACCTTACTTTAACTCGTGTGCTTTTCATAGAAGAATTTGTGTTTGGCCAAATATTAAGTTAACTCCCATCTGACGCTGAAAGTGGAACTAAAACCTTGTATTCAATGATCTGACAAGTAGGATTTATTGATACTTAAACAGAAAAGAGATTAACCTTGTATTCAAGTAGGATTTCTTGATACAAACATTCCATGCTACATCAACCACTAAACCAAAACACTAAAGGCAATTAAAATTAACCGAATCTAGAAAAAAATTCGATGAATTAAAATTGAAATTAAGCATCAATTAACACTAATGATGAATCTAGCTCAAGCATTAAGATCGAAATCAACAACTACTAATCGGAAACACTAAACAATCTTCAAAATTAACCGAATTAAAATTGAAGTTTACAAATTGAATAAACGAATGAAAGAGGAACAAGAACAATTACGTTACTTTGAGCCACGACTCCATTGTAACAAAAAAACTAATTAGATTCATTTTTATATGAAGAAACGGTTCAGAGCTTCGCTTTGATTGAATCAAATCAAACTACACAACACTGTGACAATTTTAATAGATGTTCGTTGGAGGAAGAACACCAACCAAATGAATAATTTAGGTTAGAGAAACCCCCTTCTGCAGATGAAGAAGAAAGAGGGTGATTAAAAATGATTTAATTTGAGCATAAAATCCCCTTCTGCAGATGAAGAACAAAATTTGCAGATAAAGAAGAAAGGACGAACAAAAATTATTTTATTTTAAATAAAATAAGTTAATAAATCAAAAGTAATTAATATTTTGTACAAGGACTGATTTGTAATAAGGTAAAGTTTAGTCTTACGGTGTCCATCGGCAAGACACTAGCTGACATGATATCAACAATTATGCTATTGGCTAAACAAAATAACTTTTTTAAAAAAGTCATTTTCTTGACTACACCATAGAAGCTCCCATAATTTTTTTAATATATTTTTAAGGGTCTTGCGTGTGCTTCTTCATATTCAAAATGTGTGAGTTTCAGCGCGTGGTTATGTAACAAAAAAAGGTCTTGCGTGTCCTAATGACATTGGTTAAGGAATCCAGTAATAGAAACTTTGTCGTAGAAATACAAGTTTTTACTTTTGTTTTATCAATAATTACATCACATTTAAATACAAATTTACTTATTTTACAACTTTAACCAATGCCTCAAAGAGATTCGTTAGCATTCTCCAAATTTTAATAATAAATAATATTGTACTCAAAAAAATAATAAATAATACTGATTAATTAAAAAATAATACATATTTACGTTTTTTTTTATTAAAAAAACCTCGCCATTTCATATGGCATGGCCTTGAAGAAGCCCAAAAATAGCTCCTTTAGGAGAATGACGTGAATGTTGTTCTCCCTCTGCACAAAACACTTGCACCCTGCATGCTTTTCAATTTTACCCATGCGTATGTTAAGTAGCGCAGCACAACTTAACTCACGTTGTGCAAGTTAACTCACGCAGCGCGAGTTAAGTTGCGCAGAGTTATTGTTTTCGTACAAAACCCATCAGTCCATAATCCAACCATCATTTTCTTTCCTTCTACCTTCAAAAACCCAAAAGGTGCGGTTTTTGGGGTCAAAATCCTCATCCCAAATCATTGCAAATCGTTAGGAAACAAGTTTCTACGTTAATGAAGCACCAAATACCAGGTAATGTATCATCAAAACTCATCTCATTTTGTTGGTTTTTGTGCTTGGTTCGTCTGGTTTTCGTAGGCAGTAGGGCAAGGTGCGCAAGTTAACTTGCGCATGTGTTAGAGGCTGCATGGCTTAAGTCACGCAGATGTTAATGTGTTGCGTGGCTTAAGTCACGCCACTGTACAGTCCTGTTTTTTGAATTTTTTGCACCACTTTTGTTCTTGGTTAAAATCATAGAACATACGATGTAATTTTAAATGCGCCAGACGTGGACTTGAGGGAGGATAAGGAAGAGGATTTTTCGAAGACGGTGTATTTTCCACAACGTGTCGAAGATGATAGCGACGTCGCTAACATGTTTAACGTAATGGTTGAAGATAACGCTTTACATCTTTATGTCCGATCCTTTGAAGTGTAATATTTATTAACGTGTAATATCGTAATTTGTTCGAATTTGTGTCCGTATTATTGAATTTTAATGAATTTGTGTTTATGTAATTTAACGATGAATTTCACTAATTTTAACTGTTTATGTGAGATTATGTGATTTTCAAGATTTATGGACAAATTGGTGTAATTTGGATCGTTTACGTGTCATTAAGTGTGTTTAAGTGATTACAGGTCATTACCGGCGAATTTGTGAAATTTGGACCGTTTGGATCGTTCGGTGTGATTATGTGATTGTGAGAAAAACGATGTTTTTGTGTAATTTTGATCGATTATGTCGTATTATCCGATAATCTTGTTAAACTGACGTAATTCGGTTCATTTATAAGCGTGTAAAGATTACGGGTCATTAATGACATTGATTGCATTGAATGCATATCAGTACAACAGTAGTGCGTGAGTTAACTCGCGCATGTGTTAACACTTTGCGTAACTCACGCAGTGTTTTACATTTTTAACACGTGTGTGACTTAAGTCACGCAGCGTTAGTTAACTGATGCATATTTTTACACTTGCGTTAGTTAACTAGTGCATAGGTATTTTGATCATGGTTGCAAGGTGCGAGTGTTTTGTGTAGAGGGAAGATCAATATTCGAATGACGTGCAGGGTACAAGTGTTTTGTGCAGAAGGAAGAGCAATATTCGAATGACGTGTTCTTTCTTGGCAAAAAAGATAGGGCTTTGAAACTTTATTTTGAAAGTAGGGTATGTTGGTGTATTACTTTTAAAAATAGGTTATTTGAGAAATAATTCATAAAAATCATATATCTATTCTACTCATCTCACAATTTTTTTTTACCTTTTCACCTTTTTCCCCATCTTATCATTCTTCTCTCGTTTCTTAGTTTTCTCCTTCAGATATATTTCAATTCAATTTGAAAATCGATAATTTTTCATGGATTAACAACACCGATCGATGAATTGCTTTTCCACATGCATCTCACAAAATCACTAACTTAAACGTTAATCATATTCTAGGGTTAGGATTTCTTGGCGTTTCAACAAGATTTTCAAGAAAATCATATGAAAGTAGGGCACAAAAAGCCCTCCAAGTCAAACTCCAGCGATCCAGCTTTGTCACATAACAACTTACAACTTCAAAAGGCATGAAACTTCTTCCTCCACTACCGCTTCATGGACTTTTCTTTTCATTCCACTACAACCGCTTTTTGGCCTTTTCTCTTCTTTCTTGTTTCTTTATTTCTTCTCATCAAGTGAGATGCAAGAAAAGTCTTCTTTTTATCCCTTAAAGGAACAATTGTATCCTCATTGTTTCTGTAATGTCTCTAATCCCCATAATGTCACACATGTGGCCAGTAACATCAAGCTTTATACGACCAATTTTAGGGTTAAACCTCGATGCAGTAAGGAAGGACAAATAACACGAAAATCTAGCAGCTAGCTTTGGTGTGTTATGTGAAGCCTCCATAGACGCTCAAGTCTATCTTTTAAGATGAGGAGCTCCATGCCTCTATCCATGTTCTCTTGAAAGAGTTAAACCTATAAAATTTAATCATTGTGATTCTTCTCAAATATGACAGAAAAATGAACATATTTATAAACAAAAGTAAAACACAAATTTGAGTAAATATAGTTTTAAGAGAATCATATAGTTTAGGATTATATCATGCAACAATATTAAAAAGTAAATATTTTTCTCATCAATCTCTCATTCAATCAATTCTTTTATTAAAAATTAGAACCGTGTTTCTTTGTCTAGAAACATAAACAAAAACCTAAAAAATGAAAATAAAAGCTTGATATTTAGAGTTGTAATCATTAACAAAGAAATAGGTGAATTAACTACCGCTTAACCAATAATAGATTGTGTTTAAGAATTTTGCATATAATCGACTGTGTTTAAGAAAAATTGTAAAAATCGTGTATCCTCTTTGAAGATGAAGCGGTTCCTCATACATATTGGGTTGATATTATTATTTTTTTTTAAAGAATATTGGGTTGATATTCTGAAAGGTATAGATTTGGGTCTATTTAGGAATGCTAAAGTGATGGGTGCTCAATTGTCCCCGTGGATTGCTCACATGCCCCTCAACGATTGGGTCTTAACTCTGATCGGGTTATAACCGCCGATCAACTTTTTTTTGTGTGTGAAAACTTTATGAGCAATTTAAAGGGTATATTAAGCAACCATCTACTAAAGGGGTTTGTTCTTTAGGCACCTATCAATTGCTCACATGCACTTAAAAAAACACCCTTCAACAGTAGTTTACAATCATTCACTTTAAAATGGTAGTTAACTAGCGTTCGACACTTTTAAAATTGGTTAAATCACTTTTTAAATCAATTTAATCAATTTAAATGTGTTTGAACGACTGTTAACTATGAGGTGTTTTACGTACCCGTGAACAAGTGCTAGGTGCCTAAAAAGCAATCTCCTTACTTATGTTAGTAGAACTTGTGATTGGGCTCCACATAGAATGGTCCAATATATTTTAAGTAACCCACAAAAAATTGTAAATTACTATTTAGTTCCCCATGATTTGCTCTCAGGTGAAAATACTCCCAACGATAGTTAACTATCATTTGAGGGACGTTTTAACTTTGACATTTTTTTTTATTACCTTTGATATTTCATAGAAAATACAATCTTCATTGGCTTAGAATTGGGTTGACACAAAATCATCAACAAATACATGTGACTCCTTAATATCAAGAAAGTGGGAAAGAAAATAAATATAAAACATATATGCTTCCAATTAAACTTCAACAAATTAAACAACTCAGGAATATTAATACGGTGACAGAAAAGGTTAAAAAAGAGAAGTACATGCTATTGAAGGGGAGAGGGGTGTTGTATAATTTGCATATGAGATAAGTGACATATTCAAGTTATTTCACATATTTATTCACGAAACTTATTAACTTGTTTCACTAGTAATACTTAGAAAATTTTCAGAGATCTTGCAAATATAAAATTCTTATATTTATAATGCCAATGAAACTACTTTTACCTTTTTTTTTTCTTTCAATTTTTTAGTTTGTTGAACTTAATGACCAAAAAATGCTAAAGAGCAAGGATTCCGAGTCAGTGCAAATTCGTTAGGCGAGCCAAAGTGAATTGGGAGCGAATCAGAACAAAATGTTCCAGTTTTGTAAGATATGAAGATTCACTAGGCGAGCAAGAGTGAGCCTAAAGCAAGGGACTCCTGTGAACTTTTAGGGAATGCAAGAGCAGATTCGCTAGATGAGCACCAATCCACCTAGTAAATTAAGACGGTTTTTGTGACTTGTTGGATGACCTGTCATTTTTATCCATTTGAAAAAACCTCAAATTTGCTAGGCGAAATAAATCTTCTAGGCAAAGTTCCACTTATTAGAATTCTATATGCAGATGCCATTATTTCTTATCCGGGTCTTCATCACATATTAAAGATCTTATGTCTTTTACATTCTTATAACTCAGAAACACAAGGAGATCGAGACATTAACTTCAACGTCAAATATATTTTTCTTTTTGTTATGTATGGTAAGGTTATGTATAATATTTCTCTCTATTGTTGGGGTTAGGTATAGTTGTTGTGCTTTTCATGTAGGCACTTGATCTGGTTATATATATATATATATATATATATATATATATATATATATATATATATATATGATGATGATGATTTATTTATGTTTTCAATGTTTTTCCGATTTGCAGTTCAAAAATGATATTTTAATTTAAAAAGTGCGAGACATCAACTTTTTATTTAAGGGATCTAAAAAAAATTCATTTGTGAATGCTAGTTGTTAAACATATGGCTAGGTTTACAGTCACATACACTACGCGACTTTAATTCCATTTAACCGATTAACTAGGTGTGGCATCAAAAGTTAATAGACAAATGGATCTCGAGTCGTATGGAAGACATGGAAACGTACGAGGAGGAACATGTGGAAGCATAATTGAAACTTAGAAAACATATAATCAAATAATCAATCAAGGAAAGACATTAAAAGACGATAGTTAACAAACTTAATCCCATCAATATTATATCTTTGCTCTTTTTTTCCATTTTTAACTACAAGATATCACTCATATACAAACATACCCTATTTTAATACTCAAAACATTATTAGTTGTCGAATGACTTTAGTATCACTAAACTCTCTATGCATACAATTACTCTGAATACTTATTTTTGACGCTGCTATAAAAGCAACTCATCAAATGATGTCAATGTCGGGGACTTGTGTTTAAGATATAGGAGCATCACAATAAATTTATTGTTTTGGGTATTTGTACATACTCGTTTATATTGTACAATATTTGTCACTACTCTTTTTTGCTAGCCAAAGAAAAATCTTCTTGTTAGTTATTTTTATTTCATATTCCCTATAGCAGATAAAACTATGACTCACCATGGTTACAACCACTTCTAAACTCACTATGAGTATCAATCATATCAATAGTACAATCAACATCCTCATATGAAAGAAAGAATGTAAAAAATAGAAGATATTTTGAACCAGATCATGCAATAGTCCATGATAAACATGCAAAGAATCAACGAAAGAATAAACAACTTGACATGTCTAATATGACAAATGAGTACACAACTAGCTTGTGGATCATACGAAATAAAATTTGCAAGATGTGGCATATTGAAAATAATAGAAGAAATGGAGATTCCTCAGAGAGTAGATCTTCCTTACATATATGGTCATGTGTTGAGAAAGGTGTTGAAATAGAGGCGGAACACAAACAAGAAGTCCAACACGAATTGCCTTTGAATGCCAATATTGTTGATAAAGAAGAAGAGATATGACTGATGAAGAAAAAGATAAAGGATTGATCGACAAAGAAGATACATTTGATTTTCTCAAAACAAAACAAAAAAAAAGATATATTTGAAAAAAGAAGCATAATTTATGACGGTTAAACCGTTACAAATGTCGACTTAATTGAAAATTTCAGTAAAATAATTTGTGCCCATTTTAGTGACAATAAATTCGATTTTTTGTGTCTTATAACTCCTAGCTTAACTGGTAAAAATGTTAAAATTATTAGGTTGGATGATGGCTTTGCCATCTCGTGTCAACCAAAAAAAAATTCATTTTTGTTCTCTTCAAAATATTTTTAACCTCCGCAAACTAAAAAAAACTGTCCCAAATATTATTTTCTCTGGAAAGTAATTGAGTGGAAGGGAAAGAAATCAAATTAATGTGCATGGACAAGCTCTAGTCCAAATACGTCAAATGACTCGAATATATCTTCTAATAACAATTTGAATGAATGCATAGTGCTTTTAGTAAAAATAAAAAAAAATAAAAAAGGTGAGTAACTCCTTAAATTAATTTAGCTGCTGTTCGGCTAATTTATTTTTTCCTTTTAGATTATTTAATTGTAATATCAAATCCTCAATTTAATTGAACAAAAGAGTTGACCATTGGGAAGACACGATTTGAAGTGTTACAGTTGGTGCATATAATATACAATTTATTGGTGCATATTATACAATTTATGGACCAATTGATATGCAAGAATGATTCTAGTGGAGCTAGAGATGTCTCTAACTGGTGGATATCATAACATGATGATAGAATAAAGAGTAGCTTAAGAATAAGATATTGTCATAATAGATACTTTCTATTTCTATATCAGTTGTTTGATTCACATGTGATAAGAAACATGATACAATTATCTATAACATTTTTAGGTTTAAATATATCAATTTATTTTACCTTTTGGTTTTTGAAGAAAGAAGGTTCTAATAGTTTGAAGTTCGGTTATAAGGTAAGCAAAATCTAACAAAAAATTGTTTCATTAAAAATCGAACTCAGACTCTAAAGAATTGTTTCTTCTAAAATGTTATTATTAATCGTAGTTTGTAGAGTTGTTAGACTTCATCAAACATATCATCGATATCTTCAATATAGACAATATTGATCCATTTTTTTCTTGGTTTTTTTTTCTTATTCAGAAAATCTCTTTTGGAACTCTATCACATGCCCTCTCTAGATCAATAAAAACTAAATACAAGTCTTTTTTGTCCACCAAATATCACTCACCCACATGTCAAAGTAAGTATATCACTTCCACTGTCACCGTCCAAAGCAGAAAACTAAATTGGTTATCATTAACTTAGAGTTTCTTTTCTTAGTCTCTGATCAATCAGTCTTTTCTTTGTCTCTAGATTCTTCTCCCCAAGTGGTGTTTAAGGATTGGTAAAACCATAAAAAATAAAAATAAAAACTTGAGTTCTTACTTTGTTCACCGTCTTTTTAGTCTCTTCCTTAGTTTTCTTATAATTTTCCCATTTTCTAGAATTTATACACCTAGACCAAGCTTTAAAATATTCTTTTTTTATTTATTTTAACTTTACTTTGAACACTTTCGTTCCATCACAAAGATTTTTTTATCTCTAGGTCTAAAACCTCTTGATTCTCCCAACATCATTTTTTGCTACTTTTATAATCCCTTGTATCATCTTGTCTCACATATCATTTAGAATTTATGGTGGCTGTCTGAAACCTCCCTCTACGATATTGCGTTTGAAAATCCTTTGTTTTTCACCCTCAAATTCCACAACTTGATAATGGAGCCTTATTGCTCATTTTTCTCTTTACTCTCCTCTTAACCCTTACTTACATCCATAAACAATACTTTATGTTAAGTAGTTAAGCTCTCTCGAGGTATGACTTTATACTCAAAGCAAATATTTATGTTTGATTTCCTAGTAAGAAATAAATATATCTAAGAGCATGTCACCCCACTTTTGTATGTGATAAGAAGCTTCTATTTTTCGTTCTTTCTAAAGCACATATTAGTTCTAATAAGATCAAAAGGCAACAAAAAATATAGGATGTATTTACCCTCCATATTTATCTCCCCAAGGTCATACCCTTATGTTATTCGTCAAAACCTTTTATACACTCGATACATGCCCATTTAGAGTCCCTCCTAAATAAATCTTTTCTTCTAGCGGTATATCCTGAAATAACGACTGACACATCTGAGGTGCTCACCTCAATATAATGATTGACGTAACATAAAGTTTTACCCCTGCACCATTTCAGAAGATAATCTCGTCTCTACATCAGGAATTCAACAACACTGACGTACTCCACCGTCTTTGACACTAACATCAAGGAACACATTCAAATTAGATTGGTGTCACCGTCTATCTCATATTCAAGATAAAAGATAACAATCAACATGAGGACACATTACTAGAAATCGGAGGTCTTCCCACCAACATATTGTCTGACTTTACCATTAGGGTGCCTTTTGAAGATACCCTCCACCCCATCACTCCATCGCAGAGGATCCAACAATCAATATGAAATATACACTTGTTCATGAGGTACACCTCATTTCTTCAAATAGAAACACCTTCATAAGAAATTGCTTCAACAAAGTCAAAGATTAGTACAATTTATTTTATAATTGATATTGCTAAATATAAAGATTAGTACAATATAAGCCGTTTAGACTAGTAAATTTCAGACTCTTTTCTTAAATTTTAAATATGATGGGTATTTGTAAAGAAATGTATTTGATGAAAAATATTAACCGGTATCTTTAAAACATTATTTAAAGATTCAAAAGAAATAACATTTACATAAAAAAATGCGTGTTTATTATCTTAACAACTACTTATTTTATATTTTCAAGACAAAACATTTTTTCTTAAATTCGTTAAACAATGTACGTAAGATTTGTTAGCACGACTCTATTTAATTTAGTCACATGTGTGACCTTAGGACTAAAAGATTCGGACCATTCCACACAATCGTTCTCAATGAATATGAACTATTTTTATTTCAACACTGTGCCCTGACTTGCAGGATTCAATATCTTTCATAGTTAGGACTTAGGGGACCAATAGAATGATTAGAATCTAAAAATGTCAAAGGTTATACTAGTGATTATTTCACCGCCAAAAACAAGTGTTAGCTTCAGTCTACTTCATATTTCTTATCTCAAATTGTTGTGACCACACATCTAACGATTCAAGTTGAAGATACTGCTCAATTTTATGTCACCAGGAGACCCATGATTGATGGTTAGTTGTTGTTTATGAGTCTACTAATTAATTTAGTACAACGTTTCTTAAAAATGGTGATTTGATTTGCTTACCAATTGATGTCAAGAAGCTAACAGTATTCACACGCATCCAATATGATTGGCAGCAAATTAAAAGGGATATATAAAAACATGTACTAATACAGCCTTTTTTATTTGACTTTTTGATTAGTTATTAGTACATGTACATGTATTCTATTTAATGAGGGAAAATTAGTGTTAATACGAAGGAAAATGTTAACGAGTATCTCCGGAATTTTTTTTAAGATATTTGAAAGGTAACTTTTATTGAAAATTAATATAATCAAATGCATTAAAATTTGAAATTCTTGACTTTTTTTTATGAAATAATTTTTTATTTTGGAATGCTTAAATAGTGTCTTGGGGGCACTCATTGACAAGACACTGGGGTGTATTTGATTAGGATTTTAAAGGACAATTTTTGTTTAAAAAAGTCTCGAGGATTTAAAAAGACTTTGTAGGATTTTAATGAATTTCATGATTTTAAAAGACTATAATGATTTACAATATGAATTTCAATGGATTTACATCATAAGATTTTAAATAATTTCAAATGATTTTATGGATTTATAAGATTTCAAAAGATTTTATGAATTTTAAGGATTCATGAAAATGAAATGATTACAACACACTCTCTATCATAATATTCTTAATACATACTATTGTTTTTTTATGAGAGAGAGAAGGGAGAAAAGAGAGAGGAAGAAAGGAGAGATAGAGAGGGGGAGAGAGACGAACAAAGAGATATAGTAAAATTTTAAAAGAAAAATAATTCTAAGAAATCTCATGTTTTCATCAAAGACTTTTTCATGCTAAAATTTCACTATAAAATCTCACAAAATCCATTAGAATCCAATTTATTAAACAGTCCTTTAAAATTTGAATGATTTTGAATACCATAAGACTTTTTTTAAATGATGAAAAGTCTTGATTGAATACCTCAAGACTTTTTTAAAATGACAAAAGTCTTGATTGAATACCACAAGACTTTTTTTAAGTTGCAAAGAGTCTTGATTGAATACCTGAAGACTTTTCCATCATTAAAAAGTCTTTTAAAATCTCTTAGAATGATAATCCAATATATAATATGAATGGTTAAATTGTTATTTGAAATTAGAAAGTGACATTAGAATATCATATCACTTGAATAGGTTAGTTCAAGCATCAATTCTTTCAACCTAGAAAGTGACTTTTTAGGTTCATTTAATTAATGATGTATGTGATCCATAAGATGAACCACATACATCATTAATTGAATGAACCTAAAAAGTAAAATTTGCTTATAATTAGTAACGGAGAGAGTAGTTTTGAATTTGAATTCAGTCCTAAAATTGTGCAAAAAAAATCTTGTCCTAAAATACAGTAGTGTTAAAACTCTTGAGGCCTTGTTGTCTATGTGATTTTATCCGACTCCGAGGTCTCTACATTACGCATATGAATATATGTTTTATAAAAAAAATATGGGCATTAATTTAATCAGTTTAATAGATTAAGATGCATTACATAGACCGCAAAATAGATAGTGTTTGTCACTAGGCATGACAAAGGGGTGGGGTGGGGACGAGTTTTACTCCCCCCGTCCCTATACCCTACTCTCATATACTTACTTGTTACCCTACCTATATCCAGCGGGGATGAGAAATCGAATCTCATCCCCGTCCCCGACGTGTCCGGGTATCCCCGCCCCATCCTCATCCCCACATTGGATAATATTTTTTAATAAAAATAAAAGTAATTTTTAGCTCCGAACACAATGTTGTGACACATTATTCAACAAAGAGATGTTGGCGATCGATGACTATGGTGAAGGAGAAGAAATAGGCCGAGAGTGTGAGATATAGAAGGAGAAAAGAGATAAATATGATAAATGATTGTCATCTGAAAGACTGAAGTTCTGACTGTGTGAGTGAAATAAATTAAGATTTGAGGTTCTATTTATATAAAATGGATAATAAACTGATTTTCTACATTCAGGACGAGTTTAAGTATAAATTTGAGGTGAGTAATTATATCTTCGTTACCCGTCCCGTACCCGTGTTTTAAAATCGAGAAAAATCGAAAAGGATACCTGCGGATATGAGTTTTGTTACCATGTCTCTTTGTCACTTCCTCTAAACATAAAAGTAAATAAATCAACCTCAATAATAAATTCTGATTAGAAGTGAATTCATTTATGCACAATCCTGGCAGTGAAGGAGACTGTTGCTAGTAAGACGCATTTTAAGGCATACAATCCAAAATTACAAACCATTGACAAGTGTGTTTTCTTAGGGGAATCATTGATGAGTAAATGCTAAAATGTGAATTGTTGTAGATGACCGACCTCTAAGCCAATGTAAAAGATGTGTGTCAAAAGTTTGTCTCGTACTCTTAGATTATATAGTCAATTTTCAGTCTCTTTCTTCGTGTCCATTTCTAGGACACAAACATAGGTTATATATGGACCATTATAGCTGTCTTACGGGTTGGACTTGGAGTGGGTTTATGTCATTAAGGTAATTGCCCTCGATGTTACGCAACAACTTGCTTAATTTTATTTTTTTTGTTTACAGTAGCTTAATTAATTTCATCACATATTTTTTTCCCTTAATGTGATCAACTAAGTTTCTAACCACGTGATTCATATGGCGAATCATTAACCGGTAATGATAACATTATTTTGAACATATAGGATGTGGGATCGTAGGAGAATTTAAAACCTTAAGAGTAAGACTACAATTATTGATCACATTGGATACTCAATTTGAATGAACTTGTACTAATGACCTTGAACCTTTGGCTCGTAGACCATTAAATGTTCCTGTGAGATCTTATTAGATGTTTGGTTTAACGTTGAAAATGTGAAAAAGTACTTTGGCCATGATTACGATGTGTTATATTTATTTTTTGATGTATTTACGATGTGTCACTTAATTACTACCATGATGTATGTGAATATTTTTGAGATTTCGGAGAATTAGAGTTAAAAGAGTCACGAAGGATCGATTGAGAATAAGATTTATATAGAAACATTTCAATACAATAATAACTAAGTTTCATCTCACCTAAGTGAGATCAGTTACATATATCAAATTACAACATAATGTTTTATCATACATTGTAAAATCCAACTCATTGACATTTAAATCCTTTCTAATGGTTTCAATAAAGATGATAAAAAGAATGCAAGTGATGCTCTTATATAGAGCTTGTAGATGATTAACAAACTAACTTTCTAATAACAAACTCTAACTAACTTCATATACTTCAACAATTAAACTAATTACTTTTTTCACGCAAATTAAACTAGTTACTTAAAGCTACTAACTACCATCGTTATTGCGTTAACATTTGTAAAATTGTAAATATGAATAGTTTTTTGTATATATAAAATTTTAATTTTGATTAAAAACATAGATATAATTTTTTTTAAGGAGGTATATATGTTTGTCGTTTTCAAATTATAACAAACTTAGATAAACCATGTTTATATTTTTAATGACAACAACAATATAACAAAAATATAATAAATTCTTACCTTTTTGAATGACACCAACAAAATATCATTCTTATGGTCAAATTTGATATAGGGTAAAATCAGAAGAAAAAAGGCAGTAAAAAATGATATACTTTCTTTATTATATATAGTGTAGATATCTTATCTTATTATATATAAAGAGAATACATAATTTGTAACTGACTTTTTCACTACCAATTATACCCTTAAATAAATTTGCCTATAATAATGCTACATTGTTAATAATCTTTTAATTAATAATTTAAATAATAAAATAAAAGGGACAAATTGTAAATATAATAATTTAAATCTATAACAATATACAAAGGGATACACCCTTTTTGGCTAGATTTTTCCTTTTCAATTTTACCCTTTCATTTAAACTTTATTAGCATTTTTATAATATTATTTAAATTATTAATTAAAAAAATTAGTTAAACCTCGTTAAAATACGAACAGTCCATAATTATGTGAGGAATAATTCCCAACAATAGAGACGGTATTGGACAATAAAAAAAAAATCATTTTTTTGGTTCGTAGATGAAGTGGTAAAGACCACTGAAACTCTAGTCTTCGTGAGCTTAACTCAGTTGGTAGGAACAATTCATAATATATATAAGGTTCGAACCCCGGCCATCACAAAAAAAAAAGACTACTGAAACTCTCACACATTGCAATGTCTCAGGTTCAAACCCGGATAAAAACGTCCAACCTAACAATTTTGGCATTGTCAGTTGAGAAAGGCTTTACAAAAAAAAAAAATTGACCTTATATAAGGAAATGTCCAGCTTTAGTGTAACATTTTTTCCTTCTTCCAATTTTATCATTTACTTCTTATTTTTATCGTGTCAATAAAAGCGGAAAGACGGACACATACCGTCGGTCTTGATGCTAGTGAAGATTAAAATTTGAAGTCAAAAAGCTACTCCAAAATCAAATATCCCCCTCTGTATATTAATAATTTAAACTTTTAGTATTGTAAAAAAATTAAACTTTTATTGTAGTGGAATTTAACATTATTGACTAATAATTTAATTAATAAAGTAAAAGGGATAAAATTATAAATATAATAGTTTAAATGAAGTTTTTTTTTTTGAAGAAAAAGTTTAAATGAAACTTAAAATTGAAAGTGAAAAACCACCCCAAAATCAAAAGGTTAACGATATCATATATGACGAATTGTTTAAAAGAATTCAAATTTGATTCACAATAAAAATAATTTTGATCAAATTTTACTTACTTCCCAATTAAATTCTAGAATCTAGAGTACTAGGATATGTTTCTTCTAGAATCCGGACATTTTAAACCAAAATAATAATAATTAGAAAATCACTTAATTTACTATTGTAGTCATAGTTTTAAAACTCGGCTCGGTCATCGACTCGGCAGGGGTAGTGGGTCACTGGGTCAATGGTCGAACCACTGAGTCATTGGTCGAACCGCATGACTGAACCGGATCAACTCGGATGACTCGGTTAGATAACTCGGTCTTGAGATTAAATTTATATAACTATTTAACCAGATTAAATCGGATTTAATCGATGACTTGTTCACTTAAAAACTAAAAAAACTGACATGTAATATGTATTTTAATCTTTGTACAACTATATTTTGTTGATAGGAAATATATTAAATTAATATAATATGTAGATTTTCTAAAACAAAAATGATATGTTCTTTCCTCTTATAAAATTTAAATGTATTATATTTACATATATAATATATTTCAATTTGTAACAACGATTAGAAGTTGTTGTAGTGTTTAAGCTTCCAAACATTCATTTTAATGTTCACGGTTCGATTCCTCTTGTCGCTAACTTTTTCATATTTCAGATTTTTCTACAAAAGTCCAAACTTGAAGCATTAATCGGTATTAAATGTATTAAACCGAGTATTAATTAGTATTAATCCGCGCTTAATGACTTAGTATTAATTAGTATTAATCCGCGCTTAATGACTTATTATTGAAGAAAAAAAATTAATTAAAAGCAAAACGACGTCGTTTTAGTTAATTAAAAAGCAAAAAAAAAAAAAAAAGGAAGAACCGGTCTGACCATCAACTCGGCCGAGTCACCGGGTTTTACCGGTTTTGACCGGTTCTCGCCGAGTTAACTGCATGACCGATCCAAATGTTGGCTCGAACCGGTCTGGCCACCGGGTCCTGGTCCGACCGGCCGGTCCGAGCCGAGTTTCAAAACTATGATTGTAGTTTGGTACATTTTATGTGGTCCCATTAGAACCCTACATAATCTTTTTTAGCACATGTTCAATTATTTATTTTTAGAAAATACTCGATTAAATCACTAAATAAAAGATAATATCAAATGAGTCTCTTGTATTTTTATACAGGGGACAAATCAGTCATTCAATTTAATTAATAAAGAAACTAATTTTATCCTCCATCTGAAAATTTGATGGACTAATTTAATAATATTTTTATCCCATTTGTGATTTTGAAAAATTGTCTAATAAGAAAATTATGAACGACTAAAATGTGTAGTTTGTCAAAATTTTACAGCGATGGAACCGACCACAAATAGTTAAAATCCTTTTCGTTTTTCAGAAAAATAGAGAACTCGATATTATTTTTCTTTTTAAAAAAAGGGGATCAATAGTGTTCTTTACTTTCTCCTTTATGATTTGAACCCTTGACCATTTTATGGTATGTGAAGTATCTTACCCGACTAAGTTCTATGTCCACTTTGTTGTCAACTAGAGAACTTAATTTGAATAAGGCAAGTAAAAAGTGTATAGTAGGCCCCACCATCATTAAATTTTTCTATTTTTTTCAAACTTCATGGTTTCTCTCTCTCCAAAAGGAGTTCTCTATTTTTTATTTTTTTAAATTGAGATGATCATATTCCCACTATCAGTCTTTCATTTTTATCTCTTAAATGGAGTTCTTCATAGAGAAGATCAATATCAAAATTCGAGTCATTCAATTGAGTATGGTTAACAATTTAACTATGTGTGTGTACTTTGATAATTTGAACAACAAGTGTGTTGGAAGTTTTGATGGATATAATATAACTTTTGGAGTCTAGATGTAATTGAATACCATAATATTATTGATGACAATTTACCTTACATTATTTTCAACATATTTTTTAGTCATTCTAGTTATGATTTGACCCAAACAAGAGATATTTTAGAACAATTGTCTATAGTTTAAGGGATATTTTGTGATGCTTTCATATCGAGTCATGTAATTCTAGTTTTCCTTAAACCAAGCAATTCTTAAGTGTTTTTGATGTATTTCATTGAAAGATCATGTAATTCGGCAAAACAAGATACCTCAAAGATCTATTTGGGGTTGGCCTAGTGGTTTGCTTATGATCTTGGAGTTTTCTCCTCTCAAGATCTCAGGTTCGATTCCCCCTGGTGTCAATTTCGGTAGACAAGTCCATACAGAACCTTGCTCTTGCTTTAAATGGGGCCCCATCAAGTGGACGGTGGGATTTGGTCCCCTCGAAGTATTCGATTCTTGGTTTGGATATCGAGTTTTAAAAAAAACATATTAAGAATTGAAAAAACAATGAATGAAGATTCAAGAGGCCTCTGAACACGTTACAAACTGAGGAAAATTTTGTCTCAAGTCTCAAGACAATTGAAGGAAGAATACACTCAAAAAGACGTAGAAAAAGGCAAAAGCGTACTGAAACAAAGCATTAAGTGCCCCATATGTGCTGATGTGCACCCCGTATGTACAAAAAAAAGTGTTGGAACGCACTGTTTGTAGTGGCCACACGTCGAAAAATAACAACATTTTGCTATTTTTTCCCATGTGGGTTTAAGGAAAAGGCTTAGTTTTTCAGCCCAAACTCACTTGGTAATCAACCTATAAATACAACTCTTAACATTCACAAATTCTCATTCAAATGAAGCAGATGAGTCTCTCCTTAACCTTTGTCTCTAGAGTATGTTTTATTTCTTTTGTGATTTGTCTTTACTTACCATGAATAACTAAACCCTAATTGGTTAGGGTTCTAAGATGAACCTTTATTTGTTTGTTAGATCAATTTAATCCAAGTCTTTTATTTAGTTATGTTTTGAGATTTATTTAGTTTTTATATGCAAAGGTCTTGATACTTTTAGGAATCCTAGGAAGTGTGACATACTTAGTAAATCTTAATTGAACATAAAAGTATAAGACTGCATAAGATAATCCTGAGTCGATATCTCTCGTCAACTTTTTCGAACGTTTCATTATAAACTTTATTCATTCCCCTTGCTAAGATAGACGACATAGGGTTATCTGTTTGTAGAACTAATAAGATGTGGAATGATATGTGATGCAATTCTAAGATTCACAAATGAATTTTGAGTCTTTATATGACAGTTTAGGAATCTCAATTCTTTTATGTTTCAATTACCTCTGAGAGAGTAGGCGCTCACTTTAAAAACCTTAAGTAGGCATACAAACCTTATAGGATTGACGACCCTACATCTGTTGAGTGTGTATATCTTTATTGTGATCAGCAAGTGCAATTTGACAGTTGGAGGGACGTAAAAATCCTACGAATTCATTATTTAGATAGAACCCTTTTCTCATAACTACTAGTTACTTGTTTTTAATCCAACAAATAAATAGAGAGGATTTGAAGAATTCTAACCACCGTTAAGTTCTGCAATCAATACCATTTAATTTTCTACAATCAAACTCAATTGTTTTGCGCAATCAAATTAAACTTGCAAACTACCCCAAATTTACTCGCTTAGTTGTTCGCGAACTTAAATTGAATCGAGTATAAACTAAAAAAATGTTCATATAAACTCAAATTGAGTTTTAAATTAAGCTAATTTGTATCGATTCTTGTCAAGTTGAACAAAGTTCAACTCGATTCTACTCATTTCCAACCTAATGACACATTTTACTAATAGTTTTACTCTCTCTTTTATAAACTCAAGAGTTTAACGTGTGAGTGAGCCTTTACGCTTTATATATAGCTACTACTAGCATTGTCTCAAACATCAATTAATTCCTTTCTTTGATATATCACTAGCTAGGTAGCTCTTATTTTCCTTATACTTTATTTTTGCCTTTTCTTGTATGTAATATCTTTTATGGAAGCCAAAGAAGATTATACCCATGATGGAACTGTAGATTTCCATGGCAAACCTGCTGTTCCATCTAAAACTGGAAAATGGAAGGCTTGTGCTTTTCTTGTTGGTAAGACTAAGCATGCATACACACACACACACACACACAAATTGTGTATGAGCTTTTCTTCACATGCATGTTTTGTTAAATTTTGGTTTGATTGAAACTGAGCTTAATTAATTTTTGAAGTTTTTTTCTTTGCAAAATTCTTAATAGTTGTTCATATTATAGGGAGTTATATCTAGCATGATACTAGGTTTTTACTTATATATTAATTCAGGGTATGAAGCATTTGAAAGGATGGCCTTCTATGGAGTTGCATCAAACTTGGTGAATTACCTTACAACACAACTTCATGAAGATACTGTTTCATCAGTTAGGAATGTTAATACATGGTCAGGATCTGTTTGGATAACACCAATTCTTGGTGCTTATATTGCAGATTCTTACCTTGGTCGCTTCTGGACTTTCACCCTCTCATCTCTCATTTATGTCTTGGTAATTTGCCTAACATTAATTCAACTCTAATTAACCGATTTATATAGTTATAACTTCAGAACCTTTGTATTAATTTTTCAAGCAGATGACACACTTGTTTGGAACATAAGACAATTAAAGGCCATGTTAACATGAATTATTTCAGTATGAACATAATATTTTTCGAATCGAGCCTGAAGAACAGCGTTAAAACTCCTGAGGTAGAGTTTGCGTCTCAGTGTGGTTTTACTCGTCTTGAAAGAATAATCTTTTTAGTCTAAACAAAAATTGTCTATAAATATAGTAAATGAAAAATTTAAATATATTAAAATGATTATTAAACAAACAACATATGCTTACCAATTGGAGCTAATTTGTCCACAAATTGCACTCGTGGGATACACTGCTTCTACATATGTCATTTGTCAACATTAAATAAATAGTCCAAACCAACTTATTTATGATATGTAGCTCAACAATGAAGTTATTGTCCCACCTTGAATTGATGGAAACAAAATGAATGACTCTTATGAATGATCACTTGTTTAGTGTTTACCTCTTTTTTGTGGCATAGTGATGTTATAGTATATGCATTAATTATAATATTATTATTTTTTATGAATTAAACTAGCTAGCTCATGCAGTAGTTAATTCCTCTACACGTCACAGGGAATGACACTTCTTACTATAGCTGTATCACTCAAGAGCTTGAAACCAACATGCGTAAATGGAGTTTGCAACAAGGCTTCATCATCACAAATTGCATTTTTCTACACAGCACTTTACACAATGGCAATTGGTGCAGGTGGTACAAAACCAAATATTTCAACTTTTGGTGCTGACCAATTTGATGATTTTAATCCTCATGAGAAAGAGTTAAAGGCTTCTTTCTTTAATTGGTGGATGTTTACCTCATTTTTAGGTGCTTTAATTGCAACTTTAGGGCTTGTATATATTCAAGAGAATTTAGGATGGGGACTTGGATATGGTATTCCTACTGCTGGTTTAATATTGTCTTTAGTTATTTTCTATATAGGGACACCAATTTATCGACACAAAGTTAGGACATCTAAAAGTCCTGCTAAGGATATAATTCGTGTCTTTATTGTTGCCTTCAAGAATAGAAAACTTCATCTTCCTAGTAACCCTTCAGATCTACATGAGTTTCAAATGGAACATTGTGTTATTAGGGGAAAACGTCAAGTCTATCACACTCCAACTTTGAGGTAAGCAAGTGTTAATTATAAGTACTTCCATTTTTTGTTCCCAAAGTCTTTTTTTTTTTACATTTTGTATTTCTTTCATTTTCATTTGGGATTTAGGGTTTTCTCAATCTTTGGACCTTAACATGTTTGCTATGAAGTACAGACACTTTTCGGATTAGACATGTCTTGATGTTGGACATATGTCGTGTTCGATACCGATACAATATCAACATATATAACTAGTTAATTATATGATTTTCTTAAATCATTAACAATTTCGACATGTCAATATCCGTGTCGTGTTTGGTGTCCATAGCCGTATCCGTGTTTGCAATATGCATTCTACAAAGAAATGACAAAAAATCAAAAGAAGACTAATTTAACCTAAACGGGTCATTGTTTATCTGAAATCACAATAAATCAAACAAACGTGATTTTGTTGAAACTCCATAATATTTCACAATAATTTTTCCTTTAATTTAAGGATCTTGTTAACTTGTGCCCTTAGGACATAAGTTAAGAATTTAAAAATGGAATTAAAACATAACTTTTGTCTTGGAAATATAAGATTTTTAATTTTTAGAATGTTAAATACACAATTTCTAACAAAATGTTTTTATCTTTAGTTTTTTTAACTTATATTTTAAGAGCACAAGTTAACATTTCTTTTAATTTAAACATGCAGTCACTCTAGTAGCAGACTAGTAGTGGCTTTGTGGGGGTGATAAATGGTAAATTTTGGGACCATAAAATTTGATGGAGAAAAGGAATTTTTCATCTAAATTTGATTCATCAATAGTGATAGAGAATATAGAAAGTGGTCCGTGTCCTAAGATTACGTGTCCCCCATTTTTAATGTCTTGGTCCACCACAGGCAGTCAACTTAACTTAAGTAGAGTTCAACTTTATTTGCTTAATTAACGAGGGTCCAAGGGTGGTTGAATTTAGAAGAAGTGTCAAGTTATTTAATTTCATTTAATTTTTCGATCTAAAAGCTTTGTAACCACAAATATGTTATCTGATTATTAAATTTGGGGCATTGTATGTAACATAAGTGTACGAATTTTATACACTATTAAGTTTAAAAATGCCCCACAAAAACAAAGGATTATTGGATTTGATATTCCATTTTACTGCTCAAACATCATTTTCCTCCCAATCACTACACATGTGTAGCCGCAGTACCTCTAAAAAAATGTGTGGCCAAATAGAGAATAGCCACGTTGTTCATAAATTTTAACTTAACAAATAAAAATGTAAAAATTGTTAGACCAGATATAATGATCAGGGTTTGAACCTTGGCTCGTTCACTTATCTTTATAAATTTCTAATGATTTTACTATTTCGTTTATCTACCAAAAAAAGAACGATGCATATAAGACCCACTTTAATGATTGGTCACTATCTTATAAGCCTGGTTGTTTTTCCATATATGGAAAATGTGTCACAGTTGTGTCCACCATTTTGCATGCCAAAGACAAGATTGTTCACTATCCACATATGCACTCTTAGTGTATAGATACACGCATAGGATAGGATTAACAGAAGAAGATTAGAATTTGGATCCACATGCACATTCCACTGCACAAATTCTTTCAAAATTTGTCAAAAACTCAATCAAAATTTAAATAAATTAATACTCAAATAAACTTTAAGAGTACTACTGTGGTCACTATTACCATATAACTCCCCTTTTATTAAATGAATCAATTCAATTTTGTTAGCTAGAAAGTGATTGAAAAAATAATTATCAAGCATATCACATTTAAGGTTTGGTTGTTTTGTTGTAGTTGTAATTATCAATATTGAGTCATATCTCGATTCGATACTAAATTAAACCTAATTTATACTATTATCTAGTGTGTATCTATTTGGACATCATAAATCTCTCGAATTATAAATCATTATAATAAATCTTGATTTATTCGAAAAAAAATCATTACGTATTTAGCTAACCATTTTTATTATGTCATTATATGTGACTTGAATCTTGAATTATTTTGAGATTCATATACGATATATCAACTTTTAATTTTGTTATGTCACATGTATTTAGGTTAAAATTGACATATTTTTATCATCAATAGTTCTTAGGATTCATAATAAGATTTACTATTTGAATCTTAATTTGATAACCATGGAATGCAATTCAGGTTTTTGGACAAAGCTGCTATTAAAGAAGATCCTACAACTGGTTCCTTAAGAAGAGTACCAATGACAGTAAATCAAGTAGAAGGAGCAAAGTTAATCCTTGGTATGCTCCTAATATGGTTAGTAACACTGATTCCAAGCACCATTTGGGCACAAATCAACACTCTTTTTGTGAAACAAGGCACCACCTTAGACAGAAACCTTGGCCCTGATTTCAAAATCCCAGCAGCATCTCTAGGAAGCTTTGTAACCCTCTCCATGTTGCTCTCAGTGCCAATGTACGACCGGTTTTTCGTACCGTTCATGCGCCAGAAAACCGGCCACCCTAGAGGAATCACATTGCTTCAAAGACTTGGAATTGGATTTTCAATCCAGATCATAGCCATTGCAATTGCTTATGCAGTTGAAGTTAGAAGAATGCATGTCATAAAAGAGAATCACATTTTTGGTCCTAAAGATATTGTCCCTATGAGTATATTTTGGTTGTTACCACAATATGTTCTTATTGGTATAGCAGATGTTTTCAATGCCATTGGATTATTGGAATTCTTCTACGATCAATCTCCTGAAGACATGCAAAGTCTTGGAACAACTTTCTTCACAAGTGGAATTGGTGTTGGGAATTTCTTGAACAGTTTTTTGGTAACAATGACTGATAAAATAACAGGAAGAGGGGATAGAAAGAGTTGGATTGCTGATAACTTGAATGATTCTCACTTAGATTACTATTATGGGTTTCTTTTGATCTTGTCAAGTGTTAATTTGTTGGTGTTTCTTTGGGTTTCAAGTAGATACATTTACAAGAAGGAGTCAACAAGAATCAAAGAAGCACTTTGTGTTCAAATGGAAGGTAATTCAACTTTGGATGCATCTCTTGGTTTACAAGTATGAAACCTTCAACATGATCGTCTACAGTCGTCGTTGCACGGTGCAGTGCCATGGGGACCGTTAGATCTATATAGAGAATATTTCAAGTTTCGAATCCAAATCCAAATCCAAAAAATATATAAAAAAATAGTTCTGGACCACAAAAATAACAAGTATGAAAACTAAGGTAATTAAATAGATAGGGGATATTAAGTATACAATATTCTCATTACACCCTGTGTAATATTTTGTAAATTATGTGTGTAATCAATGGTTTATCTTTATTGTTTTTGCCAATTTTTTCTGAAAATTCAATGTTTCAATCTCTTTATTTATGTACAAGAGTTGAGATTTTCGCAAAATACAAGAACTTATGATTATGTGAAAATGTATTCATTAATAGCCTCATTCAACTATGTACTTTACAGAATGCACCATATACTATAGTGAATCCAAAATCTGCAACATAAATATGGAGCACCAAGATTGAGTTCATTTATTAACAAAACACAGAAGTTGAATCGACAATCGGTATCTATAGTATTAGTATTAAGCAATCATTTTGCACGCGTTGGCTTATTAGTATTAGTTAAAGCTTCATTCATTAATAACAATGGCAATGTCACAATTCACAGTAAGTTATACATGTTGTATATGTAACAGCAGTGAACAACGTTGATCACTGAATAACCAGATAAGTTTCGGCTAAAGTTTTCTACATGTGTGTGTTTCAGGACTAAAACCTGTATGCTACAATGTCTAAAATCGTGTGTTCCAATAGCAGACATCTTTTGCAAAATACAAGTAGTTATGAATATGAGATAACTTATTCATTGATATTCTCATTCCACAGTGTGCTTTATAGAATGCAACTTATACTATATAGAGAATCCAAAATATACAAAATATAAACGTAAGGAATTCGGAAGAATAACGATCTATATGTATCAAAGCGATGATTTTAATTGCTTTGGCTTATTGGTAAATTAGTTAAAGATGAATTCATTGATAACAATAGCAAGGTCATCCAAGCAAAAACTTGAAGAATATATCAATACAAGTTGTATATGATAACAATGAACATCATTGATCACAGAACAATCAAATAAGTTTTGCCAAAAGTTTTCTTCATTGGTATGTTTCAAAACTAAAACTGGCAAGAATTATTCAAGGACTGACACCACCACAGAAAAAGTATATTACAAGGACACAAGACTTATTGAAATTTTTGATCTAAACATCAAAATATCAAACATCATACTGAAATTTATTACTGAAGCAAGTAATTCAAAATTCCAAATCAATGAATCTCTTCGGGACTGGACACCGACGGGCTAATGTTGTGTTTTTTCTCACTTTGCCAAATCCAGACAATATCTTTGAGAGCTGGTATTATCTGTTCCTTCAATATCTTCTGGTATTCCGATGCATCTCCATGGTACTTCTTTATCTCAACCAAATAGAAAGATGGAGCAAACTCAAATATTTCAGTAGAAATAGTAAGTGGCCTTTGTCGAAGATCTTGCTGTCTCTCCAGCTTTAGCATCTCTCCATTATTCTTTACTACCTTCATATTCAACATGTGCGCAATATCCTCCATTGTTGATATGATAGAGGAGGCCGAGCTCTTGGAGGTAAACTTGATGTCTTCAATTTCATCATCATCGTTACTTGCAAAAAAGACAGACAAATCGAGCCCTGCAGATAGAGAAAGTATGTGAAAAGCATTAAGATACTTTGGTTGAACCAATTCTTGATTTGGCTCAACAATAGTAATTTCATTTTCAACAATAGCTTTATCAGACTCAACATTTGCAGCCACGTTTATAATCTCTCCTTCTACTTGAACACTTTTCGAATGTAATCCTTTTCTGAACCAACGAGTTTCCATTATTTTAGCAGTAGATATTCTACTATCAGGGTTGGGATGGAGAATCTTTGATAATAATCTGCGTATCTCGACTGAAAACGAGTCGGGACATTTGTATTCTCCCTTGTGGATTTTCCGATACAATCTCATTAAATTCTCATCATAAAATGGATAGTAACCGGCCAAAAGAACAAATAAGATTACTCCACAAGACCAAACATCAGCTTTTTCTCCATAATAACCTTTTCCACGGATAACATCTGGAGCTACATACATCGGAGTTCCACACATTGTTTGCAACATGTTGCAGCCATGAGATTCTATGAACGTGCTGAATCCGAAATCGGATATTTTAAGAAATCCGTTCTCGTCTAAAAGCAAGTTTTCAGGCTTCAAATCCCGATGATACACACCCTTTTTGTGGCAAAAATCTAGAGCACTTACCAACTGTTGGAAGTATTGTCTTGCTTGATTACAATTGAGTTTACCGTCTTTTAGTATTTTGGGGAAAAGCTCACCGCCTTTTGCATATTCTAAGATAAGGTATATCTTAGTTTTGGTGGCCAAAACCTCGTAAAGCTGCAAAATGTTCGGGTGTTTAACCCGTTTCATCGTTGCAATCTCCCGCTTTGTTTGAACCACCATTCCAGCTCTTAGGACTTTTTCCTTGTCAATAACCTTTACAGCAACCCTGTCACCAGTTCTCAAGTTCCTTGCTTTGTAAACTTTTGCAAAGTTTCCTTGACCTAATGGTTTCCTAAACTCATATCTATTCATCAATAATTTCCCCTTTGGATCCATCTCAGGATTAAAACCACAAGCACAAACCAAGTAGAAGAAAAAACACCAATGCCTGTTCAAATGATTTCCCTAGTAGAAGAAAAAACATTAAAAAAATTACATTTTTTAGTAAATAATATTAAATCAATGAACAGATTTTGGAAGCTCCAAGACAAACAACTTTTATAAGCATCCATGCATAAGTTGTTTCTATTATACAAGATAAAATAAAGTGAAATTATTTTTGTATAAGCTATAAGCTATTTTGGATAACTTAAGGAAATTAGTTGAAAATAACTTATGAACATGTCATAAGTTAGTTTCATAAATTTTCTCAAACAATCTCACAAATGTTTATATCAATGGATAATGTCAAATGAGTCAATCCAAAAAGGTCCAATGACATGACATATATATGAAGTTTTTTATAACAACAAACATGATTCAAAATAAATAACAAAAAGAAAGCACAAACAATTTTAAAGAAGTATAACTAATGTTACCTGGTAGAGATGCTATAGTTCCTTTATCTTATCAACCAAAGATTAGGATTTACAATGTACTCCTTGTGTATACATACTTGCTCCTCTGGATCTACCTGCCAACTTATAAGTTAATATCGACCATATTCAAGAAAATTGAATTTCAATCAAAAGAAACAAAGAATTAAAGGGTGTTAAAAAAATTGAAACTTGAACATTCTAAGGTTATAACATAATTAGATTATCATAAGAAACAAAGAATCAAACAAAACAAAGCATAGCAAAATCAAAAGGGTGCACAATTTCTCTAGATCAAACATTCAAATATGAAAAAATATGTTAGTTTTATGGTGCACATTTGAAACAAGTGTTATACCATACATAAGTTTGTCTCCACCAGATCGACTGAAATATGATGGAACTTATTGATCTAATGATCAAACCAACTTGTGAATAGTGCAACACTATTTTTCTTGTGCATCATAGAATTGGCATGAAAAAAAAAACTAAAAAAATTAAGTTTAGGACAATATAGATGTATTCTAACATTAACAAGTCAAAGTAAGAAAATGACATAAAACTAATGAAGAATAGAGATAGAGAGAAAGAAATCATTACCTTCTAAAGAGAAGGGAAAGCCATGAAGTGATTGAAAAGTTAGAGAGCCGTGTGTATTATGTGATGGTGTAGCAAGAACAAAAATTGTCTGGTATTTATAAGAGAGTATAAGGGTATAAATGGTATTATGTAGTAATATCAAACATTCAAACAAAAAACATTCTCTACCACGTTAAGGTAACGTCACGAGGATTACACGCTTACAAGGTTGGTCAAAGTTGTGTCATCACACCAAAAAGCATGTAGAATATACTATGACAAATTATTACTAGAACTAATTATGTATTATTACCATTACCATGTTCATTTTCCTGTGGGTATTATACTTATTATGCATTTGACTTGTGATTTTTAAAAATAAAATAATATCATGAATTAGATTGAAACATATATTAGAGAGTGTCAATGTATCAGCGTGAGTCATGAGTATGACTTTGAATAATAAATGTATTTTCTTAAAGATTAAAAATAATATTTATTTTATTAGAAAAAAATATATATTCTTTATCTAAGAATTCAAAAAAAAATAGTAAAGGAAGACTCGCTTATTTTATATATATACTGCTATTAGAAAAATAGCTCTTTTAACAAGAAGTTTTTGAATATACGTTAAAAAATACTCAGTCAAACTCATACTTTAGAAACTGAAAAAAGAAAAAGCTCTATAATATTAGTTTTTAGTTTTCTTTGACTAAAAAAATAGAAATTAGTTTTTAATTTTTAATAGAATTTTGGTGTTGGTCAAAAAGAAATTTCAGGTATTTGGGGGTTGGGGCTTAAGGCTTAGGTAACACGCTTATAGATTCAATTCATTAATAGATTTCTATTTACAAGAGTTGAATCCACAATCGTTGTGGAATATGAGTCAACTCTTGACTCTTTTTTATGGTTATTGTATAATATTATTTACTGAGAAATTTTAATTGCATATATAAAATATTAAAAATATTTACAAATCAATATTGATAATAAAATCATAAATTAAAATATATCTTTTTGAAAGACATAAATTAAAATATATGATAAGTCTAAATAAGATACACACAGCTTTAGTAAAATATAAGCTAAATATCACATTTAGTCCTTTTAGTTTGATAGAATTTTCAAATTAGTCCTTTAAATTTTGAAAGTTTTAATTAGATTCTTTTAGTTTGACAGAATTATCAAGTTAGTCTTTTAAGTTTAAAATAGGTCATTTTAGTTGATAAACTCTTTACGTTTGTCAGTTAATAATTAACTGATGGTGATGTAGTCATTAAGTTGTTGACTTGGATCAAAACGCTGCCTTTTAAAAGCTTTAGGGTGTCAAAATGTTACGTTTAATCGTCACAAATGATAATTCTACCACTATAAATATCGTTTAATAGCGCTAGAAAGGCATTTGATGTATTAAATAGCTGCCTTTCTAGCACTATAAATGATCATTTGTGACCATTAAATGTAGCGTTTTGACACCCTCGAGCTTTTAAAAAGCAACATTTTGATCCAAGTCAACAACTTAACGGCTACATCAACATCAGTTAAACGAAGACTGACAGCAGTCAGCAGGGGTAACAGTGAAATAGATTATCAACTAAAAGGACCTATTTGAAACCTTTGAAACTTAAAAGAGTAACTTGGAAATTTTGTCGAACTAAAAGGACATATTTGAAACTTTCAAAACTTAAAGGACTAACTTGGGAATTCTGTCAAACTAAAAGGACCAAAAGTGATATTTAGCCTAAAATATACTTATAAAAAAACTAACAAAATATAAATTTATTTCATATTGAACATAAATCTCTAAGAACAAGCTATGAATATCCAAAATAATATACTTTTTTCAAAGAAAATGAATAGTATGTCCTTTAAAAAATATTCTCTCTGTTTCAAAATGAATGTTGTTTTAGCCAAAAACACTTGTTTCAAAATGAAAGTTACTTTTTTTTTTAAGGAAAATGAATGTCACTTTTTTAGTTTCCAATACAATAATAACTTTTTCTATTTGATAATATATTTCATTTTAGCCTTTTAAAAAAATACTTTTTCTTTTCAATTGTACCCTTCAATTAATATTACATACACTACTTCTAAATAATTATTTTTCTTTAATGAAAAACAAACCAATAGTTAATTAGGATAATTTGGTAAAATAATATCTCTATTTCTTTTAATTAATGCATTTCTTAATATGTGTGTAAAAACCTTAAACGACATTCATTTTAAAACGGAAGAAGTAGATCCAGAATAATATAATTATCGATAAATTATACATTACAAATAATACAAATACAGATAATTATTTGTATCTTTTTATTGAAAAAGATACATATATCGGTGTATTTTACATCACAATGTTTTACCTAAATGCTCAATTGATCCCTTAACTTTTTTTTTTAGGGAATTGGTCCCTTAACTTGATTTCAAGTATCGGTTTGGTCCCATAAGTAATAAAAAGTCCGTTTAGGTCCCTTAATTTTGTTTAAAGTATCGGTTTGGTCCATTTTGTTAATTTAATTCAAAAAAATGTTAAGTTTATGGACCAAACTAATACTAGTTAAATAAGTTAAGGGACCAAAATTTAACGTTTTTTTTAATTAAATTAACAGAAGAGACCAAACCGTTGCTTTAAAAAAGTTAAGGGACTTAATCAGACCTTTTATTACTTATCAGACCAAACCGATACTTGAAATCAAGTTGTGGGACTAATTGATCCTTTAAGCCAAAGAAAAATTAAGGGGAAATATAAAGACTTCATTAAGGTACATTTTAACACGACCATAATGAACTCTGCTCTTTACCCAAAAGGAATTGCTCGCTTCCAATTGAAAAGACCATTTTTCCCCTATATGACTTAAGTCATGCACCTTTGACCGGTGGCGTGAGTTAACTCAAGCTCTTGTGATCGGTGGTCTGAGCTCAAGAACACGTTTTTTGGACGGTGGTCAGTTATTCAACCTTGATTTTACACCGTTTTTACACGTTGTTTGACTGCATTTAGTGCATATAAAACCTATGTTACCATTCTCCCCTATACATACTCCTCCAACCTTCACCATTTTCTCACACAATCATCTCACATTCTCTCATCCTCACTCTCTCCCCCTATAAATCTTCTTCTTTTTATAGTCTTTGTCTTTTTACCCAATCGAGGGGTAAAAAGAGGTCAATCGAGGGGTAAGAATAGGCCAATCGACTTGGGGCACAAAGACGTCAACCCTTTGGGGTAAAATTAAATCCGCTTCTTTTTACCCCAAAAACTTTTTACTGTGGGTAAAAAGAATCTTTTTGGGGTCTAAAAAGAATCAAATTTAGATTTACCTCAAAGGATGATGTCTTTTTTCCCCAAGATAATTTGTCTCTTTTTACCCCAAGGTTGGTCTCTTTTTACCCCAAATAAGTACATTTAGTAAATTCGAATAAAATGTATCAATTATTGTAAATGTATCAATTATTAATAAAACGAGATTTTATATGTATTATTTTTGTTCCTTTCTTCCTTTCTTTTTATTTATATTTGTATTTATTTTATGATTTTGTCATTTATTTTTGTTCCTTTCTTTTTATTTAAATTAGATAAAATTTGCGTATTAAAGTAGCTTATTAAATAAATTCGAAAAAAAGTAGTGTATTAAATAAATTCTAAAAAAAGTAGTGTATTAATAGAATTCGAATAAAGTAGCGTACTAAATAAATTCGAAAAAAGTAGCATATTAAAAAAAAATCGAATAAAGTAGCGTATTAAATAAATTCGAAAAAGGTAGCGTATTAAATTTTTTTTAATAAAGTAGCGTATTAAATAAATTCGAAAAAAGTAGCGTATTGAATAAATTCGAAAAAAGTAGCGTATTAAATAAGTTCGAAAAAAGTAGCGTATTAAAAAAATCGAATAAAGTAGCGTATTAAATAAATTCGAAAAAAGGTAGCGTATTAAAAAAATTCAAATAAAGTAACGTATTAAATAAATTCCAATAAAGTAGCGTATTCAATAATTTCGAAAAAAGTAGTGTATTAAATATATTCGAATAAAGTTGCGTATTAAATTCGAAAAAAGTAGTGTATTAAATAAATTCGAAAAAAGTAGCGTATCAAATAATTTCAAATTAAGCAGCTTATTAAATAAATTCAAATAAAGCAGCATATTATAAATTCGAATAAAGTTGCGTATTAAATAAATTCGAAAAAGTAACGTATTAAATAAATTCAAATAAAGCAGCATATTAAATAAATTCGAATAAAGTTGTGTATTGAATAAATTTGAGAAAATTTTCGTTAAATAAATTCAAAATCAATTCAAAAAATAATTGTAAAAAATAAAGTCACCAGTACACATAATCAATTCAAAAAATACACCACTTATTTAGTTTTAATTTCATCTACGTTACATTATATTCTTCATAAATATGTGGTATCATTACATTACAATCGGGGTAGAGATTTGCGGCTTTCGTTGAAAAGTCAAAAGAATGAAGTAAACACAACACATGTATTCTACAAAATCAACTATATATGTTATCACATCAAATTCCCTGATATAAGACAAGTCATCACATAAAGAATGAGATGCATTCCGTGCCACTCATCTTATATGAAGGAATTTGTTATCATAACTTATATAGTTGATTCCGCATAATACTTGTTGTGTTCTCTTAATCTTTTGACTATTCAAAGGGGCTTGCAAATCACTACATTTACTACGCTACCTAAACGTACAACTTATGGGTGAATGCTTGAGAGCTGCTGTTTAACATGTTTCACCTTATCCAACTTCAGAGGTAAGACAATTGTTGTAGTTGGAAGGTTCACCTGGAAGGGTAAATGCTACCTAATCACGATCTTCTGACGGAATCAAATTGTTGAGAATATCTTCAGTTGATCTCAGCAACGTCACAAACATATCAATCCACGAGAACATGTTGTGCTGCCAAAAAATCGAGAACATGTTCCTCACATCGTCGTTCTTTAATTTTAGCTGACTGAACGTTATTCTCCCCTCGTCCAACGTTGGACGTTCATACCAAATGTATTTCACTCTCCTTGTGTCTCCGGGGTTGATTCATTGGTTGATTTCATCCAGTTGATCCTTGAGACCTTTTAACATGAGATTAATGTACCGAACCTGAACAATTGAGGATTTCCACGGTTGAAGCTTATGCTAATAGAACAAATCGGTCATTGTTTCAAATCTACACCATAAAAAAATTAAACAATCAATGAAAAACTCATTCAAACATTTTATCAAACACTTGGAGTGCAAATTATACATAAACCATAAAACTCATATCTACAACATAAACATGCAAACATCTAAACATATAAATCACATTCAAATAACATGCAAAAAATCAAACATCTAAACATATAAATCACATGCAACAAATCAAACATCTAAACATATAAATCACATGCAAAAAATCAACATTTAAACAAAACCCTAAAACTCATAACTACAACATAAACATGCAAACACCTAAACATATAAATGCAAAAAATCAAAATTTAAACAATCATAAAACTAAAAAAATCTAATTTAAGAGGAAAAATCTAACATATAAACATAAATAGATTAATGATGTTTGATTATGAAAACTTACTTGTTATTGGAGTGTTGTTTGATTTGAAGTTGAAAGAATTTTGGATTTGGGTGATTTAAGAGAGATTTTTAGACGGAAAATGAGAAAATGAGGTTATGTCTGACCTTAAAACAGCACGCATATAAATTTAACACCAGCGTGAGTTAACTCACGCTTGATCTTTTCAGTTGGGAATGAGCAAAATGTGTTATGTAAAGAGCATAATTCGACCATAATCGCAACAATGGTAGTTGTGAAAGTTTTTTTTCTTCAAGGAATTATAGTTGTGAAAAAAGAAATTATGGTATAAGTTGGAACTATTGTAGAATTTACTGCCTTAGAGTGTGGCACGTACCATCCTCTCACTCTAAATTTTATGCATCAAAAAAATATAGTAATTCCCTAAAAATAATATATATAGTAATTAATTTTATTTTTTTGCAATTAATAGATAATGAATATAATTTGTTATCCCAATAGTTTTTTTTTTACAGCAATAAATACCTTAATTTTGTTATTAACCGAAAGTAGTAATTTGACAAACTATTTTCATACATGAGATGAGACTTTACCATGTAAGCAAAACATCATAATAGACTTGTTGATGGATTTAATTCAATAAAATGTCGTTCTATATCTAGAGGCTCAAAGAGATAAAAAATGTTAACTTAACAAAGTGTCGTCAACATGTATAAACTGTTAGTCATGTAACTAACTTATTACTGCAAAAATAAAATATTGACAAACCAAAATCTTATATTAACCGTAATGAAATGAATAAAAATGTTAGTAAATCAATAAAAATCTTAATGAACTTAGTACTTGATTCCTTTGGCAACCTCAAAAAAATGTGCTACATTCTCCTCAGGAGTACCTACTACAATGCCGTGACCAAGGTTCAGGATATGTTTCCCTCTACCAGCTTTTCTCACAGTATCGTGTATCCTATCGGTAATCAGCTCTTTCGATCCAAACAGAACACCAGGATCAACATTACCTTGGATAGCTACATTTGGTCCTAATCTCCTTCTACCGTCAGCCATATCGACCGTCCAATCCAAGCTAACAACATCCACACCGGTCAATGCTATTCTCTCAAGTAAGCCTCCTGACCCACTTGCATAGAGGATAAGAGGGAGTTCTGGATGGCTTTTCTTTACAGTGTCGATAATTTGCTTCAAGTATGGCAGACTGAATCGCTCAAAATCCACTGGACTAAGCTCTGTTGCCCATGAATCGAATATCTGCACAGCTTGCGCTCCATTGTCAGCTTGGTATTGTATGTATCTTGCCATTGATGTTGTAAACTTTTGCAGTAATGAGTGAAGGATCTGTGGTAAAATCACAGTTCAATAAGTAAATGGGTGTGGTAATTTTAAGAAATAATAATGCAGAACTTGTAGCAACTCTGAAAGTCGAAAGTATAATAGTATAAGTTTAGTACTAGATAGAGACTAAATGATAATAAAGAAGCAAACAAATTGGTAAGCATGAATCATCTGGACAGCTTTTTAATCATAGGATCAATAATCCAAGCTTTTCCATTGTAAGCTTTTCCAAATGTAACAGCCCCATTGTAATACACAAAATTTTAGAGAAGAATTTTTTTAACATTTAAAGCTTTTATTCAGTTGCTACTCAAACTAGCTTCTCAAAATAATCATAAAAATCTGATTTTCTTTTTCATCTCATATTTTTCAAAACCATAAACAAACAAGTTACAAAATTTAAATTTCAAAATAAAACTGATCATTTTAAGAGGAGAATAGCTTAAACAAGTCCGCTCTAAAAGACCACTAACCAGTTTAAGAACTCATTGGTTACTATATAGACAGGCAAAACATTCCAGGTTTTCAACTGCTGAATAAATCAAACATAAGCACATCCCAAGTCTACGTGGAGACAAGTTTATTATGCCTACTTAGGAGATAGACGGAGGTGGTTAAAGATTACCTTTGGTTCAGAGAAAGCCAATCTCTTAATTTTAGAGAAATGTTTTGATGAACCGCCTTCAACCACATACGACGCTAAGGTAAACGGAGCACCCACAAAACCAAGGACTGCGGATTTATTATTTACCTGTGAACAATACTTTCAATTTAATAAAGAAAAAGGCAAAGCATAGAGGCATTAAACATTAATTGGGCTACAGACAATAACAATAACGCAACAACATGAAATTTAGATTAGATAATTAGAGTCTCCAGTAGGACAGTTCAAACTTCGGTTCGTATAGAAAACCACACCGAACTAAACTGAACTACCAACATGGTTCACAAAACTGAATCGAACTGTAGAATGTAGATGACTGATCTCAGACTGAACTACTCTACTAGTTTGGTGCACCATGCTCTACTGGTTCAAACCCAAACTGTGTTGAATTTCCACATAACTGTGCACCGACATCAAACATGTCTGTTTTCTTCGTTCTTAGATAAAGTTTCAGCAAGGGAAGGCATTGTTTGAGTCACTAAGGCACGACGTATCCACCAAGTTACTTGGCAGAAACACAAATTTAATGGAATTGTAAAACAAACAAAAAGGTATATGCAATAAACAGAGAAGGAGTAAAACGAATCCAAAAAAAACAAAAATATATTACATCCTCATGCTTTAGACCACTTCATGTTTCCTGCTTTTTTTTATTATTTGACAAGATCTTTCCTTCTCTTTCTTGAAATGGTTTCAATAAATATTCATATTAAAATTGATATTAAAGACTAAAAACAGTCATTATTAATATTTTTCTGTTTTAATATTTGTTTTACATACATTTTCACGACTACCAAAAGATAAGAACAAGTAAAAGTTTCATAGTCAATCCTGGAAGGTCGCATCACTTCAATTTATACATATATAATATTAAAAATTAAATAACTCTATTTTTTATTGAAAGTGGTTTCATTGAGAAAATACAAAATAAAAAATATAACAGTGCAGTCGGACATTTTAATCCTTCTTTCGTCCTCCCTCTGTCCTAAAATGAAACGAAGCTCTCTATGTTAAATCAAAATGAAAAATCACCTGCAGCTTTCCTCTATAAAACAATCATTCGTTTAGGTTCAGTTCACTTCGTTTAACAAACTGAACTCTTCAAAATTTCAGTCTGGTTAACTGTCTACAAAACTTCAGTTCGATTTGCAAATTGTAATCAAAAGTTCAGTTCTATATGGTTTAGTTCAGTTGGGTTCTGCAGTTCGGTTGAACATTCCTAATCTCCAGGTAATTATTATTTAAGACTTGAAAAAACATTTCAATACAATCAGAACATACAAACCAAATCGATGATTCATAAATCTATTAATCATTCATATTATCTTGATAGCCACTGGCAGGACAGACAGTGTTGTGAGTTTTCAAGATTATATCCTCACTTAATGTCATTACACCCCTCTATCTATGATTCGCAACCAATGAACACGCACAAAATGCAGTGACTTTTAAATCAAATAAGTCTAAAAAACATACAGTCTTATGGAATTTGACTAAACAGACAGGTTTTACTTTTATTTATCTATAAAATAGAAAGAAGTGTGGCGTGAAACAATAAAACAGGGATACAGAGGTAGTATAGGATCCTCAAACCTCTTTGCGCAAAATTGATAGTGCTTCACCAACGTATGGAACTGATTCCTCGGGAATAAACTCCCTCACTTGATCAACTTGGCCTGCGGAGTGAACTGGGTCAAATATGACGGGACCCTTGCCTTTTACAATGTCAAATGGAATATTCATTCCAGAAAGTGGTGTAAGAATATCTGAGAATAATATCACCTGTTACAGAATCAGTATCGAGCAAATTATTATTGCCAACATAATCAGAACCACAACACAAGAAGTAGGGTAAAGAAAATACTTTACCAAGCATAAAAGTGAATAATATGTGCTAGAGAGTTATATTACCCCATCAGGCTGGAAAACCTTCCACGGTTGTAATGAAATTTCAACCACGAGATCAACATTTTCAGATCTTTCCCGGAATGACGGATATTTTTCGCAGATAATTTGGTAACTCTGGTTAACAATGAAGTTGAAAAATCAGATCTCCTTTCAGTAAACAAAATAACTCATCAAGCTTATTCATGAAGTATAAAACCAATTTGATGTTTAGTGGCATTTAAACAGGATAAGTATAGGAAACCAAACCATACAAAGAATGTGACAATTCAAACAATTATTTGAGCTGGATTCATTATGAAAAACTGTTGAAAATGTTCTAAAATCGAGATAAGTTTCAGAAAATGTTAAACATTTCTCCAGCCATTCTTAGTTTCACACAAAGTGAAAAAAATAATGAATTAGACAAACATCTGCTAATACCAATAGCAATTTCTTTTTAATAAAGCAACACATTCCCATTGCACATGTTAACATAGAGTCTATTCAAGTCCTTCATTTTGGTTAAAAGTGTAAGCAAATTCAGTACAGTAACTACTAAAAAATGTTCAATAATTTATTTACAAACACCAAACACTAAATTTGGATATTCTAAAATCACATATTGTTACAAGTCCCAGATGACATATGACCTGACAATGTGTTTGTAATTGGAGACCGTCCCCACCTTACAAGCCGGAGTTTTAGTCAACCCCAACCCAAATTCTAATACGAATACATAAGATTATCAATGAAATTATAACAAACAATTAGGCGCATAAATCTACCTTCATGTACCTCCCGGCTTGTCTCATAAGCCAAACAGGAGGTCTTTCAACATCTAATCCACGAACTGCATTGAGCAAAAGAGGTTCTGTGGCATTATTTGTTTTAGGTTCAGCAACAGCTCCTGCACATGATTATCCAAAATTCAGATACAGAACAACAAAAACAACACAAACCCATCATTAATTAAGGTTTACACAATAATGGGCCACATTAAATTTAAAAAAAAAAATCGTTTTTTTCTTATCATGACAAGTGAAATTGAACAACAAATGTTATTGAAAGAAGATTGCAAAACCCTAATAAAGGGAAGTAATACCTGGAAGAGAACATTGAATGGATTTGAAAGGGGAAAAGGGTGTGGAATGTTGTTGTTTTCTGGGTAAAATGGAAGTGAAGGAAGTGCTCACTACACCGCAAAACATGTTTGAATTCAATTGAATTGTATTGTTTCAGACAGACACAGATTTTGCCTTTGGATTCGCAAATTCAGCTATGTTACGGTACGGGCGAAGTATGGGAAGGATAAGGGAATCTAACACCCAATCATGATCTAGTAGTCCATACTTTGTGGGTGCTCACTTATGCCATGTCATCACAATAGTGTGGAATTCTTCTCCGGACTATGCTACCTACACACGATCACAACGGGTACATTGAAAGAAAAGGAAAATAACGTAGATGAGTGTAAATAAATTTTACACAAATATTTTAATACTCGTTGTGTATTGGCATGTGTGCAGTGGTTTACTGCGATAGGTATTTTGAATTAGATGACATAACTAATAAAATCACAGTGACAACAATTCATGAGATTTTTATAATATATTTTTTCTCTTTCTTTACAAAAAAATCTTATCATGTCTAGCCTTACCACACATTCAACATCCTCATTTCTGATACACTTAATTTTCGTGTTGGTTTTTTGTCGCTCAACACTCTGTCCCGTACAAAATTGTTGGTTATATAGATTTTCGATGAGATTTTCTCATTAGTTTGGTGGTATTTTCGTATCTCATAAAACATTTGAAGCTTTTCTCCATTTCAACCATCTAGTTTTAATTTGATGATTTATATCTTCTTCTATTTCTTCATCGTTGTCTTGTGGACCTAAAGCATTTAAATTGTGTAACTTGTGGTATGGTATGATGTTTCAACTTTCATTTCTAAGTTAGAAACGCTTCACCTTTTGCTATACTTACACTTCATATAGTATGCTTTGCTTGTCCTCTTCAAGTCTATAATCTTCCATTTAATTCCTCCTTTGACTCTCTAAGTAGAACTATACCATATGCAAAAAGAAAAAACATGCATTTTAGTACTAGCTTTTGGATGCATTTTGTACGAACATCCAAAACTAAAGTAACAAGATAAAGATTTAGTGTTGAACCTTGGTGTAATCCTATTGTTATGAAAAAATCATCGATATTTCCACCTTGTGCATTCACACTAGTCAAGACTCCCCCTCAAACATATCTTTGATAGCTCAAATATATTCAATCCTAACTCATTTATTTTCTAGGGCGTTTCATAAAATCTCTTATGCACTTTATCATAGGTCTTCTTCAAATCAATGAACACTGAGTGCAAATTATTTTTATGCATCTGATATCGCTCAACCAGTACTTGAGTTTCTTTTCTTTGTCTCTAATCAATAAATTTTTCTCATAACTTTATGGTATGGCTTATAAGTTTAACCCCCTATAATGCACACAATTTTATATTTCTCCCTTGTTCTTATAAGAACTAAATTGCTTCTTCTCCACTCATCTGACATTTGCTTTGACCTCGTAATTGTGTTGAAATTTTTTTTGAACCACCTAATGTCTCTATCTTCAAGACATTTCCACACCTCAATAAGTATGTGGTCTAGTCCAACTTCCTTACCGTTACTTATTCTTTTCAACACTTCTTTTACCTCATGTTCTTGAATGCTAGGATGGTGATTATAATTTTGGTCCTCTTCTCTAATGTTTAACTTGTTATATCTTTTATCTAATTTTAGTTCTCTTTTTATCTAATTTCTCTAATTTTGGTCCTATTTTCAACACTTCTTTTATATCTTTTTCCTGAACTAGAATCTTACCCTCTTCTATTTGATCCTAGTCTCTTGTCTACCTTTTACATCCCTTGATAAGCCTGTATATAGATTTTTTTTTTCCTCATTGATGCCTAAGGATTTGTATAATATGTCAAACTATTGAATTCTTGTTTCGCTCATCGCCTTTTTGGTCTTTTTCTTAGTTTCTTTTACAAATGGTATTTTTCTTAGTTCTCTTCTAATTTTCCCAAGCTTCAACATTTTTACACCTAGACCAATCTTTAAAATATTTTCTTTTGACTCTAATTTTCCTCTGAACAGTTTCATTTCACCACCAAGATTATTTAATCCTAGGTCGAAAACATCTTGATTCTCCCAACATCACTTTTCCTATTGTTCTAACCTCATTCGACATCTTATTCCACAAATATATAATAAAAATTTATTATTTCCCCCGTTCGTATGGCATAGACCTTTCTAATTTAACCAAGGCCTCAAATTCGAATTTGAACTTAGGTATACATTAACATTAATATTTTTTTTATGAAGGTTTGACATTCATTCAAGTCTTACATAGACATGGCAACACAACCCGCACCCGCCGGGTCCCATCCGCCCCCGCCCCGATTGTAACGGGGAAAAGCCGAATTTACTGGGTCCGGGTGCGGGTGCGGGGAAAACCCGTAGTTTTAATGCGGGTCCGGGTCCGGGGACGGGGGATATGCGCACCCGCCCCGCCCCGCACCCGTAAATGCAAATTTACTTTATTACCCTTATTTTAGTTAAGTTAGGAGGGGTATATAAAGAGAAGGAAACTGAAACCCTAATTTCCCTCTTACTCTTCAGCCACATAAAATTTCCTTTTTCTCTTCCCTTATAACGCGTTTTTCCTCTTCTGCTTCAAGCTTCAAGAATCAAGGGTGAATCAAGCATTGGCTTAAAGGATTTGTCGTTCAGGAGTTCCAGGAGTGAAAGGGTTGCTGCTTGTTTTTCCTCTTTCAGTAAGTTCCTCTTTCTTTGTTCCTCTTTCTATTTTTGGCTTAAAGGGTTTTGGAAAAGCGCTTATTCACAAACTGCGTTTTGCAAAATCGCGTTTTGGAATAAGCTGTTAATTGAAGAATCCTGTTACAGAATCCCGTTTGGCACCTTTGTTATTATTATTGAATTACTGAATTAAAAAAAAAGCTTGCTCAGACGTGAAAGATGTGCTAGCTTCCTATTTATGTATTTTCCCCTGCAAATAGTTGAGATTCCTTGACAGCAATTTGGATTCATATTTAGTCATTATTTGGATGGTCCTAAGACAGTGGAAACATAACATGGCTGAATAGACAAATATTTGGATACATATTAGTTAATTTTCTTAATTATAGTTTTTAACATTTGTTTAATTATCAGTTGCTTACAAAGTTCTTAAAGATCCAACATAAATCAGACAGGAGTCCTGTATATTATTGACCAAAATAATCAAACTCCTAGTCCACTATCCTATAAGATCAATTATTAACCCCTTGATGTTAACTACTGTAGTCAACAATATTTTGCTTCTTTCAATTCTATTTCATGGCCTTTGTTCTCTTATGCACTTTATGGAATTTCAATACTTGACTTTATGGAAACTTCAATACTTTACTTTTATTGAATCCTTGAATTTGAAAGTCTTGAAGAAGGGTAAATGTTTTTGCACATAATGAGGACTTGCAGCATATAATATGGGTTGTAAATATATTTATTAAATGTCTGATATCTTACTGAAGTGCTTATAGACATGCCTAGTACTAAATAGTTTCCTTCAATAAAGTATGAAAGAATCCCAAAAATGGTGTCTAACCTCTTCCCTTTTAATATTGCTAATTATAATGCCAAATTACTGACCTATTTTTTAGCACAAAGCCGGTGTTCTATTTGCTATATTCAAATAGTAGCTTTTATAGTGTTTGAAACATGTGGTTGACTTAACATGAATAATATATTGTAGATTGAGTTTAATAGTAGCTTTTATAGTGTAGTTATATGCAACACAAGTTTCGTTTCATTATGCAATGTGAGTCTAATATATTTTATGAATTATTGGTTTTAGATGGCAAATGAAGGTACCTCTCAACCACAATGTCCACTCATTTCTCAAGGAAGTACACATCAACCATCTCCAAATGGACAAGAAAGTTCACATCAACCAACTCCAAATGAAAGTGCTAACCCGTCAATTGCTGCTCCTACTCCCACTCCCACAACAACTGATACTATGGAGGTTGATAGTGCAGCAACACAAAACCAGTCAAAAAGAAAAAGAAGTGAAGTTTGGGATCATTTTGAAAAGGTCACAGTTGATGGAAAAGTTAAGGCTAAATGTAATTATTGCAAGAAGCTTCTTGGTGGATCATCGAATGACGGGACATCGCACTTAAAAGGACATTTATTGATTTGTCCTCACAAGAAGATTTTTGAAGGTAAAACGGATAAAGGACAAACATTTCTTAGTCCTAAAACTTTGCAAGGTAAACAAGAGTTGTGTACTTGGATTTATAATGCTGAAAATTCTAGGAAAGAGCTTGCACATGCAATTATTTTGCATGAATATCCACTTTCAATTGTGGATCATGTTGGTTTTAGAAGATACTCAGCTTCTCTCCAACCACTATTTCAAGTCCCTTGTAGAAATACTATAAAAAAGGAGATACTCAAAGTGTATGAATTTGAGAGATCATCAACAATGAAGTTCATAGAAAGTCTTGAAGGAAGAGTGGCCATTACATCTGACATGTGGACTTCGAGCAATCAGAAAAGAGGGTACATGGCTGTGACTGCTCATTACATTGATGGAAATTGGACTTTGCATAGTCAGATTTTGAGGTAATTATAATTTCTTCTAAAAATAGTTTACTTATGTTGCCATTACTTATAAAATTGTCATTCAAATGTGTTTGTGTCATTCAAATATTTTTTTTTTTATGTATTTCTGCACTGTTCAGAATTCCTTTCTGCAACGTTTTTGTTAGTGCAAAATTACTTTCTGCACTGTTATGTTGCTTGGTTGATATGCATGATACCTAGTTCATTAGTGATGTGTAGCTTTAATATTGTGAATCTTATTATATCAGATTTATTTATGTTCCTGGACCTCATACAAGTGAAAGACTTAGTGATGTGTTGGTTGAGTGTTTGATGGATTGGAACATTGATAAAAAATTGTCCACTATCACTTTGGACAATTGTAGCACAAATGATGCGATGGTTGAAAAAATTAAGGCTAGGCTGAAACCGGATTCACTGTTAAGGGAGGGGGCCTTACTTCATATGCGCTGTTGCGCACACATACTAAATTTGATTGTAAAAGATGGCTTAGAAGTTGTGAAAGATGGAGTAGAGAAGATTCGGGATAGTGTTGCATTTTGGACTGCAACACCTAAAAGGAAGGAATATTTTGAGTCGACGGCCAATCAATTGAAAATTTCTTGCACCAAGAAATTGGCTTTAGATTGTCCGACTAGATGGAATTCCACTTACAAGATGCTTGAAGTTGCCATTTTGTATGAAGATGTATTTAATCGATTAGCACTTCGGAGAACTGGTTACACTTCTTTGCCAACAAGTTCACAATGGAGATTTGCAAAAGATATTTGTGAAAAATTGAAAATGTTCAACTCAATCACTGAAGTGTTTTCTGGCACCAAGTATCCAACTGCCAATGAATACTTTCCTAAGATTTGTGAGATTAAAGAAGCAATTCTTATGTGGATTGAATCCTCTGATGAATTGGTAAAAAAAATGGCCGAGAACATGTTGGTAAAGTTTGACAAGTATTGGAGTGTGATACATGAAATGATGGGTGTCGCTGCTGTTTTAGATCCAAGGTACAAAACTGATTTGCTTGAATACTATTACAGAATCTTCTATGGAAATGATGATGATCAACAAGTTAAGTCAATCCGACAATTGTGTTATGACTTGCTTTATGATTATCAATCGAGAATGAACAATGATTCTAGTGGTGATTCTCAAATGGTGGATTCTAATGTCGGTACTATTGGTAGTGATGCTATGAAAAGATATGATTTGTTTGTGATTAGTAAAAAAAGAGCTAGGACTTCATATGTTAGAACAGAGTTGGATGTTTATTTAGATGAGGAAGTTTTACCCAGAAGTCCAGATTTTGATATTTTATTGTGGTGGAAGTTGAATGGTGTCAAATATCCGACACTTCAAGCAATTGCAAGGGATGTGTTGGCGATTCCAGTTTCTACTGTAGCTTCTGAATCCGCGTTCAGTACTAGTGGTTATATTGTAAGTCCTCATCGAAGCCGACTTCATCCAACCACTTTAGAGGCTTTGATGTGTGCTAGAAGCTGGTTATGGAGTGCTGAGAACACGGGTAAATTTTTAATTTATTCATCTGAATATGAATGTATTTGAATTAGTTACTAATTTTGTTTAATTTAAAGATTGTCGTTGTTTAATTGTGTTTTATTGTTGATAGGTAATTTTAATTCTAATGTGGGAAATGAAAATGCTATTTTACTCACTGAACTGGAGTCTGATGATGATGAAGGTATTCTCTTTAAAGTTTGTATTAAATTTGTGAAGTTAAATGTTTATATTCTAACTTTTATTTTTCAACATAGGTGAGCCGGTGGCGGTGATAAGTGACGTTAGTTCGGTTGCAATCTCCCGTCTTGAAGATGATGATTTTTGTTATAACTTTTGATGATTTGGAATCCTTTATTGTTTTGAATTTGTATTGGTTTTGAGTACGTATTGGTTTTGAATCCTAATTATATTTAGGAAGAAGATGTAATGAGCTCTTTAGAAGCTTTTGTTGGTTTTGAATATGAATTGATTATGAATTGTAATTATATTTAGACAAATTTGAAGAGCTTTTAAGCTTGTTAGAAGCTTTTGTTTTAATTATTTTGCCACTAAAATAGGTTTAAACAAGTTTGCCACCGAAAAACAGACTTACTGTAATTTTTTTTTCATTACAATTTTTGCGGGTGGGGGTGCGGGGCCGGGGAAACCCGTCCCCGTTGGGGAAAGGTCTGAGGGTAAACTTTTTATCCCCGTCGGGTCTGGGGGCGGGTGCGGGGCTGGGTAACATCAAGCGGGGCCGGGGCCGGGTGTGTTAAAACCCGCCCCCGCTCCGCCCCGTTGCCATGTCTAGTCTTACATGACTTAAGAAATTAGTATACGCATTTGATGCAAAGTATACTTGGTTTACACACCAAAAAAAAATTGAAGAAATGGGTTAAGCCCCAGTCCCTTGCAACAAGAAAAGAAACTTAATCTATGAAAGGTAATGGCCCTCTCATCGACCAATAAGATGAAATATGTTAAATGAGTAATAACATCAAACATCCTATTAGGACCAACCATCTGAAGACCATATTTGGCAAGATATCCCCACTTGGTTCGCTTAGCAGAACACGAGTCTAGGAATAATGCTTCGACCAAAGCAAGATATCAACGATCTAGTTAACCAGCATTTTGGTGATAATCTTATAAGACGTATGAAAAGATTAACCAGCATTTTAGTAATAATCTTATAAGATGCATGAAAAGATTATTTAAGAATTAAATAATAAAGTGATGTTATATTTTAATGAAATCGTCATAGTCATAATCTAGTCCTGTCCATGCATTGAAGGAGCAAGGAGTAGGACTCAATTGATGAATTGTAACACCCAGAGGAGATGCAAACCATACCATTTTTGCCCGTTCACGCTCCATAAAAAGATGATAATAGTTTCATTATGTTTATCACAAAACATTCGCATTATCTTTATCACAAAACATTCGCAATGGAGTGCAGTTCACTCCTCTTTTATTTTCAAAATAAATAGAGATGATTTCTCCGAGAGTCTGTCGTGCAATATCCGCCACATCAAGCGAACATGACATATAATGGTTTTGAGATTCCACAGTTTGGACTTTAGACCATACCTGCTTCTCATTTGCCATACTCCTGGTTAGACTGAAGAGATTCATTTCTATTGTTCAAGAATTTATGCGAAGACTACAACGAAAATAAGCCACTATTGTCGGACAATTTATAGCACCTCAAAAGGAAGGAATTAGCTGTCCTAAGGGAAGGGAGGGCATTGCGTCCACATAGACGTCTGGGGGAACCGGGAGAACCAAAAAAAATATGTAGGACAGAAGGATTACATCAGATCGAACTGATTGCAATATTTATTTGATAATATAAAATTAGGCTGCATAATGATTTAATTACAAGGAAAATTGGCAGAGGGGGGCAAAAAGAATGGGGAGGTAACTAAATTAGAAAATGGTGTCTATTCCAAGCCTCCTCTTGGGAGGATTCTTATCTATGATCTGCTTCTCCAAGTCCATAAATGTAGAGCCCTTGTTAGCAAATAGTCTCCTCAAGTTGATTACAGAAAGTTCACTGAAGTTGGCAACAGCAAGATCAGCTTGCCCCAAATCATATCTGCAGGTTTCATTATCCATCAGTTTCTAAACGCCAAAAGAATAATAGGTACATACAAAAAATTCAAGTATTAAAGTGTTCATTTCAATAAAGGGAATACAATTAATTTGATGTTATTAACTCAACCGAACTTTATGTACTTGAGTAGGTTTCATGGAATTTTATTTTCATATATTAACATCGTGTGCTATTTATTTATGCATTAACGAGAATTACTTACGCGCGATATGCTCCAATCAATGCTACAGCCATCATTGTGCAATTGTGCGCAGCAGTTACTCCTCGAGGATCATCTTCAAAAACCACACACTTGGAAGGTTTCCGATCAAGCTGCAAGGCATTTTAGGCAAACAAGTCAAAAATTAGAAGCAAATTGTAGGAAGAATGAGAAAAAATTTATGGTAAATCCAACTAAAGACACCAAATGCAACATCTCAATAATGGCACTTTCAGCCATTAGCATTTATTGTTAGCGATGCCACACGATTAGCAGCAGCAATTATTTGGGAACGAACCATTAAATTGACCTTTAACGTGTACTAGGAAACTCTAGCATTTATTGTTAGCAATGCCACACGAAACTAATCCATGTTGTACCAAGAAACTCTAGCTATCAGGATTTTAATGAGAAACGAACCATTAACCTGACCTTTAAAACTACATCACTCAGCCCACATCTTTGAAAAGGAAAATATTCAATTCTCCCATCTTAGTTTGCACTGAACAACTCAATGAAAAAATAGCCCTCATAATACCCTTTGACTTCAAAATACAAGAATAGAATACGACTTTCTGTTTCATCATTACAACATAGGAGGCTAATATTTTTACTTTCAGAACACATAGTATTGCTATTTACTAATATAGTAGAACTGTATTGTTGCCCAAATGTAAGTATCCTATATTTACGAAGACAAGCATGAAAATACTGTAATAAATAGTGATAATAAAACAATAATCATTCTAAGACAGATATATTTCATCAAAATACAATATACGGGTGGAATTGTACCTTGACGGCAGCAGAAAGAAATCTATGAGCTATTGACTCCATCCCATCCTCTTCTGTCACAATTGCCTGCAAAACCAATAAGGCAATCAAAATGAGGCAAATTCATGATCGTGTTAGGCCTATTTATATAGGTTAAAACTTAAAAATTAGTTCTAGCCATAAAGATGCCAAGTTGGATTTACTCGTGAAAAATAAACTTCTAAAAACAAAAATACCTATAATAAATCTTGTCTTAAATCAAATTAAAACATTTTTCTTTATGCGAGTATGCTAACAGCATTCTTCCAAAATATACTGACCATAACTCAAACTATAGTAGACATTATAACCAGCATTCAACAAACTACATAAATTAATTATATTATAATTGGCCATGATGAAGTATGTAAAAAAGGATATTCTGCTCTTTGAATAACCTAAGATCAAGTAAAGTTTTTCGTTAATACCAACATGCTTTTAAATGACGTGATATAGGAAGCAACAATAATTCATATTTTTTAACTCTCCAAAAATGTTACCAACCTGAAAGTACTTATCAAGCCCCATTCGTTGCAAAGCTTCAACCATATTTTTTCTATCAAGACTTGAAACAACAGCACAGGGGATGCGAGCAGTATAAACCGCTTCCAACCAGTCTTTCAAGCCCTCCATTGGTCTTTCAAGCTAGACAAAGTTATATGGTATATAAATCAGGATTATTCCATCAAGACACTAAATGATGGCCGTCACAACAAATCAAGGAAACAACTTACTTTCAGAAGATTATCGTAATATATTTGAGAAAACCTCAACTTCAGTCTATCCAGCTCACTTTCTTCCTTACTAGAGAGAAAATGCTGCAAATTAAGGCTAATCAGCAAAAATAAGATTTGCTTAATTAATACAAAGTTTGAGATTTCTAATAATGGAACTATCTTTTACTAATAAGTATTTCTTCATAATTCAATGACAACATAAAACAAATTGTCAAAAGAAAAACCAACTAACCTTATTCAATACATTATCAGCACCTGCATTAAGCATTAACCTTTCAATATCAGCATCTTCAGGAATATCCTTTCCTGCATAGAAATGTTATACGACTACAATAGTTGAGTTGAACAAATGAAGCTATAATAATAAAATTGCCCTTTCCTTTCTATTGGCACATAAAATATAATTAAACAATAAGTAAGGACTGGTTGCTTGTTATACTTTCTCATGTAGTAGTAATTGTATACTTTAACTTTTGTTAAAAATCAATACATCTAAGTCCTACACAGTACAAACTCAATCAAAACGATTAACATACCCTCTTCAGAGGCCAGCTGGTTCCATGCCTTCCTCTTCAGAGCTCGAGTATCAGCCTGAAACAAATTGCATTCAGTTACCAGATAATAAGCAATAACTCATTTATACTGAAATTCACAATATTCTGTGCAGTGCAATCAAGTTCTCTTTTCTCAAAAACCAACAGTTGTAAAAGTTTGTCTCACTTCCACAAGCAAGGAAGCACTGACACTTTAAAAAGAGTAGCCTTGTCGTGTTGTACACTCTATCAGTCAAACACTTCACAGACACTTTTTTGTTGTACTGTGTAGTTTTCCCCTTTTTCTGAACTTTTATACCAATACAGACACGAAAATACTGCAAAAATTAAATATACAACATCTTATGATAACTCATGTTGACTATTAAAGTATTGATTCTCTCTTTTGAGTTTTGACTTAAGATTTGTGGTGCACCGGTATATGTCTTGTATGGCATCTGTGCTTTTTGTCTCACAGCCACAGGTAATCATGGTAGCATGACACTTCAGACCAAAGACGTGCCCGGTGTCCAGCACATGCTAGTGTCTAACACGGGCACGATACCAACACTAGTATTATTTTGATCCCTTTCATTTCTTAAATTATTATCAAAATCTATGAGTCAGTGTTGTATCGTCCCGTGTCAATGCCTGTGTTTCATTGCAATAATTAACAACCAGATCAATACACATATTACATATTATATATCAATAAATGCCATAAACTCAGTTTGCATAACTTCTCATGCCATAAATTAAACACTGAAAAATACTAAAGACAACCATGTGATGTGAGCATGTGACACGTTTCGGTCCAAAAAAAAAAAACCTGAAAACTTGAGTTATCATGAATTAAAAAAACTTACCACCACATTATCCCAAGAGAAGATAAGACCATATGCCTCATCTGGCTTCATAGCATAACGTATCCGCTGAAGAATACCATCTTGTAACTTATCATTCAAATAGTCCTATTTTCAACAACAATTACCATACTTCAATCATCAATTACACACTACTTACTTCCAAAAAATTCATTTATGATAACAAAAATTCCTTACCACATCAACTTTCAAAGGTCCATCAGCTCTAAAAGTTTCAAATCCTTCCCCATATTCAGCCCCAATAGCCTGAAATTGAAGAAACAACACCAAACACAACACGTGGACCAATAAAAGAACAGTCTTAAACATGAATAACATGTATTTGAACACTTAAACAAAGTTTTAAATTAAAAATATGAGTAGAAGAGTTACCTCTTGCACGAAAAGTTTATTAGGTGTTAACTGAATTCCATTAAGAGAACCAAATTCATCAGACCCAGAAGTACAACGGGTAATTAACCGATTCTTAACCAACCCCAACCGCTTAAATTTCTGAAAAAACAATAACAAGTAAAAAAGATTAACAAAAATTCAGCATAAATGAACAAAAAAAAGTAAAAAAAAATAAAATACAAGAATTGCACCATTGAATTGGGAGAAGGAGAAGATTGAAGACGAGAAGGGTGAGAGAGAGGAATTGAATGAGAAGTGGCTCTGCAATTGGAGAAAGTAGTGGAGTTCATTGTTGTTCGACACGCAACAACGTTGTTGTTACGGAAACCGAACAAAGAGAAGTAGAAGATGATGTTTTTTGCTGCGGTTTTGGTTTCACTCTATGTTTGTGTTTTCATAAATTTCATTTATTATTTATTTATCTATTTTGAGGTTTAATTTAAATATCGTGATTGTGGATAATTATTTAGTCAAAAACAAAAATTTGGTCAAAAAAATAAAAAATACTTGTGATCGTGGTGCATCCTGGTGGGTGGTGGTGGTAGTAGGGTAGTGGCTACTGTAGTAGTGGCTATTTGCCTACTCACGTGACTAATCACGAGCTTTTTCTTATAAAGGGAACATATTTTTTGGTAAAACATAGGATAAGGAAATATCTAAAATGTATTAAAGTGATTTTGTTTTTGACCAGGGATGTATTAAATTGATTAAAAATGTATTAAGAATCTTGACCAAAAAAAATGTATTAAGAATAGGAAAAATACCTCCCCTCAAAAATAAAAATAAAAGGAAAAATACCTAAATGGGTTTATATTTTTATAATCAAACATCAATTTAATTATTTTTTTGTGTTGACCTCTAATTCATATGAGAAAAGGGTCGAGTGATCTAAACTTCGGCTGTAAGGTAAGTAAATATTAATAAAAAATTATCTCCATCAAAAATCGTACTCAAGTCTTATCTCTTCGGTTTAAATCCTAAATTTTATAAATATACAGTTAGTCTCTAAAAGATAAAAATTAGACTATTTAATCTTTATTATTAAGATGTTAGAGACCCTCTAAAAAAAACTAAAATGTTATGAAAAAGTTGAAGAATTTTCGTATACTTTAGAGATTAAAATGACAAGTTTTATGTACTTTAAGGATTACTAATAATATTTTTAGTATAATTTATAGACTAAAAATAGTGTGACTGATAGCTTAAATATTAAATCGATAGTTTAATCATTTTTTTATTTTTTTAACAGGAGTTTAATCATATTTTTATTATTTCATGCTTTTCTCGTTTTAATTCATTTATTTACTACTTAGACATCTTTTAGGTTTGGATCCTCTTTATAATAATATATATATAAAATCTCGGTAACGATGCTTTGGTTATATGTCTATCATGTTAAGATATATGTAAAATTATTACTAAATTTTTTTCTTCTTTTGATTGAACTTGATTTCACGTATGCAAGTGTATCGGGTTGTGCTCGTGATCGCTGTACCTTTATTAGTAGGATTGATTAGGCCTTGAATCCACTTATGTTAATTTATTTGTCTTTTTAGTCCGTTCGAGTTAACCTACAATTTGGACTTGCTAGGATCAGATTTTATGCCCCCAACTTTTGTACACATTTATTTTTTATTAATATAATTTGTGTTTGCCTAAAAAAAATTCATGTTTACTTTCATCTAAAACTTTTTTGAACATAATTGTTGCTTATTAAATGTTCAAACTACCATTTTGTATGTATCTCGCTTAGATTGTTGCTTATGAAATGTTCAAACTACCATTTTGTATGTATCTCGCTTAGATTTTAAACATAAGCTTCTCATTCTTGCATCTAACGACTAAAATTTGTCTCGTTTATAGTTTGTCTGTATAGTAAAATTATAATTAATTTATTATAACAGTCTTAATGAAGACTCTATTGACAAATTATTGTCCTTTTAACTTTTAAATTTTTTTTGTTACCAATTAGTCTTTTAAGTTATTTTTTGTTACAAAATGAGCCTTTAAGTTATATAATATTTACAATGTCATCCATCTTTTCAGCCAACTTCGTTAAAAAGTGTTTATAAACCATTTAACATTAAGATGGTAGGTCCGAAAATGCTTATGACATAAAACATGATTACTTATACACATTTTCTTCTTCTTGTTTTTGTTTTTGTTGGAACACTAGTTTAATTCTAGTGAGAAGTTGGATAGAAAAACACAATGTGAAAACTAGTGTGTGTGTGTGTGTGTGTGTGTGTGTGACTTAAAAATGTCATATATTGGTGAGCCACCCCAACTAGCAAGTGTTTATATAGAGATGGGGGACCTCTAAGGGTGTGCCCTTGGGGTACCCACTTTTGTGAACACTTTTGTGAACGGGTGAGCGCTTAGAAAAATAAATATATCACACGCGCGACGACGTCGTTGCCGTCCGACCGGAAAATGCTGAGTTGGAAAGGCTTACTGTTGAACATGCTGAAAAGGTGAAACAGGCCAATAAAGACATACTCCTCTAGAAGGAAAATGATTATTTATGCAAAAATTTCATTTTGAACGGTCTCGCGGATCATCTGTACGATATGTACCTTATCCACAATACTGCTAAGAATGTTTGGGATGCTGTTCAGAATAAATATAATACTGAAAAGGCTGACTCTAAAAAAATTGCTATGAGTCAGTACCTAAACTATAAGATGACAGATGATAAGTCTGTCGAAGAACAATCTCAGGAGCTTCAAAATATAGCTCATGAGATTTTTGTTAAAGGTATTCTGTTACCCGAACAGTTTCAAATCGCTGTTGTGATTGATAAATTGCCCCCTGCCTGGAAGGACTTCAAGAATACCCTTAAGCATAAAACTAAGAAGTTTTCTCTTGAAAGTCTGATTACTTGACTTCGAATTGAAGAAGAGGCAAGGAAACAAGAACTGAATAAAGAGGTGTTTGCTGTCTCGAACAACAACACTAAAAAGAAATTTGTAGGTGTTGTTCTGAAGCCTAATGACAAACAATTTAAAAATCAGAATCGCCTTGCGAATAAGAATTCCAATCGGAATAAGAATGAGAACCCACAAAAGGTCCCAAAACAGCAACCACCAAAGAATAACCATGCTCAATCGTTCAATTGCTACAATTGTGGACAACCAGGTCATATGGCACGAAAGTGTAGGAACCCATCTACTAGATCGGCTCAAGCTCAGGCTCACATGACAACAAATGAGGAGCAACCGTATACTGCAATGATAACTGAAATCAACATGGTAGGTGGATCTGATGGATGGTGGATATACACTGGCGCTTCTCGCCATGTTTGCTTTAAATGTGCTATGTTCAAGACATACGCTACTGCTGAAGATCAGAAGGTGCTGCTGGGAGATTCTCACACCACTGAAGTTGCAAGAATCGGAGATGTGGAGCTAAAGTTCACCTCCGGGAAGACTCTCATTTTGAAGGATGTGATGCACACTCCAAGAATTAGGAAGAATTTAGTTTTATGTTTTCTTTTAAATAAGGCTGGTTTTGAACAGATTATAGCATCTAATATGTACTCTATTACTAAGGATGGGGTTTTTGCTGGGAAAGGGTACGCCACTGATGACATGTTTAAGTTGAATATTATGAATAAAATTTCTTCTTCTGCTTATATGTTGTGTGATTTTAATATTTGGCATGCACGACTTTGTCAAGTTAACAAACGAATCATTTCTAATACGAGCGGTCTTGGTTTAATTCCAAAGTTATCATCTAATGAATTTGAAAAATGTCAATTTTGTAGTCAAGCAAAAATAACAAAAGAATCGCATAAAACAGTGACAAGAGAAAATGAACTGTTTGACTTAATATATTCTGAAATATGCGAACTTGATGGTAACTTGACTAGAAACCGAAAAAGATACCTTATCACCTTTATTGATGACTGCTCTGACTACACTTATGTGTATTTAATGAAAAATAAAAGTGATGCGCTTGATATGTTTAAAATATTCGTTAAAGAAATTGAAAATCAATTCAATAAGAGAATCAAGCGTTATCGTAGTGACAGAGGCACCGAATATTTATCACACACATCCAATGAGTATTATAAAGAGCTCGGAATAATTCATGAAACTACTGCACCTTATTCTCCTGAAATGAACGATAAAGCGTTAGTAGTTGCTATCATGTTTAATTCCGATGCAGCGCCTCATTGGTGGGGGGAAATTTTATTGACTGTTAGCTATGTGCTAAACAGAGTACCCAAAACTAAGAACAAATTTTCTCCATATGAAATTTTGAAGAAAAGACAACCAAATTTGTATTACATTCGAACATGGGGCTCTTTAGCCTATGTTAGGATACCTAACCCTAAAAGAGTCAAACTAGCCAGTAGAGCCTATGAATGTTTATTCATAGGGTATGCCCTAAACAGTAAAGCATATAGGTTTTATGACCTTAAAGCTAAAGTGATCATAGAATCAAATGACGCCGATTTCTATGAAACGAAATTCCCTTTTCTATCTAGAGATAGTGGGGGCAATAGTGAGGGCACAAATATGAACACTACAACTAATCACACTCCAGTGATCAGAGATAGTGATGAAAACATCATAACTGATGTTACAAAACTTCGAAGAAGTAAGAGAGCAAGAATTGCTAAAGAGTATGGACCTGAATATGTGGTCAATACATTAGAAAGGATCCATCAAATCTCAAGGAAGCATTGTATTCTTTGGATGTTGACTTATGGCAAAAAGCCATAAATGATGAAATGAAATCTCTACAGTCTAACGAAACATGGCATTTGACTGAACTGCCTCCAGGCTGCAAAACAATAGGTTGTAAATGGATTCTGAACAAGAAACTGAAACCTGATGGAACTGTTGATAAATACAAGGCTCGCCTTGTAGCCAAAGGTTTCAGATAAAGAGAAAATATATATTTTTTCGATACATACTCACCAGTTACTCGAATCACACCCATAAGGGTACTGTTTCCTTAGCAGCAGTTTATAACCTAATTGTACACTAAATGGATGTGAAAACTGCTTTTTTGAATGGTGAGCTGGAAGAAGAAATCTATATAGAACAACCTGAAGGTTTTGTAATTCATGGACAGGAAAGCAAAGTCTGTAAGTTAGACAAATCTCTGTATGGTCTAAAGCAAGCCCCTAAGAAATGGCATGAAAAGTTTGACAACTTAATGATTTCAAATGAGTTCAAAGTGAATGAAAGTGACAAATGTATTTATTACAAGTATGATAAAAACATTTGCACAATCATATGTCTCTATGTAGATGACTTGCTCATATTTGAGTCAAACATTCCTGCCATAAATCTGTGAAATCATTGTTGAGTAACAACTTTGATATGAAATATCTTGGAGTAGCTGATGTAATTCTTGGCATCAAGATTACTAGATCAGGTAAAGGAATATCATTGGATCAGTCTCACTACGTTGAGAATATCCTAAAGAAATATAATTATTTTGATTGTAAACCTGCAAGCACACCTTATGATCCAAGTGTAAAAAAATTTAAGAACACTGGAGATGGTGTTAGACAAACTGAGTATGCGAGCATCATTGGCAGTCTCAGATATGCCACTGATTGTACTAGACTCGACATCGCCTATGTCGTGGGACTCTTATGCAGATTTACAAGTAGGCCAAGCAAGGAGCATTGGCATGCAATAGAGAGAGTCATGAGATACCTAAAAGGGACTATGACTTTGGGACTGCATTATCAAAAATATCCTGTTGTACTTGAAGGGTACACTGATGCAGATTGGAACACCTTATCGGATGATCCCAAAGCGACAGTGGCTATATATTTAGCATAGCTGGAGGAGCTGTTTCTTGTAAGTCTAATAAACAAACCATTATGGCTCAGTCCACAATGGAATCTGAGATGATAACAGTAGCTACTGCTAGTGAAAAAGCAAGTTGGCTAAGATCCTTGCTAGCTGAGATCCCTTTATGGGAAAAAGTGTTACTGACTATGTTAATTCATTGCGATAGTACCGCGGCCATTGCAAAGATTAAGAATCGTTATTATAATGGAAAGAGACGACAGATAAGGCGAAAACACAGCACGAGTAGAGATTGTATTTCTAATGGAGCGGTTAGAGTTGACTTTGTACGTACAAATGAAAACTTAGTTGATCCTTTGACGAAAGGACTAAATAGAGAGATAGTCCGAGAAACATCCAGTAGGATGGGACTAATGCCTATAGCTCACTGAATGATGGTAACCCGACCTACATGACTGGAGATCCCAAGACTTAGGTTCAATGGGTAATAACAAATCATGAAGTGATAGAACATGCTATGAGAAAAAGGATATAGAAAGCATGATCCTGCAGTGAAAGAAGGATGAGTTAATAGTAACTCTTAATGAGATCTATACTATTTGATTGAGTGGGGTACATAGCTACAAGAGTACCCTTGATAGACTCACCTATATGAATATGGAACTGAGGCCGGTCCTATGGAATTTCGAGGCAGAATTCCTAGAGCGTTCATTAAAACCGGGATACACGTGCATGGCCATAAACGCACGGGCTTTTAAGAATACACCTAAGAAAAGGTTTGTGTGTGGATTCTATGTCTGAGATAGAGTTCAATGTTGTAAGCAACTATTGTTAAATCGGAATACCTTCCACTATGCAAATGTTCAAGTTGTTGGCGACACCTTTGTTTATTAGCAAATCTTATGGAAATGTTTTACGTTATTTTTCGAAACCATTTTAAAGTCAAGTGGGGACATCTAGTGAGAAGTTGGATAGAAAAACACAATCTGAAAACTAATGTGCGTGTGACTTAAAAATGTCTCACATTGTTGAGCCACCCCAACTAGCAAGTGTTTAAATAGAGGTGAGGGACCTCTAAAGGTGTGCCCTTGGGGTACCCACTTTTGTGAATGGATGAGCGCTTAGAAAAATAAATATATCACACGTGCGACGTCGCCGCCCGACCGGTCGGGTCTGATCGGACCGGACCGGGTTTGGGCTTGGGTCAAAAAGATATTTATTTTTTATCACTTAAAAATGGAGAAGCTTCCGGATATATCCAACTCAGAAATCCTAAACGTGTTTGCTTGCGGATCAAGCTGACTTAATCCCTAAGCTACTCGTTTTTTGTTACGAACTCTCCCTATAAAAGGAGAGCTCGCCCTACTCATTATTCACACTGAAATTCACAGTCGATGATTCATGTGTCTTTCCTCTCTTCTCCTTTCGACTCCCTTCTTTGGTTTCAATAAGAGCGGCTACGTACTGTAACGAGTGGTGTTAATCGAACGATTAACCATAATTTTGAGTTGTATATTCTCGAACAATTACATACCGTGCAGTACATAATTGAATAGTGATCTGGGTTGTTTTATCCTGGAGGCGGCGCGGTTGTTAGTCTACCTTGCACAAACTTGGGTAGTGCCGCGAAACGTCTTAAAGAGAGCGACCTGGTCGTGACTCAATCCGATAATTCATTTGGTAGTAATTTCTGATTTTAAATACGAAAACAACAATTTTTCAAGCTTAATTTTACATATAAATATTTGATCAACAATATTATAAATCAAGTAATCGGTCAATTTTGTATTGAATCAAGACTGAATAACACACCTATGAGCTCTAGTTTTTAGAGCAATGAATTTGAGCAAACAAACTTAACCTTAAACATCCACATAAACACTTCTTGACTGAGTTTGATGAAATTAGGATAATAATGCAAATATTTTATGACTTAACGGACCAATTTGTAACAAAAAAATTTAAATGACTAACTTGTTATAACAGTGTAACTTAAAGGACCACAAATAGTATTTGACCATTAGTTTTATAACTTTTCTCACACTCATATTATAAAAGACATTCAAATGACATGTTTTAACCAATTTATCATCGACAAATATTTGTCTTATGCACTATTTATTGATGAAAGTAAGAATAAAGTATCTATGGCGGGCCTTTAGAGGGGGAAATAAAGGTTTGAAAGTTGAAATAGAAATTTAAATATTGAAATTTGGACCTTTGTTATGATTTCTATTTATTGTATCGAAAGTTTCAAATTAAATCCTCATTTGGTGTTCGTTACATATTTCACTCTATTTCACTACATCTCTCTTCTAACTCTTTATCTTGCCTCTCAATTTCACTCTCTCTTCTAAGTCTTCACTCTTTCAAAAAATGAAAAATGCAAATTTTATTAAGGGCTTAGACAATCAATCAGCACAGGCTGTGCTAATCAAACCCACTAAAACTCCTGATAGCCAGGAGCATCATTGCTGCATATAATATCTAATAACAACAACAACAACAACAACTCAATGAATACACAATACACCCCATGTCTGACTAATAACCACCTTGCTGATAAACGTGGATAGCTATTTCTCCTACACAGATACTGATAATACCATGCTTCATTCCAAACCCACTAAACTAAAGCTTTTAGTTCTGCACACATATACCACCCCCAGTTTCTTTACCATACGTTCCTTAGCACAGATCAACTCAGCATAATTTCAAAGGAGTGCAGTATCCACCCTTTCAATACACTGCATATTCCTCATTCTCGGCACTACTTTCTCCCTGACTCATTTCAGAAGACTAGGATCCATTTCTTCCCTTTTCACTCTACGCTATCTGTGTGCCACCTATATCGTGCAAACAGACTGGCCCCTGAATTGACACCTTCATTCAACACCGTATACTCTACACTTTATTGTGGTGCAATTTTGTCGGTTATGGTTTTTATCTTATACTGAGAAAAGCTTTCCATGTTAATGTTTATGTTGCCTTTATTTCAAATTTTTGTTTGTTTATTGCTACTATTGTTGTAATCAGTTTCATTAAAAAAACTTGTAGGTCAGATTTTCACAAGAGTTTCTGAATTTTTCATGTTTCGCAAAGTCCTTTGATACCAAGTACCAACAAATATATGTTGTTTTTATGGATTGAAATGAATCTTGAAGATTTGAAGTTTCCAATAATATAGATCGACAAATACAAATTTATTTTCCCTCCAAAAAAATATATAAATTTATTTATATAAGTACAAATGGTAACCGATGGTATTTATATAAGTTTTCATGATATTTCCAACAATTTTTACAATCAGATTAACCAATGGTAAGACCTCCATACCCTGTAGAGAATAAACACAGCACCACTCTAATGCACCCAATGAGAACAACATAATCTACTAGCTCCACAAAAAGCTAGTTTCAGAATATACATCTTCACTCAAAAGTCTCAAACACAACTTATTTAACAAAATCAGACACCAGTCACACCACACATACTTTATTCTACATAAATAACAGGAAATCAAACACATGAACCAAGAATGAATCATGAATAACACAGTGACGATAATTTAGAATGAAAATGTCATGTCCTTTTCTTACTTGGCCTAGCCATAGGGAGTGATATATGGATGAACCCAAACTTCTTCCTCGGTGCCACAGGCTGCTTTTGATCACTCTCATGATCTTTCTCGGCTTTTGGTGAAAGGGTTAGATCTTCCCTCAGTGCTCGAAGCATTTGGCTCAATGCTACCTTTCGCCTTTCAGTATGCTCTTCCATCTCCTTTCTTGCAGCATATCCTTCAGGAACTTGCTTTCTGCTAAGTACATCTCTCATTGAAGTTGTTGGCCTTGAAACAGGCTTTTGATAATTTTTTCCTGCTGTTGCCCTGGTTACATCTGGTAAAGAAGAATCTCGACGAATTCTAGCTTGATTAAACTTGTCAAAGTTAAACGAGTTATATACTGCTTTCTCCCTTAGATCAACCTCCGGTATCCATATCCGCAGAGCTTCCCTAGCAGCATGCTGTTTTCTATTTGCAGATTCAATTCTGTTTAAAGCATCAGTTAAGACTTGTTTGCTTTGTAGAATTTCTTCGGATGCCTCCTCCAGCTTTTTCAAAATAGTCAGCTTAGAAATATTTGTTTCATCAATTTGAAACTGTGAATTTATTACCTTCTTCAAGGTTGAATCCTCAGGCATCATCATAGCCTTGGGGTTTAGAGGAGAGTTTTCTGCTAAAGCAAAAGTGACTTTCCGAGGTTCAGGCCGAGCGAATTCAAATGATCTCTCAGCGCCAGATAGAGCCTTGATTTCAGCAAGAGCAATAGCTTCTGCTGCCTTTGCAGCTTCTTCCATCTTTTTGGCTGCAAGCCACCTCATCTCAGCGGTCTTAACACTAAAACCGTGCTCGTCATAAACAGATAAGGGATTTGAAACTTCAGATCTTCTTGTCTCAACTATTCTATTGTACTGCTCATAATCCCAATTGAAATTCCTCGTATTTGCAGGATTATCAAAAGTGAATTCAACATGAGATGATGGGGGACTTAATCTTGCTTGCTCTTGATACACAGATAAGGGCTTTGAAACTTCAGATCTTGTCTCAACCATTCTATTGTGCTGCTCAGAATCACAATTGAAATTCCTCATATTTGCATGATTATCAAAAGTGAATTCCACATTAGATGATGGTGAATTCAATCTTGCTTGCTCTTGTTCCTTCTGTTGAGCAGACACAGCTGCAAACTTTGATGCTAGCTTTTCACGTGTCTTCTCCAGAAAAACTTTCTCCTTCTTCATCTTTTCATTTAAAGATTCAACAGACGATTGTATCGCCTCAAGTTCATTCATAGTATTACCAAGATTCACTTTGGCTTGTTTCAAGTCCATTAAAATCATATCAGGTGATGACATAGAGCATGAACTTGGAATATGCAATGCCTCTTCTTGATTGTTGTTGACATTATTCCCATTAGTTTCTTTATTCATCTCCTTAATAACAGGAGTTCCAACCTGTTCATTAGAATTTAAATCTGGAGTTGCGGATAATTTCAATGCTTCTTTTTGTAGCTGCTGCTTCAAGTCCTCCACAATCCTTTTGGTTGCACCTAGTTCCTCGAGCACGTCAAGTGTTTCAAGTTCTTTGACAATCAAATCCTTCTCCAACTCTGCTGCTTGTTCCTCCACTTTCTTTATATCAAAATCTTCAAAGTTGTTCTGCTAATGACAATATTCTTCTACATCAGCAAGTAAACTAACAAAGGAAAGGCAACAAGAATGTAAAGAAACTATGCTATATTTAAATGGATCAATCATACAGGGAAGTACAAGTGGAAAATAGAAAGAGAATAAAAGATTTCCAGGACAAATGTCAATGGAGTGCAATCCCTCTGATTCCGCAAGGATATCAATGAGAATTATGTTGCCAATCCCTCTAAATAGCCGTTAGCATCTTAAAGAAGTTGTTAAGAACATTTCCTATGATAGATCCGATAATGGCAAGAAATTATATCTAAAATTCTATATGTTCTCTACTAGTCATAGATCCCAAATCATTGCAGATATTGCACACAATCAAAAGAAAATACCTTCTTTATGTTAGAGATTATATGATAAAAGACACTTGTGTGTCTTCACCAAACAGTTCAAGATATTTAGAGATGGTCAAGTTATATGGTATCAGATCCGCCTTGGTGGACTAGAGATCGATTCTTGCTGTCCCCATTTCTCTAATAATAAGTTAAATCTCAGCACAAAAATAAATGGACATGCATATTGTCCACGAGCTCAAAAGGCTCTTGCATAAGTGAGTGCATCATATTGAACTATAGTTTGGACTTTGGATAAACGTCCACAAAAAAAAAGTTCAGATAAACTTTTAAACAAGCACTTCCATGAAAAGAAAAATTGAAATGGTCTTTACATATCTGCAATGACTTGGAGTCTTCTAAATTATGGCTTCTCATATAAATGCAAATAAACCACTATGCCTCAACATTTTAAAGGCTCCCTTTCTAACTTCTCTATAAATACATATAACCTTATAAGGGCTTTTCCTCAAGTTAAAAACCAACTAGATCATCACATAAAAATCATTCATGTGCTCAACAACTTAAGCTTAATACTTCACTCCTCCATAAACAAATAAATGCCATACAAAAAATCTAATCCGGCCTGATAGGAAAAATCCAATTTTGGCCCAAAAGATAATGACACACGTCTGCACTATAAATAAGTATCTTGGTTCCAAATAATGTAGTAATAGAGGAATACTATTCTTAGAGTCATTCACCATTCTACTATAATAGCTTATATAACAAGTCATTTCTCAAATTTTAACCTTATCTTTCTGTATAGTACCTTCGATATTGACATTCTGAAAGGTAAATTGAACTAAAATTGCATCTCCTTGTGAGGAAAAGAAGGACGGACAATAGTAGTGCCAAAATGAACGCAGTCAACAATTCTAGTAGTCTATCTTAATCTAGAATTTATCCAAGGTACTACTATATTCAGCAAGGTTATCAAATTGAGATTCCAACCGTGAATCGGAAGATCTACTTTCCTAATAGTGAATTGTAACTCATAAGATACATTAGTAATAAAAATATGAAAAATATGATATTAAGCTTAAGCAAGCAACTTAATTCGTTTAAGAAGTGAAATCACATTATGATTATCTTAAAAATTGAAACATTAAGATAAGAAGAAAACATACAAAAGCTTCTCCAAGCCTGTAAAGAGGAATCCAAGGTCCACTTCCACCGAAACGAGTGACGGCTTCCTTAACCGATTCGAACGGCGGTGATGTATCAATCTCAGCTCGATAATTCACCTTCCTAATTCCGCTCCCCGTCTCGGCGGCCGCAAAGCGAGTTTCAGCCATTTCCATTGAAAGAAGAGAAAGTTGGCAGAAACGCAAACGCGTATTTCAGAGAAGCATTGAAAAGAGTGATGAAGATTGGAGTCTCGAGGAGTATCCATTGGTGGAATTTATGCAAGCGTGATGATGATGTCGCGGGACCGAGTTAAAAACTCAACTCAGTGAAAGAAGAAAAGAAAAGAGAACGCTTTTTTGTGTTTATGATTATGAGTGTGTGCTTTTCTGGTGGTTACGATTGTTGAGTGTTAGCCAATTAGGGATTGACACGTAGGAAAGAGAGTGTTTGATTTTGAGCGTGATTTGCGTTGTTATGGTGTGATTGAGTTTTTGGCGGGGGAAAGGTTTTTTATGGTGTTACTGTTTGGAGCAAGTGAAATGACACGGCGGCGTTTTGTGCACCCCACAAATCCACAAAAAGGGCCTTCTTGGATCTCAAGCATAAGCAAATTGAAATTGAGTCAGATCTCATCCTTGCTCTTCTTTTATTTATTTATTTTTAATTTTAGATTTGTGTTTTAACTTTTAAGGGGTTGCATTGTGATGCTCGAAATCTTAAATAAGATGAAAATGTTGATGTTGATGTTGATGATGACAGCGTTTAGCATAGGAAAGTTGGCATATTTCCCCATCTTAGGTCAACTTAACAATCACCATTGATTTAATTCAATGGATAAAATTGCTCTCAATTGTTTACCTATAACTTGGTTGGATATTAATATCAAAAAAAACTGATGCACTATCTTTTCAAATTGTACAAATCACCTAGTTTTGATAGATTTATAGATTTAGAAAACTGTGTTGTTTTAATTTTCTTATAAAATTGCTTTTTTTTATTAAAATAAATATTTTATTTTTCTTTATAATTTTAAAAAAAATCAACAAATATTAATAGTTAAATATTAGATCAATATTTATTAAATTCAAGATCTCTAACTCATTTAATATTTAACTCAAACTAGTTGAACTATCAATGCTCCACTCATTTTATATTTTTTATTCAAAAAGAGGAAAATTTAGTTTTAACGTTGATGAAACTTTGTTGGTCGATTAATAATAATGACATTTATAACTATATTGCCAATAACATGAATTTCAATGATGTACATTTAATATTTTTTATGAACCAAGTGATATTTATTTCAAAAGAAAATGAACCGAGTGTTATTGCTTATTTTCAAAGAACGTGTTTTACTAAAAAAAAATGGAATGCTATTTTATTTTTTCTGAAAAATTAATATAATTTTAATATAAAACGAGTACTTTTTAAATTTTTATTTTCCGGAAATGATTTGAAATTTCAATTTGGAAGGGAATGTTTTCATGCTAAACCAATTATTGAGAATGAGGCTGAGAAAAGATATTATATTTTTAAACGATAGTCTACGAAAAATAAGATGTATATCCCGTAAAGAAATAAGCAAATTAAATGGGGTGAAACAGTGATTTAGAATTACAGGTACTAGACTTTTGACCCGTGCACGCACGGGTCCTATCGACAATAATAAAATAGATAAATGATCTTTGACCCGCGAGATACACATGCATCTATCAATAAACACAAATTAGATTATTAGAGATCAAATATCGCAATCAAATTCGTCTCAATATGTCATTGATGTCATTTGATAGAGAAAACATAATCTACTAAAGACTATTTATTTATTTAATCACAATATAAGTATTGGGGCAATTATTCTCTTTTTTTCTTTATAATTAAAAAAAATCACTCTCTTCTTTTTTAATTATAAAGAAAAAAGAATATAGTATTTGTTAGGTTAAATTGTTGATAATCTAATGCAACATTTTAGCGGGAAATTATTAGGTTAAGTTGTTGCAGACCTAATAAAATTAATAAATAAGGAAAAAAAGTCTAGAGAAACAATAGATATATACAAACGATGACACAACATGATAGGAATGAAAAGCTGGAGAAATAGTAGGGATTGCTGCATTTTAGAGGGAATTTGTTAGGTTAAATTGTTGCTAACCTGATGCAGCATTTTAGAGTGAAAATATTAGGTTAAGTTGTTGCAAACTTAACAAAATTAATAAAAGGAAATGTTAACGAGTGCCCCCGGGGCACTCTTTAACACCCATAAATAGTAAATATTTTAAAAAGTGCATGTAATCATTGATTTGGAAAACAAAATATTTGACTTTTAGAACGAATAATTGTTTATTTTAGCATGCTTAAAGAGTGTCCCGGAGGCACTTGTTAACAAAACTCATTAATAAATAAGGATAAGTTGGAATAAAAGAATCAGGGAGTAAAGTTGATAAACAAATAAGACAAAATTGGTCTAAGATGGAGAATTTATCAATTTACCCATGCTAAAACTCGCCGATGATGATTATACAAATAAATTGAACACAATAGAGATAACTATTCGCGTCAAATATATCAACCAATGACATTTTTTTTTTTGAAATATCAAACAATGACATTTAAAATGCAACACTTTAATCATTTATATATATTTTTCATTTAAGTTATTTATCTTTTGAAAAGTATTAGAAGTTATCAATCTTTTGTTCAAAGAAGTTGATCTATGGGTGTAACGGTGTGACTGAGTAAGATATCCTGAGTGGGTTAACGTTTTCCTCCATTGTGAGATGTCAACAGACAATAGAGGGGTTTGGTTGAAAGAGAAAAAAGAGATGATAAATGTTGCAAATTCGATGGAAAATCACACCAATAAATACTCGATGTGTGGAGCAAGGAATAATCAAGCAACCAATATAAGTGGGTAACAGTTATAATCACAAACAAAAGTAGAAAACAACGAGAGAAAAGAAGAGAGAACACAAAAGAATTTGTTTACCCAGTTCAGTCCAAATTGACCTAATCTGGGGGAGAGAGCAGCCCTCCGTTCCACTGTAATGATGAGTAACTTTACAAAAGAGATATCAATGAGTTACAAGAATAAGTCTCCCGCCTAATTCTACCCAAAGTCTCAATCTCTTCCCGTAACCAAGAGACTCAATCCTAATAGTGTTTCCCAAGATGAATCAACCCTCAAACCCTAGTGTTTGTTCCAAAGAGACAAACTCTATACAAACTTTAGTTTTGTTGTTGCCTTTCTAAACCCTTGTTTCAGCCCCCTCTATCTCAAGGTTTGCTCTGATACAAAGCCTATATTTATAGTAAAAGTAACTCCCATAAAATTGTAACAAATCTGGCCCAAAAAAACGTTTCTGTTTTATCCACTGCGCGCAAATTCGGGCCCCGATTTTACCATTCGGGCGCCGATTTTTGCCGCAAGAAAAGCGTCCAACAGGCAGCCAAATTCGGGCCCCGATTTTAGGTTTTCCAACAAACATGATTTTGGCCTCCAAACTCCAATTTTGAGTCACTTTCACAACAATAAATTTTTAAATTACACAGATAAAGCAAGATCACCATGATAGAGTATGGGAAATCGTTCGTATTGGAAAAAGGATAATCATTTCTCTTGTGCGAAGGATTTGTAAGGTGCATTTTTTTCATCGTTTTCTAGTTATTGTGGTTATGAGTTATGTGAATTTGATAAATTTATCATGTTTTGTCATCTCATTCATCTTTATTATAGTCCTTCAAAATGAGTCAATTTCCACATCATTTTTTCATACACATGCATCAACATCTTCTGTCTGAGCTAGGCGGAAAAACTCATGAAACCAAACAAAAAAAAATGAAATTCGAAGTAAACTCTTGAATCTGCATTTTTTACATGGTTCATGGTGAGAGACTTACTTAATGCCTTAGCCTAGAATCCACTTTTTATATTTAGGAAAAATTGCACTCGTCTCATCTCCTCCAAAGTCTATATTAACGACACTGAGATCCCTTCTAGTTTTAAAATGTATACTAACCTTTCTTAATATTCCGATAATTTTTTGTTAGAGAATTATTTGTCAATAGGAATTTTTGAATTTATTAATGAAATGACCAAAAAGAAATTGTAAAAGACAAATCGTTATTGTTGAATCCATCATTTATAGTCAATTCACTAATATCATCATCAATCAAATCCAAAAATGGGTAACTAGAACTTGACCAAGCATTCAACAAAGAAGATTGGCTTAAGGGACTAAGTCTGTCCAGCGTCTGTTGAGGCATGATTGATGTTCAAGATGAATCTGTTGCAAACCAAAAAAAGTTATGATATCGAACGCAACACAATCATTGATAGAAGTAAACAAAGAAAAGCAATAGAATGCAATCGATTAAAAAATTGAGAAATTGAAGAAGAACAACATATGAAAGTGAAGCGATAAAAATGAGACGAGTTTATGCATTTTTCTTTTTTGGGCGGCATAATGGTCAAAAGTTTGCAATTCTAGCATATATGAAATTAACCTTTGTTGAATGTTTGATCCAAACCTATACTCATATCTCAATTTAGTCAACAATATTGATGGATTAGAGATCGTGTCATCGTCATCATTTTAACAGAACTTAAAGAAGATGAATGTAATTAATCAATGTATTTAAGAAGTGAAGTTTCGTTTATAATAGTGATCGAATAGCGTAAAAAGTAAACACAATTCACAAGTTAGCAACAACATCATTTAATATATTATAATTGACACTCTATGTGTTACTCAGAGAAGAAAGAAGAACAAAATGCCTGCCTTAAATTCATGTTTCAGAGTGGGACAGCTCCATAATGCATCGGCTCTGAATGTTGGTGCCGGTTTGATCGCTGAAGAGTGAAGAGAATGATATGTGATATGAATACGCACCAATCCTATACATACAACCAGTACATTTCAATGGGCCGCATCTTGTACAATTCTCACATGCAAAGCTAAAACAACAAATATATAAAATTAATTTTGTATTTTGGACGGAATCAGATTTATCAATAAGGTGGTTGATGACTTGATGCTAAATCATTATTTATTTTTACTCATTTGGTCATATAACAAGTGTCGTTTATAATTATTGATTTGTTAACATCTCTTCTTAAGAAAAATTAGAATTTAAGTTCGATTCTTAGAGTTGTCTAATCCAACTTTATACATATATACAGAAGCTATATCCGAGAGTTGTTAATGTTGATCATGTAATGTTTAAGCACGTCTTATTTAATTATTCGAGGATAATATAAAACTTGAGTTTGTTTATTTACTTAAACAAATGAGTTTGACAAAATATTTAATGAGTCAAGTCCGAATAGTTTAGGAAATAGGGGACCTCATTTACATCCCAAGTTTTTTTTTTTTTTTTTTTACAAAAACATTTACAGTCTAAGCTAAAGTGTATAATTTGCATAGACGAATTGAGTCCACTTAATTTATACGTACGTTTATACAGATCCAATCAGTGTACAAAAAATGTATTGGACATGTGCGAAAATCCACCAAAATCGGGTACTATCACATTAAAGTGTGATGTTGTAGGGTGGGTTCAAATAATCAAATACAAGAGCTCAAGACCATGCATGGCAATATCACTTAATTAGAAAATCACAGAACTAGCAGATCATACAGCTCATCTCATTAGTTGCTATTACCCTTCTCCTCAATGGTTAAATAGAAAGTACTATGTGTCATACCTCAAATTTTGACCAATTTAATTTTTTATTTTCGTATATTATTCGTTTTTTAGCTTTTCGTTTGCGCTCTTATTCCCGTGATATCTGTTTTTATTCGTATTGTGATCGCATTTTTTTTTACGTCGTTTATATTTTAATGTCACTCGCGTATTAATTTCTTAATTTTTATCCGCGTTTTATGCGTATTTTATTTATCGTAAAGTTTACGTTTTTAAAACTCATTTTGTTCACGTCGTTGATTTACTTTTTTATTAGTGTTTTTTAAGCCGTATCATTCCGTCGTTTCAGACGAAATTTCGGCAGAGAGGTATTTTAAAATACCTCATTTTTTGGTTCCGAAGGGACATTTTTTTTTTATTTTTATTTAGTCATAATTATTTTTTCTTTTATTATTTTCGTTTTATTTATTTATTTAGTTGGGTTTTTTTTTTATTTAGTCTTTTAGTGCAATTTTTGTCCTGTCCATGTGTCATTTTGTTATTGGTTCTGGTCCAACTTTTTCTCCAAGTTTCAGTCAGGGGTATTTTTGTCATTTCAATGTATCAGAGAAATTTTATTATTTAAACACTGTTCACGCGTCAGAAAAGGGTCCCAATCAGTCAGAAAAAAGTCAGCCACCTATCAAATCAACAAACACTGATTTCTCACATTTCTTCATCTCACAAGATCAAATCACAAAAAACTCATGAATATCTCAAGAACACCATGAACACAAAAATTTCGAGCAATCTTTCTCAAGAACAATAACCACAAACTGAACCCATTTTCGAAATCAAACAAACCTCACACACAAACCATCACCATTTTCGTTTTCATTTACCACATAAGCTCAAAAAAACAAATCGGCCACAATCAACCACCACAACACAAACCAATTCGTTTTTTTTTAACCAACTCTCAACAAGAACAAACAGAATCAAAGCATAAAAGAGTGAGAAGAAGCAAATCGGACTCAACCGAAACAAAGGAAGAAAGAAAGGAAGGAAGTAGATCGAACCATAACAACATAAGAGCAACAGATTCAGTTTCGAAAACGGAAAGAAGAGGTAGTTCTTCTCTCTTTTTTTGTTGTGTTTTAATCTTAGATCTAGGACGAGTTGTGGTTGTTCTTCGCAAAACAAGTCCGGATCCGTGTTTAAAATGAAAAAGGATATTTGAATTTGTAAAAAAATTTGGATTCAGAGTTGTTTTGAAACTCTGGCACGGTGGTGCACCACCGGCCACCGTGCCGGAAAACAAGAACTCGCCGGAGAAGAAGGTGGTTCCGGCACTGTTTTTTTGCTCTTTGTGTAGAGAGAAGAAGGAAGAATGTGGAGAGAGAGTGGGATAGAAGGAAATGAGAAAATTCTGCAGAAAAAGCTATTTTATACTCCTTCTTTCCAAAGCTCACACGTGATCCCCTTCAGCCCAATTCTCTCTTCTTCTAATCTCTATAATTTTGTTGCATGCACCCTTGTTTTCTTACTGCATCCCTTTCATGTACATCTTTCTACTATTTTCTTTGCTCGTGCATTTTTTTTAGTCTTCTAGTTAAATTTGTTTTAATGTTTGTTTTTGAAAAATTTGCGTTTCATACATTTTTTTTTCCAACATACTTAATGTCATGCATTTTATTTGGTAATTATTCTCATATGTGATATTCTTTTTATGCTTTCTTGAGTCATGACTTAATATTTCGGTATATTTCGTTTTGTATCATCTATAGTATAATCTCATGCATCTTTTAATTTTTGTTATGTAATTATTTTTATCCTCCTTAGTGTGTATAATAGGAATTGATGTAATTTATTTTTGCGCATTTTTATTTCTCGCCATCATATTTCTCTTGAGACCGTAGAATGTATTTAGGGTATGTAATATGTAACCAACACAAGCACTGACACATGCACCGACACTTCACCACTTTATTTACCGCTTTACGCTCATTTATTTTTCCGCCGTTACGCTAGTTCACCGTTAGTTTAGAAAAATATTTTTATATCAAAAATCAAAAAGTCAAAATTCAAATTTCTTTAAAGTAAACCTTGGTTTGTAACCCAAATGTTTTTCCTTTTATTTTCCTTAATCAAATGTTAATCAATTTAATATCCACATTAGACATGGATTTCTTGCAATTAAAATTAACCAACTTCACCGTATTTTCTTCTCATGCCTTGAGGCCTCTCATCTCTTCTTAAAATCTTTTTTTCAAAAAAATGTTAAAATCAATTCAACCCATCAAAGAAGTTTCTTTAGCCGAACTACTTGATTTTGATCCCGATTTATTTGGGTAAGTAGGCAAAGGGCTTTGGCCCTTCCAAATCAATAAAAATAACCAAAAACATGCTTCATCTTCCTCTTTTCTTTCACTTAAACTCTTAAACTTTTTTTTAATAAGTAAAAATAATTTAGCGCAAGATTAAGAATAGGTAGAAGGTTCCTATGGGATACCATAGTCGGTTCGGGTGCCTAACACCTTCCCCTATCGAAACCAACCCCCGGATCCAAGGTCTTATAAGGGTTTTTACTCACTTTTTCTCTTCCCGCGAATAAAAGTTGAGAGTTCAAAGATTAAAGGTTCAAATCAGATTAATGATTTTGATACCCGAAAATCGAGACCACGCTATGCTATCTGTTTCTTGCCTCAATAATGTTATGAGGGGGAATTGTTAGCATCACAGTTCGTTATCTTATTAATTAATGGATTTAATTTCAGTGCATCCTTTTTTGCGTTTATTTTTACTCTTATTGGAATTTCATTAAATTTATTTGAATATAGAAAATATCTTTGTCAGATCGATGAAAAAATATATGTGAATGCTTTGAAAATTGGGAGGGGCAGACAACATTTGAAGGGTACGTATGAGTTCTGCTTAGGTCTCGACAAGACATTGATTTTGTTTCTCTCTGTACATTTACGTGCACTAGTAACCTTCACTGCCCAATTTGCCAACAAGTTTTTCATTCATGGAGTCATGGGACCATGACATGTTTTCATTTATTAGTGTTCATCCGTAACATAATTAAACAACAAATTCCCCTTCTCTATGTTCAACAATATTTTTGTAACCAGTTATTTTTATTTGGTGGAGTGAGTGGACATCTATACATGTTTTAAATTCTAATAATAGTTTTGTTTTTGATAGATCTAACAATACTTACATATGATACAAAGTTGGCAAATAATTGAGTCAATTAAATATTTGTTATAGCCTAATTGATGGAAAATTTGTATAAGCAAAATATGTGTCACCAAAAGTGAGACTCTTATCTTTTTGAATTTGTGTACTCATCTAAGATAGACCATGACATATCTTAGTTGATAAAACGTAAAGGAGGACCTCGGTGTAACACTTTGACGAAATTGGTACATCTGCAACATTCTGATGCTCAAGTCAATTTTTGATTAAGATTTGTCGTGTAACAAAATGAAATGTGTACTTTTCTTCTAGTGCAAAAACATCCTTTATAGCAAGATTTTTAAGAGAAATGAGTGAAAATCTGATGAGGTCGTTGAGGAATTTGTGCTGTGATGCACATCACCCTCTAATTATCATCATGTGGCAATTGATTGCTGAGGAGTTACGTGTGTGTACTGGCAGTGCAATATAACTTGCATGCACCCTCACAGTAGAGTCTCTATCCTACAATGGGCCCAGGCACGTAACACGTGTACCATGCATTCACTCATACAATTGTTACTGATGATTAACCGTAGATATGATGTACTAGACTTTACTGATTAATAATATATAAGTGTTCCATGCTCCACCACAAGTACGCATCAATCTCCAAATCAATGGCTCATAAGCTTCCAAAAATAATGGTACAGCTACCCAATCAATTCAGTGGGAAAGAAGTAATTTCAGGCATTAAATTCGTAAGAATTAAATTGGTCCCGTTCCAAAAAAAAATACCCATTTATAATTATAAAATTGAACATAGTCCCCACTTTCTTGATTCACAACTATGCCTTAATGTCAAAAGATAACCACCTTCCAAAGTTACTCTATTCCCCTATTAGCATTTTCCATTCTTTATTTATGTTGAAGAACGTGAACTTTCTATTTATATTGCCTAAGAGTCAGAACCATAAGATAATAATGCCCCTAGACTCTACACATGTAGATGTTTTTTGACTCTAATCTAGAGGCATTTTTTTAGATCTAAGTTTTTAAGATATCTAGAGAGTACTCAAAAATAGTTTCCAATCTAAAATGGTTTTGAATGATGCTATCAATCATCATCATCATCCATCTGAAATGTCCTTCAGAATAACACAAGATGGTAGGTTTTTTTCTAGGCTAATGTCCAAGGAAACCTCAAATGCCAACTCATCTTCAAGGAGAGTGTTCTATTATGGTGAAACATCTGTTGCTGTTCCTTTCATGTGGGAGGCACAACCAGGAACACCTAAACATCCTTTGTCAGAAACTTCTCTGCCTCCTCTCACACCTCCACCTTCATATTCTAGTACTAATTACAAGTCCAATGGTAAGAGAAGAAATTCAAAAGTCAACAACATATTTTTTACCATTTTGCCTAGGCTTGTAGGTTCAAGGAAATCTCATAATGTGTCACCTTCTTCTTCTTCATCATCTTGGTCGTCGTCGTCATCATCATCCTCATCGTTTTCGACAAGAGATGGAAGCCTCTCAAGATCTCCTCGCTCTTCAACTTTGAAAAATCAATTTTCAAATGGATTTAGAGGGTGCTATCCTTTTGGGAGCATGAAGAATGCAACTGTAAGCCATGGTGCTCTTTAAATTAATCTCAATGAATTCCTTGGTTGTTATTTAGATAGTTTACATCTTGTAGAAAAAAAATCTTTGAAATTTTAGTTGTTAATGTGTTAAGAATGATGTTTGTTTGGGAATTAGATTTGCAAAGCAGGCCTAGTATTGATGTCATTTCTCATGATCAAGATAAACTATACTAGATACCTCTGCAGCACATCGACACTTTGTATTGAAAGCATGTCTAATGTCTGATATGTCATATGTTTAATAGAGACATAACACCAACACATGCCGTGTCTCTATATTAGTGTCTAATGTGCAATCATTCAATTTTTTCGAATTATTGTCGATGTTAATTTATTTGTGGCTGCTTCATAGATAGATATATACACCCTGCGTTTTTCAAGTTAGGTACAGATTACAGAATCACTCATGTGAATTTAAATTCCCTTTGCTTGAAATCCAGTACTGTCTAAACTGCAAAAGTTGGACCTGCCTCGATGCATAATTAATGTGTTCTATTGACAAAAAATGAAGTACTGCAACTAAAATATAGGACTAGAATTCACTCCAATAAAGTACCATCATAAAGCTCGAATCCTGTTAATGAATTCACCCAACCATATGATAATATTGATGTGTCAGAAATTGAAGTAATGTCACATACCAAATGTAATTATGTGGAGTTATTTGTGGAACTCCTTACTAGTTTTTTGGAAGGGTAGATTTTGAATAAATATTAGGTACTAACATTTATAACCAGTAAAAAATGCATAAAAGATCAATTACGGGAACTAATAATTGAGTCCCAAATGTTATAAAAAAATTAATGTGATTCTAAGCAATTATGAAACTTTGGATCAGATCAGTGATGTGGTTTTCATTTGATGATAAATAGTATTATACATTTTGGTTTCCTTGCTACGCCTGTAGATAGATGCACGATGGCTGCCTGCTATTTGTCGCAATTTTTTGTTTCGTTCTGATTTATGATTGGCAGATTCAGTTATCATGATGAAGTGAATAATGTTGTTCCCACGCTGAAGGATGCTAGGAAACACCATAAAAATATCAAAATAATATCATCGGCATATAATTGTCGATGAATTTTAGTTAACTGCTGAAGGAAAAAGGAAAATTGAGGTTAAATTTATCATCTTATGATGTTTCTTAGCCGTCAACAAAGTGTAAACAACAATTTTCTTCATTTTAAGGTGTCTTTTTTTTGTTTTGTTACAAGTTTAAGGTTTGTATGACTGAATAGAATTTAAAAGGAAGATACACAATTAAAAAGGAAAAAATGAGGTATTTTAATTGGTTGAAAAACAATAAAAATGTGGGCAGAAAGAAAAGTTTTATTTGAGATCAGTCTAGTAGAAATGGTGGAGAAGTGCAAATTTAGTTATAAAATTAAGCTTCACTCGTTTTAGTGGTTACAAGCAGAGTACCCAATTTTTTATTTAGATTACCACAACTGATGGCTTAATCTTTTTCATTGTCCTGTTTTTGTTTCTTAAGATGCGATTTTAGTTTGTGTTTTTTTCCGTTGTCTATTGTTTATTGAGAACCGGATTTGTTTGATGTCAGTCATGCTTCTTTGAAATTCATGACAGATAGTGGAGTTGGATCCAAATTATGCAGCAACATGAATACAACAAATATGTCATGAGTGTAATTTTTTACAAAGCTGAACATAAAAAGTGAAGGTCATCGTTGTATGTAGAATTGTTAGTCCATATAAAAAAAATTATAAGATCCGATTGGAGACATACAAAAGTAAGTTGATCGAACCAAAAAAAACCCGGTTGGCATCGAGAAAAATCATAATGAATTCATTTTCGCCTGTTCATAAGGATGATTATGATGGTGATGAATTGAGCTCCTCCGTTGGTTGGACCTTCCTGCTGTTTTGATTGGTGCAATGTATTCATCTTCGCCTGTTTATTTTTTTTGTTTTCTTCCACTTCTTCATCATCTTCAACATCACTTTCATCAATGCTCATAAAAAATGCAGAATTTGTTTTAAGAAACAAAAACATCGTCATCATTTCATTACTTCACCTCCAACCACCATCAAGGTCCATGATCCTAAACAATTTCAAGGTTTTCATCATCAAGGTTGGCACATTCTTTAGATAATTCCTCTGCAAAAAAATAATATAAATTTACACAACATATGCAAAATAATTGACAGTATGCAAAAAATTATATGGTTGTTTACATTACTCGATAATTAACAATATACAACATCACAACACTTTTCCATTCATTGTAGCTCACACGTTACCAACATTAAGATTTAAGACCCAAGGAAAATTTCAATTCACCAATAGCATTCTACTCAATTTTATGATGTTTTTGTTTTTGAAGATATAGTTTAGGCTTTAGATATGTATGTACTAGTGCTTTTGTTGACATAACTTATGGAGGCAGTGAAGTGGATTTTTGTTGATTAGCTTAGGTGGTGTTATTGTTGTTGACGATGGTGGAGGTGAAGTAATGAGATGGTGATGTTATTTTTGTTTTTTTAAGAGAGATGGTGATGTTGTTTCTTAAAACAAATTCTACATTTTTTATAAACATTGATGAAAGTGATGTTGAAGATGATGAAGAAATTGAAGGAAGAAGATGAAGAAAGCAAAAAAAAAACAGTCATTTACCCCTATGACGTGGCATAAAATTCAACCAATGTGGAGGTGCCACGTGTACATTTACTTGCCACATCATATGGTTTAACAGCTAAAACAAACGGAGGGGGTAATTGACTAATGTTTGACTCAAGGGGGCTTTTGAAGTTCTTAAAAGTCATGGGATTTTTGACGAAAGTTACAATTTTAGGGGTTTTTTGCCTATTCAGTCATATGATATGACTTTCATCATGGGTGAAAGTTTCTTATTTGGGCATTACGGGGGGTGCATTTTATTATTGTGGACTTATGGTGACGAATAATGATGAAACTCTTTGAGAAATTTTGGAGGTGGTAAAACAATTGAATTATCTAATTAAATAATGAAACTTATATAATATTTGGTATGTTTACTATCATTTTACTTAACTTTGTTGGGGTTGGTTTGGTCCGCCCAATTATTATTTTTTGTTTTGTTATTTTTTTATTAATAATATATAGGACGAGATGCATTTGACACACGATGTTTTAGAGTGTTAGCATAGATGGGATTTCAAAATATGATATTATAGTGACCGTCATAATTAATGCATATTTTATTCCTCGTTTGTAAAAAAAATATGATCTATCATGTAAGGGTGTTATTTTCTCAAATTTGGCCTAAAAGACCCCCAAAATGTTAGGAACGTGCCTGATTTTGATAGTGATGCCTACTTTAGAATTCTCACAATTCTAACATCATCATGGACTCCTACACCATCACAATCCAAACAACATTCGCCAATATTTCATTTAGACATTTTAACAAACACTTTGAGTGCAAAGTATGAAACTTATTCTCACTGTGTTAATTGAACACCAGTCAAAACCACATTGTACTTAAACATAATTTAAACAACATTCACAACAACTACATTCATCTATAACATCATGAACTACACATGTTATCTACCAAAAGTTCAATTTCTACATCAACCTTAACCACATGAAATCTATCAAACTTAACAAAAATAAACCTACACAAACTAACATAATCATTCAAAATGATTAATACTAATTACTTGTGGTTTTCCGGAGATGATTTGCTTGATTTTTGTCAAAATGAAATTGGAGAGGGTTGGACTAAATTTGAAGAGTTTTGTGTATTTATTAACTTATGCAATTATGTTCTTGCAATTTTGTATAACTTTCGAACGCAGTGACAGTTGACTGACGAAGAAAACTTCGGTTGTTAACTACCGATGAAACTAATTGGCGGTAGCTAACTAACTATGGGGTTAAAACCATCATTTTGTGGTGTTTCTTAGCTTTCTTTTAAGCGGGAACAATTCGGAAAAAAAATATGATTTGTATTCTAATTTATATATTTTTATATTTGGTCCATTATATTAAAGTGATATTATGTTTATAATTTTAATTTATATAGAAATAGTGATAATTTTTGCTATAATTTAACATTTATATATTTCATAATTTACCAAATTTAAACAAATTAATTATGATTGGTATTCTATTTCACAACTCATAACTCAAGGAAATTTGTAATTTTTTTGTTAATAATGAAATCTATAATTAAGAAGATCTATTAACAACATTAAGGTCTACTCCTTAGAAGAAGAAAAACATTATTTAGGTCTAATTAGAGGTCTCACATTCAACCTCGAGAAAAAAAATATTTATGTGGCATCATTAAGAGCTTCAATGAAAAAATATTTATGTGGCATCATTAAGGTTCTCGCAACATTTGTTATTTGAATGAAACTTAGGTGATTCGCTTGCTATGCTACTTGAATGAAACTGTCGTGATTACCGTGCTAAAAATAACAAATATGTGAAGATTTTGGAAAGTTGTCATGCTCCTCATGTGGCCTAATTTCGAGTGCAACTGAATTCGGGTTTAGTTTTTGACTTTTGAGGCAATAATTTTTTTTAAGTTCTGAAATTTAAATTGGAGGTAGTAATTTTTATGGTTTTCACTAGATTCTTTTTCTGGTGTTCTGTTTTGCGGTTCTGCTGTGTTCTGTTATCGTTTTGTAGTTCTACCTGACTAAGGGTTATTTTCCCATGGCTTGTTTGTTGTTGTTATCCCTGTTTTGTTGGATTTTGTTTTGGTTTGCTCGGTTTGTATAGGTTTTTTGGGTGTAGTGTGTGTTTTGGGCTTTGACTTGTTTGTGTCTTGATTTCATGCTTGGCTTTTTTAAAAGAAAGTATACATTTTGTTTTGATTGATGTTTTCTGAAATTTAGTCTTGTTTTAGGTTCTATTATTATAATTGGCTTTTATTATATTAGGTTATTACACAAGCACTGCTGGATGCATGTGAATTCACTGCTAGAAATAAAATATTTTGCAGCGATTTTTTTTCCAGCAACGGTCAACTTGTTGGCAAAACATGCCTATAAAAATAACTAGATAAAGTTGTTGTAATAATTTTTTTTTTCTTAACAATACTATTATCATTGGGAAAAATGACTTATCCCAACAACAATTATATTTGCAGGAAATAATACAACTTTTTATATGCATCAGATCATATGTATTTACAAACATTCTTTGTAATGTAATATTCAACGTCACACAAAATTATAACCGCAAATCCAAAAACAATACAAATGATTTGATTTTATAATTCAGGTTTTACATGTTTCGAAAAATCTCTTTATACACCGCATTTAAATGTAGTTGATATATTCATCGGTCAACAGAATTTTTAAACTATTTCTTGATTTAATTCTCGATATTGCAACATATAGCTGACCATATGAAAACACTGTCTGAGGAAGGTATGTGTCAAATTCTTTTAGTGACTCCCCTGGACTTTTGTTAATGGTTATCGCAAATGATACAAATATAGGAAACTGCAGACGTTCAAATTTGAAAGGAATTCTCGTATTATAATGACTCAATGATAATCTAGGTATGTAGACCTTTTCACCAATGTTGTCTCTTGTTATCACCTCACCCTCAATAACATATATGCCATCTTTGTGATTATTAATCGAGTTCCATTTTTATCATCTTCGTTAGTTATCAATATCATCAATCATTTGAATGTAACTCATGAAAATGCAACATACTACATTCTGACCATGTGAAAACATATACTTGGTAAGAACTTATGAGTTCAGGCTCTCTCCTTATCTTTTATTGCTTTCGTTGGCTTTTATTAAATAATAGTCTATTTATTTTAGGGTATCTATACATAGTACAAACAACGTGTAGTTATTATGGACATAGATGTAACCGCCAAACCTAAGAAACACACAAGCATTTATTGCATGCATGGGAAGTTGGAAGGGTCAGCTGCATTACTTAAGATTGCAATTTTTTGGTGGAAAATTCAATTCGAATTAGGCTAATAAATCGTGCAAGTTAGTTCGGGAATTAGATTGGCTTAAAAATACTAATTAAACATTGATGAAGATATGATTTTTCAATGATACTATACTCTTATAAGTGACTCTTCAGCATGCTGGATAGGTGGAGAAAATGTTTCAGCTTTTGCATTTGCACTAACACCAACATGATTATTGGATAATAGGCTTTGCAAAGCTCATTATACCTATTTACATCAAAGTTGTATGTCTTCATGAGACACTCTTGTTTAGACATGAAACGACGATGAAAATAGCCTTGAAATGTTGGCTCGTTTGAAGTCCTTATGAAGAATAAGTATGCAAAAGCAAAGTGCATGGAAGTAACAAAGAAACATATTGGTTCCATAATATCCCAACTTAGCTCCCAAAATATGAGTCTCAAGAACCTAAGTGTTTGTATTGTTAAAAATCATAATCCACAATAAAGCTCAGTTTAAACTTGAGCTTTTGCCTTAATTTCAACCATTGCTTTTTGCTTCTCCATATTCTCAAGCTCCTTCCTTCTTGGGTCATTTGGACTGGCTATCGATTGATACATTATGCTCTCAATTGATTTTGCAACCTGTAGTTCAAAAAAAAAAATTAAAAAACAATATTATAAATTATCAAAAAGAAATTAATTGCATATTTAAAATCACAGTGAATTTGAGAAAATCATTGTAATGTCCTGCATTAGATGTAAGTATTGGTTACACAAGTTAATTACACTAGCTAGTTAGTTGATCTCATTGACTATGACTCTTATCATATTTCTTCATGCAATCGCAATTATCTCGTTATTCAATATATTTTTCTTATCACACTTCTCTATTTTTCAATTATCTGATAGTATCTCGTTATCATAATTGATGTGTTACGTTAACTCAGTAAACAATGTTAGATACTGAATACTAATAAAACATCAAATTGAAAAACATTTGTCAAACATTGACTATTTTAAGATATATGTAGAGTCAATGATTAATTTGAAAATATGTTACAAAGACAAATACCAATTTGATGATGAAAACATTTAACGAACCGGTATGACTATGAAGTATGACCCCACCAAAATACAATTTAATAATGATATATAAACAATTGTGTAGCCCTTTCATGAAAAGGTATATAAGACATGTGTCACACAAAACACATTTTTTGATGTATAAAATACAACACTAAAACCCATATATATCCGTTGATAACGAGGGAGAGAGGAGAATCACTTACTCAGATAATCCCTCCTAGAAGAGTACTAGGACTTATTCATGTCGAAATAGTCATTATTTATCACTCACTTCTAGAGAAAAGGCATGTTACTATGAACCTCATGTCATGTTATATTGTGCATTTGGTTTCAGCTTTCATCACAAGTTTAAATATGGAATTTATCATAAATTAAACCATTTTAAATTTTCAAATTTGTCTACATAAAGAGTATACTTTGTATATTTATGTAGGGTCATGCTAACAAATGTTTTAAGGGCATTATATAAGGAAAAGAAATACATAAATTGAAAATTTGTTTTTGAAAATATAAATTAAAGTAGTCTCAAAGTAATAATTACACACCATACTTTATGGTGTTAAAAAAAACATCATTTTCTATGTAAATATTATACTCTTTTTAGTTGTTTAAACATGCCTATAGCAATAACTAGTTAAAGTTGTGGTAATAAGTTATTTTTTTCTCAACAATACTATTATCGTTGGGAAAAATGACTTATCCCAACAACAACAATTGTTGCTGTAAATAACACAACTTTTTATATGCATATAACAACGACTAATAAAATTGTTGTAATAAGTTATTGTTTTTACCAAAAATACCGTAATCGTTGGGGAAAAAACTTATCCCAACAATAATTTATGTCACTGAAAATAATACAATTTTTTTGTGGCAACATTGTAAATTTATTGGATTCATCAACAAAAATTGTAAATTCATTGGAAAACGACATTTCTATATGTCAAATGTCAACAACATAATATTTCGCTGAAAATATTTAAAATTATTGGAGTAAATTATGCAATGCTTTATCTTAATAAAATATCAATAAAAAAAATCTATTAACAATACTTATTTTTTATTCGCATAATTTTTATAATATAAATTGTTAAATGACAAATGTCTAATTGGACTTAGTTAAGAAAATGATCGTTTAATTATTACTCATAATATAATGAAGTAAAAGAAGATCAAATTTAATATTTGACTTTCTTGTTCCCTAACCGTCCGTCACCACCCATTATATCTCATTATAGGAACACTTAAGTCTTAACTATACACGACCAATGAAATCACTCAAATAAAAACTGTCTTTATTTGTTGGGGTATTTATTTAAATATACTTTTTTTTGTTTTTGTTTTTATTAGTGACTAAGATATGCCCTTTTTTTGGCGCAAGACATGCATCTTCTTGATGTGAGTTATTTTGTGATAGGAGTTCAAAATAGTTCAAAAACTAAGAGGTATGTATAAATTTGTATCTTCTTAAAGTTGTGTTTTTTTTTGGTACTAAACTGATTTTAATCACCATATTTTGTTATTTCTCTTCAAATTGAAAACTTCATCTTCGACGTTGGAAGCTTTTGCGACTTATCTTATTCAATACTTTTGCCATTGGAGTCGACGAGATTCCTCGTTCCGCTACGACATAGGCCGCTTCAAGGTGGTGACGTTGACTATTAGTTCTTTGTCAAAATAAGAAAGGCCAGGGGTGAACAAGAGAAATGGGTGTGTGTTACTTCAAGTTCATCATTTAGGTATATGTCTATATGGTACGCATGTTTGAGTTGTGGCATCTAGATGTGAAGTAGAATACACTTAGTATCGAGTTAATTAAGTCATATGAAGAGAGTGGACCTAATTTTTTAACTTTTAGCATGAATGTGTGCTTTGAATAATGTAATTAAAATTGTCATATTATAAATTAATTAGCCTTTTTTTAATAAGAAATTACACTTTTTTGTTACTCTTTTATTTATGAAGTGTTGTATATAGAAAAAAGACACTTAACTAATAACTCTTGGTCGTGTTGAAATTGCAGTTAAAGTGTGTTACAACTACTAGACAAATAAATGTTCAAGATTCAAATTATACAGGAGAGCTAATACTGTTGTTGGCTAGAGTCACAATTTAATTTGTTATTATAAGTTTCCAGTTTTTATTTTAGTGAGAACAATATCATTTGTAATTTGTAGTTTATTAATTTTTTATGATAAGGAGAGATAGTTTATGACATTTTATCTTGTATTATGTTAAGAAGAGACAGTTTATGACATTTTATCTTGTTTGCAATTTATTATGTTTTTATGTTAAGGGGAGATAATTTATGACATTTTATCTTGTAAATAATATACGATTTGTGTAGATATTTCTTGGATAATTTTTTTTGACATTTACGATATTAATTTACATTGTAATATTTTTTTAATAGTAAGCACAATTTAAATTCATAATGTGATTGATACTGATTTTTAAAATATGTAATTCTATTTTTATTAAATGCCATAAGTTAGGAATAATTTCAATTTGTATCGTTGATAAAAAAATAATTTATTGCAACGATTTTAGATGTTGACAAATACTTTACCGTAACCACATTTGTTATTCTGAAATGTCAAGTGAGACAACAATGATTGTCGTTGGAAAAACATTAGTTATAGCAGCGACATCAAATGTCTTTGGAAAACTTTTTGCAACAACACTTATACCAACGACATGTAATGATATTCTTTTCGCTAGGAAAAGCATATTTGGCAACAACATTGTATTTTTCCCAACGATATAGGTTGTTGCAAAAACCAATTTTCTTGAGTGATTGCATGTTATGCTTGTGTGTTAGTGTTGCTTCAGATCTTGATTGATATTTGTAGCAACATATTTTGTGCTTGCATGATTGTTGTGTTGATTCATGTATTTGATAACAAAATCCTTCATGTTTTAATCTTGATTTTGTTGTTGCTGATAGTTCTTTGGCAATGCTTTTGTTGCAGAGATCGTAATACTCGTGTTGGATGAACCTTTATCCCCTTCAACGGGAAGGTAGCCATGATTAGAAACATTGAGTTTTTGAACCTTGAAAGGACAATGATTATCCTGAGGAACATTAAGGGACATATCAAGTTCTTGACTGAGGGTCATTGCATCTTCACCATTAGGCTTTCCCATTAAGAAATAAAGGGAGAAGGGAACAAGAAAACACATGAAAAGAGAAAAAGATGTTGGATAAAAAAAACCAAAGGATCAAGCACTACACCAAGAGGCGCATGACGAAAAAGAAATAAGAAGAACCGAGGAGGATCAACAAGAACGCGACAAGGAATGAGTAAACAAGGGACAAAATACAATACAAATAACTCTGCACAGAAAGTGCAAAAACAATGAACATCAGAAGATGTAACCTAGAGACAACTAACTAATCGCACAAACCAAGGTAGGATAACAAGAAAGAAACATGGCCAAGAAAGGAGAACAAAGAAGAGATTCAGATGAATCTTGGAGAAAGACTCGTATGATTCTTGAAGAATCTTGGAGCCCTCACAATTTTACCTTGATAGTTTTGAAACAAAAGAACTGCACATGGCATTCAATTATTAACAGTGTGTTGCTAGTATTTAGATGAAGTCAAATGTGAGAATTTATGTATCCCATTTATTACTAGTATAGATGAATGTTTCTTTTTATTTTTTTTGAGGGAAACGTTTTTTTTTATTTGAAATTTAAATTTTTTATCTTCACTTTTACACCATCAAGTTTTTTGTTCAATCTCCGTCATCGTGCATAAACGAAAAAGATTCTTATCATATGATTAAGAGGGGCATCATCATTTTTATTGGTACAAGAGGAAACAAAAATCTTATGATACTATGTGTGTATTGTATTGTAAATGTTAACTTTAATTTAATTTATTTTATGTGTTTTAAAGTTTAAATTAAAAAAGAAAACATTATTAGATCTAAAATATCTCTCATTGAATAATAATTAAATTCAATTTGATCCTCCTATGTTAACTTTTTTTTTTTTTTCAAAACCAACTTTCTATCCCTAAGTTAGAAAGTCAACAAAAAATTTTAAAGCGCATTTTCACTAAACTAGATAATGTGACAACTCATTAATAACGTAGATCCTACGTGATATTGTCTATGTGGTAAATCATTTGACACATTATTTTCACTTCATTAAGTTATAAATATAGTCATAAAAAAATATAATCGTAAAATTAAATTAAATAATAAGTGTTAAAAGCACACCACAAAAAATTTAAGCCTAAAAAAAAATTCATGTCTAATAAGATTTTTTGTTTATTTTTATTTTTTTGAAGAAAGAGATTTTTTGTTTATATAATCAGCTTATTTTGTAACCAAAATAAAAAAAACCAGCTTATTCCGCAAGGGAACTTCGTTCAACCCTTTACTTGATTCTCCTTTTTCTCTCCCTTTCTCTTTCTCTCACACCGAAACCCTAATTTGCGATATGGGAACACCAGAAACCTCCAGAGAACCTTGCCCCGATCGCATCCTCGATGACATCGGCGGCGCGTTTGGTATGGGCGCCGTCGGTGGCTCCGCCTTCCATTTTCTCAAAGGTCTCTACAATTCCCCCAAAGGAGCACGTTTCACCGGCGCAACACAAGCTGTTCGTCTCAACGCACCTCGAATCGGTGGTAGTTTTGCTGTTTGGGGAGGTTTATTCTCTACTTTTGATTGTACTATGGTTTATGTGAGACAAAAGGAAGATCCATGGAATTCGATTGTTGCTGGTGCTGCTACTGGTGGTTTTCTTGCTATGCGTCAGGGTTTAGGTGCTTCGGCGCGTTCAGCTGCGTTTGGTGGTGTGCTTTTAGCGCTAATTGAAGGTGCTGGAATTGCTTTGAATAAGTTTTTGAGTGCTCAACAGCCTTTGCCGATGATGATCGAGGATATGCCACCGGGGGCACAGATGCCTGGACCGGAGAGTTCAAATCCGGACTCGAACAACGCTGGGAAGCCGTGGTTTGGTGGACTTGGTGGAATTTTTGGAGCAAAGGAGGAAGAGAAGATTGGTGGTGGTGGTAGTGAGGTCAAGGTTTTGGAGAGTTTTGATGCACCGCCTGTGCCAAATTTTGAGTATAAGTGATGAATTAGGGTTTTGAGGTAGTAAATTTGTGTTTTGAAATTTAAATTTGAGAAATTTAGAGTTTGTTTTGAACCTTGATTGATGCTGATTATGTATGACACACACGTTGAAGAAGTTATCGGAGTTATCTGGTTAATGGTTGTTTTGAAATTGATAATAATATGTAATAAGTTTAGTGGTAGACTTTTATTATAATGATAATGATATATAATAGATTATTAGTTGTTTAATTATATTGTGTTTAAAATGAAATGTTGTTTGTTTGGTTTCTGATTGCTTGAATTTTGATTACTTGTTTTACGTGAATGAATTTGTGGTGATTTTTGATTTTTGTTTTGCTCTGAAATTTAAATTTGAAAATTTTAGGGTTTGTTTATGAACCTCAATTATGGTTATTGTTGGTGTTGGGCTAGTTTATGAACCTCAATTGGTGGTGATTGTTGATGCTGATTGATATGTTCCATCTTAATGTAGTTATATGGTTACTCTTTGTTTTGAAGTCGATAATAATATGTAATATGTGTAGTGGTATACTTTCGTTGCAATTACTTTTTTTAAACGAAAGTATACATTCTGTTCTTAGTGATGCACTCTGAAATCAAGTTTTGATTTTGGTTCAATTATTATATTTGGTTTTTATTATATCAGCTTATTACACGAGCACTGCTGTATACATGTGAATTACATGTTAAGCTTAGAACCTCCCTAATGAGTTTCATATTCAGCTGGATTTTCACCGTGTCTTGTTGCCTTCACAAATGGCTACTCACCTAGTGAGGTGTGAACTGGTTTTTGAGGGGCAGCAGGGGTTCTGTTTGGTTCCCTGTTTTTTTCTTTCTTTCTTTTCTGCAGCGGCTTTGTTGTGTTGGGTTGGGGGGTGTTAGGGTCTGCTTTCTGCTTCTTTTTGTGGGCTAGTTCGTTACTGTGTTAGCAGCCTGGTGTTGGGTGTTTATTCTTCCTTCAGTTTTGTGTTTTGGTGTAGTGATCCGGGTTCTAGTCCACCCTGCAAATGCAATGGGTTTGTACCTTTTGTCCCAATCTCTGGTAATGTGAAAATGAATTTGAAAAGTATCATACTTGGGCTGGTTGGTCTATTGTTTTATAAAGTATCACATACTTCCTTTTTTTTATTTGAAAGGCGAGAGAAGTGTTTTTTGGCTATGAATTTTCCATCATGATTTTACTTTGTTATTAAGAGGTTATTGAAAGTGTTACTGATACAATTATTTAAGGGGAAGTTAAGTAATTTTAATTCAGAAATGGTTATAGTTTATTACCTTATTAGCTTAACTCCAAGTCAGTCTTATGCCTTGTTGTTTGAGTGTATGATCACATTCCTCATCTATGCCGACCATGTTTCTTGAGAATGGTTAAATATGTTTTCATTTTGTTGATGATTGACTTTTTTCATTGGATACATACATGGATATGATGGGTTAGTAGCTTTGCATTTTCTTTTTACAAAAGAAACATCTTTGCATTTAAATGTAGTTGATATATATCAACTACTAATTTTTCCATCGCCGGTTGGTTTTACTAATTGTGTATATTGTATAGTTAGTTTTTTGTCTTTGAAAAGTCAAAACTAAAATATATGTTGTTAAGAAATTCTGGGCGAGTAATTAGAAAAGGTATATGAGATTTCAAAAAATGTATTGATCCTGATATGAGACGGTAGGCTGTGTTTTGCATTGTGTATTTGGTTGACAATTGGCATAAGACAGTGGCCTAAACTTTCATTCAGTGACAATACTCAAAATGTGTGTGAATTTATAATATGTTGTGATTCTGACATTCTGTAGAATGACTGTCATGTTGGGGTTTAAAGAAGGATTTCAATCGAACCTGTTGAGGGTCTATTTTGTAGCAGTCGTAGGCTCGTAGCTTACATTTGCAAGTTATTGGTTTCATGACTCAAACTTGTGACTTCTTTTTGTTTTGTTTTTGAAGAAGCTAAATTAGCCCACCTAAATTGGCTCTAGAGAGAATCGAACCTGAGACCTTGAGGAGGAGCACACTCCTAGGTCCCAAGCCAAGGGCCAACCCAAGTGGGTAACTTGTGACTTTCTTAACATGACAATATCTCTTATCATTGTATTAGGGCCCTCCCCTCTCCTCATATTGCTTCTAATCATTAGTGAAGTAATACTCTTGATAAATTGTTTTTGCTGAATCCATCAGATCTTTAAGGTTGCTATAGTTTCTGTCATAATTAGGGAATTGTTTGTTGTTGGATTTGTCTCCGGTATGGTTGCTTATTTGGTATAAAACTCCATAAGTATTTGATTGCTGGTTTAAATTGTTAGGCACAGAGATAGGAGAAATTGTAGGAAACTGTTGTTGCCAGCTATGTATTTAACCAATGATCTCAGACTGAAAACAGGACTTTGACAAATTTAGAAGAACCGGTTTCATTGATTGATAGGATAATAATGTTGATTGGAAACATTTACTTAACTGAATTGAAGTTTTGGCTCTAGGAGGGGTTTTTAAAGGGTGGTGTCGTTTTGGTCCATACCAGTTCTGTTTTGGCCATTCGAGTGCTGTTCTGGGCTGTTTTTCTGGTTTTTGCGCTCCTGGGGTGTGTGGGTTTGCTTTTAGCAGCAGCAGTGGATGTTTTTGCTGCTGCAGTTATTTCTGCGCAGCTGTGTCTGCGGTGGGGGTTTTATCGGGGCTGCTGCCTATGTACGGTGTCTCACTTGTACGTTTTTGTTGCTCGTCCGGTACAGGGTTGGGGTTGTCAGCTTAATAAATTTTCCCGTTATAAAAAAATATTGAACTGAAGTTTATAAAGTTTGTTGGAAGGTGCAAGGCTACTAAGGTATATAAAATTGTTCTTATTTCATAACTGGCATTGTAAGATGGTGCCTTAATTATTTCATAATTAATTAAGTCATTCTAAAGCCACTCTTATGTACTTAGGTTTCATTTTATGTTTGCAAAGAAAATATATCTGGTGTGTACATGTTGATTGTCTGTTACAGTTGTGTCTAGGGGTGTGCAAAAATGTGGTTAACTGGATTGTATCCATAAACTGAACCAAACTGAACCACAAAAAAACTGCACCATATTAAATGGTTTATGAACTGAACCATAAATTTAAACAAATTCAGTTCAGTTTAAAACCGGTTCAAAACCAGTTTAATATATTTGAACCATATTTATCTTAGTGCACTTTTATTAAAACAACTTATTAGGATCTCTTAAAAAAAACAGCTTATTCAAACCAGTTTATTTATGAAAAACAACTTATTAGAATATCTTTTTCAAAAACTGCTTATTCAAAACGACTTATTTATGCAAAAAAACTTATTAGGATCTCTTTTTATAAAAAAAAAACAGCTTATTTATGCAAAACAGCTTATTAGGATCACTTTAAAAAAAACAACTTATTAGGATCTCTTTTTCAAAAACAGCTTATTTATACAAAACAACTTATTAGGATCACTTTTAAAAAAAACAACTTATTCAAAACAGCTTATTTATGAAAAAACAAATTATTAAGATTTCTTTTTCAAAAACAGCTTATTCGAAACAGCTTATTTAAGCAAAACAGCTTATTAGGATCTCTTTTTATAAAAAAACAACTTATTCGAAACAACTTATTTATGGAAAACACCTTATTAGGATCTCTTTTTTAAAAACTGCTTATTCGAAACAAATTATTTATGCAAAAAAGCTTATTATGATCTCTTTCTATAAAAAAAACAGTTTATTCGAAACAACTTATTTATGGAAAACACCTTATTAGGATCTCTTTTTCAAAAACAGCTTATTTATGCAAAACAGCTTATTCGAAACAACTTATTAATGGAAAACACCTTATTAGGATCTTTTTTTTTCAAACACAACTTATTCAAAATAACTTATTTATGGAAAACACCTTATTAGGATCTCTTTTTTCAAAATCAACTTATTCGAAATAGCTTATTTATGAAAATAAACTTATTAGGATCTCTTTTTCGAAAACAGCTTATTTATGCAAAACAACTTATTAGGATCTATTTTTCAAAAACAACTTATTACAATCTCTTTTTAAAAACCAGCTTATTTATGTAAAATAACTTATTATGATCTCCAATAAGCAGTTTTGCATAAGATAAGTTGTTTCCAATAAGTTGTTTTTTTTAAAAAAGAGATCCTAATTAGTTGTTTTACATAAATAAGTTGTATCGTATAAGCTGTTTTTTTTAAAGAGATCCTAATAAGCTGTTTTGCATAAATAAGCTGTTTTAGAAAAAGATATCATAATATGTTGTTTTTCATAAATAAGATATTTCGAATAAGCTGTTTTTGAAAAAAGAGAGATCCTAATAAGATATTTTCCATAAATAAGTTGTTTCGAATAAGTTGTTTTTGAAAAAAGAGATCTTAATAAGGTGTTTTCTATTAATAAGTTGTTTCGAATAAGCTGTTTTGCATAAATAAGCTGTTTCAAATAAACTCTTTTTAAAAAAGAGATCCTAATAAGGTGTTTTCCATAAATAAGCTGTTCCGAATAAGCTGTTTTTGAAAAAAGAGATCTTAATAAGGTGTTTTCCATTAATAAGCTGTTTCGAATAAGCTGTTTTGTATAAATAAGTTGTTTCGTATAAGATGTTTTTGAAAAAGAGATCCTAATAAGGTGTTTTCCATAAATAAGTTGTTTCGTATAAGCTGTTTTTTTTAAAAAGAGATCATAATAAACTGTTTTGCATAAATAAGTTGTTTCGAATAAGCTGTTTATGAAAAAGAGATCCTAATAAGTTGTTTTTCATAAATAAGATATTTCGAATAAGCTGTTTTTGAAAAAAAGAGATCCTAATAAGGTGTTTTCCATAAATAAGTTGTTTCGAATAAGTTGTTTTTGAAAAAAGAGATCTTTATAAGGTGTTTTTCATTAATAAGTTGTTTTGAATAAGCTGTTTTGCATAAATAAGTTGTTTTGAAAAAGCTGTTTTTGAAAAGGAGATCCTAATAAAGTGTTTTCCATAAATAAGTTGTTTCGTATAAGCTGTTTTTTTAAAAAAGAGATCCTAATAAGTTGTTTTGCATAAATAAGTTGTTTCGAATAAGCTATTTTTGAAAAAGAGGTCTTAATAAGTTGTTTTTCATAAATAAGCTATTTCGAATAAGCTGTTTTGGAAAAAAAGATCCTAATAAGGTGTTTTCCATAAATAAGCTGTTTCGATTAAGCTATTTTTGAAAAAAGAGATCGTAATAAGTTGCTTTCCATTAATAAGTTGTTTCGAATAAGCTGTTTTGCATAAATAAGTTGTTTCGAATAAGCTGTTTTTGAAAAAGAGATCCTAATAAGTTGTTTTGCATAAATAAGCTGTTTCGAATAATTTCTTTTTTAAAAAGAGATTCTAATAAGTTGTTTTGCATAAATAAGCTATTTTGAATAAGTTGTTTTTTAAAAAGATATCGTAATAAGTTGTTTTATAGTTATTATATTATTCATTTAAATTTATTTAATTAAAAATTAATATAGAAATCTGAAGAAAAAATGTACACTAAAAAAAATATGGTTTAAATATATTAAACTGGTTCTGAACCGGTTTTAAACTTGAACTGAATTGTTTTTAAAAATAAACCAGTTTTTCTTAAAGTGGTTTTAAAAACTGAACTGTAACCATTAATATGGTTCAGTTACAATGCAGTTTAGAACCATAAACACCCCTACTTGTGTCTGCTTCAAGTTGCAAACGACTCAACTCAAACCAAAGTCTTGGTAAATAATCAATTTGGTCACTCAAATTAGGCACTTATATCAACTTAGTTGTTATTATTGTCAGAGGTCAGAGTTGAAAAATGGGTACTTTCTTATGGCATGCTCCATTTTTTTGTTTAGGATGTCATGAATCTGCGCAAGCAATTGGTGTTTCATTAGTTAGATTTTACCCACTTCAGAAAAGTTCAATCTCTTTTGTTAAAGGTGCGTTTGCTAAACCTGATAGTGGATATGTGTTTGGTTCTGATTTTTGCAACCCCTGTTGCATGTTTGGAGGTCATTTTATCGTGGTTTTGAGAAGTTACATTTGTAGCTTCCTTGTAAACTTAAATTCCTGCCTGAGTTTTGGCCCAGACATGGAAATCTTAGCGTACAACCAAATACTCTCTACAATTGGGTAGAGTTAAAAAAATGAATAACTTATTTTCACATAATCTTGTGGATAATTATGTCTAAACCCAAAATCATTTAATAGTTTAAAGTCTTATAGATGAAATTTTTAAACTACTATATATATATTTTGAGGGATCAAACTACTGTATCTTAGTAAGAATCTAATGGGTTATCAACATGCAAGTTTGGTATTGCATCGAGTTTTCTGAAATTACAGTGACACCGTGATTTTGTTTGTTAAAGTTTCAAAGTGCAGTTTTCACAAAATTACATGAATCACTGTGATTTTGCTCAACTTACTGGGAATCCAAACATGCAGATGAACTGCCTGAGTATAATTTATCCCTCAAGAGACTAACATTAGATGGGTATGTTGGAAAGGATGTATTCAGTAAGCTTGGAAAAGTTTATAGTAAATCCAGACGAGTCATTCTCAGCTAAATCAAAAGGATTGAGATTTGACATAGATGAGTGTCTCATAGTTAAAAGCAATGAAGATCTTCTGACTGAGATGGAAGCAACAACAAAGAATTAACTCAGGTTGTCTCCTATTATGTAACATAAGTTTGTATTTAGTTCTGATAATTATAACTAGTCTAGCTTTGTTACCATATTTTTTAGGGTCTTGTTAACCATTGCCATAACATTGCCCTTAGGGCTATGGTTAAGGAATCAAAAAAGGAAATAATTTATGTAGAAAAAATTGCTTTTTATTTCAATAAGTTGAATGCACAATTTTCAAGATAAAATTATTATTTTAAGTTTCTTATCAAGCGCCCTTAAGACGATGGTCGGTATTTCCCTATTTTTAAGGCAATCATGTTGATAATAAATGACAAACATCATATGTGATAGCCTTTTATTTTGATTTACAATATAAGCACGCATTAGAACATTTTAAAAAGGACAAAAATGCTCTTACTAATTATCAGCTCTCTATTTATTCGATTATTCTAGTAAAAAAATTATATCATTAATATATTGTCAAAGAAATATATATCATGTCAGTATTTTTCTGACGTTGCAAGACAACAGTTTGTTTAAGATTAAAACAAAAGCTTTGCTAAAAAACGATTAAACAAAAGTTGATTTTTTATATTAAGCAAATCTTTGATTATTATCAGTATAATGAAATAAACTAGAGATTAGTTTTAGAGATTTTAAATCAAGCACAAGCTAATTTTTGTTTGTCAATATTACTTTAATAAAAAAACTTTCATCTACCGACATAATTAAAATTACTACTTTGTTATTAGAAAATTAGAAAATGATTTTTCTCTCAAATCATCGCTTAGTGGCTATGTAATATACTCCCTCGGTTCATTTTTAAGTGTCTTTTTACGGTGAATTTTTCGTTTCTATTTAACTGTCTTTTTGGTATTTTAAGGGTACAATTTATCAATTATACCCTTTGTTTGTCACTTACTCTTATCTTTTTCAATGAAACTAATTAATATTATCTATTTGAAAAACTAAAGTTTTTTTTAAAACAAAATTTGTTTCTTGTTATCTTCAAATTTAAACAAATTTTTGTTACAAACAATGGTTCCAAGAAGAGTTAAAATTCTATAAAAAAGATGAGTAACAATTGTTAAAAATTTCAAGTGCAAAGTAAAAGAACAGATTTGAGAGAAAAAAAAAAAAAACCTCCATGAATGTTCAAAAGGAAGAATAAATGGAAGACTCGTTAAAATTGCTGATGAGAGGTGAAGAGAGAGCAATAATTGAAAACTCATTTGACAAGATACAAGAACAAGATGACAATGAAGAAGAAGAAGTTTCATCAATATAATTTTTATCTTGACTTAAAATAATTAAAAAGATATGCACAATATTTAGAAAATTAACAATTGTTTGTTATGAGAGAGCGCGCGCAAAAAAATAGAAATTTATTAGAGAAAAAGATAATAATTGACAGTTGTTTGTTACGAGAGAAAGATAACATATTAAATTTATTGGAAAGATAAAGGGTGTGCGAAAAAATAGGAATTTATTGGAAGAAAATGTGAAAAAATATACATCGCTATTTTGATGTTAATTTTTTAAAAAGACACTTAAAAAGGAACGGAGGGAGTATTATTTACCCTTAAAAGTGAATAAATGAGGAATTTAAAGTTCGAACTCTGTCTCCTGCACATTGCAATGTATTGTCACTACCAATTGAAACACTTTTAACTTGTATACATTGAATATTGAATAATCTGATGGATTATTATTTGTTAGAATAAATAACTTTATCAACTTTTATCACTTTTTTCTTTAGATCAACTTAGTATGTACCATAGAGAAATCATTTATATCATAAACTAGTATTTGTCAACAAAAAAAAAAAACTAGTATATAATAAATAGAAAGTAAAAAAAAAAGAAAAAAGTTAAGCAATTACTTACGCTAAAACAAAAAACAAACGGGTGTATATATAAAAGTAAGAAACAGTAATATTTAGATTTAGGGCTCAACATGCCATTAAAATCAAAAGCCCATGAGAAAAACCTATAAATACCAAAGAATGTTCCCATTCCCATTCGAAGGTTTCGATGCGTTGGTGGTTTCGTTGGTCTCGTTGCCGGATTCTTTTATCTTCAAGAAAACAACGAAACACGCTATGTTCTGTCTCTTTCATCTTCAATGGTACATTTCTAACTCTATCTTGATTTTCAGGTTTTGATTCTTGAATTTCATAAATGTTGCGAATTTTGTTGTTAGGCTAGCCAGTCACTCATTCTTCAATCTTCTGCTTTAGCAACAACAACCCTATACAATTTTGTAAATCAAAATTTAAACAGGTTATATACAAACCCTGTAGATGTGTGAAACGCTGCAATATAATTTTTTTTTTCTTTCACAATATATGGGCCTAAATGTTGAAACGGTTAGGGTTCATGGACACTATTCATAATGTAGAGGTTGGATGATATCTTTAAGACTTGAATTGAATTCTTTACTGTGATTGCCTCTGAGTCGAAATCAATTTTTGTAATTTGAAAAGGGATGATATAATCTAAGTCCAATAGTAGGAAACGATGCATATTATTTTTGCTCCTTAAATTTTGTGATCTTAGGTGCAATTTTAGACTATGAATTGTCACTAAGATATGATACATGAGCCTGAGTTTTGAAATTATTACGATGCCTCGATGACCCGAAAGGAATTGACGGATATTATTTGTCCCATTAAATTTTGTAAATGTTGGGATACCTCAGTGATATTATGATCTTGAGTGTAATTCTAGACTATGAATTGTCACTCAAATATGATACATGAGCCTGAGTTTTGAAATTATTATGATGCCTCGATGACCCGAAAGGAATTGACGGATATTATTTGTCCTATTAAACTTTGTAAATGTTGGGATGCCTCGGTGATTTTATAATCTTAAGTGCAATTCTAGACTATGAATTGTCACTTAGATATGATACATGACCCTGAGTCTTTAAATTATTATGATGCCTCGATGACCCGAAAGGAAATGACGGATATTATTTGTCCCATTAAATTTTGTAAATGTTGGGATGCCTCAGTGATTTTATGATCTTGAGTGCAATTCTAGACTATGAATTGTCACTCAGATATGATATATGAGCCTGAGTTTTGAAATTATTATGATGCCTCGATGACCCGAAAGGAATCGATGGATATTATCTGTCCCATTAAATTTTGTAAATATTGGGGTGCCTTAGTGATTTTATGATCTTGAGTGCAATTCTAGACTATGAATTGTCACCCATATATGATACATGAGCCTAAATTTTTAAACTATTATGATGCCTCGATGACCCGAAAGGAATTGATGGATAATATTTGTCCCATAAATGTTGCAAGTGTTTGGATGCCTCGATGACCCTTAAGCATACATTATGAACACTTTACACATAATGTACATAAATGTTGCAAGTGTTTAGACGCCTCAATGACCCTAAAGGAAATACTTTGAACACTTTACTTATAGTAAAAATTGATGACCCTGATATTATTCTTTATTTACAATATAAGGGATGGATTCGTTGTGCTTTTATGACCCTGAATTATGAATTGCCACCATGAGATGGAATGTAGGATGTCTTGATGATCCTAAATAAATCAATGGATGTTATATGTTCCATAATTGTTGGAAGTGTGTGGATGCCTCGATGACCCTAAAAGAAACATTACGAATACTTCATTCATAGTGTAAAAGTTGTATGATGCCTTATATGTGATATTTATATGAATTTTTATTCGTAATAGAAGGGATGGATCCACTGTGTGCTTTTATGACTCTGAATGCAATTCTAAATTGTAAAATGCCACATTGAGATGGAATATAGGATGCCTCGATGACCCGAAAGGAATTAATGGGTATTATTTGTTTCATAAAAGTTGCAAGTGTTTGGACGCCTCAATGACCCTAAAGGAAATGTTTTGAACACTTTACTAATAGTGTAAAAGTTGATATCAATAATTTGAAGTCTCACATTCAATGGTACATTTCTAACTCTATTTTGATTTTCACATTTTCATTCTTGATTTTTTTTTAACAGTGAAATTGGTATTTACTGGAATCATTCAATAAACTCACTCTCAATAAACTCTGATTCTGTCCGGAGACCTTTTAGCGTCGATGTTTTAAAAGACAATTTATTCGTTAGCTAAGGTAAGAGAATTTTCACAAACCCTTCTGGTTTTATAATAATTGATACATGTTGGTTATTTTGTTGTTAGGCTAGCCAGTTTCTAATTCTTGAATATTCAAGAACATTCAATCTTCTTCCTTAACAAGTTACAAAAAAAACCTACAATTTTGTAAATCAAAAAGTTAATATATGCATATAAACCTTATAAAATAGTGAAACACTGCTAGATGAATTTTTTTTCACAGTATATGAGCCTAGATTTTGAAACAGTTAGGGTGCCTTGATGACCCGAAAGGAATCGATGGATAATATTTGTCTCATGTTTGGATGCCTCAATGACCCTAACATTATGAACACTTTACTCATAATGTAAATGTTGGATGATGCCTTAGATGTGATATTGATACGAATTTTTATTCATTCATAATGCCTCAAGGACCCGAAAAGAATTAATGGATATGATCTGTTTAAAAAATGTTGCAAGTGTTTGGACGCTTCAATGACCCTAAAGGAAATATTTTGAACACTTTACTCAGTGTTAAAATTGATGACCCTAATACATATTGATATGAATCTTTATTCATAAAATAAGGGATGGATCCGTTGTGCTTTTATGACCCTGAATGCAGTTTTAGACTGTGAATTGCCACTATGAGATTGGATGTGGGATGCCTTGATGGTACGAAAGGGATATTATATGTTCCATAAATGTTGGATCAAGTATTTGGATGCATGGATGACCCTAAAAGAAACATTATGAACACTACACTCATTATGTGAAATTGATATGATTTTTTATTCATAATATAAGGGATGGATCCGTTGTGTGCTTTTATGACCCTAAATCCAATTCTAAAATGTAAATTTCCGTAATGTGATGGAATATGGGATGCCTTAATGACCCAAATGGAATATGAATCATGTATATTATTTGTTCCATGAATTTTGAAGTGTTGGGATGCCTCATTTGACCCTAAAAGAAACAATATGAACACTTTAATCATAATTTAAAGTTTGATGATGCCTTACATGCGATACTGAGTTTGATGATGCCTTACATGCGATACTGATATTAATTTGTATTCATAATATAAATGTTCGTATTCATTGTGCTTTTATGATATTGAATTGACTTTTTGACTGTGAATTGCCGTTGTGTGGATTATGGGATGCCTCAATGATCCAATAAGAATTATGAATATTATTTGCTCGATGAATTTACTTTGTGCTTTTATGATCCCAAATAACTTTATACTGTGAATGTGAAATGTGAATTGCCACTAGAAGATGGGAATATGAGCCTAAATTGTGTGACTATTTGGATGCCTCGTAAGTTGCAACATGAAAGGAATCATTTAATAATATTTATTCCATGAATTTTGCAAGTGTTGGGATGCCCCGGTGACCCTAAAGGAAAACCTTGATGATGACTTAAGAGATGATATCTATCCTGCTTTTATTACCCTTAATGAAATTCAATTTGAATTGCCACTGGGAGATGGAATTTGAGACTTAATTTTGTGTCTCCAGATATCTCGATGAACTGTAATGAATCAATGGATATTACTTGTTCTATGAATTTTGCAAGTGTTGGGATGTATTGATGACCATATACAAAACATTAGTCACACTTCACTCATAATGTAAAAGCTAGATAATGCCTTAAATGTGATATTGGTGTGGATTTTTATTCATCATGTAAGGGATGGTACCTGTTGCACTTTTATGTCTCTCAATGAAATTCTAGACTGTTTTTTTTAAGCCTACAAGTCGGTTAGCATAGGATGAAGGGCTGTATAGTTTAAGTGACTAGCCATCTAATGTTAACGCAGTGCTTGAGTTGTATGGTGAGGTTAATCTCTGAGTTGGAATTTTGAGCTAACTACCCAATTCAAATTTCTTTGATCAAGTAAAATAAAGCTTCATGTATCAACAAAATGATGGCAGGTCTGCATGATTTGAATCATGGTGGATCATTAAATATCGTATTTCCCACCCATTTAATCTATCAATAAACTTTATAATTTATTCGTAACTAAATAATCTACACTTGATTTGTTGAGTATTAGTTAGTTTTGAAGTTACTTGGCTGTTAAGTAACTCAGTTTGTTGTGTATCTCTGCTGCTATATAAAGCAGTCTTGTATCAAACCCAATTCACTCAATGAGAATGCAATTTTACCAAACAATTGGTATCTAGAGCCCCCGTTAGGAACCTGTGTAGAGTTTTGCAAAAACTTCACAAGTCTAAAAAAAAAAAACGCAACTTCATAGTTTGTTACATTCAGTTACAATTGTTTCTCTCTTTCGTTTCATCATCTTCATCACGCAGATTCTTCACCGTTTCACACCTCTTGAAGATTCAAACCATGGCAGAACAACAACCGTTCATGCCTCCAACAATTCCAAAGTTTGATAGGTTTTATGATCATTGGGTAGAACTCATGGAAAATTTGTTCTGATCAAAGGAGTATTGGAGTTTGTTAGAACAAGGGATCACGGTGGCACCACCAAACGCAACTCCAGAACAACACAAAGTTGTAGAAGAAAGTAAGATCAAGGATCTCAAGGTCAAGAATGATCTCTATCAATCCATTGATAGATCAATTCTTGAAACAATTCTTGTTCGCAATACTTCCAAAGATATATGGGATTCCATGAAAAGAAAGTATCAAGGTTCTACAAAGGTCAAGTGTGCTCAACTTCAAGTGTTACGTTCTGAGTTTGAAGCCTTAGCCGTGAAAGAAGGAGAATCAGTGAATGAATACTTTGTAAGAACATTGACTATTGCGAATAAGATGTCAGCACATGGAGAAAGAAAGGAAGAAATTGCTATTGTGGAAAAGATTCTCAGGTCCATGACCTCTAAATTCAACTATGTTGTGTGTTCTATAGAGGAATCTAATGATGTTACTGCTCTTTCCATTGTCAAAGTAGCTTGCTTGTTCAAGAAGCAAGAATGGTTTCTCATAAGATGAAAGATGAAGAACAAGTCTTGAAGATTACAAATTATGGGAGAGGATTTGGGCATGGTAGAGGACGCGATGGAAATAAGAGCAGAGGAAGAGGAAGACAAGCAAGAGAACTTGTTGAATGCTATAAGTGTCACAAACTAGGACACTATCAGCATGAATGTCCTAGTTAGGAAAGCAAAAATGCAAACTACGTATAATTTGATGATTCTGAAGAGTTGCTGCTTATGGCACAAGAAAAGACAAACACAACAACCAAAGAAGAAGTTTGGTTCTTAGACTCAGAGTGTAGCAATCATATGATTGGAACAAAGGAGTGGTTGTTTGAATTTGATAACACTTTCATGGAATCAGTCAAACTTGGAGATGATTCAAAGATGCCTGTAATGGGAAAAGGAAATTTGAAGCTCTACATTGGGGGTAAGATACAAATCATAACTGATGTGTATAATTTACCAGGTTTGAGGAATAACTTGTTAAGCATTGGTCAACTACAACAGAAGAATCTGACTATAGTTTTTCAGAGTGATACTTGCTAAGTATATCATCATGAAAGAGGTTTGATCATGAGCACTCAGATGTCATCAGATATAATGTTTGTAATCTTTGCACCTGTAATTGTGCCTTTCTATTTGAAAATTAGCAAAGAAGAAATCAGCAATCTATGGACTATAGATATGCTCATATGAATTTTAAGGGGTTAAGCACTTTAGCAAAGAAAGAGATGGTGAAAGGTCTACCTATACTTGAAGAAATTGATGATAAATGTTCAGACTGTGTGATAGGAAAGCAACGCAAAAACGCAACACCAAAAATGTCACCTTGGAGAGCTACTAAGAAGCTGGAACTCATTCATTCAGACATTTATGGGCCAATTAATCCAACATCAAATGCAGAAAGCAGGTATTTAAAGCTCTTGTAGAAAAAGATGGATATACTTATTGCAAGACAAGTCTAGTGCATTTGTTATATTCAGAAAATTTAAAGCTCTTGTAGAAAGAGTCCAACTGTCAGATTCAGTGTCTTAGAATTGACAGAGGTGGTGAATTTACATCTGCTGCATTCAATGATTTTTGTAGTATAAATGACATAAAAATACAATTCACCACTGCTTATACTCCACATCAAAATGGAGTATCTGAGAGGAAGAACAAGACCTTGATGAATATGGTGAGGAGCATGTTATCTGCAAGAAAAGTACCAAAAATCTTTTGGCCTGAAGCTGTTGTATGGGCCATTCATGTTCTTAATAGAAGCCCTGCCCTATCTGTGAAGGACATGACTCCAGAAGAAGCTTGGAGTGATTTGAAACCTACAGTTCACTATTTCAGAGTGTTTGGATGTATAGCATATGCACATGTGCTTGATGCTCAAAGAAAGAAACTTGATGACAAAGGCATCAAATGTGTTCATTTAGGTGTAAGTAATGAATCAAAAGGTTACAAGTTGTTTGATCCCTCAAGACATAAAATCATAATCAGCAAAGATGTGTATTTGAAGAAGAAAAGGGATGGGACTGGAATGAAAAACAAAAAGAACCATCCCTACAAGCTGATATAAATGATGAAAAAGATGACAATGTTGAAGAAGATGCAGTAGTGCACACTGAAGAAAATACCAGCAACAATGAAACAGATGAGAACAGTGATGATGCTGATGAGAATGTACAGTCTCAGTCAAGTTTTAGCAATGAAGAAAATGAAGAAACTACTAGAATCAAAAAGCCTCCTGTATGGAGCAAAGACTATGTCTTATGAAGAGAAGCAGAAGAGCAATTTATAGACATTGACATTCTTCAACAATAGAGAAGATCCTGCTACCTATGAGGAAGCTGCAAAGTTCAAATGTTGGAAAGAAGCTATGGATCAGGAAATTGAAGCCATAGAAAGAAATGGTACATGGGAATTAATTGATTTACCAGCTGGAAGCATGAAGACTGGTGTAAAATGGATTTATAAGACAAAATACAATGAAAATGGTAAAGTTGAAAAGCACAAAGCCAGATTAGTAGCAAAGGGGTACTCTCAGCAGTATCGAGTTGATTACAATGAAGTTATTGCTCCTGTAGCCAGATGGGATACCATTAGAACTATACTTGTTGTAGCTGCTAGTAATGATTGGAAAGTTTATCAACTTGATGTAAAGAGTGCTTTTCTCCATGGAGAACTCTTAGAAGATGTGTGTGTGGAACAACCTATTGACTATCAGAACAAAGAAAAAGGGAAAGTGTACAAGCTGAAGAAAGCCTTGTATGGCCTCAAGCAAGCTCCAAGAGCATGGTATAGTAAGATAGAATCTTACTTTTGTCAGCAAAAATTTGAAAAATGCCCCCATGAGCATACATTGTTTGTAAGGCAAGAAGCTGGAGGGAGAATACTTATTGTAAGTTTGTATGTAGATGACTTAATCTACACTGGAAATGATGAAGTAATGTTTGGAAAGTTCAAACATTCTATGGAAAGTAAATTTGCCATGACAGATCTAGACAAGATGAGGTATTTTCTTGGCGTGGAAGTCAAGCAGATGAACAGAGGAATATTCATTCATTAGAAGAAATATGCTAATGAAATTCTATCGAGATTTGGCATGGAAAACTGCAACAAAGTATGCAACCCCATAGTCCCTGGGAACAAATTGTCAAGAGATGAAAAAGGAAAAGTTGTGGACACTACTCGGTAAAGGCAAATGATTGGATGCTTGATGTATTTGCTGGCCACTAGACCTGATCTTACCTTCTCAATTTGCCTTATTGCTAGATATATGGAAAGACCAACTGAAATTCACATTTCACCTGGCAGCTGCTAAGAGAGATATCAGGTACCTTAGAAGAACAACTATGTTAGGAATCATGTATGAAAGAAAAGCAAGTGTTGAACTGCAAGGATGGACAGATTCAGATTATGCTGGAGACATTGATAACAGGAAAAGTACTTCAGGATATGTCTTCAAACTGAGTTCAGGATCAGTTTCATGGTCCTCGAAGAAACAACCAATAGTTACCTTGTCCACTACTGAAGCAGAGTTTGTAACTGCAGCCTCTTATGCTTGTCAAGCTGTTTGGCTCAGAAGAATTCTGGAACAACTTGAAGAATCACAGAAGAATTGCACCGTCATTCAGTGTGATAATAGTTCATCTATTAAACTGTCCAAAAATCCTGTATTGCATGGGAAGTGTAAACATATAGATGTTAGATATCACTTTCTCAGAAATCTTACAAAAGAAGGAGTAGTTGAGATGTCACACTGCAGCACTCAAGAACAGGTAGTGTCGTACCCTAATTTTTGACCGATTCATTTTATTTTATTCGTACGTTGATCGTTTTTTAGTCATCCGTTCGCGCGCGAATTCCCGTAATAATCTGTTTTTGTTCGTACTTGTGGTCGCATTTACTTTTCGTTCGTCGTTTATTTTTAATATCGCGCGCGTATCGTTTCCGTAATTTTTACTCGCGTTTTGTGCGTTTTTTAGCGTAGCGTAACGTTTGCGTTCGTAAAGTTTATTTCATTCACGTCGTTGATTTATCGTTTTATTTAGCGTAATTAAGCCGCGTAATCTCAGTCGTATCAGACGAAATTTCGGCAGAGAGGTATTTTAAAATACCTCATTTTTTGGTTCCGACGGGACATTTTTTATTTATTATTTTAATTTTCGTTTTTTATTTAATTATTTATTTAATTATTTATTTTTCTATTTATTTAATTTGTTCTTTTTTATTTTTTTTCATTTTATCAGTTTTTATTATTTATTCATTTTAAGTCTTTGTCCACATGTCAATCCATCATTGGTTATGTCCAACTTTTCCCCCAAGTTTCAACCAGGGGTATTCTGGTCCTTTCCGCGCGTCAGATGATTAAGAGAGTGTATCAGAGTCAATCAAGGGGACACACTTTCCAAGGCAACAAACAGATTCAGAAAAAGAAAATTGCAAAAAAATAGATCAAAAGCCATTTTTCCACCAAGAACACCAAGAACAATTTTTTTTTAAAATGATTCTCAGTGGTTCATTACAGTACCATCATCATTGAACCATTTTTCTCTACAATTCAAGTGCGAGTTCATCACCATTCGGTGACAAACTCAAGCACCGATCACAGAGAATCGGTGAGAAAGAAGAAGAGAAAAATCAAACCCTAGCCATCAAAAAAAATCAAATTCGGCCAGAACCCCAACAGTACCAAAAACCATTTTCACAAAGCCAAGCCAACAACAAACTCACCAAATCCGAAAACAAACTCATAAATTCGAACAAACAACAAACCAAATCCATACCTCACAATTTATTTTCGGCCAAACCAATACATAATCGAATCAAAACCAAACCGAAACGTGATCTAAACTGTGAGAAACATACATAGGCCGAACCGAAACGCAAGGAACAAGAGGAAATATTCATAACAGATCCGACCGAAACGCAAGTGAACCAAACGGTCAAAAAGAAAACGTGAAACGGCAGCAGTGGAAGGTAAAGGAATCGAATCGAAACTGAAAGAAGGGAAGGGAGTTCAAACCGAAGCAACATCAAGAAGTAAGGAGGTAACTTTTTCAAATTTGAATTCTAGATCTAGGTTCGTGTGTTTGGATTTCGAAATTTTTGAGTTGATATTTGAGTAGAGGAAAGAAAAAGGTATGCAAAGATGTAATTTTTTTTTTTTTTGAAACGGAGAACTTTGATTTCTCCGGCACGGTGGCGCCGCCCTGTTGGGCCGGCCACCACCGCACCGGAGCGGAAGGGTTAAGTGGAGAGGATGAAGGTGGCTGGGTTTTAGAGAGAGGTTGCTCTCTCTCTCTCTAAAACCGAATTTTGAAGGGGAGAAGTGTTTGTTTTTTTTTTTTGTGTTTGTTTTTTTGGGAAAACCCTTATATATCCACTGGAGCTGGGCGGGTCACCCATGGGTGACCCAGTACCCGCCCCAGCTCCATTTCCCTGTACCCAGGCCTTTTAGCTTCTACTGTTTTGCTGTTCCTACCCCATTTCTATTGCCTGCACCCCCTGTTTGTTTCTTTATTATGGTGATTTTGCTTTAAGTAATTCTCATGCATTTTTTTTATTTTTTTATGTCCCCTACATTATTAATTAGTGTGTTAGCTTTTATGTCATGCATTTTTAGCTCATGTAATAATTAAATCTCTATTTCATATGATGTTAGTTAAACATTTTAAGATCTATTTCCTCTTTATTTTAAAACTACTTCTATATAGTTATTTTGTTTGTTTGTTTATGTTTTTTTTATTTATTTGTTTTTTTGTGTGATGGCATTTCTATTACTCATCATCTTATGCATATTTTTGTTATTCCTCATCATTTATTTCATCGTCATTATCTCATGCATCTTTATTTCTTTTAATTTTATTCATCTTGCATTTATATTTATTTCCTATGTTTGCATATTATTGTCGCATTGTACTAACTTGTTTAAATTACATTTTTTAGTTTATAGAATTAATTTAGAAATATTATAGGTTCGTCTAAATTTCTTGTCAATTTATTTTCGATACTTAGTATGTAATTAGGGAATTAATGTAATTTATTTTCGCGCATTTTTTTTTTTTTTGAGACCATAGAATGTATCTAGGGTATGTAATATGTAATCGGCACACGCACTGACACGCGCACCGACACACCACTTTATTTATCGCTTTACGCTCTTTTATTTTTCATTCCGCCGTTATGCGATTTCGTCGTTAGTTTAGAGAAAATATTTTCTTCAAAAAATCAATCAAGTCAAATTCAATTTTCTTTTAAGTGAACCTTGGTATGTAATCCAAGTGATTTTCTTTTTATTTTCCTTAATCAAATGTTAATTAATCTAATATCCACATTAGACATGGATTTCGTATAATTAAAATTGACCAACTTCATCGTATTTTCTTCTCGTGCCTTGAGGCCTCTCATCTCTTCTTAAAATCTTTTTTTCAAAAAATGTTAAAATCAATTCAACTCATCAAATAAGTTCTTTAGCCGAACTACTTGATTTTGATCCCGATTTATTTGGGTAAGTAGGCAAAGGGTTTCGACCCTTCCAAATCAATAAAAATAACCAAAAACATGCTTCTTCTTTCTCCCTTCTTTCACTTTAACTCTTAACTTTTTTTAATATAAGTAAAATCAATTTAGCGCAAGATTAGAGAATAGGTAGAAGGTTCCTATGGGATACCATAGTCGGTTAGGGTGCTTAACACCTTCCCCAATCGAAACCAACCTCCGAATCCAAGGTCTTAAGGGTTTTCACTCACTTTTTCCCTTCCCGCGAATAAAAGTTGAGAGTTCAATGATTCAAGGTTCAAATCTAATCAATGATTTTGACACCCGAAAATCACGAGCACATGTAGCATATATTATGACAAAGCCTTTGAAATTGGAGACTTTCTGCAAGTTAAGAGAGAAGCTTGGCATCTGTGAAGTATCTACCTAGCTGTTTTTTTTCTAGTTTCTTTTATGAAGTATGTTTTTATGTTTGTAAACTGACTTTATGTATCATGAAGTTCAGTTTAGGGAAGTGATTGTTGAGTATTAGTTAGTTTTGAAGTTACTTGGTTGTTAAATGTTAAGTAACTCAGTTTGTTGTGTATCTCTGCTGCTATATAAAGCAGTCTTGTATCAAACCCAATTCACTTAATGAGAATGCAATTTTACCAAACATGATTGACTATAGAAGTAGTGGATTGTATTAGACTTAGGATAGAATCATTCATCAATTGTATCTTAATGTTTGCATTTGTCAAGGTCTTTCAATGTTGTTTACCGCAAAAATTATCTCTTGTGATATTGATATGGTGGAATGTTATGTGAACTTCCTAAGATCTATTTTCAACAAAGGTGTGATGCATGGTTAGAAAATACAAACATGGATTTGAATTGACTAAATCATATTTATCGTGACTTGATTATGTAAGTTTAAACAAACTTCCTATGGTCATTACATAGTTTGGATTCCATTACAAACCTTACGAAATTATGAGGGTCTATGCAAGATGCAATATGGACAGTACATCGGTGCGCCATGTACAAGCAAGAGGGACTATTGTTCCGGCACACCAATAAGTTTTACAATGTGAGGAATTGAAACTAAGGATAGTAATAAATAACACTCTCACTTCTCTATCCACTTAGACGACTTTTAACCGATAACAATCATGAAGACTTACTCACAGTACTCAAAGTGAATAATTCGGAGAAGCGGTTTCTTTCCAATGAGGCCCCTTTTAATCAAGACCAAAATCACGAAGACTTATGCATAATACTCAAAGCGAATAATATTTCGGAAAAGCGGTGTCGCAAACATGAATACAGAATAATAAGTAAGTAAACTAGTATAATAATCACAAACTATAGTCCCTAATCCACAATCTTCTTCATCCTTCTTTGCATACAAACTCCTTTTGAAGACAACTGAAAACAATAAACAAACTTAAAAAAAAAAAAAAAAAACTCAAAAACTCACATGACTATATTAGGCACATCCCATATCAAATTTTCATTTTGCTTTCATGTAGCATTCTTTCTAATTTTGTGACATGCAAATTCTCAGTCTCAGGAAGAACACTTAATCTTACTAAAGATAAAGCCCACCTACAAAAAAATGCATCTTTTCTCAACCACTGGAACTCATCAAACACCTCTTATTGTTCTTGGCCATAAGTCACATGCAACAAAGGTTCTGTCACATGATTGACTTTTGTCAACTCCAACATAACTCAAACTATACCTTTTTCCATATGTGACCTTCAAAACCTCACACGTGTTGATTTCAGCAAAAATCTCATTCCTAGTGAGTTTCCTAAATATCTATATAAATGTTCCAAGCTTGAGTATCTTGATTTATCAATAAATAACTTTGTTGGCAAGATTCCTTATGCCATTCAAAGTTTGGTTAATTTGCAATATCTCAACCTTGGTTCAACCTATTTCAGTGGTAAAATTCCATCCAGTATTGGAAGGCTTAATGATTTGAGATTCCTTCACCTTCAATATATTGGTAACTTGTTCAACCTTGAACTCTTGGATATGTCCTCTAATTATTTGTTACCTCCTTTGAAGCTTCCATTAAGCATAACCAAGTTGAAAAAATTGAAACTTTTTTACATGCATTGTTCAAATTTGGTTGGGGAAATTCCTAAGGCTATTGGTGAAATGGCTGCATTGGAGAACTTGGATTTATCAAATAATAGTTTAACTGGAAAAATTCCTAGTGGTTTGTTCTTGCTTAAGAATTTGAGCATAGTGTACCTTTACAGAAATAGTCTCTTTGGAGAGATATCAAATGTGGTTGAAGCATTGAATTTAGCAGTGTTGGATTTGTACATGAACAATTTGTCAGGAGAGATTCCACAAAGCATAAGAAATCTTAAATCTTTAATATATTTTGTTGTCGCTGGATTTGTACATGAACAATTTGTCAGGAGAGATTCCACAAAACATAGGAAATCTTAAATCTTTAATGTATTTGTTGTCGCTATAAACAAGTTTTCAGGTACACTTCCTTCTGATTTTGGTCTTTACTCAAAGCTTGAATCTTTTCAAATTGAAATCAACAATTTTAAGGGAAAGTTACCAGAGAACTTGTGTTATCATGGTAAGTTACGAATTTTCGCTGCTTATGGAAATAATTTAAGTGGTAAGTTGCCAAAATCAATTGAAAATTGTAGTAGCTTGAATGTGCTCAAAATTTACAAGAATGAATTTTCTGGTAAAATTCCTGGTGGACCATGGAATATCAATTTGGTGACTTTCATTATAGGTCATAATAAGTTCACTGGTGAAATGCCTCAAAACTTTTCTTCAAGTATTTCACTTTTTGATATAAGTTACAATCAATTTTATGGTGGAATTCCAATTGGAGTATCTTCTTGGACTAATGTGATTGAGTTTATAGCAAGCAAGAATTATCTTAATGGAAGTATTCCTCGAAAAGTAATAACTCTTCCTAATCTTGAAAGATTGTTTCTTGATCAAAAATCAACTAAAAGGTTCACTTCTATTTGATGTATTATCATGGAAATCCTTGGTAACTTTAAATTTGAGCCAAAATCAACTTAATGGACAAATTCCAATTTCAATTGGTCATTTACCTTCCCTCAGTGTTCTTGATCTATCAGAAAATCAATTCTCCAGCGAAATACCTTATATACTCACACATCTCAGAAGTCTCAGTCTCAATCTATAATCCAATCATTTAACAGGAAGAGTTCCAATTGAATTTGAAAATTCAGCTTATGATAGAAGCTTTTTGAACAATTATGGTTTATGTGTTGATACACAAGCATTGAACCTTACTCTTTGCAAAATTGTCCTTAAAAAACCAACCAAAGCCTCACATTGGTCTATTGGTTTGATTATTAGCCTAATTGTAGTGACTATCATGTTGGTTTTGTTGGCATCATTCAAGATTATCAAACGTTACAAAAAAAGAGGGCAAGCATTGGAAAATTTGTTGGAGCTTATTTCATTTCAAAGGCTAAGTTTCACAGAATCAACCATAGTTTTCTCAATGACAGAACAAAATATCATCGGAAGTGGTGGATTCGGCACGGTACACCGCGTTCCAGTCGACGGTTTAACCTATGTTGCTGTGAAAAAAATCAAGAGCAACAGAAATTTAAGGCAAGAGCTCGAAGCATCGTTTCGGGCCGAAGTTAGAATATTGAGCAATATTCGACATCGAAACATTGTGAAGTTGTTGTGTTGTTTCTCTAATGAGGTACTATGATGCTTGTTTTTGAGTATTTGGAACATAGCATCCTAGACAAGTGGCTGCACACAACAAAAGAGTCATTAGCTATGTTGGATTCGGCACAACATGTGGTCCTTGATTGGCCAAAGCGATTGAAAATAGCCATTGGGATTGCTCACCGTTTGTGCTATATGCACCATGATCTGCTTGCCCCCTATTGTTCACTGAGATATAAAAACAAGCAACATTCTTTTGGATTCTGAATTCAATGCAAAAGTTGCTGATTTTGGCTTTGCCAGATTCTTATTGAAGCTAGGACAGTTTAGCACCATGTCATCTTTGGTTGGATCATTTGGTTATATGGCTCCAGGTAAAATGATCGACATGCCGATTCCTTTGTTTTTTCTTACTAACAAATATATTCCTCATTTAACATTTTATAATACGCATGATTTTTTCCATCAGAAAGATTAGTTTGTTACAGACAAGCAAAACTAAGCAGTTTTTAGATTATTTTTTCTTTAGACTTTCATTTTTATGAAAAGTCGTAACAAACAAATGAAACTTTGTAACATTTGATGATATAAGAAATTGTCTAAATATGATCTAAATGTGTTTACAAAATTGTTAACAATGATTGTTCTTAAAGAAAGCTGAAACAAACAGGCCCTTAACTTAAGTTTGATCAAAACGTGTTTTGTAATATATGAAATGCAGAATATGTTCAAACAACTAGAGTCAAACAACTATATGAAATGCAGAATATATTGGAATTTACAACTGGTAAAAAAGCTACTTGTGGTGATGAACATTCATCTCTTGCACGGTGGGCTTGGCGCCACATTCAAGCATACAACAATATAGAAGAGTTGCTTGACAATGAAGTAATGGAACAAAGTTGCTTGGATGAAATGTGCAACATTTTCAAACTTGGGATAATGTGTACTGCTACACTTCCTTCTAGTAAACCTTATATGAAGAAGGTGTTACACACATTGCTTAGAAGTGAAGAGGGATTGTGTTCGGACAGAGGAATGATAACGTTGGTAAATATGACAATGTTTCATTTCTTTAAAATTCAAAATTGGAGATATGATTGGATGTTGTTGATAGCAAGTAACAAACCGGTCGAACTCCTCCAATGTATCTGTCACATTTATTTGCCTATCTTGAGTGAACGTTGAAAATATAGTATTGGAGTGAGTGTTGCTAGCACTACTTGTTTCTTAATTTCTTACTTGTACCCCAAGCATCCCGTATGCTACATTGTTGTAGTGTTTAATAAAATTTAATTCATGATAGAATCATCATGCAGTTAAGTAAAAAGAAAAATTATCAAGAGAATATGTTATATATAATTAAAGAAAGAAATACGGATGACACATTGTTCAAAACACACAAACACTATAGTTTAAATATATGTCGCCAATTCGATTTCACAGAACTGACATGATCTAGATTCTAGAGTGTGTCAGCGTTATCCTTCTGCTAGTCAAAACCAACAAGGATCATCAAAGCCATCCATCCATTTTCCGTCTCCTAAATAGATTCTTGCACGAGGATCGAAAGTGATACACTGAGTGAACTCATCTTTTTGAGAAAGTGAACAACAAGCTCAGTTTCAAACATCTAGCCAAAACAACCATGCAACTCCACAAATTTCAACTCACTAAGAGAAAATCCTGAATGTTGTTTTATTTTCCCTCTTTGATTGGGAAACAAACAAGAAAATGCAATCTGAAACACCAATTATTGAAATAAAAATTATTCATGGTCACAAATTTAAATAATAATCAGTGATAAATGTTGCAATGAAAAGACAGAAAGATAAGAGTTAATAACAATTAGAGCATAATGAAAGAAATACAACAGAATGTGACTTTGAATTAGTCCCTCTTTGGGTAAATAGCTTATTTTGCAGCTTATAGCATAAACACTTATCTTGTGATCCAAGGAAAGACAAGTCCATTTAACTGAGATGTTGTAACTGGAAAATTGTTGTTGGTAAACGTAAAACCTGCATTATGAAGCGATGAACAAATTAAAATTTGCAGACCAGATTATGAATCTGAAACCGAACATGATGTGGAATGAACGGGGTTTTACTTACTTGCGACGGAAACAAGAACAAACCTAGACTCTGAAACTGAGGTAGAGAAGCCAAGAGAGCGAAGGCATGTGGAATTTCTAACTCTTCAAATTCCTTTGAAAGGACTAATGGAGTTAAGCAAAACTTTGATAAGTTAGGGGCATTGATAGATGAAACAGAAAGAATGTTTCCACGGTAGATGAAGGGAGAAAGGTTTGAGGCCGCAATACCAATCTTCGTTGGAAGGCAATAAATAATTAGCTTGAGACTATGCAATGTGGACCTAAACATATGAACCGCATGGTGGAATATACGCTATCTATGAAGAGATAATGGGTTTATTCCCTATAGGTTTTCAAGATTGAAGCATTTATAAAACATACATAACAAGAGATCCTTCTCTACTTCGAGTTCATTTTCGACTCTGAGTTCCTCTAACGCAAGCGTCTTGAGATGCTTAAATCCAGAAAAGTTGTTATGTGGCAATAGAAACCAGTTTGTTTGTCAGGTGCATATGTTCAAATGTTTTCATCTCATAAAAAAAAAAGAGTGTAAGGAAAGGTGTAAGTTTCAAGGTTAGGCATTCCTTGGCAGTCACCATATGGAAGAGTTGCTTGACAATGAAGTAATGGAGCCAAGTTACTTGGATGAAGTGTGGGGCATGATAATGTGCTTGAGAACCTAGAGTTACATTTAACCCATCTCAGCCTTTTAGGATGTAGTGCGGTGGCTAAAATCATGAGTCAGTCTTGGTTTAGTCGTTACGCGATACTACACTCAAACTAGACTTCCTTATGAATGTTATGGGACTAGGAGTATTTCTAGGCCCCAATATATTCAAAAGGGGGTTGTAATTTGGGAACTTGGTAGAACCCGTGATACAGGTACATTCGAAACCATAGTCCTTACCTATTGACGTGTTTTACCCTCAGCTCCAACTTTGTGGACTTAACCCCACCATGTTTTCTATGTTCTTTAGCATAATCATGCATACATGCATTCATCCATAAATATATTTTTTGCATCCGATGAAACATCGAAGGACTTATTTAAACTTTTCTTGTAAACGTCTTTAGATATGGACAAAGTAAGGAGGTGCACCAGGAAGTATGTTTTCCACAAGCCGGATGTTTTGAAGCTAAGAGATTTGGCAAAGAAGGTAACTAGTCAGGAAGCTTTTCACGAGCGTCATGGGAGATTGTTGGGTATCCTCAAAACAGATGTTGAAAAAGGGATCTTGGAAACTTTGATCCAGTTCTACGATCCACTCTACCACTGCTTTACTTTCCCGGATTACCAATTGGTTCCCACCCTTGAAGAGTATTCCTACTTAGTTGGTCTGCCAGTGCTTGATGAAATACCGTTCAGTGGCCTTGAACCCGTTCCTAAGTTCGCAACTATTGCCGCAGCTCTCCACCTTGGAGCCTCTGTCATAAAAACCCACCTCACTACCAAAGGAGGACTTCTAGGCCTGTCTACTGATTTTCTTTACCAACAAGCTTCCACCTTTGCCGACGCATCCAGTAATGAGGCATTCCATTCCGTTTTAGCTTTGCTCATATACGGCATTGTGCTTTTCCCAAACCTCGACAACTTTGTCGATATCCATGCTATCCAAATTTTTCTCACCAAAAACCCTGTCCCTACTTTGTTAGCCAATACATACCATTCTATCCATGACCGAACCCTCGCAAGACGTGGAACTGTCTTTTGTTGTGCGCCTTTACTCTACAAATGGTTTACCTCCCATCTACCTCAAACCCACTCATTTCAAGCCAATCAAGAGGGTCATCCGTGGTCCTGAAGAATCATGTCTCTAACTCCATCCGATATAGTCTGGTACCGTGCAACTAATGATGTGGAAGCTATCATTGTCAGTTGTGGTGAATATTCCAGTGTACCCCTTCTCGGTATACACGGGGGAATTAACTACAACCCCATTCTAGCCAGACGTCAGTTTGGATATCCGTTGAGAACTAAGCCAGATAATATCTATTTAGAGAATGAATTCTATCTCAATAACAAAGATCACCTGAACCAGAGAGGGTTGTTTGTGCAAGCTTGGCGTGGCATCCATAGACTTAGTAAAGGTCAATTAGGAAGAAGAGAAGGCTTTGTGCACGAATCCTATACCCAATGGGTCATTGACAGGGCTGCAGATTTTGGAATGCCTTATGTTTTACCGAGGTTCCTATCTTCAACTGTACCAGCACCAATTTTGCCTTTACCTCCTCAGACTGCGGAAGAGTATCAGTTACGTTTGGCTAAGTTAGAGCGTGAAAAGGCTGAGTGGGAAGGAAAGTATCAAGTAGCTAAGCGTGAGAATGACACCCTCATGAATTTACTAGAAGAAGAGAATTGGAAAAATCATAAGAAAGATCAGGAGATTGCTGAGCTGAAAGAGCGTATCAGGGTGAAAGATGCTATACTTGAACAGGTTCCTAGGAGTAAGAAGAAACGCATGGATTTCTTCGCTGGTCCGCATTCAGACTTGGAAGAGTAGTCTGCTTCAAGAGCTTGAGATCTTCATCTGTTGTTTCCTTTTATTGTATTTTCTTAGTTTTCTTTTATGTACTTTGAAGTCTATCCCTTGACTCAGTTTGTTAAAAGGGAATTATCTTGTTTTTGCTTTTTTATTTTTGTAATGAATGTTTAGGGTTGTTATGTTTACAAAAGATTGTTTCTATAAGTTCTTCGATGAATAAAAAAAAATTGCATTATTTTTGCATTTAGCATATCATGCATCATACTGCATCCATAAACTGTCAAAACCAAGTCTCATATTTCTCTCATTTCTGCCTCAGTCAAGGAAAGTGGCCCGGCGTATTCAGTACAAGCCTTCTCGCATCCACAACACTCGGGCAATTGTTAAAAAGAAGATGGATTTGATAGAACAAGAGAACAGGGACCTCAAAGAGCAGGTTATCACACTCAGAGAGGGAATGGACAAGTTGACAGTTATGATGGAGGCTATAATGGCCAATCAGGCGCAAGCGGCAGCTACCCAGCCGATTCTTGATGTTATCCCGGTTCAACCCGTTCTTGATGCTCAGCCAATTCCTGTTGTTACGTCTGCTGCACACAGTTCTCCTGTGGTTGTTTCGTCTGCCCAGACTGGTCCTACACAACCGATCCTTACTGCTACGGTTGCTGGCACTGCACAGCCCACCCCGACTGGTTTTTCTTTTGGAGATGCATCGAATATGTACAATGAAGGTCTTCGTCCTCCCGGTTTTGCTTATCACCCTCAGAACTACATGTCCAAAGAGTATCCTTGGAGTATGCCTCTTACAGCTAATGAAGGTGTACGCTTTGCTGGCCCAGAAATGCCAACTCCTTATGGACAACAAGCAACACCACTTTTTCATCATGGACAGTTATTCCCTCAAGCTATCATGAATCATACAGCACCCATTGTGCACACTGCTCAGCAGGAGGAAGGACCAATTTATCATTCGGGTAGTGTGGTAGGAGATGACAGAATGGTAAGTCTGGAAGAGAAGTACGACGTAGTGCAGAAAGAACTGAGGGCTCTTCGTGGTAAAGACATTTATGGTCAGAATGTGCACGATCTTTGTTTGGTCCCAAATGTGGTGTTGCCTCCTAAGTTCAAGACTCCGGATTTTGTCAAATATGAAGGGAACACTTGTCCACAGAGTCACCTGGTTATGTATGTAAGGAAGATGACAGCCTACAAAGACAATGAACCTTTGCTCATTCATTGTTTCCAAGACAGTTTGACTGGTCCCGCACAAATGTGGTATATGAATCTGAAGGGTATCACCACCTTCGAAGAACTGGCCAGGGCTTTCATACAGCAGTACAGGTATAACATACATCTGGGGCCCACCCGAAGGGAACTGCAAGCTATGACTCAAAAGGATAAAGAGTCTTTCAAGGAGTATGCTCTCCGCTTTATCCAAAAATCGGCCCAAATCCGCCCTGCTCTGGAGGAAAGAGAAATGGCTGATCTATTCTTCGAAACTTTGAGTCCCTACTACTCGGAGAAGATGATTGGTTGCGCATCGCAGAAGTTTACTGAGATGGTTGACGCGGGGGTTCGCATTGAAGATTTGGTCCGAAAAGGAATTTTGGCCAAAGAAGGTAGTGTGTCAAGTGCTTCGTCAGGTGGGTCGTCTAATGGACCCAAGAAATTTGGAAACAGTTATCCAAAGAAGAGTGCTCAGGAAGTCGGTATGGTAGCCCAAGGGGGATCCCAACCAATATATCCAAACTACCCTTTCATCGCCAATATTCCACCACCTTTTCCAGCTCCACAAAATCAACATTACCACCCACAAACGCCCCAGAGGCCCCCACCATTCTATCCACCACTATATCAACAACCGTATCCGCAACCTTTCTACCAACAACCATATTACCCACCACCACCTCAACAACAACAGCCTCGTAATCGAGCTCCACAACAGCCAAATCGCCTTCCCAGAAAAGAGTTTCCCCCTATACCCATGTTGTACGCAGACTTGCTACCCTCTTTATTAGCAAGGAATCTTGTGCAGACTAGGCAGCCTCCTCGTCTACAAAACCCTTTACCTCCATGGCACCGTGCTGACCTTACTTGTGCCTTTCACCAAGGGGCACCTGGGCATGATGTTGAGCATTGCTACCCGCTCAAAGAAGAAGTTCAGAGATTGATTCAAAGCAAAGAGTTGTCCTTTGAGGACACCAATTCCAATACTCAGAATAACCCTTTGCCATCTCATGGGCCGTCTGTTAATATGATTCAAGAGGATCAAGATTTGAGTCTAATTCTCAGGGCTCAAGATATCAGAACTCCTTTGGTCCCGATTCACGCCAAGATGTGCGAAGTAAACATGTTTGACCACGATCACGATGCTTGTGAAGTGTGTTCGGTGGATCCTCGAGGGTGTGAGAAAGTCCAGGAGGATATACAAGGATTGATTGACAGAAAAGAGCTGATTGTCAAGAAGGAATCCAGGAATGTTTGTGTTATTACTCCGGTGTTTAAGAATCTTGAGGTGGCCCGTGATGGTGCGAAGTCAGATGTTACTCCTCTGGTGATCCGTTTGCCAGGACCTGTTCCCTATACTTCTCAGAAGGCCATACCTTACCGGTATGAGGCAACTATTGTGGAGAATGGAAAAGAGATCCCTCTGCACTCTGCAGATGCTGTCATAAATATAGCAGGTGTGGGCAAAGTAATGAGAAGCGGGCGTATTCTCCCCACTGTTGTGCGCAACGAGAATGCTACTCCGAATGTGCCAGTGCAGAATCTTGATAAGGGTAAAGGTGCCAGCCAACCTGAGGAGATCATTCAGGAGGGTAGCGATGAGATCTTGAAGCTGATCAAAAAGAGTGAATACAAGATAATCGATCAGTTGTTGCAAACTCCGTCCAAAATTTCCATAATGTCTTTACTTATGAACTCTGGAGCTCATAGGGACACTCTGATGAAGATTTTGGCTCAAGCATATGTGGATCCCGATGTTACCCTGGGGCAATTCGGGAGTATAGTGGGGAATGTAACTGCGTGTAATAACCTGAGCTTTAGTGATGAAGACCTCCCGGCGGAGGGAAGAAACCACAACTGGGCTTTGCACATTTCCGTCCTTTGTAAGTCAGACTCGATGTCGAATGTATTGATAGACACCGGTTCCGCCCTCAATGTGATGGCCAAAACTACTTTGGAAAGGTTGGCATACCGTGGCGCCCAGTTGAGGCCAAGTGCAGTGATGGTAAAAGCATTTGATGGATCTAGGAAGTCGGTGATTGGGGACATAGACTTGCCTATCACGGTGGGTCCTCATACCTTCAAGGTTACATTCCAAGTCATGGACATCCAAGCTTCATACAGTTGCTTACTTGGACGACCGTGGATCCATGAGGCTGGAGCAGTGACCTCCACTCTTCATCAAAGGCTGAAGTTTGTAAGTTGTGGAAAGCTGATAACGGTAATTGGTGAATCAGCCTTGTTGGTTAGTCATTTGTCTGCTTTCTCCTATATTGGTGCTTATGATGTGGAAGGAACTTCTTTTCAGGGGTTCTCTGCGGAAGGAGGAGCTGCTAAGAAAGGTGAGACTTGTATGGCCTCTTTGAAGGATGCCCGAAAGCTTGTACAAGATGGTAAAACAGGAGGCTGGGGTCAGTTGGTACAGCTGCCTGAGAACAAGCGGAAAGAAGGTCTCGGTTTCTCTACCAGTCAGTCGAGCGCCAGTTTCAAGCCAGTTGAGGGTATTTTTCACAGTGCTGGGTTTATTCATGCGCCACCGGAAACTAATGCCATTCTTGAGGATCAGTCAGAGGAGGTTGCACCTGTCTTTGTGACACCTGGAGGAGCCTGTTGCAATTGGATCGCTGTGGATATTCCTTCTGTGATGCATGTGTCTAAGTAATATGTTTGTCTACTTTTTCGTTTTTTAAGAAAACTCTTTTCGTCCCGCCCCAGACGAAAATGAAATCTTGTAGGGCTTTTGGTTTTATCTTCAAGTATTGTCGTTATTAATGAAAAACGTCGTTTCTATCATGACTGTTTTATTTTTATTTACTGCTTTTTTCTGGAAAAATGGTAATAGAAAAAATCCCAAAAATTTCATTCTCTTTTTTTTTTCTTTTTTAAATCAATCAAATTCAAAAGTCTGCATTTACTCATTCACTAAAATCAATCATAAATCATGTGCAGACTAAACATACATAAGCTCGTTGAACACAGTGACCCTATGCTTCTGCCCAACTTTGAATCCCCTGTTTACGAGGCTATGGTAGAGGAGGATGATGAGATTCCTGATGAGATCAGATGGATGTTAGAGCAAGAGAAGAAGATCATTCAGCCTCATGAGGAAGAATTAGAATTGATCAATCTGGGTACTGAGGAGGATAGAAAAGAGATCAAGATTGGAGCGTCATTGGAAGTTACCGTCAAAGAAAAGGTAGTTGAACTTCTCAGAGAGTACGCTGACATTTTTGCTTGGTCATACAAAGACATGCCAGGATTAGATCATGAAGTGGTAGAACATCGCTTGCCTTTGAAACCTGAGTGTCCTCCAGTCAAACAGAAGCTCAGAAGGTCTCATCCTGATATGGCTCTTAAGATCAAAGAAGAAGTGCGAAAGCAGATTGATGCAGGCTTTCTAGTTACATCCGAGTATCCTCAGTGGTTGGCTAACATTGTGCCTGTTCCAAAGAAAGATGGTAAGGTCCGAATGTGTGTTGATTACCGAGATTTGAACAAAGCAAGTCCGAAGGACGATTTCCCTCTACCTCATATTGATGTATTGGTTGATAGTACTGCCCAATGCAAAGTTTTCTCCTTCATGGATGGTTTCTCTAGTTACAATCAGATCAAGATGGCTCCTGAAGATAGAGAAAAGACATCTTTCATCACGCCGTGGGGTGCTTTCTGCTATGTAGTAATGCCATTTGGTTTGATAAATGCTGGTGCCACTTATCAGAGGGGTATGACCAAGATATTCCATGATATGATGCACAAAGAGATAGAAGTTTATGTGGATGATATGATTGTCAAGTCTAGGACTGAAGAAGAACATGTTGGGTATCTGTTGAAGATGTTCCAACGGTTGAGAAAGTACAAGCTCCGTTTGAATCCTAATAAATGTACTTTCGGTGTCCGATCAGGGAAACTTTTGGGTTTCATTGTTAGTCAGAAAGGCATTGAAGTAGATCCCGACAAAGTCAGAGCCATCCGGGATATGCCCGTTCCAAAAACAGAGAAACAAGTCAGAGGTTTTCTCGGAAGACTGAACTATATTTCCAGGTTTATCTCTAATATGACTGCTACTTGTGGGCCGATATTCAAGTTACTCCGCAAAGATCAAAGGATGGTCTGGACGGAAGATTGTCAGAAAGCCTTCGACAGTATCAAGGAGTATTTGTTAGAACCTCCAATTCTTGTCCCTCCAGTTGAAGGAAGACCGTTGATCATGTACTTGACTGTGTTAGAAGATTCCATGGGTTGTGTACTCGGACAGCAAGATGAAACTGGTAGAAAAGAGCATGCAATCTATTACTTAAGCAAGAAGTTCACAGATTGTGAATCCCGATACTCGGCACTTGAGAAGACTTGTTGTGCTTTAGCCTGGGCTACCAAACGTCTCCGGCACTATATGATCAATCATACCACTTGGTTGATATCCAAAATGGATCCAATCAAGTACCTCCTGAAGAAGTCTTCGATATCAGGAAGAATTGCTCGTTGGCAGATGTTATTGGCCGAGTTTGATATTGAATACCATACTCAGAAAGCAATCAAAGGGAGTATCCTTGCAGATCACTTGGCTCATCAACCGGTTGAAGATTACCAACCTGTTAAGTTTGATTTCCCTGATGAAGAGGTCATGTATTTGAAGATGAAAGATTGTGATGAACCGTTGTTTGGTGAAGGTCCAGATCCTGAGTCTGAATGGGGTTTGATTTTTGATGGGGCCGTTAATGCTTATGGCAATGGAGTTGGGGCAGTCCTTGTCACACCTGAGGGAACTCACATCCCTTTTACTGCAAGGCTACGATTTGATTGTACAAACAATATGGCAGAATATGAAGCTTGCATCATGGGCATTGAAGAAGCAATCAATATGAGGATTAAGAATATTGACATATGTGGAGATTCAGCCTTAGTGATTAATCAGATCAAAGGGAAATGGGAAACTCACCATGCTGGTTTGATTCCTTACAGAGATTATGCAAGACGGTTGTTAACTTTCTTTAACAAAGTGGAGTTGCGTCACATTCCCCGTGATGAGAATCAGATGGCAGATGCTTTGGCCACCTTGTCTTCAATGATCAAAGTAAATCGTCACAATGATGTGCCATTGATCAGTGTCCAGTTCCTTGAAAGGCCCGCTTATGTGTTTGCAGTTGAAGTACTTGCTGATGGTAAGCCATGGTTTCATGATATCAAGGTTTTCCTTCAAACTCAAGAGTATCCGCCTGGGGCATCTCACAAAGATAAGAGGACTTTGAGAAGACTGTCTGGTAATTTCTTCCTGAATGAAGATGTATTGTACAAAAGAAACTTTGATGCAATGTTGCTCAGGTGTGTGGATGAACGTGAAGCAGATTTATTGATGCATGAGATACATGAAGGTCCCTTTGGTACCCATTCCAGTGGACATGCAATGGCTAAGAAAGCATTGAGGGCAGGTTATTACTGGATAACGATGCAAAATGATTGTTATAATTATGCCAAGAAGTGCCACAAATGTCAGATATATGCAGATAAGAGCCATGTACCACCATCTATGCTCAATGTTATCTCTTCTCCGTGGCCTTTCTCCATGTGGGGTATTGATATGATTGGTCGGATTGAACCAAAAGCTTCCAATGGACATCGTTTCATACTAGTGGCTATTGATTACTTTACCAAGTGGGTTGAAGCGGCATCTTTCGCCAATGTGACCAAGCAAGTAGTGGTTCGGTTCATCAAGAATAACATCATCTGCCGTTATGGTATTCCTAACAAGATCATCACGGATAATGGTACAAACTTGAACAACAACATGATGAAAGAATTGTGCGATGACTTCAAGATTGAACATCACAACTCTTCACCATACAGGCCTCAGATGAATGGTGCGGTTGAGGCTGCAAATAAGAATATCAAGAAGATTGTGCAAAAGATGGTGGTTACCTACAAAGATTGGCATGAGATGTTACCCTATGCTTTACATGGATATCGTACCTCAGTGCGTACTTCAACAGGGGCAACCCCGTTCTCTTTGGTATATGGTATGGAAGCAGTGCTCCCTGTGGAGGTGGAAATCCCATCTTTGAGAGTCTTGATGGAGGCTGAATTAAATGAAGCTGAGTGGTGCCAGAGTAGGTATGATCAATTGAATTTGATTGAAGAGAAACGCATGACCGCTTTGTGTCACGGACAACTGTATCAGTCAAGGATGAAACAGGCGTTTGACAAGAAGGTTCATCCCCGTGAATTCAAAGAAGGAGACCTTGTGATCAAGTGTATCAAATCTTTCCAACCGGATCCCAGGGGCAAGTGGTCTCCGAATTATGAAGGTCCTTATGTGGTCAAGAGAGCGTTCTCTGGTGGTGCTTTAATCCTTACAAATATGGATGGAGAAGATTTACCTCGTCCAGTGAATTCTGATGCAGTCAAGAAATACTTTGTCTAAAGATATATGAAAAGAACAGCTCGGTAGGTCGAAAACCCGAAAGGGCGGCCTAAACCAAAAGAGAGCGTCTCGGTAAGTCGAAAACCCGAAAGGGCGGCTTAGGCAAAAATTAGAGACACAAAAAAAAGAAAAGAGAAAAAGAATTGAAAAAAAAGTTTATCCTGATAGGTCGAAAACCCGAAAGGGCGGCCTATGCAAAAGTTAAGGATTATGACAAAGTAACTGCATCAGATCAAGCATCACCCAGTTGGGGCACCTTAGCTGTCAGAAGTCCTCCGACACTAAAGCATCTAAACAGTGGTTCAAAGTTGTTAAGGAATGTAGTGGTTATTGTGTTCGATGTACCTTCCCATGTAATTACCATTTTCCAACTTTTGTAATCCGTGGAGCCATGCCTTTGGCCGGTTACCACCCTATTACATTAATTTGAGCCGGTGCACTCTTTTGGAATTCTTGTTTATTTTATAGGCAAATTTTTCTTCTTCCATTTTTAATGTCAATACTTGAAATAAAAACTTTGAAAATTTCTTTTACTTTTTATGTTTTCTTTTGGAAAAAACAAAAAAAAATACAAACATATTATCTGTAGGTTCATATATCATGGAAACATATGTCAACATCCATTCAAGCACAGGTGAATTCAACAGAGTGGATCATAGTCTCGCAAAAAAAAAAAGAAGTAGCAAAAAAAGAAAAGCTCGCTAAGTCGAAAACCCGAAAGGGCGGCTTAAGCCAAAAATGAGCGTCCCGGTGGATCGAAAACCCGAAAGGGCGGTCCAGGCAAAAATTAGGGACATACAAAAAAGAATATATTCCCGGTGGATTGAAAACCCGAAAGGGCGATCCAAGCAAAAGTTAGGGATTTCAAAAAAAGAAGAAAAAGAAGAATACAAAAAAAGCAATGACTATGTGAAGCACAATTTTGAGAAGGTACTTTGATTCAGTTCAGAAATCGCGACCTCAGCCAGGTTTTTGTGTTATGTGGCCCTTACCCGGTTTCAGCTTGGTTAACGGATGGCACTCCGTTTGTGTTTTGATTCATCTCCAGTGTTATTATCCCCAGTGAAGAATGCTAAGTGTTGGCACTGTAATACCGGGTCACTATCCTTACGACCTGCCCAATCTTGTCTCGTCAGTTTCACCAATATATTTTTCATACATGTTCATTCATTCATGCATACATATCATGCATACTGATATCATTCATATGCATGTTACCTGTGTGTCGTACTCTGTGTGTATCCAGTAAAATTTGTCATCATTAATGTGTTCATTTCGGTCTGTTTATCAATTAAGTTTCTTTCAAGTGGCAGGTCCCACCTTTCTTTTTTCCCCAGTATCTCGTTGAAGCATTCGTACGAAGAGTATTCGTTTGAACCCTGTTTTTGTTTGGCTAAGTTGCCTTCATAATGGTAACGCATCAACAGTTTTACCCTTCGTATGTTCGTCATTACCCCAGTAAAGGTAATTGACAGTTTTATCCTTTCGTATGTTCGTCATTACCCCAGTAAAGGTAATTGACAGTTTTATCCTTTCGTATGTTTGTCATTACCCTAGTAAAGGTAATTGACAGTTTTACCCTTTGTATGTTCGTCATTACCCCATTAAAGGTAATTGACAGTTTTATCCCTTCGTATGTTCGTCATTACCCCAGTAAAGGTAATTGACAGTTTTACCCTTCGTATGTTCGTCATTACCCCAGTAAAGGTAATTGACAGTTTTATCCTTTCGTATGTTCGTCATTACCCCAGTAAAGGTAATTGACAGTTTTATCCTTTCGTATGTTTGTCATTACCCTAGTAAAGGTAATTGACAGTTTTACCCTTTGTATGTTTGTCATTACCCTAGTAAAGGTAATTGACAGTTTTACCCTTTGTATGTTCGTCATTACCCCAGTAAAGGTAATTGACCGTTTTATCCGTTTCGTATGTTCGTCATTACCCTAGTAAAGGTAATTGACCTTTTTATCCGTTTCGTATGTTCGTCATTACCCTAGTAAAGGTAATTGACAGTTTTACCATTTCGTATGTTCGTCATTACCCTAGTAAAGGTAATTGACAGTTTTACCTTTCGTATGTTCGTTGTTATCTCAGTAAAGATAATGACCAGTATTTCTTTTAGTATGTTCGTCTTTACCCCTGTAAAGGTAATAGACATCTTTTTCTCCCCAGTAACACGTTATTTGGTCCTCGAGTTAGTGTTTTCGTCGTCATTGCATTCGTACTTGCATAACAGACAACTCATATCATCACATCCATAGAGCTTTCTCGATTTCTGAGTTGGTCAAAAATTGGTGTACTTGATATTTAAGTCTCTCCGACCCGTCGTTTCAAAAATATTCATCTTCTTAAACCCTCGTGACGGAGAAACTTAAATAGGGGCATCTGTCGTACCCTAATTTTTGACCGATTCATTTTATTTTATTCGTACGTTGATCGTTTTTTAGTCATCCGTTCGCGCGCGAATTCCCGTAATAATCTGTTTTTGTTCGTACTTGTGGTCGCATTTACTTTTCGTTCGTCGTTTATTTTTAATATCGCGCGCGTATCGTTTCCGTAATTTTTACTCGCGTTTTGTGCGTTTTTTAGCGTAGCGTAACGTTTGCGTTCGTAAAGTTTATTTCATTCACGTCGTTGATTTATCGTTTTATTTAGCGTAATTAAGCCGCGTAATCTCAGTCGTATCAGACGAAATTTCGGCAGAGAGGTATTTTAAAATACCTCATATTTTGGTTCCGACGGGACATTTTTTTATTTATTATTTTAATTTTCGTTTTTTATTTAATTATTTATTTAATTATTTATTTTTCTATTTATTTAATTTGTTCTTTTTTATTTTTTTTCATTTTATCAGTTTTTATTATTTATTCATTTTAAGTCTTTGTCCACATGTCAATCCATCATTGGTTATGTCCAACTTTTCCCCCAAGTTTCAACCAGGGGTATTCTGGTCCTTTCCGCGCGTCAGATGATTAAGAGAGTGTATCAGAGTCAATCAAGGGGACACACTTTCCAAGGCAACAAACAGATTCAGAAAAAGAAAATTGCAAAAAAATAGATCAAAAGCCATTTTTCCACCAAGAACACCAAGAACAATTTTTTTTTAAAATGATTCTCAGTGGTTCATTACAGAACCATCATCATTGAACCATTTTTCTCTGCAATTCAAGTGCGAGTTCATCACCATTCGGTGACAAACTCAAGCACCGATCACAGAGAATCGGTGAGAAAGAAGAAGAGAAAAATCAAACCCTAGCCATCAAAAAAAATCAAATTCGGCCAGAACCCCAACAGTACCAAAAACCATTTTCACAAAGCCAAGCCAACAACAAACTCACCAAATCCGAAAACAAACTCATAAATTCGAACAAACAACAAACCAAATCCATACCTCACAATTTATTTTCGGCCAAACCAATACATAATCGAATCAAAACCAAACCGAAACGTGATCTAAATTGTGAGAAACATACATAGGCCGAACCGAAACGCAAGGAACAAGAGGAAATATTCATAACAGATCCGGCCGAAACGCAAGTGAACCAAACGGTCAAAAAGAAAACGTGAAACGGCAGCAGTGGAAGGTAAAGGAATCGAATCGAAACTGAAAGAAGGGAAGGGAGTTCAAACCGAAGCAACATCAAGAAGTAAGGAGGTAACTTTTTCAAATTTGAATTCTAGATCTAGGTTCGTGTGTTTGGATTTCGAAATTTTTGAGTTGATATTTGAGTAGAGGAAAGAAAAAGGTATGCAAAGATGTAATTTTTTTTTTTTTTGAAACGGAGAACTTTGATTTCTCCGGCACGGTGGCGCCGCCCTGTTGGGCCGGCCACCACCGCACCGGAGCGGGAGGGTTAAGTGGAGAGGATGAAGGTGGCTGGGTTTTAGAGAGAGGTTGCTCTCTCTCTCTCTAAAACCGAATTTTGAAGGGGAGAAGTGTTTGTTTTTTTTTTTTGTGTTTGTTTTTTTGGGAAAACCCTTATATATCCACTGGAGCTGGGCGGGTCACCCATGGGTGACCCAGTACCCGCCCCAGCTCCATTTCCCTGTACCCAGGCCTTTTAGCTTCTACTGTTTTGCTGTTCCTACCCCATTTCTATTGCCTGCACCCCCTGTTTGTTTCTTTATTATGGTGATTTTGCTTTAAGTAATTCTCATGCATTTTTTTTATTTTTTTTATGTCCCCTACATTATTAATTAGTGTGTTAGCTTTTATGTCATGCATTTTTAGCTCATGTAATAATTAATCTCTATTTCATATGATGTTAGTTAAACATTTTAAGATCTATTTCCTCTTTATTTTAAAACTACTTCTATATAGTTATTTTGTTTGTTTGTTTATGTTTTTTTATTTATTTGTTTTTTTGTGTGATGGCATTTCTATTACTCATCATCTTATGCATATTTTTGTTATTCCTCATCATTTATTTCATCGTCATTATCTCATGCATCTTTATTTCTTTTAATTTTATTCATCTTGCATTTATATTTATTTCCTATGTTTGCATATTATTGTCGCATTGTACTAACTTGTTTAAATTACATTTTTTAGTTTATAGAATTAATTTAGAAATATTATAGGTTCGTCTAAATTTCTTGTCAATTTATTTTCGATACTTAGTATGTAATTAGGGAATTAATGTAATTTATTTTCGCGCATTTTTCTTTTTTTTTGAGACCATAGAATGTATCTAGGGTATGTAATATGTAATCGGCACACGCACTGACACGCGCACCGACACACCACTTTATTTATCGCTTTACGCTCTTTTATTTTTCATTCCGCCGTTATGCGATTTCGTTGTTAGTTTAGAGAAAATATTTTCTTCAAAAAATCAATCAAGTCAAATTCAATTTTCTTTTAAGTGAACCTTGGTATGTAATCCAAGTGATTTTCTTTTTATTTTCCTTAATCAAATGTTAATTAATCTAATATCCACATTAGACATGGATTTCGTATAATTAAAATTGACCAACTTCATCGTATTTTCTTCTCGTGCCTTGAGGCCTCTCATCTCTTCTTAAAATCTTTTTTTCAAAAAATGTTAAAATCAATTCAACTCATCAAATAAGTTCTTTAGCCGAACTACTTGATTTTGATCCCGATTTATTTGGGTAAGTAGGCAAAGGGTTTCGACCCTTCCAAATTAATAAAAATAACCAAAAACATGCTTCTTTTTTCTCCCTTCTTTCACTTTAACTCTTAACTTTTTTTAATATAAGTAAAATCAATTTAGCGCAAGATTAGAGAATAGGTAGAAGGTTCCTATGGGATACCATAGTCGGTTAGGGTGCTTAACACCTTCCCCAATCGAAACCAACCTCCGAATCCAAGGTCTTAAGGGTTTTCACTCACTTTTTCCCTTCCCGCGAATAAAAGTTGAGAGTTCAATGATTCAAGGTTCAAATCTAATCAATGATTTTGACACCCGAAAATCACGAGCACAGGTAGCATATATTATGACAAAGCCTTTGAAATTGGAGACTTTCTGCAAGTTAAGAGAGAAGCTTGGCATCTGTGAAGTATCTACCTAGCTGTTTTTTTTCTAGTTTCTTTTATGAAGTATGTTTTTATGTTTGTAAACTGACTTTATGTATCATGAAGTTCAGTTTAGGGAAGTGATTGTTGAGTATTAGTTAGTTTTGAAGTTACTTGGTTGTTAAATGTTAAGTAACTCAGTTTGTTGTGTATCTCTGCTGCTATATAAAGCAGTCTTGTATCAAACCCAATTCACTTAATGAGAATGCAATTTTACCAAACATGATTGACTATAGAAGTAGTGGATTGTATTAGACTTAGGATAGAATCATTCATCAATTGTATCTTAATGTTTGCATTTGTCAAGGTCTTTCAATGTTGTTTACCGCAAAAATTATCTCTTGTGATATTGATATGGTGGAATGTTATGTGAACTTCCTAAGATCTATTTTCAACAAAGGTGTGATGCATGGTTAGAAAATACAAACATGGATTTGAATTGACTAAATCGTATTTATCGTGACTTGATTATGTAAGTTTAAACAAACTTCCTATGGTCATTACATAGTTTGGATTCCATTACAAACCTTACGAAATTATGAGGGTCTATGCAAGATGCAATATGGACAGTACATCGGTGCGCCATGTACAAGCAAGAGGGACTATTGTTCCGGCACACCAATAAGTTTTACAATGTGAGGAATTGAAACTAAGGATAGTAATAAATAACACTCTCACTTCTCTATCCACTTAGACGACTTTTAACCGATAACAATCATGAAGACTTACTCACAGTACTCAAAGTGAATAATTCGGAGAAGCGGTTTCTTTCCAATGAGGCCCCTTTTAATCAAGACCAAAATCACGAAGACTTATGCATAATACTCAAAGCGAATAATATTTCGGAAAAGCGGTGTCGCAAACATGAATACAGAATAATAAGTAAGTAAACTAGTATAATAATCACAAACTATAGTCCCTAATCCACAATCTTCTTCATCCTTCTTTGCATACAAACTCCTTTTGAATACAACTGAAAACAATAAACAAACTTAAAAAAAAAAAAAAAAACTCAAAAACTCACATGACTATATTAGGCACATCCCATATCAAATTTTCATTTTGCTTTCATGTAGCATTCTTTCTAATTTTGTGACATGCAAATTCTCAGTCTCAGGAAGAACACTTAATCTTACTAAAGATAAAGCCCACCTACAAAAAAATGCATCTTTTCTCAACCACTGGAACTCATCAAACACCTCTTATTGTTCTTGGCCATAAGTCACATGCAACAAAGGTTCTGTCACATGATTGACTTTTGTCAACTCCAACATAACTCAAACTATACCTTTTTCCATATGTGACCTTCAAAACCTCACACGTGTTGATTTCAGCAAAAATCTCATTCCTAGTGAGTTTCCTAAATATCTATATAAATGTTCCAAGCTTGAGTATCTTGATTTATCAATAAATAACTTTGTTGGCAAGATTCCTTATGCCATTCAAAGTTTGGTTAATTTGCAATATCTCAACCTTGGTTCAACCTATTTCAGTGGTAAAATTCCATCCAGTATTGGAAGGCTTAATGATTTGAGATTCCTTCACCTTCAATATATTGGTAACTTGTTCAACCTTGAACTCTTGGATATGTCCTCTAATTATTTGTTACCTCCTTTGAAGCTTCCATTAAGCATAACCAAGTTGAAAAAATTGAAACTTTTTTACATGCATTGTTCAAATTTGGTTGGGGAAATTCCTAAGGCTATTGGTGAAATGGCTGCATTGGAGAACTTGGATTTATCAAATAATAGTTTAACTGGAAAAATTCCTAGTGGTTTGTTCTTGCTTAAGAATTTGAGCATAGTGTACCTTTACAGAAATAGTCTCTTTGGAGAGATATCAAATGTGGTTGAAGCATTGAATTTAGCAGTGTTGGATTTGTACATGAACAATTTGTCAGGAGAGATTCCACAAAGCATAAGAAATCTTAAATCTTTAATATATTTTGTTGTCGCTGGATTTGTACATGAACAATTTGTCAGGAGAGATTCCACAAAACATAGGAAATCTTAAATCTTTAATGTATTTGTTGTCGCTATAAACAAGTTTTCAGGTACACTTCCTTCTGATTTTGGTCTTTACTCAAAGCTTGAATCTTTTCAAATTGAAATCAACAATTTTAAGGGAAAGTTACCAGAGAACTTGTGTTATCATGGTAAGTTACGAATTTTCGCTGCTTATGGAAATAATTTAAGTGGTAAGTTGCCAAAATCAATTGAAAATTGTAGTAGCTTGAATGTGCTCAAAATTTACAAGAATGAATTTTCTGGTAAAATTCCTGGTGGACCATGGAATATCAATTTGGTGACTTTCATTATAGGTCATAATAAGTTCACTGGTGAAATGCCTCAAAACTTTTCTTCAAGTATTTCACTTTTTGATATAAGTTACAATCAATTTTATGGTGGAATTCCAATTGGAGTATCTTCTTGGACTAATGTGATTGAGTTTATAGCAAGCAAGAATTATCTTAATGGAAGTATTCCTCGAAAAGTAATAACTCTTCCTAATCTTGAAAGATTGTTTCTTGATCAAAAATCAACTAAAAGGTTCACTTCTATTTGATGTATTATCATGGAAATCCTTGGTAACTTTAAATTTGAGCCAAAATCAACTTAATGGACAAATTCCAATTTCAATTGGTCATTTACCTTCCCTCAGTGTTCTTGATCTATCAGAAAATCAATTCTCCAGCGAAATACCTTATATACTCACACATCTCAGAAGTCTCAGTCTCAATCTATAATCCAATCATTTAACAGGAAGAGTTCCAATTGAATTTGAAAATTCAGCTTATGATAGAAGCTTTTTGAACAATTATGGTTTATGTGTTGATACACAAGCATTGAACCTTACTCTTTGCAAAATTGTCCTTAAAAAACCAACCAAAGCCTCACATTGGTCTATTGGTTTGATTATTAGCCTAATTGTAGTGACTATCATGTTGGTTTTGTTGGCATCATTCAAGATTATCAAACGTTACAAAAAAAGAGGGCAAGCATTGGAAAATTTGTTGGAGCTTATTTCATTTCAAAGGCTAAGTTTCACAGAATCAACCATAGTTTTCTCAATGACAGAACAAAATATCATCGGAAGTGGTGGATTCGGCACGGTACACCGCGTTCCAGTCGACGGTTTAACCTATGTTGCTGTGAAAAAAATCAAGAGCAACAGAAATTTAAGGCAAGAGCTCGAAGCATCGTTTCGGGCCGAAGTTAGAATATTGAGCAATATTCGACATCGAAACATTGTGAAGTTGTTGTGTTGTTTCTCTAATGAGGTACTATGATGCTTGTTTTTGAGTATTTGGAACATAGCATCCTAGACAAGTGGCTGCACACAACAAAAGAGTCATTAGCTATGTTGGATTCGGCACAACATGTGGTCCTTGATTGGCCAAAGCGATTGAAAATAGCCATTGGGATTGCTCACCGTTTGTGCTATATGCACCATGATCTGCTTGCCCCCTATTGTTCACTGAGATATAAAAACAAGCAACATTCTTTTGGATTCTGAATTCAATGCAAAAGTTGCTGATTTTGGCTTTGCCAGATTCTTATTGAAGCTAGGACAGTTTAGCACCATGTCATCTTTGGTTGGATCATTTGGTTATATGGCTCCAGGTAAAATGATCGACATGCCGATTCCTTTGTTTTTTCTTACTAACAAATATATTCCTCATTTAACATTTTATAATACGCATGATTTTTTCCATCAGAAAGATTAGTTTGTTACAGACAAGCAAAACTAAGCAGTTTTTAGATTATTTTTTCTTTAGACTTTCATTTTTATGAAAAGTCGTAACAAACAAATGAAACTTTGTAACATTTGATGATATAAGAAATTGTCTAAATATGATCTAAATGTGTTTACAAAATTGTTAACAATGATTGTTCTTAAAGAAAGCTGAAACAAACAGGCCCTTAACTTAAGTTTGATCAAAACGTGTTTTGTAATATATGAAATGCAGAATATGTTCAAACAACTAGAGTCAAACAACTATATGAAATGCAGAATATATTGGAATTTACAACTGGTAAAAAAGCTACTTGTGGTGATGAACATTCATCTCTTGCACGGTGGGCTTGGCGCCACATTCAAGCATACAACAATATAGAAGAGTTGCTTGACAATGAAGTAATGGAACAAAGTTGCTTGGATGAAATGTGCAACATTTTCAAACTTGGGATAATGTGTACTGCTACACTTCCTTCTAGTAAACCTTATATGAAGAAGGTGTTACACACATTGCTTAGAAGTGAAGAGGGATTGTGTTCGGACAGAGGAATGATAACGTTGGTAAATATGACAATGTTTCATTTCTTTAAAATTCAAAATTGGAGATATGATTGGATGTTGTTGATAGCAAGTAACAAACCGGTCGAACTCCTCCAATGTATCTGTCACATTTATTTGCCTATCTTGAGTGAACGTTGAAAATATAGTATTGGAGTGAGTGTTGCTAGCACTACTTGTTTCTTAATTTCTTACTTGTACCCCAAGCATCCCGTATGCTACATTGTTGTAGTGTTTAATAAAATTTAATTCATGATAGAATCATCATGCAGTTAAGTAAAAAGAAAAATTATCAAGAGAATATGTTATATATAATTAAAGAAAGAAATACGGATGACACATTGTTCAAAACACACAAACACTATAGTTTAAATATATGTCGCCAATTCGATTTCACAGAACTGACATGATCTAGATTCTAGAGTGTGTCAGCGTTATCCTTCTGCTAGTCAAAACCAACAAGGATCATCAAAGCCATCCATCCATTTTCCGTCTCCTAAATAGATTCTTGCACGAGGATCGAAAGTGATACACTGAGTGAACTCATCTTTTTGAGAAAGTGAACAACAAGCTCAGTTTCAAACATCTAGCCAAAACAACCATGCAACTCCACAAATTTCAACTCACTAAGAGAAAATCCTGAATGTTGTTTTATTTTCCCTCTTTGATTGGGAAACAAACAAGAAAATGCAATCTGAAACACCAATTATTGAAATAAAAATTATTCATGGTCACAAATTTAAATAATAATCAGTGATAAATGTTGCAATGAAAAGACAGAAAGATAAGAGTTAATAACAATTAGAGCATAATGAAAGAAATACAACAGAATGTGACTTTGAATTAGTCCCTCTTTGGGTAAATAGCTTATTTTGCAGCTTATAGCATAAACACTTATCTTGTGATCCAAGGAAAGACAAGTCCATTTAACTGAGATGTTGTAACTGGAAAATTGTTGTTGGTAAACGTAAAACCTGCATTATGAAGCGATGAACAAATTAAAATTTGCAGACCAGATTATGAATCTGAAACCGAACATGATGTGGAATGAACGGGGTTTTACTTACTTGCGACGGAAACAAGAACAAACCTAGACTCTGAAACTGAGGTAGAGAAGCCAAGAGAGCGAAGGCATGTGGAATTTCTAACTCTTCAAATTCCTTTGAAAGGACTAATGGAGTTAAGCAAAACTTTGATAAGTTAGGGGCATTGATAGATGAAACAGAAAGAATGTTTCCACGGTAGATGAAGGGAGAAAGGTTTGAGGCCGCAATACCAATCTTCGTTGGAAGGCAATAAATAATTAGCTTGAGACTATGCAATGTGGACCTAAACATATGAACCGCATGGTGGAATATACGCTATCTATGAAGAGATAATGGGTTTATTCCCTATAGGTTTTCAAGATTGAAGCATTTATAAAACATACATAACAAGAGATCCTTCTCTACTTCGAGTTCATTTTCGACTCTGAGTTCCTCTAACGCAAGCGTCTTGAGATGCTTAAATCCAGAAAAGTTGTTATGTGGCAATAGAAACCAGTTTGTTTGTCAGGTGCATATGTTCAAATGTTTTCATCTCATAAAAAAAAAGAGTGTAAGGAAAGGTGTAAGTTTCAAGGTTAGGCATTCCTTGGCAGTCACCATATGGAAGAGTTGCTTGACAATGAAGTAATGGAGCCAAGTTACTTGGATGAAGTGTGGGGCATGATAATGTGTACTGCTACACATGTTGGTAAGATGTGAAGGAAGGCTTGTATCTGGACAGAAGGGCTTAAATAAAGGTTTGTGACCGCTATCTATAAGCCATGACATAACAATTTTTTATATTTGACGAAACCACAACGCAACAATGATTGAACTGCATCAACTGCATTTGACGGTGATTCTCCGCTATATCATAGATTGCAATGCGACTGCAACACTCGAGTGTAGTGGTAGATTTCCACTGTTAGCAGTCTAATGTAATGCTAATTAACATGTCATACGAAGAAAAGTAATTTGTGCAAGCAGCATGAAAACCCACATCGGTTAGTTTAGAAATCAAAGTATGTTGCGTGTGCTATAAAATGAAAGAACTCATATGCAAACCGCAGAACCGTGTGATAAGCACATAGCGAACTATTATTTCGCCTTTTACTAAAAAATACCGTGTGTTTGTCACTAAAAGCTGTATGCTTATTTTTAAAAGTGTTATAGAAAAGAGAACTTGCAATGATAGTTCAAATTTTAATTTTAAATTATTTTCCAAGGCTTATCACAAACGATTTTTTAAAATGAAATATAGACAACTAGTTTGTTATAGCTTTAAATTTTATCAAATTATATTCAAACAATTACTTAATTAAGCTAAGGGTAAGGGAACAATAATTTGTATCGTTCCTTTTCTTTAAAATTCAAGATTGTCTATAATGAATATTGAAAAGAGTATTAAAACGAGTGTTGTTAACACTACTCGCTTTTTAATTTCTTACTTGAAGTGCAAGCATCCTGTATGCCACATTGTAGTAGTGTTAATAAAATCTAATTTATGATAGAATCATCAAAGTAAAAAAGAAAAATTATCAACATCAAACACAAGAATTATAGTTAAGAGAATTTAGAGTATAATCTAAGAAAGAAATACACAAACGAATACCCACAAAATCAAGCTCATTGTCATGCCTGAGAAATACTTGTTTGATCACAAACATAAATAAAAAATATTTAGACACACATATAAATAAAAAAGATTGAAAGAGAAAATAATTGAACTATAAGACTAATATATTTTTCATTTATAATTCTCAATTTACGCGAGTATGCTCACACATTTTTTATTTGTATTTGTGTCCAATTAAGATTTTCTCTTCATTCATATTCTTGAACAAGCCTTCGTCAAACAGCAACATAATATTTTGGTGAAAAAAATGGTGACATCTAATCATATCTATTTGAAATAAGGTTGCATGTCTTAAACTGAAAGTACATCGATATTAACATACTGTTCTTGTTCATAAAGTAGATAATACATGCCCCTTAGAAGGTTTAATCACATGCAACCATCACGCCAATATATACCTATTATGCAATAGCAAATTTTAGAAAAAGACCCCTTATAAGAAAGGTGATTGGCTATGCACACCTCTTATATGTGGTTCAAATTTTTTTATACGTGTTGCACGAGGGTGTACATTTATTGCAAGTGAATTCATTGTAACTAATTGTCTTTGTTGAGAAAAAGTGACAAAACTTATATCTTTTTAATTAATCAACATGGCTGAGGATCGTGTCAATTCCTCAAAAATAAAATAAAAAGTTTAATCTATAAAAAGATAAACACAAATATGATATCGATACAATCTAATTTTCTTTTAATATTTTAAAATTAGATCACATTAATATAATTATTATTATCAAATATATATCAATATAAATACAACCTCTAAAAAAAGAAACAAATATAATTAATAAATGAAAAATTAAATATATTTTTAACCTCTAAATATTTATATAGTTTAATTTCAATTTTGTTTTGGTGTTGAAGAGTTTAATAGCAAAATTCACAAACTATAAACATAGATAAATAAATAATTGTGGGTTCGAACTCGCATCCTAGCATCATTAGGCCGCTATAAAAGTTATTTTTCGTATCTAACTTTTGGAATATATCATATACCTAATAAATGTCCCCTGTGTGTAATTTTCTGTTTCGGAACAGTTATATTGTTAATATATTAGTATGAAAAATAATCTATGAACATCCACAATATTCATTATACACCTTAGAGAGAGAAATAGAGAGATTAACATGAAAAATTTGATATATTAGCGTGATATGAAGAGAGATAGAGAGAAATTAAATAAGTGTTTTTAAAATTATGGTGTTTAAATATCATTATTCTATTTGTATTTTATATAAATTCTATCAATTTAAATTTTATTGAGAAAAATATATATTTGGCAAAAAAAAATTATATAAGTTCAAGCATAAGCAATGTCAGGGTATTATTTAAATTTAAAAACAAAAAATAAATCATTAAACACTATAACTAAAGTTATGTTTATATATAAAATATTTTCCAGGTTATACAATAATATTGAGCTAGCCTATTGGGAACTATAATTTTAACAAGCTACTACAACTACGAAACAATGGTCTGATTCCTTCAATTGTAAATTTTAATTTTGATTATGCTTCTAATATTAAATTAAATTATACTATTAATAAAAATGTGATGATGATAGCGCAAAAAGCAAAAAAAGATAACGCAGCTTTAACACTACACATCAGAGATTGGTTAATTTCAATTAATACAAGATGAATGTTGGGTTTGAGAGATGAGTGGTCAAAGTGCTATGCAATTGTCAAGGTGCAAAGATGAAAAGCCAGGGTGTGCAGAGTGCAAAATACATATGGTGATACATGAAATCACCTATAGCCAGCTCTGCCCCTGGATCTCTACGCGTATCAAAATTTGAAATGGCCTATAAAGTAAAACTTCTGAAGAAAAAAACTATACCAAGGTTTAGATTATAAACTAAAAACATTTTTAATTTACATGCACTAATAACTAGGGGTGGGTATGGTTCGGTTAACCATTTTAATCGAACTGAACCGTTTAAGGTTTGGAACTAACCGAACTGAACCAAAGGTATGGTTTGATTAACTGTTTATTTGCCTATTAACTGAACCGAACCGAACCGAACCAGTTGTCTCCCTTAAAAAGCTTAAGGAACTGGATCTGAATGGACAAATTTCCCTTACAAGCCTGCAAAGCAATACTCATTTATGTTCTCTCCTCTACAACTGCACCTCAAAGAATATGAACGAATTAAATTTAGAACTCACGAGTGTCAAACAACTACCCTCATTAATTGAACTTCAAACCGAACTTGAAAAGTTACAGCTGGGACACACTCATATTGAAAGCTTGCCAAAAAACAAGAATCTTACAAGGCTGAGGCATCTAGACTTGCATCGTAGCTCAAGTATCCGGTAATTTTAGAATAGCTCAAGAATCTACCAGAGCTTCCTCCATCACTAGAAACACTAGATGCTGATGGTTGAGGAAATTGATACTTTGGTTGATTATCTCCTTACCCGTGGTTTTGGAAAGAACTAATTTAAAGGTTATATGTAGTTTGTGTTTATGTTGATTAATTAATGTTAGGACTATGCTTATATACATGTAACGCAGATGAACCGGATGAATCTAATTAATTCTTTCCGTGTTGTGATATGCATGCAATACTACTTACATCTCATATAAATAAAATAGTTAATTATGTATAATATGCATGAATTTTATCTTAGTTTCAATCCAACTTGTCTATGAAAGTATTACCTTATAGTAAGATCTTAGCTTTGTAAACTCAAATAACAGATCTTTTTAGACCATCTTCAATGATAAATTTGTAAGAAATCTAAAATCCAAATAAACATTTCAGATATAATAGAACCTACAATGTCACAAACAAATTGGATAACTTTATTTTATTGTGAATATGAATGTAAACTACGTTGTAAATAGTTGTCTAGAAAAACAAATATTGAACAACTCAAGAATCTACCGGAGATTCCTTCATCACTAGAAACACTAGATGTTGATGGTTGTGTATCGTAACTTTGAAAATAATGGTTCGGTTCAGTTAATTAAGTTTGGTTTGGTTCGGTTCAGTTAATGAACTGTTTTTAAAATAACGGTTCAATTCAATAACCAATGTAATGGTTCAGTTAATTTTAGTTTGGTTCGGTTCGGTTCAGTTTTTGGATATTTTTGTCCATCCCTACTAATAGCGTAAGTTTTTTAATCATTTAAGTATATCATAATTTTATTTAGAGTCAAGAGTTTAATTTTATAATCTTAAGATATTGAGATTGAATCTGTTGCAAAATAATCATTAATATCATTTTAATTAATAAAAATTAATCTCTGCTTTCCTCAAAAAATATTTAAAATTATTTTCTAAAGTACATACAGTGCAGATATCCAAACATGGAGTACGTATTATATATGGGTTCGTATAGTGGTAAAAAAGAAAAAGGGTTAGTATAATTATGGTAGAAACAATTAAGGTACAGCCATATTTTTCAAACCCAAAAATGTAATCAATGTATCTCGTAGGTTGAAGAAACAAATCACATTTAATTGAAGACTTTCACAATATGAAGTCTCTATTGTTAATTGTACATATCCATTTAATCGTTCAATTCCAGCAATTGAATGTACTTTACTTTGCCAAACTTGCGGCGACAGCCAAATTTCTGGATCAAATTGTTAGCTAGCCGTGGAAATTAAGATATCTAACAAGCACCAAAATGAAAACAATTAATTTCATGTGTTAATAAACTTTGAGTTTGTAACAATGAACTTAAGTTGCAATTTAAAGTAACGTCCGAGTGAGACTACATGGTTGAATGACGACTTATAAGAATTGTTTGGTACTACCTATATCAACAAGATGCATCTGCCATTCCATATGAACTACATAGTTAAACATGTTTGATTTGGAGAGTTTTAGGATGTGTGACCTTTTGGGAAGTTTCCCAGGAGCGTGTCACTGAGGACAAAGTAACATGAGGGAAGTTCGAGAGACCGCCCATATTGAGGCTAGAACAATCACACCAGTAAAAGAGATGTCACACTTTAACCTTAAGATAATGTATTTATGAGTCATTTTTTACAAGGTGTTCAACATTTCATTTTCTATTTGATGTGAGACGTATAACTTACACGTACTCAACATGTTCAAAGGAATAAAACTTACAAGCATACTATGCGTGGATATGTCAAATGACATGCTTATATTATAGTGGTTTTCTACCCAAAAAAATACACTAGATGGAAACGTGAGGTAGTTGACGTAGACTTTTTGAATCGTCCCTTTCAGAAGCATTGTTGGATCCAGCGGCAACCAAGGCAAACAAAATGGTATAGTATTTGTCCTTTTACTTGGATGTTTAGAATTAGAGGGTTGGCATCGGTTAATGTTGCACTTAGTAGACTCCACTTAACAAAATAATTCTAATACTAATACTACAAAAACGTCGTGGAATTACGCTATGGCACATTCTCGTATTCATTCATGCATATAATAATAGCTGAATTTCAGCATGTTAAAATCATAGAATATGGGTTTAAGGACTTGCATGATTGGTGTACACTAGTTTTTTTTTTTTTTTTACAAAAACACAATTAATTTATGTCATTCATAGCTGCAATCATATCATACAACTGCAAGATAATACATGCTTATGAATTTCGGAATAAGTGTGCGACAATGTTGCTCTGACTTACGAAGATGATCAACATTATTTTGTGTACACAAGTTTTATGTTGATAGAACATTCATTAAAAAAAATGTCGACATAATATACACTTCATATTTGTCTTAAAAATTAAGATATGAATATTTTTATAATATCTGTTTATACTAATATTTTCCTCCTCTTAGGTATGTACTTATTACTGCATGATTTGCTCATAATATTCTTTGATTCTTTGGGAATCAGAGTACCATCGGTAAGTTTGTGGTTGAAACATCCGTATTGCACATTAATACTTCTCAAAGAGAATTATTAATATTAAAGAGAAATATGAATATCAATAGAAAGATAAATTAATACTAGAATTGAAACAAGAAAGAGTATTCAATTTAAGTTTATAGCAAATGTTAACGAGTATTTCTGAGATATTCTTTAAAACCTTTAAATGATAAATTTTTATGATAATTATTGTATTCAATGAATTGGAAATTGAAACAATTGGTTTTTTTAGTGGATAATTTCTTAAATTAGAATGCTTAAAGAATGTTCTAGAGACACTCGTTAACAAGACCCTAAGTTTAAATATGTTTTTGGTCTATACAAATATTTCAGAAAAAGAGTATGATAAAAGTTTTTAGGGTTGATAAAACAAAAAAAGTTGAAATATTTTTAGGATAAAAAAATCGATTTAACCCTTAAATTTAATTTAGTAAAGAATATGATAATAAAATAAATATTAATACTTTTTTTGTCAAAATATTAGTAATTTATTGGTATAGAAATATCAATATTTTATTGATATTGTAAAACGATTTGTAGTATGAATTATTATTGAATATAATTACGAGTAATGTCTATTAGTGAGTAAATACTATTTTTTTGTCCACTTGTTTACTTGCTTATAAAGATCTCTATTATAGTTTCTGAACAACTTTTATCCTCTATAAATTATAGAAGCATTGAATATTTATGCATCCTTAAATGATTCCACAAAATTGTTTTCTTATGTTAGATCTGAGTTGATTTAATTTTTCCAATTGAAGTTGATAAGTATATTTGTAGACGAAAATGCACAAGTTTTCAATTTTTAATGAATGGATTCAAATTTTGTCCTCAAAAACTATGGAGCTAAAGTAGTGCAAGTTATCAAACTCATAAGAAAGAGTCGTAGCGTCTTTATTTTCTTCTTTAATTGAATTAGAGTAGTCCCTATTTTTCTATTTATCATTTTTTTTTTGTCATTTTAATAAGCATCATTCATTTTATAACTTATTCATTACGTTATAATGACTTTTCTGAATCTTTCAGACTCGTTCCTTCTAATAAATTTATCACTTACTGGTTCCCTCTTTATTATGTTATGTGCCCTAATAATACCCATAAGTTAACATTCCCTTTCTATCATCTCAAACTCAAATTCATTTTGAGAAGCAACCATAGCATAGCATAGAGACATTTAGGAGAAAGGGTAACGTTTTAGGAGCAAACTGACCTAAACCTTTTAACTCAAAATCCTTATGGACCCACAATAACACAAACCCCCTAACACAATAAAAGAAATAAATAATTAAAGAAAAAAAAAAAAAAGCAGGCCATAATTTTCCAAAGTGTGAGAGAAAGTGACAAATAGAAACGTTTGAAAAACCAAAATCCACAATAAAAGGGTTAGAAAGAGAGAAAAGTGTGAAGAAAGAGTAGAAGAGAATGCGAATTGCATGAGAATAAGAAGAAAAAGAAAAACCCTTTTATAACTACTCTTTCTTCGTATTTCTTCTTCAATTCAATGGAAGAAAACTCTGTTGTTTTCCAATGGAGCGTAATCAGATCTCTCTTGTGTATTCTTCAATGGTGGACTTTCAATGTCACCGTTATCATCGTTAACAAGTGGATCTTCCAGGTTTCTTACTAAATTTACTTTTATAAATGCTATGCATACTTAATTTCATGAAATTCTGTGATTTCCAATATTAATTTTCTAATTTATCGATTCTTTAAGCATTCTTAGGCATTTTTTCGTTTTATGGTGTTAACTTAAATGTTATGAGTTAGTTCGCAGATTCATTGTTTTTGTTTCTCAGCGATGTTGAATTTGTGTTTGTATATCTGATGCACTCTATCAATTTAAACAAATGATGTGTTGTGTTTTTTTAGCGAAAAAAAATCACGCCTTTGAGTCACTAGTTGGGTAGAGGTGGAGAGACTTTTGTATTTGTTAATTGCTATTTTTGGTGTTACCTAAATTCATAGAATTTTAGTTTTTCCACTATGTTTGGTTATGCGGCGACAATAATTGGGTGAATTGGTTATGTAAAATTGATTATGATTAAAAGTTAGTTGAAGGTTAAGTTATTTGTGTTTGGATGCATTTATGTAAAAGTGAGTTGAACTAAAAATTTGTGTGTAAAAATCAACTCTATAATCTAAAGCTACAGATCCTAACTTTCAAGTAGAATTAACTGTGAACGGAAAAATCAATTCTACTCGAAAGCAACCAAACAAGTTTGAATCAATCCTACACGACTAAAATCAATTTTGGCCCTTCGAAGTGGAACCAGCATACACAAAATCTTTTGTCTTTGGCTCCGTTTACTCTATATTTTAAGTAGTTTGTAATTATAAAAAGAATACTAATGTCTTTTTTCCCAAAATCATAATCAAGCGTCCTACCTTGTTCATTGAACTGGAGCTGTTATGGTTCAAAAGCTGTGTTTTGTTACTGATCTGCATACTCTTATGTTGCATGTCGTAGATTTCCACAAAGTCTTGAGTTATTTAGTACATGTGAAATCCAGTATCGATTTTCTTGGATTTGAAAACTTGGATGTTCGGGTTTAAATCAATATAGGCAAGTTCTAAATTTGATTTGAGAACTCGGATGTTCGGGTTTAAATCAATCTTGGATTGCATCATATGAACCAGAACTATCAAGCCAAAATATGCTTAGAAAAAAACTTTATGCACTTGTCAGTGGTGTCAAATATCGGCCATGGCGGATTGCGGTGGCAGATTTTTGCCAACTGCCACGGCCAATTTGTGAAGGATGGTGTTGCCATATGGCGGATTTTTGGTTTTCCACCATGGTCCACTATCCGCCACTGGTAACTGTTCTAGACTGCGGTAGAACACAAGTGTGAATTTGACTGTAAAATGAATTAAAAATGACCTTGATAGGTGGTATGTGTTATTAATTTCTGAACAAGCATGGCATCAACCTTTCAGTGCTTCTCGAAATGTATCATTTTTCTTATGGAGGTTGGCTTTCTCCCAATGTATCTTAAATATCAATTTCTGTGTTTTGATGGTCAAAAGAGGTCTTGTGGTTTCTTAGGCTGTACTCTTGGTTTCCAGAAATCAGATCTACATCTTGAAAGGGGTTGTTATTATTTTAATTTTTTCGGAGAAAAGAAGGGAATTATATTTAAAGGATTCTTTAATGATGGTATTGAAGTCTATAAACAAAAAATTACGAGGACCTACATTATTTTAATCACAAGACTGTTTAGATCTTCTATATTATTATAATCACAAGACTGTTTAGATCTTCTATGTTTTTGTTCATTTTATAGTGAAGAAAAGGTTTATCAACCTTTATAACTTCCACAATCCACATTGGTATTTAAAATTCCTCAATCCTCACCTTAATCTCCCAATCATCATTGATCATAGTAAAGACTTATATGGATTACAGCAAGTATTTTATTTTATTTTGTTTTCTATTTGCAGAAATTGGATTTCAAGTTTCCCCTATCAGTATCCTGTGTCCACTTTATCTGCTCAGCCATTGGAGCATATATAGTAATTAAGGTGCTGAAGCTTAAACCACTGATAACTGTTGACCCTGAAGATCGCTGGAAAAGAATCTTTCCGATGTCATTTGTGTTCTGCATTAACATAGTGCTGGGGAATGTGAGTCTACGATACATTCCAGTTTCTTTTATGCAGACAATAAAGTCATTCACACCTGCAACCACAGGTAAGATTCAATAATCGGTTTTTAAGGGTTAACTTTTCTGCCACCTGCTTTATATTCAAACTTTAGAATATTTTCATCTGATCTTGGTGAACTTGCACAGTTGTTTTGCAATGGCTGGTGTGGAGGAAATATTTTGACTGGCGTATTTGGGCTTCTCTTATACCCATTGTTGGGGGGATTCTTCTCACATCGGTAACTGAGATGAGCTTTAATATGTTTGGATTTTGTGCGGCCTTACTTGGCTGTTTGGCTACATCTACAAAGACGATCCTTGCAGAATCTCTTTTGCATGGATACAAATTTGACAGGTATCATCTTTATGCTAGCAATTTCTATTGTTTGTAACTTCATATTTTGATCTTTTTTTCTCTCTAATTTTTGTCTGGAATTCTGGATTCTCCCTGTATGCGTTATTTTTGTCAGTATCAGTAATGAAACTAATACCTACTCCTTATAATGGACAACGGGCTTTTAACTCCTACATTGATGTTGTTAGTTCATTTGATATTGACTTCTCTCCAATGTAGACTAGGAAGTATTCTATATTGGAGCTAATCACATCTATGGGTGCTGCTAATTTTGATTGCAGCAAGCCAGCCAATGTTATCGCAAATCAGTACCTTGCAGGCATAACAATCAAATGTATTTTAACATTTAAGCTATGATTATAAATTTACTGAACTTTACCTCTCACAAAAGTGGCTTGCGAATGGGTAGTTTTGTTATGAAGATACTATTTAATATAGAAGGCCCAATAGAACCTGTGGTTATAATACAAATGCAGAAAATGATCCGGTAACGGGTGTGGTCCAATTATTGGGTCAGCAATAAAAAGGGCCATGGTATGGAAGGCTTGTCCTTGATTGTGTTAAGTAACTGCGGTGGCAGTTGGGTAGCATTGAAGGCAGATGATTCACTTGGGAAAGGGGTATTAAGACAGGTGTATACATGGAGATAAAAAAGACAGTTTTTTAGGTCAGCTGGGAAGAGAATATTTTATGAGGAGCTTAGGCCCCGTTCTTTCCTTGTCATTGTGAAGGCTCTTTGAGCTTCGTTTTAATTCAATGAACATCTCTTTGAACTGGTGCCGTCTAGGGTAAGGCATTGATAATAATGCCTTGCCGGTGTGCCATCAAATTGAAATTCATACTCCTTTCATTTATGATTTGTTTATACCTTGCCCCTCCTTCACATGTCTAGATTTTGTTGAGAACCTTTGCATCCTCACCATCCCTTCCCTTCAATCGCTACCTCCCAACAATGAACACCAATCTACTCGGTGAATGTTATATCCTATCTACTCTCCCCCCTCTCCGCAACATCTAATCGGTTACTCTCCATAGCATCAAAGTGGCATTCCACCAACACAATATCGTATCGTACATATCCTCTTCAGAAATTTTTACTTTCTTGCCTGCGCCACTGTATAGAGACTGATCCCATCTATTCCTCTTTTTATGCACCTTTTATGGAGCAGCCTTGGTGGCAGCCTGGTCCTCTTTTGAATGGCTCTCAATGTCTTCTGCTTCAAAATTATTCAATGTGTACAAAAGAGAATGCTCTGCTCAATAAAGTATCCCTCCAATCCTCTATTTATTTATTGAAAATAAATGATTACAAGAGTTTTCCTCCGATGATCCACAGAGCAAAGCTCCCTTCCAAGGATGAACTTTTCTCATCCAAGCCACGGCCGAAAGATACAAAGAATACCAATGAATCCCCACTCGAGTCCTACTCCTATCTCTATAATCCTCCCTCTTAACAAACTCGCCACATCAGCATTACCTTCTAACTTCCCCACTCACATTTCTGCGGCATGCCCAAATTTCCAACCTAAATCTAAATTCAAGTCAAGATTCACTCTCCATGACTAAAAATTTAGATGATTGGGAGTTCTGGCTCCCACCCCAATTTTTTAACGATGTTGGAGGATATTAACAATAATAACACCAGTGCCCTGTATCCTAAGAGGGAAGAGGAATGCAGTTGTGACACCATTTCAAGGGCACTGATTTCCCTACCTCATTCCTGCAGTAGAGCTTGTGATAGTGGTAGAGTCTGACAAGACTGAGAGGAACAACAAAAAACATGGCGGAGTTAACTCGTTGAATGTCCAATCCTACCTTCAAACTCGATATAAACAATCTTGTAACAACTGTTTCAGCAAAAGGATTCTCCTTCAAATTGGACTTGGGAGCGGTGTAGGAAGCCAGCTAATGAGCAACCTAATTGTCAATGGAATTGAGATTCTCTTTGTCCTAGTTTGTGAGGATGACTTGGATCCCCCGAAAAATTGGTGTCAGACCTGACCAGTTACTTCAAATAGAGCTGTCATGGCGGTGGCGGCGTGTTTAATGTGTAATCTTCAGGGTTTCCAGATTCCGTGGTGCTTCCAGTGCTAGTGAGCTTGCAATTGCACTAACCATTTCAAGGGTTGGGTGTTGAGGACGGAGTTCTTTATAGAAACAACACCGTCTCTCATCACACCTAAAGAAATTGATGTAGAGAACTCAGAAGATTGGGGACTTGGTTGTAATTTAAAAAAATAAGGGTCATGTTAACCGGTGCCCTCAGGGCACTGGTTAAGGAAACCCAATAAAGAAAGTTTTAAATTAAAAGAAATACTTTTTAGACTTTTAATGAGTTGATTGCACATGTTCCGATGAGATATTACTATATTTGCTTCTTTAACCAGGGCCCCGGGGGCACTGGTTAACATTATCCTTATAAATTATATCGTCTAAAATAATATTTGTTAACCACTTAATCTAAAAAATAAGGAAGTTTATTTATTTATTTTTTACGGAAAAGAAGTTTATGTTATTTAAATATACCTAGAAGAATTTTCCCGTATACTTTTATCTATCTCTTTGGATTCTTGACATATATCCAAAAAGTTGGAAAAACTCACTTTAGAGCTGAAGAATGAAGATGGTAATATCATGCAGTGAATGTTTATAAGAAAAGGTGCATTAATTTAACTGAGATTTAAAGGTAAAATAAATTTTGAAAACGAAATAATCAAACCTAACGAAATTGCTTTTGTCGTAGGAAGATCACTTTTTATCGAAGAGAAACATCATGTGGTAAATTTGTTGTCAGATAGCGTTAACATGATTTCCTAAATTGGTGGATCATATTTAAAATACTGAAATAAGTAAACCATCCTTGCCAAATTCTTCACTCCCTAGTCTCTATGACTTTGGTATTTAACTCTCTAAACACTAAAAAAATCAAACGAGTTGTTAATGCATGGATGTGTGAAGCAGCAATCACTTGCATATGTGCGGCTCATGCATTTGAAAGTAGGGACATCGCCTTCATTATCCTTCATTTCACTTACAGTATAGATTTGATATTTTTATTTTATAATGGATATATCCAATAATATTTAATAATGGACCACTGGTGAGGCACCTAGGAGGTAACTCACCTTCTGAACCAGAGGTTCTATTCTGGGTTTCTATCAGTCCTCTGCATAGTGAATGTAAATTTGTAATCATTGATGATCAATGTTTGTATTGCACAGTAATGTTATAGTAGAGAAATGCTTTGTAGTGCAGACAAGACACAATTGCACATGATTCTTAGTTGTAATCATACTGATCAATACAATAAGTAAATGTTTTTCTAATTAAAACCAGGCTGATTTCATCTTTGCATGTTTGTGTGAAATAATTCCTTTCTATCTTGATGTTGCCGATGGGTATAAACTATCAAACCCATTGAATGGACCAACTTGTGTTAGAAAATGCAGGTGACCTTTTGCAAAAATACTTGTCTTTTTCATGTTTGCATTTGAAATTTGCACCACAGTGAAATGCAATAATAGTGTTGTATTGAATCAAATGGCCCAGTCTATCATATATTACCACCGATGATAAAGTGCAACAGTGTTGCATTTTGTATTATGCTTTTTGGATGCTTGTGAGTTGTGTCCTCTTTTCTCCAAATCGACTGTATCCTATAGGTAGACCTACCTGTGTGTCAAATGATCTTTTAGTTCATTGATGCAAGATTTTCTTTTCCCGAATATTTCTTTCATCTTTTATTCTCGCATCCTAGAGTTTTTCTCGATTACTTCTCTTCGCCTTTTATTCCTTGCATTTATCGTTGACATGCTCTACTTTTTCTACTCTTTGAACGTGTTGGTTTATATGAATTGCTTTACAAGATTTTTCTGCAGTACACAAACTAATTTTTCTTTTCATGTTATCTTTAGCATAAACACGGTTTATTACATGGCACCTTATGCGACCATGATCTTGGTGCTCCCTGCCATGTTACTTGAAGGCAATGGAGTTCTTGAATGGCTTAATACTCATCCATATCCTTGGTCGGCTCTCATCATTATTTTTAGTTCTGGGGTGCTGGCTTTCTGTCTTAACTTCTCCATTTTTTATGTGATCCACTCCACTACTGCTGTAACATTTAACGTTGCTGGGAACCTTAAGGTGAGATATATAAGACAATGTTTCAAGCCAATAACTATATTTTTCAGTCTTTTAACATTCAAATACTCCTGGTTAATTGGTTTCAATTCATGGTTTTGCATTTTAGTCACAAAGTGCGTTGTGGGTTGTGTAAATGGATTATTGAATGTTATTGTTGAGGTAGTATAGTGGGTTCGTGATGGTAAAACGAAACTATGATATTTTTATCAAGTTATTTTGCAATTTTGAAATTAACCATCATGTTTTTTGTACAGGTTGCAGTTGCTGTCCTTGTTTCTTGGCTGATATTTAGGAACCCAATCTCATATTTAAATGCTGTTGGATGTGCCATCACTCTTGTGGGTTGTACATTCTATGGTTATGTTAGACACTTGCTCTCCCAACAACCACCAGTTCCAGGAACTCCTCGGACCCCTCGGAGTAAGATGGAGTCGCTTCCACTTGTAAATGATAAATTAGAAAATAAGTTCTAATTGGTTTAGTTACGTATATGGGGTTTCTTCTGCCATTTGAAAGGCAGTTATAACTATAGGTATATGAAAGTGATTTGGTTAGAATATCCCCAAAAATTTGAATACAGGGTTCTGTCTTGTTTCTTTAACCCTCCTTTTTCAATTTTCTTTTGTCTAGCATAGAGTTTTATGGGTTGTAGCCCACGGGCGTTGATTGTTAAGTTATATTGTTTTTGTAATTGCAATGAGTTGGACTTAACATACATAACAGTAATTTGTCTAGTAGTGTTTCTAATGCATGTGATACAATCGTACAAATATAGTTTTGGCATTAAATCTATGCAGGATACTTATTTATTTTCATACGTGTAGTACAATTACCAGTACAATTATTAATGTGATACAATGACTAATATAGTTATAGCATTAAATCAATGCAAGATACTTATTGTAATATTTGTAGAACAATTAGCAATCTGCTACAATGATTTTTTTTCTAGATCTTGCGCCAGAGAATAATCTTACCCATAACATGGGTGAAAATATTATTCACTAGCATTGGCAAGTTGGTGATTTTCAAACATGTAGTTGGTACCAATTACCATAGTGCCTTAAAATGACAAGACTTATTACATTAGTAAAAAGTACATATATAGTTAGAAACTTAGAATTAGTTTACATAGTGAGATAGATTTTACTAGACTAGATGAGAATACAAATATCAAGGTTAATTTATTTCCCCATTTTCCCCTCTTATGAGATCTAAAACTAGTACTAGCAGATAAACTATATGCTAAGCCAAAAGCCAGAAGTTCTTCTGCCACCTGGTGCTGATAAGGTAGCCATTATTGCCTTGGCTTCTCTTCCTTACTCCTATTGTCAAGCACTCAGCATTGTTGATACAGTACTCCACAAACTCCTCTGTGCTGCTGCAGCTGCTGCTACTTCCACAGAGACTGTAAACAAACAGTAATGATTAATTACAAACATTGAATTTTAAAAAACTCAAAATACCCAAGTAAACAAGAGAAACTATGGAAGTATGACATCAAAAGGTTGCAAATTTTTTAAAACAAAACAATTAGGGTGATGGAAACTATCATTAATTAAAGAGATTAATTCAATTTACTATTGTCAATTAGAGGATTTGAACTGTTTACAAGTTCAAGCTCTGTACACTTAGCTGACATATCATGGACTGTTGCAAAATTAATATTCAATTTACAATTGTGCCAACTAGAGGATTTGAACTTTGTTCACAAGTTCAAGCTCTATACCACTTAACTGACATATCATGGACTGTTGCAAATTGCTTGTGTTTGGATGATAGGACTCTTACCAGCTAAAGAAAGAAGATGGCTTCTTTTGGCCAAGTACCAGGATAGAGACCTCCAATTTTTTTACCTGGCTCATCACTGTGGCCAGTTTAGGTCCTTGAATTACAAGTGCTTCCACTTCCACCTATGTCAGACCATAACAATATCAGTAATCTTTTTCTTTGAATTGAGGAGAAGGGGGGACAAAAAAGTGAGAGATGTTAAAACTTAAAAGAAAAGCTGAAAATAACACAAGGGGCTAGTGCATGCAGCTCAAAGTTCAGACACTATGCCATAAAGAAAAGAAAAGTAGGAAAATAATTAACTGCAAAAGAAAAATTAGTTGAAAAGAGAAAAAAGGGAGTGAGTATCATAATAATTCCTAATTACTCCAATTAATTACTATCATTGAACAACAATGAAAATTCACATAATTTTTTGAGTCAAGATCTACAAAGCACAATGAAAATTGAGAAGAGAACAAAATCTAATTGAACTTAAAAACTAAACTAAGTTACCTCTGGCTTGCAATCTTTGCATAGGGACCCAAGATGATTAACAAGGTAAGTGGAAGAATAAGAGTCAGAAGCACTTTGAGGAGAAACAATGCAAAGCAAAGTCAACAAATCACCCTTATTAACAACATGAGTAAGTGCCCAAATCATTGCATGCTTAGAATGTGAAGTACCATCAACCACAACCATAACTCTCTTTCTCACCATCATTCCACAACTCTCTTCATTTCCATACATGTTAATGTTAAACCCTTCCATTTGACTAAGATTTGTCTCACAAGTCACTCCTAAACTATTGTTGTTGTATGTGTTTTTTCCACTCCACCTATTTGATGTTGATTTCCAAGTCTCCTTGGCACTTAACTGCCTCAAAAATGAAGCTGAACTTGGCATTTTCACAACTTCTTGTGCCTTATTTATGCAACCACAAATGTAACTATTATTGCTAGTTGAATAGCTGAAAGAGGGAGTGTAGGGAGCTAGAGTGTAGCAGAGGTTCAGTTTGGCAGATTATTACTTACTATAGATGGGAAAACAGAACTTCCAAGAGAGAGAGAGATGACATGTGAGAGGGGGAAACGTAATAAGTAGGGGTTTTATTTTTTGTGCAGATTAAAGTGTCACGGGAATCTTTGGTCAATTATGTGCATGATGAAAAAAAAACACTAGATCTTTGTAAAATCTCTTTCATCTATTTAAGATTCTTTTGTACAATTGTATGTATTCTACATGTTTTGTCATTGTAATTGTAATCTTTATTTGTTTTTGGATAGATTTTGGTCATTATATCTGACTCATAAGTATTGATAATAATATTAACAATAAAAAATTAGATTGATAAACAACAAAAGTTACCCATAACATATGATGAGTTAATTACTTCTTGTCACATGATGCACATGATGTAGAGGGGTCCATCAATAAAGACTAATGTCATTAGTTAGATCTGTATTTTATTGTTGCATTGTATTTATGGAGAGAGACTCCACTCTTTGATAAGCAAATTCATACGCATGGATCTAAAATTCAACGTTTGCTTGCATATATATTCTCATGATTAATCATGATGATGCCTTTTTATATCGTTAAATGATGTAAGTTTGATGCATCATGATAACAATATGTTTGGATTTAATCACTTTTTTTCAAAATAATTACTTGTTTTTAGTTTAAATACGACAAATTAGTTATTCATGTCTGTTTCTATACTTGTTATGTTACAAATATTTGGAGGTGGACATTAAACAAGGCAGTTCACTTTAACCAAATCATCAATCAATGTCTCAAATACAGTTAACGTAAGGGAAACATTGATGTATTTAGAATATGGAGGTATAGTACTATTAAGTTGTTCTAAAATTAATTAAACAATTAATGGTTTTTTTTTTTGTGTGAAGCTAAATGATTAAGTAGTTAACAACAAAATCTATTAAAAAAAATCGTTGATGTGGGTATGCTAGCTTTATATTTTAGGAAATGTGTCATGCTAGCTTTAACTTCATCGTCCTAGTTTTTTGTTGAAGATGGATATGATTTTTAAGTTTTCACCATTTTAGCAAGCTTCGTTGAGACAGTCTCACCTTCCAAAAATAAAATCAATTTATTGGCTTAGAGATCCGAGCTGATAGATATAAAAATTTCAATAAACATAGGTTGAAAAAAAAATTTAAATTTTATCTTAAAGAAAATGTAAAATAAACATAAAAATTTCAATAATTCTTTAATTTACTGGAAAAAATTCAATATTTCTTGGATTTCTTTGTCAGAGATAAAAAATTGTTATAAGGTACCCTTTTAATTAAAAATCCTACTATAAATCGTCATCATTTGATGGGTATAGAGTATAAACAATGAACAATATAACAGCATAGAATTTCACTGCACCAATTTTTTAAAATAATAAAAAAGAATGGTTTCTTTACTTCTCATTCACTCGTTTCAGAAGTCAGACACAGGAGTAAAGAATCCGGACCTGCTACTTATTTATGTTATATTTGAATACAGTAATAATAGTACCTCTTCATTAAATTAAATATATAAATATTAGTTCATTATGACAATTAGTAAAAAATTAACACCATTCTTGAATCTACTATTTTTATTCTGTCTAATATTATAAGTTTGTTGCGCGTGCGTATCTAAGCACTGCGTATTTGATCTTGTGACCAAATAAGATTAACTCACTCATTAATTTAACAAAATAACAAATAATACTAAAATTAATTGTTCTCGACTAGATTTTTGGGTTGGGGAAGACCTAATAACACACCCATCATAATCAACTGGCCTATATAACCATCACGCTATAATCCGACAAGGTATATCTCGTTATTATGCTTTCTCACCCACCGCAAGTTTATTATTGACTTGAGCGTCGAAGTATTACGTATAGATCTCCCTCCATCACCTTCATTTCCGCCTCATATTTCGACATCCTCCTCTATTCACGATGAATTCTTCCATTATATTGATCCGCTATCATTGTGAGTTTCTTAATATCTTAATTTTTTTTTTATTTATAAATATGAGGTGAAAGGATTGAAGTTGTGTTATGTTGTTGTTAATACTAATACTAGTAAAAATATAATGAATCACGTATGCAGATAAAGGAAGGGTGTCAGAAAGGAATAGAGACCCCTCGTGAATTGGGTTTTGTTTTTTGTTTGATATCGGGTAAGTAAATGGTGACGGGTGAGTGCTGCTGTGATCCAATTCAGAACTTTGTACTTCCAAATAATTGCTCCCGCTTACATCGCTGAACCAACTCAATTATACACTTTCAATTCAGTATACTTCATCTTTAGTTTCTATCCTGGTCTTTCCTATCTGTATTATTATTGACCACACATAATTGGTCATTAATTCAAATCTTTTTCAGACGAATTTTGACTACACAAATGATATAAGATGTATGTCTAAGAGTTAGGTTTATAAAATGGCAATCCAACCGTTCATGTGAGTTTAACTCACTTGGTATGGACATTGTATGATTTATGTAGGGGTATGACAATCCAACCCACTTCAATTGGTCTGGTGGTATTGACTTCAAGTTCGATTCATCACACTGAGTCGTGCTTGTGAACGCATGTATTCATTATAAGATTAAATAAAATCTAATTAAAATTATTCATTTAATTTTGAAAAACACACTTGTCTCGTCTAATTTTGAAAAACACACTTGTCTCTTTATCTTGTTTAGTGTTTGTATATAAAACTATACTAATCTATTATAATATATGCTTAAATAGTTCACCCACGTTAACAAAGTGTTCTGATTTATCAATTGAGAGTATTTGAGTTTGAATCTTACCTAAAATAATTATTAGTTAGACTTCACTAATTTTCCTATGAACTTTAGATTATAGTTAAACTCTTTTCTTTTAGAAGTCAGGGAGGTAACAAGAAAACAACCCGCCTTGGATTTAATATGAATATTCAATTATGTAAAAATAAAATAATATTCACCACTTTCTTTCATAAAAAAAATTCCAAACATGACTCTCGTCAATTCTCTTTTAACTAAAATCATTTCTCTAATAACACACTTCTCAATATTGTTAAATGTTAATGAATATATGAGAAATATAGAGTTGTCAATTGGCATGGCCGAGTCTCACTCTGCTCGATGAGCCAACTCATAAAATGGGATAGAGAAAGGCCAGCCTACTTGATTCATGAGTTATCAAAATTTATCCCAATCCAATTACTAGTGGGTTACATGACCCGACGACCTAGTCCAACACATATTTCAAAATATATTATTTTAATTTATTTTATAAAAAAAATGCAATGAACAATACAACTACATATCACTTATTTTAATAGAAAACATATCACATAAATTGTTATTAATAAAATAAATCAATGTGTTTGTAAACTCAGTTAAATAATATATAAAACATCTATTAAATCAGCGTCAAAGAAAGGATAAATAACACAAAAACATCAATGCAAAAGTAGAGAGAATTTACCATAATTCATAAAGTTAAAACTTGAAAGCGATAAATTCCAGTCTTACATAGTAAAATAATTCAATTTTACATAATAAGACTATTTTATAAACTATATTTTCATTAGTACTCTTAAAGGGTTGTCCCCAAGTTCAGTGGCCCAGTCTAGACTGACCCATGTAAAATACAGACCCGGTGGATTGTCCCAAAAAGATAGGGTCGTTTTTTCGAGCCTTTTTAACGGTCTGGTCCACGCTAAAAAAGAGGACCGATAGGCCGACCTGGTTAACCTGACCCATTGCAACAACTTTGGAAATATATAACAAAGAATTTATCCCTTAAAAAAAGGGCAAATAGCAATTTTCTATAATATTCTCTGAATATGCATTTCGTTAGTTAAAATGGTTTTTGACATTAAAATAGTTCCTCAATGCTAACATTAAAATAGGGATGGCAAAAAAATCCACACACGTGGATATTCGTGGATAAAATCCGCAACGGACAAGAGGTAGATATCTTAATTGTTATTCATGGATCAGATAAACCGATATTTCAACTATATGTTATTTAATGGATATGGTTGCAGATTTGATTGTATCTGCATATGCAAATATATGTACCGCTATTAAATTACATAAATAGCTATATTGCCCTTTTAACTTCACCGAAAAAACCCTAATACTACATGGGATTCTTACGCGACCCTTCAATTCTCCTCTAAAACAAGGAACCGTGTTTTTGTTTTTTTAAAGGAAATGTTAATAAGTGTCTTCAGGGTACTTGTTAAAAAGCTTAAAGAAGAAATTTCCCTCAAAGGATTGATGCAATCAACATAAAACTTACCAATTATTTCTATTTTAGAATCCTTAACAAGTGCTCTAAAGACGCTTGTTAACAAGACCCTTGTTTTTAATCAAGGATCTTTGTTTTTGTTAAATGTAATTAACTTTTTATTTTGTTACAAATCAAATAAATGGATATTACTTTTTATGGATATTTTCATTGTAAAGTATGAGTATTGGTATGTTTAGGTAAAAAGAAGAAAATGAATATGAAGAACCTTTGCTAATTTTTTTTAACAAAATAACAAAGTTATCCATAGATACTTTAAAAATCGTGGATTATCCGCTTAACTGATATTCATGGAGATATGGAGATGATACATCATACATATATCATATTTATTAAACGAGACGAACACAAATATCTTACTATCTTCGTTCTTGAATATTCATTTACATCACTAATATCATTAACTATTTTCATATATTGACCAATATGTAAGTATATTGAGAGATTGATTTGACAATATTAACAAAGTATTTTAACGTAGAGACTATTAGTGCACTATCGAAAACTATTTTAGAATTTTGATACATTGAAGACTATTGTGACTACTCATAACACATTCTGTAATCAAAATAACCACTTACTCTAAAAAATAAGGAAGTTTATTTATTTATTTTTTACGGAAAAGAAGTTTATATGTTATTTAAATATACCTAGAAGAATTTTCCCGTATACTTTTATCTATCTCTTTGGATTCTTGACATATATCCAAAAAGTTGGAAAAACTCACTTTAGAGCTGAAGAATGAAGATGGTAATATCATGCAGTGAATGTTTATAAGAAAAGGTGCATTAATTTAACTGAGATTTAAAGGTAAAATAAATTTTGAAAACGAAATAATCAAACCTAACGAAATTGCTTTTGTCGTAGGAAGATCCCTTTTTATCGAAGAGAAACATCATGTGGTAAATTTGTTGTCAGATAGCATTAACATGATTTCCTAAATTGGTGGATCATATTTAAAATACTGAAATAAGTAGACCATCCTTGCCAAATTCTTCACTCCCTAGTCTCTATGACTTTGGTATTTAACTCTCTAAACACTAAAAAAACCAAACGAGTTGTTAATGCATGGATGTGTGAAGCAGCAATCACTTGCATATATGCGGCTCATGCATTTGAAAGTAGGGACATCGCCTTCATTATCCTTCATTTCACTTACAGTATTGATTTGATATTTTTATTTTCTATATGTTTGACCATACTCTCTTGATCATAAAATAAGGAACTTATTTGTTCATTTCACACGAGTCGAGAAAGATGTATATATAGATTGATATTTTTACTAAATTATCTTTTAGGTCAAATGTATTATAGGATCCTTTAAATTTAACGTTTGTATTAGATTAATTTTTATAGGGTGCATTTAATCGGCTAAAGAAATAAATGACACGACAACTTCAATTGTAATGTGTTTCTTTGTAAAATTGTTCTAAGGATAAGACAAATTGAGGAGCAAGAGACATGACAAAAGCTGAAATTTTTGTCTCTCACTAAACCATAATACAACTTTTTGACTTAAGTATAAGTTGTCTAAAATACTAAAATGGTTTTTAGTCCATCAAATATCGTATAAGATGAAAAATTGTTCAATAACATAAAAATATATCATATTGTTTTGTCTTATGTTGTGTTGTTTTGTCAAACACTTACCTTTTACCCGATCAAACACATCATTAGTTTTTAAATAGTCAAATTCGTCATTTATATCAGTAAAAATAACAAGTTAATCCCTTAACTTTTTTTTAACAAATTGATCTCTTTTTTTATCCAACTTTCTTAAAACATATACAAGTGATTTTGAAGACATCGATTCAATAGTTTTTTTATTTCATTTCATAACAAGTTAATCCCTGAATTTCTATTTCATTTTTTGTTTTATTTTATTTTTAATACACACGAAATAAAAATATATAATTCGTACACTACGGATATACACACTTACTACTACCAAGTTACAACATCAAATTAATTTTGAACTTGAAAACATAAAATGGTAGTTAAGGGAGCATGACAACCATGATATTCTTCCAATTAAGCATTGAAAAGAGGAAAGGATTCGAAAGAAAAAGAGAGTAGAGACGAATTAGTGTTCAGCATCAAAATCATCGCAACTTGTGTACTATTAGTGTGCAGATAAGATAAAGAACTCAACATACAGTAAGACAACAAGGCATAATAAAATCGTAGTAATCCTTGCCGGTGGTCATGGTCTTGGCCTCATGTATAGTATTTTTGGATCTCTCATGTGTGAAAATAATAACATGAGAGAGTTACGTTCGAGTCTCATCCTTAAAATACATTATATGGCTCTGATTTGGAAGAACAATTTCTGAGGTTATAGCTTATAAGTAAATAACTTTAGATTATAAGTTTGTATAATCAAAAGGAATATGGTTGATAGTAATTTTTTTTACGAACATTTTTTTTTCAATGAGCTCAAAAAGAATAAGTTGGGTGTTTGATGTTTGAACCTGACTTTTGCATATATTATACTCCCTCCGTCTCACAATAATAATCTCTTTAGCATTTTTTCTTTTTCTCAAAATAATTGTCACTTTAGAATACAAATGCAACATTTATTATTTTTTTCCTTTATTATACTCTTATTTATTGAATTTCATCTAACTTAACGACTCCACTAACTACAATTAATAGGGGTATTTGAGTAAATGATATTAATTTTACCATTGAAATCAACACAATCAATCATTTCCTTAATAATCGTGCACAAACCTTAAACGACTATAATTTAGAGACGGAGGAAGTACAATGTTCTACCAACTGAGTTAAACTCACGGGAACACATACACTTAAATATAATGTTTATAATTTTTGTCAAGTTTATTCTTATTATCGAAATAACTGAAAAATATTAATTAAATGGAAACTCCTACGATACACCCACAAATTAAGGTGTACCGGTACTCCTAATTCAAAAATATTTAAATTAACCGTTATTTTTATGGAATAAAGAACTATTTGTTGATATTTATATTTTAGAGAATGTCAAGTCATAAAAAAAAGGCATCATTTCATTGTTTATAAAAATCATACTAATTTTTTTTACATTTTATTGTAAAAAATAATCAAAATTCTCTATTATGAGCACTAAAAATTCAGAAAAATTAAATTTTATTTTGTTGACGTTTCTAGTAAATAAGATTTAATTATAGGTGATAGAAAATAATTTTTCTCTTCAAAAAGTAACACATTTAACTATTAATTTATTGAGTTGATGTACCAATACACTTAAATTTTTGAGTGTACCATAGAATTTGCTTAATTAAATATATTTTCATATCATTTTATATTTACCGGTTAGTTTAACTCCCACACAAGAGCATTTGAATTATCCTCTAAAAAAAGGAGCATTTGGATTAGATATTATGAAATTTCTTTCCGCTATTTCAAATATCCTAGATTTAAATTCAATCTTGGAAATGCAGTGTTGTTCTACCTGACTCAAAGAATCAGTCCATGCAGCTTTGTGCATAGGTGCATGTTTGTTGCGTCACAAGTATAAATTAAAAACTTTACATTGCTTAGAATAGTACAAGTGCATGTGTATATGGAATATGGATGAAAAAGTTTCCACTTAAAGGATAAGTACTGTGAATTGATGGATTCACACTTGCGATATTATTGTGTAGCAAATATGAATTAGAAATCTCATATTGTTTAGAAAATGGAGATCGAACACTTTATAGTGAGAGGACCTATCAAATGCTTGAAGATTTTGGATTAAATTTGGTATCTGTGGTTGTTTTGAAACCAATGCGGCTGATGATTCGGACTCTCCTAATTTTATCAACCGCAAAATTAATTAGCTAACTTGTCATAGATTCATGGTGGAGTTTAGAATGCACAAAGTATAAAATTGTGTACCATGCCCAAGTGACAAATTTCTGGACAGATGGCAGTTAATGACCTGCTAGATTAAAAAACTAATAATTTAATGCAGAATATTTGATGCTCCTTTTTGCTAACCCATCTTCCAGTCTCCAAATACACGCCCTCTACTTTGGTTAAATTCTTTTACTTCTGAAAACCTGAAGGTGACATTTAACATGGGAAATATTAATCCTTTCCCACCATAGGAAAGGTGATGTTTTACCTCCAAATGGAGATCAAAAAGGTTACAAGAGGTTTTTTTGGTTTGTTGGTTCATACAAACAAAATTGAATGGAATATTAAATTGAACTTTGATATTACACCTTCCATATAAAAAAACACTACTATCTACGCCACTAAAAATCAAAACAACTTTAATGACAAATCAAATACACTTCACTCATGTGTTTTTCTCTTGCTTTAGAAACTCAGTTTCGATCAAACTCATTTTACTTTGGCATTTTTTTTAAGCAATAACCTTGGAGTATGAATAGGGTTTTCATTTCCTTTGACAGATGAAATTTTAACAAAATGAAACCGTGCTTTTAAATTCTCAATCAACAATCAAAGCAGTTAATTTCTCAACACAATAATTAATTAAAATTATTGATAAGTTAATGTTGTAAGTGAATTACACTTGCTTTTATTTCTAATTGAACCCAGTTTCTTACTCTTATTGAATTTGAAACTTGAAGAACTGTGAAAAATTGGAAGTGTGTTTTTCTAGTTTCTAAATGAAAAATTGGGGGTTTTGATTTATGGGTATTGGAGAATTTGAAGAGAGAAAGAAGAGGGTGAAGGTGGAGATACTCCAATGCAAAACGATGGTGATGGTGAATTTTAAGTATTGAATTTAGAAGCTGTTCTTTCAATGAATATGAACATACACAAAGAAGGTCCATTTAATAAAAATAAAACCCAAATAAATAAACTATATTCAATTTGTACGGGATCTTAATTTTTGTGGGTGTTGCAAAACCAAAAAGTTTACAAAATGTAGCAAGTCTAAAATCTCAACGATTCAATTTTTTTATTATTAAATCTAAGGTAAAAAGTCACTTTCCCATGGTGAGAAATGATTAACCTTTCCCATATTAAATGTCACCAAACCTGAAATAACAAATGCGTTATATATTCTATATTCATTGTTTGAAAGATGTTTTTTTTTTAGAGGTATGAGAGATATTCTTGATATTATGCCAAAAAGTTGTATTTGCAATCTTTTTTATTCTTTCTGAAGGTGCAATTTTGTTGATTTCATAAATTAAAAATAAAAATAGTGTGTTTGATTGTGCAATGGAAAAAAATAATTTTGACATAATTGATTTTGACAATTTTCTTTTTAAAGAAAAAAAATTGATGTCGTCCAATGGACATATATATTACCTCCGTCCAAACGACAAAACTAATTTTATATTTTTATATAGAAAATAACATAATACAATTTTATTAATAAAACTCAAGATTAAAAATACAACAACTGAAATTCATCAAAATACAAAAACTGAAAAATCGATAATTAATAAATGATGTATGTGGTCTTTAATATACATCACATACAAAAACCAAAAATGTGAAATTTTGTTTATAATACCGACCGAATTGTGTATTTATTAGCCAAATATTACACACAATTTATTCAACTTATAATTTTTCCAAAAAAAAATAAAATCCAACTACAAGCATCCAATTTACTAAAACAACTTATACTAAATTTTTATACATTTTCAGATTTTTCCATATACATACAAAATGCAATTTCAGGTGCTAAAAAAAATTAAGATAAAATGGAAGTTATTCTTAATAAATAACAGAAAATATGCAGAAAAAATATTTTCCGTATTTTTTCGTATTTTTAATAGGTACCAGGAAATATTTCGTATTTTTAACAGGTACCAGAAAAATATTTTTCGTATTTTTAATAGGTACCAGAAAATATGCAGGAAATATGCTAAAAAAAGTTTTCATATTTTTCTTCTAAAAAACTTATGTAGAAATATAAGCCCAAATTCTTAAGAATACTGCTCTTCCCCCTGCACTTTTCATATTTGTTTGTTTTACACATACGTGACTTAAATCACGTCGCGTGAGTTAACTTACGCACCTGCGTGAGTAACTCACGCTAGTACTTTGGGGCAATATCAAACTTCCCTGATATGAAACAACTACTGGATAAAACTTCATTGGCATGTTGCATTTGAAAGCCAGGTGTGGTTTAGCATGGGAAAGGGGAATTGTTTCCCATCATAGGAAAGTTATTATTGACCATTAAATTAAAAAGGCACACAGATTTTATAATGGTCTGCCTACATTATATATTTTTCCCACATCATCTTCAACCTTGAAAATGCAAATCTGCAGGTGTAGATTTTGTATCTTCATTTTTTTTCCGGAACATGAAATTCCAAAAATAAAATACATGAAATAAATTCATGAACAATGGATATTGTGTTTCGTTGATTCAAAATCTAACTCTTTTGCAAATTTAAAATTAAGTAGATTTAGAAGAAAAGTGCTTTTGGTTAGTGTTGTATTTGGATTTGGTTGTTGAAAGTCTTAAAACTAGGATGGTAATAAGCATTTAAGGGTTAATAGAAAGTGTGTTTGTTGTACACGTGAGTGAGCAGGAAGTTCTTGAAAGATTTTATCATGAATGTCCTAAACCAATTTTTAAGAGTTTTGAGTCAATACCATTTGAATCACTACCCATGGACGTTGAAGGATGACAAGGGTGTGGTAAAGTAACAACAATTCCAGATTTGTATAATTGCTGCAAGTGGTGGGTGAGTGAGAGAGACATGGAGGAGAGTAAAAAAAATCTTGTGTTGAGTGTCTATGATAAAATCATGTTCTCTATTTGATCTAATGGTCAAAAATTACTTTCCCATGGTGGGAAACAACTCCCTTTTCCCATGCTAAACCCCACCAATCATGTACCATAATAATTGAAGAAAAAAATATTATCAGCCGACAGCCGACATTAAAGGTGAAGGTTAACATGGGAAAGGTGAATCCTTTCCCACCATTGGAAAACTCACATTTTACAGCCATCTGTCCACACAACCTGTTGCTTTTTATTGTTTGGTTTTTCAATGGCTACAAAAAACTGATATTTAATCATATTAACAATTTTACTAATAAACACTTGTTGTTTTTCTGAAATCAAATCTACACCTCCCCAATTTATAACTATCACCTAGTGTCATTCATCATAGTATTTTTCTCAAGCTAAAGTTTAACACATCTCATCTCTGTATTTTTCTCAAGCTGAAGTTTATGCAATATACCACCATCTTTGCTCTCTTTGTTTTCCGTCAGATCTGGAAGGCTACGTACTCTATTTGCTGTGTCAATTCGCCTCCACATACTTTATTCAAATTTGGTTGATATTATAGAGGCCAATCCCAATGAATTATTTGTGTTGTTTAAGCTTGAGTGGAGTGTGGTGCAGTTGATAGTTGATGTTATTTTCTGGGTGGAAGGTAACTTCCATGACATATGAGGGATTAAGAACAAATTGTTGCTTTACGTTAACAAAGAAAGACACAACATCATATTTAAAAAATATTAACAAGTTATAATATAAACAATTATTTGTGGGGTATCTTTTATTGTTATAGAATCAATATCAAAAAGTTGCATATAGGTAACCTGTAAGAGATCCCAACCATTGAGTTAAAATACTAATATATCAATAGTCAAAAGATCACCTTTCTCATGGTGGGAAAAGATTCACCCTTCCCATGTTAAACTCCACCAACATTAAATGCATAAAAGGTTAAGACATTACCGATCCATGAACGGGCAGCAATAGAAATAAATAAAAATGAACGAACAAACAAAGAATGGGGTAGCAATACAAAAAACATTGCAGCTTGCATTCTAAAAAATTATGACATGAAGAAACCAAGGGAACATAAAGGGGTAATATAATAGTAAAGCTTGGTTTGGTATAAATCATATGAAAACTCAAATCAAATAAAAGCAACAAAGGTAAGGAAACAGAGTAGTTGAGAAACCAGAACAAAAAATAAGTTTTTAACTAGCGTGAGTTAACTCACGCAAGCAACTCACGCAGTTGTTAATTCTTGCGTTAGTTAACTTACGCAGCGTGACTTAAGTCACGTAAATGTTTAAAAAACGAAATTTTAAGTTAAGTTGGTTTTACATTAACGTTAGTTAATTAGCGCATGAATAATTTTGGTATGGCTGCAAGACGTGAGTGTTTTATATAGGAGGAAGAGCAGTATTCAATGCTTAATAAGTACCACAAAATATATCAGCTCAAGTCCAATATAATGCTACCAAAAAAAAGCATTAAAATATTCTGCATTAATCACTTGGTGGGGGCCGCATGTACCAAACCAGATTTCCAAACAGCATGTCCCATTAAAGCAACAGATCTGGACCGTTGGAATTAAATATTAATATATCAATGGTTTAGAATTGATTTCAGCTCTTATATGCACAACTTTTACATCTTATACAAATTCCCTCTTTGTGCATTCTAGATGCCATCTAGATTCATCCGTCATCTTACTTTATCAAATATTTATTTATTACTTTTGCCCAACGAGGCTGAATTTAACCCTCGTCTCTCTATGGTGGTGAATAGTGATGGTGTATGGTTTTCAATGTTTCATTGGAGTTGCAATACGTGTTAGGGTAGTGGTAGTAAAGGAAAACCAAAAGTAAAATGTAGTGATGGCAATTATGAGAGCCTATGCCACAAATTACAAAAGGTCTGTGTGAGACTGATCAAGAAGAATAAAGAGTAAAGCCAAGCTTGGGGAAGTGGCAGGTTTGGTTTGCAAAAAGCAAAGAAAAAGAACAAAAATAATACTGTTCCATCAGGAGATTCAGGACACAGCAAGTCTTTTTAGATGCTTAAAATGATCATTTCGTTGGGGAAAAAATTGTATCGATGGCCATTTGAATAGAAAAGATTCCCTCCTACATGATTTGAGTGAAGAAAGAAAACGTTTTATTTTCCACTTTTTAAGTGATATTTGGTGGTTTGTGAATATTTTTTATTTTATTTTTAAAGTGATCTTTTTTAAAAAAAAATTGGTTACATCTCATTTCTTTTTGTCCTTGTATACTTGTTTCATGCTAGTCCAAACATCAATGTGCAAAGTATTGTGATTAGTTAAACGTAATTCAAATGACATTGAGCCAGTTCGTAGGTGCAAGTCATTTTAATTCAGTGAAAAATGAGATAGCATGCATGTGAAATGAAAATTTCTTAGTACGTAATAAGTAGAGCCAAGGGTTCGCCTACCCCGTCATTAGTTTAAGAGACAAGGCGGGGCAGGCTAACTTAGATAGATGATTCAAACTCTCATTTTGTTCCGTCGTTGCTTAGTCGGTGAGTTGATCTGTCAATAACAACAAAAGAAAACAAAACGTATTGAATTTTAGTTTAGTTGGTCCGTAAAAAAAAAACCTAGTTGACTAAAATGCACTCCAACAATCATTACACAAGTAGTAAAACTAATTTTTACATGTAGCGAGAAAAAAGCTAATGAAATGGGGAACTTCTACGGTACACCTGCAAATTAAGGTGTACCGGTACTCTTACTTCAAAAATCTATAAATTAATTATCATTTTTATGAAATAAAAAGCTATTTGTTGATATTTATATTTTAGAAAGTATCATTTCATTGTTTATAAAAATCATACTAATTTTTTTTTACATTTTATTGTAAAAAATAATCAAAATTCTCTATTATGAATACTAAAAATTCAGAAAAATTAAATTTTATTTCGTCGACGTTTTTGGTAAATAAGATTTAATCATTATAATTATAGGTGATAGAAAACAATTTTTCTTTTCAAAAAATAACACATTTAACTATTAATTTAATGATTTGGTGTATCAATATACTCAAATTTTTTAGTGTACCATAGAATTTGCCAATGAAATGACTACAAATAAAAAATATTATTGACTCAATTTAAAAAAATGAGTTTTTTTAATTAACATGACGAGCCAACCACCTCTTTAATATCCTGTTTTTTCAAAGGCTTAAATGAGAACAAACTTAAATTTTTAGGGTTTAAAACCTCAACTCATTCTATCTAAAACAGCGGGTTAAACACGTTGGTCTGACATACTCACCCAACCTGTTTTGTCACCTCCACTAAATATAAGCTTATAAATTAGGGCTACTAAGTTAATTTAATCTAGTCCTCAGAATACGAATAATTAATTCAAAAATTATCTCAAAATCTGATCTTTTTTTGCAGTTTGAGTGTAATAGTTGATTCTTACGTTTCAAATCCGTAATACTTTATAGGATTATACTGGTTTGTTTGTCTCGACAGTGGTTGAATGTAATTATTGTTTGTTGCATTTCACTCAAAATGGAGATGTATTCCTTCTTTTATGAAACATACCTTTTCAGTTAGACTAGACTCTTGACCCGTGCGGGTGCTACCGCACGGATCCTACCGAGAAGAAGTTAAACGAATAAGTTACAATAATGTAAACATATATAGTTGAGGGTTAATTAAGTTTTTAATCCCTATTAAATTTTTCAACACGTAGTCTTAGTCCCTGTTAAATTAAAATTTGTTTAGTTATGCTTAAAATTTTAAATTTTTTAATGATTTTTTACATAGATGTTTAAAACATTATAAAACGTTCCGCCAAAATACATTAGCTCAAAATTTTATTTTTTGGTCCAAATTTTCGTTAGTTTTATCTTGAATTTTTGGCGTTTAAAAATAATTATATTTAATTCATTACATGTTAAAAAATTCTAATTTTTTATAAAAGAAATTATTATAATATTCTTAACATGTATGTTAAAAATCATTTAAAAATATAAAAATTTAAGTATAATTAAACAAATTTTAATTTAACAGGGACCAACACATACTTTTAGTCCTTGTAAAATTAAAATTTGCTTAATTGTGCTTAAACTTTTAAATTTTTAACATATTTTTTACATACTAATTTAGAACATTATACGAAGTTTCTCCGCAAAAAAGTAACTCAAAATTTTATTATTAGGTCCAAATTTTTATTAATATAATCTTGAAAGTTTGGCTTTTAGAAAAATTCATATTTAATTCATTACATGTTAAAAAAATAAAAGATTTTATAAAAGAGTGTCTTACGATGTTATGAACATGTTTGTAAAAAACCTTCCAAAAATTTAAAAGTTTAAGCATATTTAAACAAATTTTAATTTAGCAGGGACTAAAAACACTAACGGAAAATTTTCTAGGGACTAAAAAATGTGATTTATTTTTATAGGGACTAAAAACAAAGTTGCAAATATTTATAGGGACCAAAAACTTAATTAACCCTATAGTTGATAGAAGTTTTAACAACATTTAAAAATATGCTCCCTTCTACTACAACAATAGAAACAAAAAGAAATGGTAGCATACATAAAAAAAAGGTTTGAACTTTAATCATCAAGATACATTACGAAAGACTTCGTGATAAACAACATTTGAGGTCGTATCAGTATTCTCTCCATCTCCATCAACGATTAGTATTTGCAATCCTTGTTTTGAAGTGACTCTTGAGATTGCAACGTACAACTGACCATGCAAGAACACAAGACTCGGCAAATAGATTCCAACACTTTTAAGTGATTGCCCTTGACTCTTGTTGATTGTCGTGACAAATGAAACAGATATTGGAAATTGTCTTTGAAATTTGAAAGGAATTTTAACATCAGATGGTGAAAGAGATAATCTAGGTATGAAAACTTTTTCTCCAATGTTACTTCCATACATAACCTTTCCTTCAAGTACAAGTTTCCCCATTCTGGTTATGATTAACCTTGTTCCATTGCATAATCCTAACTTTAGATCAATATTTATCAAAAGCATAATTGGAACTCCTATCTTCAATCTGATCTTGTGATGTTGGAGTCCTGAAGCATTTATTGTGTTGAGAAATTCTGGAGTGTGGACATCATCAACAACATCACCATTTTCGTTCTGTGTCAATGTACTATCATAACTCAAATAGGTTTTCTCTTCACCAGGCATCAAGTCTAACATGTAATCGTTTATCTGATCCGCTATTGAGTTTGTTGGAGCAAGTATTGCTTTGTCCTGAAAATATGATATATCAGTCATGCTATCTAACATATTTAGATAAGTGCTATCAACAATAAATTGAACATGATTGCCTGAACTCTCGGGAGGAATGTGAAGTGGTATATCCACGTCATTTATGAGCCCAACTTGCCCATCACCAATTGCCAAAACCCACTCATAGAACAATCTTCTTTCTTCAATATCAGCATGCGATGTACCACTCAGTAGTCTCATATTTTTTGTAAGGGTGAGAACTTCACAATAATTCCATATATATGAAGAATTGATTGTTACATTTACTATTTCTTGCTTGGTGCCTTTTGGCATAACAGGGAGTATATGTCGGAAGTCTCCTCCAAAAACAACAACTTTTCCGCCAAACGGAATGTGCTTAAATTTCTTGTCAACTTCTCTCATCACATCACGAAATGATCAATCAATCGCTTCAAAGCAATGTTGGTGCATCATTGGAACTTCATCCCATATTATGAATTTTGCCTTGATTATTAGCAATGCTAAAGGTGAATTAGGTTCTATAGGACATGTTGAAGCTTCGTGGATGAGTATAGGAATGCCGAATCTTGAATGTGCGGTTCTCAGGTATGAGTAATGCAGCAATGCCACTTGAAGCAACTATTAGAATGATCTCACCTTGTGATCTCAATGCAGCTGCCATAGCCCTTCATAAAAAGGTTTTCCCTGTGCCACCGTAACCATAAAGGAAGAATATACGAAGCTTGGCTTAACCTTGTCATTATTGTATCATACACATTGAGTTGCTCTGATGTCATAGAAGACATCAATCTATCATGTTCCTTAGCTAAAGCCTTTCTATCATAATTCAACTCATCATTCATGAGCACATCTTGTACATCAGGAACCAATGCATGATATGCACGTTACATTGGAGGATAATCTTTCAAACCTTTTCCAGAACTTTATAGCATGATCTCAATCTCTACTAATGCATACGTTTTTAATTGATCATCTGTCAAGACTAAATCTGCAGTGGACACGGTTGAAGATAAGGATGGATAAATAGAATAAAGTACTTACATAAATATACCACGTAATTGTGTTATATCAAAACAAAAAAAATTGTGTTAATTAATACACTAACGATTTGCTATTGTGATTATTCCTTTACCATTTATAATCAATTTGTATGTTGGCTTTAATATGTTTTAGCTTAGATGAACTAAGATTGAAAACATATGTGCTATGTACCATTTATATTCTAACCAAATCCACTAACGTACTTATATGTATACTACACTCTTGGGAATTTTTTGAAAAAAAACCGTATAACATCATTGATCTTTATCAAATTAATCCAAGAATATTTGAACAAGCTTTTTTTTTTTTCAAACATCAATTAATTTTCGAATGCTTTTTTTCAAATTAATCCATAAGAAAATTTTAAATGCGAATGACCATGGTCTTTTATTGGTAATAATAATTCTTAAGTTGCAGATAATAAGGCGCTTTATTTTGTTGCAGATTTTCGGATTAGCAATAATAGTTTTTATTTTGTTGCAGATTTTTGGATTATTCACAATGACATATCATTAAGTTGAATTTTAGCATATCATTAAACTCCATAAATATTAAGTTGAATTTTCCCATATCATTAGGTTCCATTAAATTCCATTGTGATTATTCACAATGGCGTATCATTAAATCTTAACCTGAATTTTCGATTAGACATCATAAGTATTAATTTTCGATTAGAAATAATAAGTATTAATGTTTGTATTAATTTTCGATAAAACCCTAGTTTAACCATACAGAAGTAGCCTTTTATTCTTGGGTGAATGTTGTTAAGTGTCATGCCCAAATTCAAATAGTAGAAAGCATTTAAGTGCATTAATTTTTATTCAATAATATATCACATTTCTGCGGATTTTCATACGGATTTATGTGTTATTTGCTGCGAAAGTACCTGCGGATTTCTGTCTTATTTTTTTGTAGATTCACAATGACATATCATTAAGTTGACTTTTCGCATATCATTAAGCTCCATAAATATTAAGTTGGATTTTCGCATATCATTAAGTTCCATTAAATTCCATTGTGATTATTCACAATGGCATATCATTAAGTTTTAACCTGAATTTTCGATTAGACATAATAAGTATTAATTTTTGAGCACCTCACATTTATGACATAGAGGGAATTGAAAGTCTGTTTTAATTTATTCCTGAAATCATGCATCTCTATAGTCTTAAGTTTTAGTTTATCTTTCAAATCTCATAACAACCCATTTTTAGGCATGTCAGGCGCACCAACCTTTATGAGATATGGGGAATTGAATCAGTTTTGATTTATGGCTGAAATCATGCATCTCTATAGTCTTAAATTTTAGTCTATCTTTCAATACTCATAACATCCCATTTTTGAGCATGCCATGTGCATGATACATTTATGATATAGAGGGAATTGAAATAGTTTATTTTTTTGGCAGAAATCATGCATCTCTGTAGTCTTAAGTTTTATGTTGGCAGTAAGACAATAAAGTTTTAGTGATTTATAAAGTAAGACAGTAATGTTAACAAAAAATATATTGATCAATATTTTGTTAACCAATCGATATCCTTATTTGAAATGTCCTTCATAGCATGAGTTTCGTGATCTATACAATATTTTTTTGCTGTCTAAAATATTGATCAATATATTTGTTGAAGGCTAGTTAAAACTAAAAGTGTCTTATTCAATTTTGAATCTGTTAAATAAAATGCTATGAAGTAACTTGTTCAAATAGATTTGGACCTTGTTTCAAAAACAAAAAAAGATTTGGACCTGATGTCTATATGTAATTCGAGAATTATAATTTGTGTCTTATTAAATTTTGATTCATAAATTGCATTGAAATTAAAATAGAGCGCATTAAACTAGAAAGATAAAAGCATAAATTGTATTGAAATTAAAAAGGAACACATTAAACTAGAAAGATAAAAGCATAAATTGTATTGAAATTAAAAAGGAACACATTAAACTGAAAAGATAAAACCATAAATTGCATTAAAATGAAAAGAAAATTCAAAAACATCAAAATGGCTAACAAAAGCATAAACCCTAAAAACTAAACGCCATCAAATACACTGCAAACATTAAACTCTCAAAACAGTTGGGCGCTTGACTTGAATGTAGATGGTGTCGTTCATGCCAGCATGTGGAATCCCAACTTTAACTATGACACCTTCCTCAAGTTTGTGCGCCTGTACCATTCTTTTCCATCCTCCACCGAGCTTGATGTGGTGATGTGACCTGGTTCCAAATATAGTGATGCAATTCCACTTGTTTCCACAATCATCAATCATTGTCAATGAGGTGGTCTTTTTCCCGATAGTTAAATCACACAGGCCCTTGTAAATAAGCATCTGCAAAAAAAGTACAACGTTAAAAATGAATTCTTATATCCTGTAATAGAAATGATCCAAAAAAAAGCAATGTAATACAAAATTATTATACCATAAATCCAGAAGTGACATCAAAACCAGTTAAATCCTTCTCCCACCATATTTGAAAATTACTCTCATCATGATGGAATGAGAGGATTTCATTTGTGACGGGTAGAGCTGTCAAAATGGGCCGGCCGTACGGGCCGGCCCGTTTAGCCCGATTAATTATAGGGCTTGGACCTTAAATATTGAGCCCGAATTTTATTAGGGCTTTTTAGCCCGGTACCCGTTAAGGCTAGCCGAACGGGCCGTGGGTAGCCCGTTAGCCCGCATAACAAAAAAAAATCCTATAAATTATATATATTTTTCAAATAATTATTTACTTAGTTGATTATCAAAGTAAAAAATAAAAGTGAAAATTCAATGAATTAACACAAATATAAATGTAATATAAAATTATATTTACTCGTTACGTTATTTATAATTTTAAAGATCGAATATATATAAATATTAATAATCATAACGTATATAATTTATTTAAAATTGTTTTCCTTGCCGTTTTAGTTTACGACATGTGTACGAAAATGTTTCAAATTTATTTTTGTGCTAGACATTATTTAAACATATTAAAAATATTATTTATAAAAAAATTATAGGAGTGTTTTAAATATAATTTTTAATACGGGCCGGGCTCGGGTAGTATATTTTCAAGCCCGTTTTTCAACCGGGCTTTTTGGCCCGGCCTGATAAAGCCCGAAGCCCGTTAGGGCCAGGCCACCCGTTTTGACAGCTCTAGTGACGGGAACACCTTCATGTGCAAAGGCTGGCACAATAGTTTTCTCAATTTCAAATTTCATAGGAGGAATAAAAAGAGGAGGATCCACAACACATCCTGATCGATTAAGCACATTAATCCCAAACTGTCCAACACCAGTAAGCGCCATCACAATAGTTCCATCCAAACGGACATCATAAAAGTCGCGTATGGCATTGAACCCAGCAGTTAAAAATACGATACCACGTATCCTTTCAACCATAACTTCAAACTGGTTGTTGTTTGGGTCGATAAAAGCTGTGTAATCACCTAGCGATGCACCAAAATCAGAGACAAAGGTATTTGGCAACATAATTGCACCCTGGAAAACATATATATATATATATATATATATATATATATATGTAATTAGTAAGTGAGAAAAATGATCAAATGGACTTTTAATTTGAAACGCCGCAACTATAAAAACACAGTATCGGTAATCTTTCCCTCACATCTATTACACGAAACTCAAGTTGAAGAGTTCTATATTGAACTCGCAATCTGTTAACAAACTTGTCCAAATCAGTTATTGGATTTGGATCTAATGGAGCTGGAAAAAAAATCAAAGATTCAAAGAAATTAGTGCAAGTTGAAAAATATATATGAAACAAACATAAGATATCAAGAAAGAAGATTTTGTTGTGTTATTTGTACCCTTCAAGCAGTGCAAGGCTAAGAGAGTTTGTGCATCACTTTCCATTGTTAATTCTAACCTGTTTTGATGTAAAAATGATGGTAGCAGAGGATTATGGGAATGTACATGTCAATATAGATGGGGAAGTGTACAACGTAAGACTCTGATAGGTTTATTGGTTTATATAGGAACATGAAAGGTTATTAGATCTACGGCTGAGATGTAGTGAATGGTTGATTGAGTTGATTAACATTAATTACGTATTAGGCAGCCATAAATCAATGGTTGAGATGGAGTGAGTGGTTGACTTAGTTGATTAACATTAATTACGTATTAGGGAGGGAAAATCTACGGCTGAGATGTAGTGAGTGGTTGACTGAGTTAATTATCATTAATTATGTATTAGGGAGGGAAAATGAGGATTGATTAGGGCAAACATGCTAGCTTGGCAAGTCTAACTTTTATAATAAAGGATTTTGTTTGAGAGTTTGAAGGGGAGGGGCTTTGGGGGTAAAAATATAGGAAAAATGAAGAAATCTTACTCATTTTTTTAAAGAGTATTTTTTAGAGAATGATAAATTAATATTTATAACTAATATTAAAAATATTATAATTGTAACAACATAATTGATTTTGAAAAATTCATATAAACCCGCTACACAAACTAGGTTGTGAATATATGGTTGGCCAACTTCCAATTCAGAAAACGATCTAACGTCTACAATCGTACCATAATGGATTTGAGACAACTTATAGAACGTTTGAAATATCATAAATTCTTTAGGATACTTGTAAAAACAACTCAGATGAAGTTTATATGAAATGTCATGGTGTCCCCCTTTTAAAATTATAAAATAACTTATATGCAAATCCATAAACGATTAAAAAGCTTTAGTGGATTGATGTGAAATGCGGTCAGTCGGAATTTATTAAAGGTTTTGAGATGAAGATGGGGTACAATTATATATCATCTTCAATATGTCAGTGACACTCTTTGTATTGAGGAGGCTACGATGGAGAATTTGTAGTCCCTTAAGACATTGCAAAAAGGTTGAGATTTCGTTGGGGTTGAAAGTGAACTTCTTTTATGAGTTGCTTGATAGGAGAGTCAATGTCCCATCAAGATTATTTTATGAAAAAAGTTATTGCAAGGTAAAAGATGCTAGACCCCTGGTGAGTGCAAAACACAGGTAATTGTACAACTTTTATGAAATTTGTATCCTAGAAGATTGGAAATCTCAAGAAAAAACGCTCTAATTCATTACAGTTCTAAGTTCTAACAAGTAATGCCTGTTATTAACAACACAACTCTCCTGAATCTCAATCAGTTGCACGATGTTATTTTGTACTGTTGGAAACATGAAACAGCCAAGAAGAATTCGTGCACGCATTACTAATTAAGCTTTACAAAAATATGACTAGTAAATCATTTTAAAGAATTGAGTCAATTCCTACCTCTTCTGACTTCTATCAAAAACTGCTCTAGTTTGATTTACAATCTCAGTCCAAAGACAATCATATTGGCAAAAACAAACTAAATGGAATTTAACTGCTTATGATCTGTTTCAATCGGATTCTTGCCTCATTTTCCACATTCGAATACATGCCATTTCACCGAGATTTTAACAGCAACACCATGGTTTTTGCATTTTCCAAACACGCTATGTCATTCATAAGGGTGTTCTTGTAGTTGCTTGTGGCAGCCATTTACCGATATATCAGAGAACCAAAAGCTGTATTATTAAACCTCTGCTATAGTAGTTTACTTTCTGCATTAGTTTTATGTTGTGAAGAAGTCTTTCTATGCAAATCACCTTCACTGACCAATGTTATATCTTCAGGAGACAACTCTGTACATCTGCTCAAATAATGTTGAGCACCCCGCGACCTGAGTTTAAACATCATGCAATTGAGCACCTATTTGAGGATATCTATTAAACTTAATGAAATCAAAAGGCGGAAACAACCGAATTTTATGAACGCATTAATGAAATCAAAAGGCGGAAACAACCGAATTTTATGAACGCATACCTTGCTCTTCTCTTTTCAACACCTTGTGAAACACGGGCTGCTTCTGACTTTGAAATTTGGCGCAATGAAGATAGATATTCATTGAAGATGTCACCTTTCAATGCTAAGGATATTCTTGCAGGAACAATGGATTGGACAACCTCAAACAGAGATGCTTTATTTTCACTGTATTACAGATTATCCCAAAATAAGGGTTTGACATCAACACATGCCCAAAAATCGTAAAAATAAAAGGAAAAAAAAAATCCAAAAAAGGTGTCACAACTTTGATGAAATTGTGTATTTAACCATAGTAAAATAAAGGAAGGCTATATACCTCTTCATATTATTTATTGGGTTGCTCAACTCTAACTCTTTCCCAGTATAAATACCCGTGCTTTTGGCGAGATCTAGTCTGGATAATTTCCCCAATGCCATACTATTAGTTGTGGAGGCCAACATCTCAGAAGTTAAATCAATCTTGTTTGCACAACCCAGCTTTGATCCAACATCCGCTATAAGTTTAACAAAAAAACAAAACCCATGTACAGCAATGGTGGACGTCATTGTTTCGTCACTGTACGAACTAGTTGTTGTAGCTTCATTAGAAATGAAGCTTCGGGGATCCAAAATATCCTGCAAATTCATGAATTGTCATAGTTTAGTGAAGAACATCAAATGAAAGAAAATTTTCAGAATTTTCATTTCAGCTATAAAAGGCACTTACATGTTTATGCCGGTAAATGTGAAACAAATCCGCTTCTGAAATTAGATTGCTCAATCCACTAACAAATTTAACAACTTGAGAAGCACCTAGCTGTTCTGAGATAGTATGCTGCTTTAAATCCATTTGTCGGAGTTTTTTCCACAAATTCTGTACCATATCTGTTTCCAATGATGGACTGGACTCGACAAATGTTGACTTTGGTTTGAAATCCACGCGACTGCACTCATCCATCACCTTGATAATTGTAGTTTCTGGAATTTCAGTATCCATCAACATATCTGAATTTTCTGACAATTTTGCTAAGCGCCTGCGAACACTGAAAGTTAACGGTTTCAACTCATTATTCATAGAAGCTTCTGGACAGTGGCCAGAAGATACCACTCCAGACATTGTATCTGTTCCACTTTCAATTGCAGTCTCGGGAACATATGTTGATTCTGGTACACAGGATATATCAAATGATTCAGATGTCTCATTTATGCAGGTAACATTAGCTGTTTCTGAATATTGAACATGTTCCTCATCTGAATCCTCCAATTCAGAACAAACCAGTTTACGAACAGATGTGCTGGGGCAGTTATCGTTTAACTGAAACTCAGACGTGCATTCATTGTTTCCTTTGATGGAATGTCTCTTGTTAGCTTCATCGTCAGTGTCTTGAGGATATCGGTTATTTGAATCCTCCTCCTCAGAATCAGAGGACATTACTACAAGTTTCCTTCGACCATTTTGCAGGTAGGATGCTACAGGGGATCCAGACGAATTGGAAAACTCGGAAATAGCTTTGCATTGAATTTCAAGCTCACTGTAATCTGTTATAGACCCATTTCTCTGAATCATCTCCACCTTCTTGGCTTTTATGTAATCAGTCTCCATATACTGCTCATCTAAATCATTTTGGCTTTCATTTATGTGAAGCTTGTCATCAACTAACCATTGCACACTGGAATTCTCCTCCATTTTATTTATTGATTTGACAAATTCATTCTCAACTAGTTCAGATATATCTGAGGGGAAATCCCACGGCATTATCTTTGGTAGTATCTGATGACCAACCTCAAGATCAAATGGAAGTGAGACATAGCCTGTCTGCACTTTTCGATCTATACAAAAAATGGGCACTCATAAGGTTTCCTAAGCAATTAGAGTGGTAATAAGATAAAGGGAATCACATATAATAATATATTCCAAAATTAATTCCCGAAGCACAAACATCATAACAAAAAAAGCTTTTAGAGTTAACTTGGATTGCATCTTAGGTGAAAAAAATCATCACACCAACATGGAGTCAAAACTGAGTAAAAAAGCAAAAGATAAAGTAAAGGAGAAAACATATTTACCAGAACATTTATGGAGTAAATAGCACTGGTACCTAATAGTGTATTATGCTAATACTATGACTAGAAAATTACTTAATACCTTCTTAAACACTTTACACTTCTTAAAACCATGTGGAAACCAAAAATCAACTTTACCATATACCAACACCGAAAGAAAGAGCAAGACAGAAAGAGGGGAAGGGGGTGGATACACATTGATGCTGATCCAGAAAATAATTCTGATCATGGAAATATGAAGGAAGACAAATCACCGGCAATTAATTTTGCTGGTCCCATGGTTTTACTTTTCATAATTTTACCTTAAAATTGTACCATATCATATACATGCAAATAAAAAATAAATTCTTGATGTGCACAAGCTATGGGTTACTGCTAATATGAATTAACTAGCTGGTCTTGATTGAATATCAATAAACAAGTGTGTGTCCGACAACGAGAATAACTGTATGCTGCATGACACACCTTTTCTAGATATTTTACTCTGCAACCAGAACTGGAGATGCATAAGGGTTTTCCGGATGTCTCCATCACAGGACTGTATAAACTTCTCCAGTAGAAGAGGATGGATGCCGGCTCCTTCTCTGAGACAAACCTGTAGGTCATTGACATAATATATATAACATTAATACTAATTTGGACAACAATTTTTCTTTATTACTATTAAGGGAGGAAGGAGGAAAGTTCTCGTGCACATACAGAGTACAAATGGCAAAGCAACTCCTTTGTCGTTGGCAATGAGAACGAAACATGAAGCCTATTAAAATTATCTGGCAGGCCAGGATTATCACCTATACAACAATACATTTTCATAAATACGAATAACTGATAAAAAGCCATATCTTAAGCGAAAATACATTATTTTAACTAGTAATCTCACAATTGCTGGTCAATATAATTGGCCCCCTTGCTGTCTCAGCAATCTGTTGTATGGCAGCAATACATCCACGGTCTTCAGGAAAAAGTATGTCCACGTCCTCAACCAGAATTAAAGTTTGAACTTTATTACATGCTACATTATTCTTGCCAAGTAACTTTTGTGATGTTTCACCAGGGCTAGCTTCATCATCAGATATGGTTATCAGTTTAACTACTCCGTCATTCACCTCATCTGCAGCTATACCGTTATCTAAAGCAGGAGATGGAGGCAACTTTGTAGTTATCTTCTGCAAACTCACAGTGTGTTCTGATAACCTAAATATTAACATCAAGTAAGATATTAATATCACAGAATAGATTCGAAGAAAAGCTTATAATGAGTACCTTGGTTCTACTAAAGATTAGATTGAATCAAGGTACAATCTTATTACAAGTGACATATTCTTATTTTCCTTAACAAATAAATTTGGTTCTCTGGCGCACCCATTGGATGATCACAATAATATAACTTCAAAATCTCCAACTAGTGGCACAGAGACAGTAAACAGAGAAGACCCGTGATTTTGCAGTGCAGCAACTAGCAACTCGTTTTTGCAATGTGGAATACATTAATTTTTATCCATTTGTAAAAACGGATTAACATTCTCATGTTCATTAAAGTAACGGTTTACTGTGAAATATGAAATGTTCTTGCTAATAAAAAACACTCAGCTACCCCAACAAAGTACCAAAGAAAGGTAAAAAGCGTGCATAATATAAGGCAAGTACATTTGATTATAATAACTCAACTCCAGAAGATTAGAAATGTCATGGACAAACTACCTATAAAGCTTAAACTGTTCGGTGAAGATTCATAAAGGGTTTCTACATTATATCTCTAACACGCTTCCACAATCCTTCAACATGAAGTCTGGTGCATAGGCCCACCCAATATGCGTAGAAGTTCAACATTTTTATTTGAAGAATGGGGGTGATGAGGATCAAGCCATCACTTGATCATAAAGGTTCTAATGCCATGTTTGAACTAATTATCCCTAAAGCTTAAGCTGTTGCGTTAAAATACATGAAGAGTTTTAATATATATATATATATATATATATATATATAGTGTGTATATATATATACATATATAACATGAAGTAATCAGCAAGCATAGACAGCACAGATAAACAAACCTTTTGAACCCATGTGAACCAAGAGCATCTCCAAACTGCTTGACAACAGTCCCATTTCTACAATCTGATGCACTGAGCTGTTGAAGCAAAGCAACACAAGCCATAAACTCCATTATATTTGGGTATATTCATGGTTAACAGGACAGACATAAGAAAACAGATGCTTTTGTTTTCTGTTTTGGGTGAAATGAAAACTAGTAGAAATTCTACGAAATCAGTTGAAAGGTGTTAGGGGAATAGGGCACACGCACAGCTGACTTTCTAGTCAAGACAGGGACAGTAACTGGACAATACAAGTAACACTTTCCACCATAACTTCTGGATGATTTTTCAACTATAACGAATAGCAATCTTTCAGACTACCATTCTTCACATTGGGTAGCGAATGACAATCTTAAATCCAAAGTTCGAATTCATAATACATCAGACTAAATTCAAATCTTGCTGATAAACTATTATGTTTGATCTTTATCAATGCTTTTAAAAAGCTGAGGTGGTTATTTACAGGATGTACGCGATCAATGAATATCATTACAAAAGTGCATCAGTTAAGACAAATTAATTAGTCAAAATATATCAATAGCCAGTCATACCTCTAATACGTCAAAACCTTGCTCTTGGGCACAAGCATAGACTGCTGCAGACTTGCCACTCTGCAAAATGATAGACTTGTGCCTTAGCTACCGATATGAAACATCAATTCTACGAACTGGTAGATATAGATAAATTACTAACAGGGTGATGGCCAAATAAACTTGGAACGGGGAAGGGTCATTAACGAGTAATGGCCCATGCACTAAAAGTATAAACGGTACAAAGTGTAAATGTAGATTTGCTAACGAGAATGACACATGGAAATTAAAGAGCACGGGGGCTCTGTTTATTATCAACATGGTTTGGTAACGGAGGCACAAGAAACCAGATGTAGTGTTTTTTCACGGTCTTTAAGTGAAATATGCAATGATAGTTAGTCTCCATTTGTTTAAGAATAAAACAGTCCCCATATCTTGTGCAGTCATCAAATTATATTGGTATAGTTCAAATAGCTCAATGTTGTGATTATGTTATTTTTTTCACTTTGTTTGATCTTTTGCATGCTACTTCCCCATCGGTTCACCTTTTTCAATCCAACATCAGCTTCTATCTTGATTTGACAGAAATATTTATTTAAAGATTCCTTGAATCTCAAGATCTGGTTCTTTTCCTGAAACTATACTATACCCCCATATTTTTTTGGAAAGACTATACCCCCATATTTTAATACTGTTTTCAGAAACTGACAATTATATTATTGAACAATAGTTGCCTTGAATAGATGCATAAATGACAAGCACGTGAAGCAATTCATTTAATGAAGTGCATGCCAAAGTTTTGACAAATTAGATTTCAACGTACCCCTATTGGTCCTGTAATTAAAAGAACATTCTGCAGGGAGTCCTCTTCATTCATATCTTCCGAATCATAGTCACTGTCAGAAAAGATATAATCATTATCATCATCATCTTGCATGATCCTTGTATCCCTATTAGACGTATCCTTCCTGGGTTTGTAACGTCTTTCATGACATTGATGTAGCCAGTCACTCAAGAAATTCACAGCTTCATCATTACCACATACCTGCAACAACAAAAAATCATGAAACAAGAAAGCGAAATTTCAGACCATGAAAATTCCAAAAAAAAATCTAAGATTGATTAAAAAAAGTTAACCTCGACGGCCTTAGTAGGCTTGTATCTGTATGTCCATAAGCTGCCTTCTGCCTTATCCTCACAACCAACATAGTATGATTTCATACTGCAGCATAGAACACAGGGACAGTCCACTATCAGGGGGAAAATCATAGTCAATCATATAGCTCACTGATATAAAAAATGAAGCAAGACTCGTTAGAAAAACAACAGAGTACGAATACCTTATCTTTAATGATTAATAAATTCCACTTCTGAACACTTAACTACCCATGGAATTCAAGTACACCAAACCATGCTAAAGCAGACTAAGAGAGGGTAGAGAAAGTGAAGATACCAGAGATAAATTGTTGGCATCAGGAAGTGCTGATTATCAATATATTAACACCAAAAATTACCGCACAACTACTTTGATTTAAGCCAAGAGAATCACAAATAGACCCATCAATAAGGGCATAATTTTTTAAAGACGTTAGGTGTCATGCAATTGCAATTAAAAAATGAATTTGCTGACTACAATGGTAGTGAAAAGATGATTGAACTGACGGACTGAAACCATTGCAAGACTTTCTAGTATTTCAAAACCATTTCACTTTCTTGGGTACATTTTAAGAACCTAGCATGTACTACAGGGTTGATTTCAGCACAAATTAAAATAAGAGTTGGGAACTTTCCTACCATGTTATTAATTTATGCTAAAAGACTTCTTTTTTAAGCTAAATTATGCTAAAAGACTTATGACGAGACAAAAAGCAATTTGGGGTTTATATGGAACAAGCATTACAGTGCTGCTGTAAAAGTCAGGCAACTAGTTTAATTATAAACATGCTTATTTGAACTGACAAGTAAAAGAGATAACAAGGAAAATTTTAACAAGTTTAATGAAATAATAAGCATTAGCAAAGAACTTTAATGAGCATAGGCATTTGCAAAGAACTTCTGGAACTTTAATGAAATAAACACCCATCTCTTCACTGTATCATTTACAAAGAACTTCCACATATTTCACCCAGATTATACATATGATTGCAAAGAAAACGTTAACATAAGGTTTTACCTACCCAGAAGCATTAGCAAATGCATGAAACAAATACAAATGAAAAAAATAAAAGCATAATGGTGAGGTCAAATGTACGGATGTTATTGCATGATTATATGGCTGTTGCATGATTCTGGACTGGATTTACCTTTCTTGAAGAAATCTACTCAATGGTTCAGTATATGACTTTCTAAAATAGCCAGCTTGCACAGAAAAAGCAAGAGATTCATCCACCTCAAAGTCCTGGAAAAAAAATGGTCAACATTTAGTAAATAAGAGAAATACTTACATGGTCACAAGCCTATATAAAAATCATTTAGGAACACAAACATAACAAAACATATCATTAGATTATTTCAAATTACCACATTATTAAATTGTTTTCTATTTCAACTTTTTCAAGTTGAGTGTGCCCGAATGATTTATATTTAGGGTTGTGACTACATAAGTATTCCTCAGCAAATGATGAAAGGTGACTTAGGTGAGAGTGTATACTGTCCCTCTGAATTAGCTTCCACTACATGCCACAGTAATACATAGGAGGCATTCATAAAAAAATTAAAAATAGAACAGCAAATTATATACCACTTTGGCATCTTTTGGCATCGAAGCACTTATTATTTGCTCCTCTAATAAAGTTGAGTTTGACGGTACTGTTTCTTGCAGATTTTCTGGAAGCACAGAAAAACTATCCAAAGAGGTTGAAGTATTCTGGAAATTTGAAGCCGCCACTGGATTCAGGGTACTGAGAATCTTCTCAAAATTTAAGCATTCAACAGAACCCTCCGAAACAAATGAATTTGAACTTTCTGAACCACCATTCGCATGGGTGGAATTTCCCAAAAATGTCCAGTTTCCCCAGTCTGGGGGTGAGGTATCATCCTGCATTAACAAATTTTACACCTTAATGAAAGAATAATATATTATAGAATTCAAAACCCAGAGACCAACTACTTATATACTACCTTGATATTTTCAAATACATGAATAGGACCGCATGTAATTCTTTCATCCCCACTCTTAGCATTGAATAAATTACTTCCTGATTCAGACAGCTCCTGAACTTTCTTCCCAGCTTTACACATTGAAAAAAATGGATGTTCTTGCTGCCCTGCAAACAACCTCGAATTTTCCTAACAATAGAAACAAACACAAAAGAGTCAGATTGTTACATCGCATCTAATTAAAAAGGGAAGTGTCAAACCAAAGCTACATTCATGAAAGTTTCAAGCTTAAGTCTTCACTGAATTACAATTACAGCATGCATATGTTCACAATATTTCGCAAACCACGCAATTCAAATCATAAAATTCATTGACAACCCTAGTCTTAAAGACAGGCTCTCAATGAATTTCACTCGACCGCTTACAATACCCCAACAAACACCAACAATGCAGAACCAATTCACACTAACCTCAGCCGACAATTTTGCCTCTAACCGCAGATCAGGCTTTGGTGCAACAACTTTATCGAAATCAGACAAAACATTCCGCGAAGTTGACCCCATAATTCCATTAGCTATAGAGGTTTTTTCATTAGTCTTCTTCTTTCCACTAGCACTTTTCTTTGGTGTGGCACTCTGTTAGATTCAAATTCAATACTATTGAAAAATTGAAATTTAAAATCAAAATAGAAAAATAAAATTACAAAAGAGTTTCACTAACCTTAGAACCTTTATTTAACGGAGTAATTTTTCCTTTGGATTTTCTCTTCCTACGATTCTTCTTCGTATCGCAATAATCCTCATCTTGTTCATCACCACTATCGTCGTTTTCCTCTGGTTTGTTGAGCGGTGGTTTGAGAGGGAAGAGCGTCGATTGGACTAACCTCCGGCGGACGTTACGGACCGGAGGTGTGGCGGCGTTGTCGGAGGGACTGGGATCTGTGACGGAATCGGCCATTGCGGAGAATTGAAATTGTGAGATTGATTGATTAGGGTTTTGGAATTTGGGGGTAATGGTTGAAGGAGAAAAGGGGAATATGAGTGAAAGTTGAAGATTTAGCGTGACAAAAATTGGAGGGAATTCGGATTTGTTCCCGCCATAGTATATATGTGATATTCAATTTTCATTCATGTTTTCCCCATGTAAAAATCGTTATTTTATTGGCTAGTATAAATGAAAAGATAATAATTGCTATAAACTATAAACTCTATTCGTATAGTCTAAACTCTTTGGTTTTCTTTAGTTTAGGTATTCCAAATAACTGTCAAGATTACTAGTGGTCTTCCTTTTATCACGGATGTTGTATAAAATATGTATATTTGTAGACTCAATTTCAACAACTCTTTTTTTTTTGTGAAAATGTGGGTATTGCGAGATAAAATCGTTGTGGCAGAGAATTGTGGTATTAAGAACATTGTTTTTTTAACATACTCTTATGAGGGTATTTATTTTTGTACACTCAATTTCAACAATTCATATTGTCTATAATAGGTCTAGACAATTAATACAAACAGACGTGGGGACGGTTATCATAATATCCGTACTCATAAATACTATTAACATACTCAAGTATAACATTGTAAAAGTCTAATATGACATGACATTTTATCATACTTTTTTTTAAAATACGCATTAGCATACTTAAAAGCATGTATTTCATATGAACTTGATCAATATTTTTTTTTAAAGAACCTAATCAATATTTAAAAGCATATATTTCATATTAATGTATTTAATATGATATTTTAAAGAACTTGATTTTTTTCTTTCCGTATTAACCCTTCCGTTGTCACGAAAAATATGTTACTCCAAGGTCTAAAAAAAAAGTATTTTCACAAAATTATGTCAGATATTCTACCTCAATTTTTTTCTCTAGTTAATCCAAGATCTTCTTCATGGAAATAAAAAGTATTTTCGCAAACAAATGCGATGGCACCACGGTTTTTAATTCTTTGCCCAAATACTTAGAAAAGCATGCCATAATCGTACCATACCAACCAACACAGCTCCAACGTGGGGCACACCGGATTGTCCACAAATTAGAAAAGCAAACCACTAAACTACAATAATACCCCTCCACAGTAGATCTAGTATGACATAACCATGCAAAAGACAAAATAAAAAAACAATTAAAATCTCCTATAAAATTAGCAATGTCTCAAATTAATAGACGATGAAAGTAATTGAATAAGTTGGACAGTGAAAAAGATAAATTCGGACAGAGGGACAAAAGAGTCCAGCGTTGAAATCTCAATGATCGAGGATCTGACTATACAACCAGTGTTGTTCATGTTTTTTTTTTACTTGTCTTCTTCTATTCTATGCATATAATGCAACACACCTGTTTCCACTACTTCCCTTTTCCCTCTTTCATAGTGAAACTTTCCTTTTCCTGAACTCAAAAACCCTAAACCCAAACAAACATACATTTCAACAATGCAGAACAAAAACATTCTATTATTGTTCTTGTTCCTCTTCAAACTCTTCACAACAACAACCTCAAAATCAACAATAGAACCATGCACAACCTCTGACACATGCAACTCTCTCCTAGGTTACACTCTCTACACAGACCTCAAAGTCTCCGAACTTTCTTCCCTCTTTCAAATCGACCCAATCTCACTCCTAACCGCAAACTCCATAGACATCTCTTACCCTGACGTTGAACACCACATCCTTCCTTCTAAACTCTACCTCAAAATCCCAATCCAATGCTCTTGCGTTGATGGAATCCGTAAATCTGTTTCAACTAACTACAAAATCCGTCCTTCTGATACTCTTTCATCCATTGCTGATTCCATTTACGGTGGTTTGGTTTCTTCTGATCAGCTTAGAGAAGCTAACTCTGTTACGGATCCGAATGTTCTTGATGTTGGTCAGAACCTTGTTGTTCCTCTTCCTTGTACTTGTTTTAATGGTTCTGATAATGGGTTGCCCGCGATTTATATGTCGTATGTTGTTCAGCCGTTGGATAGTTTGAATAATATTGCTGCTAGGTATTTTACTACTCTCACTGATTTGATGAATGTTAATGCTATGGGAACTACTGGAATCTCTGCTGGTGATATTCTTGCTATTCCTATTCCCGGTAATTTCATTTTCATGCTTTAGCTTTTCACATTGTGTCAGTTTTTTTTTTTTTTTTGTACTTTCTATATTTAATTTAGGTCTGTTTGGATTGACTTATTTGAAATTATCTACTTGCATTACGCTTGTGAGAGTGTTTGAGAGTTTCTGTAATTAATATAAGCTAATTTCAACTTATTTCGCTAAATGATAGCTTATAGGAAAATAGTTTGGTTTCATCGGTAAAGCCTGGTTCAATTGACAATGCAGATATGTTTAGGTTGAACACCTTCATCCGGGTTTGAACCTAAACTTTGCAGTTGTGTGTATAAGTTTCATGTGATGTTTTGTGGTTTTTGTCACTTTGTCTACTTACCAAAAAAATTGGTTTCATTTCATTTTATCTTTTGTCATAAAAGTAACTTGTACACAAACAGTCATTTTAATTTCATCTTCACCCTTAAACCTTTCAAATTGTGTTTGTTTTTCTTTGTACTTTCTGTAATTTAGGGCCTGTTTGTATTAACTTGTTTGAGATTATCTATGAGAGCTTATGAAACAACTTATGACATATATAAGTTGTTTTTAGCTTACTTCCATAAGCTTCCAAGATAATTTATGAAAACAACTTATAGCTTATAGGAAAATAGTCTGAGTTTATTTGATCTTTTGTTGTAATAATAGCTTATACATGAGTGCTTATACGATAAGCACTTAATGCTATAAGTGCTTGATTAAGTTGTTTATCCAAATAGGGTCTTGTTCAGTCTGCTGTGAATGTAACGCTCTTTAGTTGCTAACATTTGTTCTTCATTTTGCAGCTTGTGCTTCAAATTTTCCGAAATCTTCTGCTGATTTTGGATTGCTTGTCCCTAATGGAAGTTATGCTATTACAGCAGGACATTGTGTGCAGTGTAGCTGTGGACCTCGAAACTTAAAGTACTCACTAAGCATCTTTTCATTTTCTGTTTGCAATCCATACCTTACTCTCCTTATACATAAATCTAGATTCCTTTGTAGGGTCATTTTGTTTTGAGCAAAACGTTTGAAAATGTTGTGTTAATTCAGGGTTAAGTTTTCAATGTAGTTTTTTATGGCAAACCGAATGCAAGGAGTTTTTGCTCCCATTTTTACCCTGGTCAAACTGACCCTTTTTGAGACTGAGAATATTCTGACTTGTGTATTTGGGTTTCTTACTTTCTCTGCAGTTTGTACTGTATGCCAGCTTCTCTAGCTGTTTCTTGCTCGAGCATGCAATGTAAGAACAGCAATCTTATGCTTGGTAATGTTACCGTGCAACAGACTAGTGGTGGTTGCAATGTGACTTCTTGCACTTACGATGGTATTGTTAATGGTACCATAGCAACAACGTATGTTTATCCTCTGTGTTCCTGCTTTTCTCGTGGAGACATTTCAATTTCAATAATGTATATTTGGCTGTACCCGTCTTTGAGTTTAAGCTTGATTAATTTTCTTGTATCCTGCAGGTTGACACCATCCCTCCAGCCTCGATGTCCAGGTCAGTGTACTGCATCCTTATATATACATGTTTATATAGGGATTATAGGTCTCTAATACATTGCAGAATGGCATTCTTTACTGTTAAACGAGTCATAATTTTTTTTACTTTTCACACTGAATGATGTATCTACCGTGATGTCACTCGACCCAGTTCATATTAGGTGGCCAGATTATGTACCAATAGATATTCTATTCAGCATTTTAGCTACTTGGACATGGGTTGGTTCTGAATGGATGATACTTCAAATGTTTAAAATTTTGTTATGTTAGAGATACAATCAATGAGCTATATCCATTCTTCATGATTTTTCTATGTGCTATATGATAGCAAATTGAGTGAGCTCAAAGTGCCATAGTCTTTAACAGAGGAAACTAGAGTGACTGAGATTTACTATCATGTAGCACTGTAATTCATATTTAAGTGATGGAAGGAGCCATGAAACATAGCAATGAGTATCATATATGACATTATAGTAAGTCAGATTTTCCGAGACGCCTTCAAAGTGCTAAATGTATTTTAAATGATACTGCAGGGTCGCAGCAATTTCCTCCTCTTATAGCCCCACCTACAGTTGTTCCGAGAGAATCATTATTTGCACCGGCCCCGTCACCATCATCACTGTTCGACGGAACTGATGGGAGATCTCCCAAATCCTCTATGGTGCCTTCAACAGGATTTACTCCTGCTAATGGCCCTATGAGTGGAATTTCTTCCGGTGCTTCTGCCGCATGCTCCTTGGTGAAACCATTACCCACTTTGACACTCACATTTGTGTTATTATTTGTCAAGTTGATAATCCCTGTAGCATTGTAATCTTCCAATTTTGTGGTAATTTAATTATGTCTTTGCCACGGGTTCTCCTATCTATTGTAGTTGCTAGTATTCATTTGTACTCTTTAACTGATTGTGAATCAGGAAAACTATGGGATTTCGGGTTTAATCTTACGGTTAGCCTTTTATTACTTGGTGTTTTGCTGAACTATTTTGTTCATCTAGGGTCAGTAATTCTAGGTATAATCTGTTATCAATCATTCATAGAAGTTCCAAGAAATTGATGGTGGTGCCATTGTGCATACTTTGTAATCATATATGTTTTTTTCGTGTGTCAACCCTCTAATTCCCTTCGTAATCCATAGTTCAACTGAGAGGTAAGTAAAACCTGGTGGTGTAGGCAATCATGTTAATATGTTTCTCAGCAGTGTTCTCCGTTTCTAATGCTTGTTTTAGCAGGATTTGTTTTTCTTGGTTATTGTCAAATCTGAAATAGTTGAATGCTCAACAATTTTCTGTTGCTCTGTCCAATTTAGGTGTGACCTAATTAGCCTCGACCTAACATATATTTTTTAATTATAAATATATTCCTTTTTTTGGTTTATTATATGAAGGTAATAGAAAATGAATGAGGCTAGTATTGTGTAGAATTTTCTCTTTCTGAGTTTTGTTAGTTTAGTTTGGTGAAGGATGAAAAAGGTTTATATTTTCCTTTCCTGTGTGTGTGTGTGTCTATATATATATATATATCCCCTCCTATTCCTAGTAGTTGAAATATTCACTCTGGATTTTTGCATTATTCCCACATAGGCTTTTAATTCTTCAATCATTTCAGCATGAGATGTAATCTAATGTAACTGTTGTTTGAAATAGCATCACAACATACCCAGAAAAACACAAATACTTGCGATAGTATTTGGTTTAAACCGGTTTGTCTCCGATTTGATGAGTAAATGACCTAATTGTTCAACGAACTGTAAACATTGTCCATTTTTGTGTACAATTCGTGAAGCGCTCGTGTTGGTTTCTTTCCCTTGAAATAGCATAGCTCTTTTACAAATAGACAAATATGTTCTCCAGTTTATAACGCATTAATGCGTCAGTTATTTCAGTCCGTCCATCCATCAATTTTTTATTTTATTTTTTCCATCAATTTTTTATTTTATTTTTTACGTTAGAGGATATGAAGTTATGAACTGGATGTTAAATCCATACATGCCACATTCTAACGTGGAACAACAGTACAACTACAACTCAAAACTTAAACCAACCAAATTTCATTTAAGATATTCTCTCCCCTCCAAAAATCTAACATAACATAGCAAATGGCTTATTGAAAATCTATTAATTAACTTTACAAAAACATCAAACACTTTGTACTAAGTAATTTCATAAAGCCATTCAAAAATATTATTAATTTATACGAGTTATTTTGAATATTTTTTTTAACCAATCGATTATTTTATTTTTAAGTAATAATATAAGAATGAAAGAGTGTCAAAAGGATTTGTAATTGAGCCTAACGCAGAAACACAAACACACACGATGACCACTCCAACTCCTTCAAAGAATTACGCAGATGACGTCAGCCTCCTCGTCGTCACACTCGACACTAACCCTTTCTTCTGGTCTTCTATACCCTTTCACTTCTCCGAATTCCTCTCTCAGGTTCTTGCGTTTCTCAATTCAATACTCCTCATCGGCCAACTCAACCAAGTAGTAGTTATCGCCACCGGATGCAATTCTTGTTCCTACGTTTACGATTCCGCTTCTGATAAGAATCATGCTTCTACCAACGGTACAATGCCTGCCATTTATTCCAATCTTCTTCATAATCTCGATGAATTCCTCGCTAAGGATCAGCAATTAACAACGCCTCATCATAAACCCGGAACCGTTCCTTCTTCGCTCTTATCTGGAGCATTGTCCATGGCACTTTGTTGTATCCTTTTTTTTCCAATCATTTTGAATTTGAACCTGAAGTGCATTATGATTATTGAGTTTTTTGTTTGGCCTTATTTGGTTATTAGATATACAGAGAGCTTTTCGTTCAGGACCAATGCATCCTCAACCTCGGGTATGTGTCGCCTAATCATGAATTTGTTTTTGTATGGAATTTTATACTACACTTCAATTTGATAATTGTAGTTGGAGATGTTTGTCAAATATGATTGGCTTAAGTATTTTATTGGGTTAATGTGGGTTGATAGTAGTGAACGTGACATTAGAGCTGATTGGCTACTGTTAAAATGATGTTCAATTCTCTGTTGTCAAAAGAGGTCACGCCTGCCGCTATAGCGGAAAAATCAGGACCACCGCGTCGGCGCGTCTCAGACGTGGAAAGCTGTCATAGCGAACCCATGAATAGTAAAACAATAACTTGTACTAGTTGTATATAATTGGTATTAGCGATTTTCGATTTTGCTATCCCTTTTATTTCGTATCATGAATAATTCATGAAATTTTAAGTAATGTTGAAGGTATTTTAGTATTTCTTTTTTAATAGTATAGTATTTAGTATTAAATTTATTAGTGGCCACACCACCGAAATAGCGCCCGTGCCGCCCCAATTTTTGGGTTGGCCACGCCGCGCCGCATTAACAACAGAGGTTCAATTCAAGTATGTCGAATGAAAGTTGATATTGTAGTGTTTTGGTTTTTTGAACACATTTCTTATAAGTCTTTGGGTTTTTGGACTCGTTGATTATTTGATGCTATGTATTGTGTTCAGTCTCGTATCTACAAGTTTTTTACTTTCACTTGTTTATGACAACAAAACAAAATATGGTTATTGGTTTGATCCATGATATATGGTTATTGACATCTGGTTGATTTTGAATTGGTTTAAATTGGAGTTTCAAGTAGGAGATTGTTAAACACAATCCAATTTGCTCATAAGTCATGTAATTGGCCATCTTTGTTTTTAAATTAATATATAGGCAGTTGCTCTTTTTATAAAAATCGTCATTGTTAGTATTTCCAGCTATTCTTCCTTTTTGTGAATTTATATTTTGACTTCATTTTTTTTATATTTCATTTATAGTTTACATCTTTTGGATAATACTTTATTTATTTACTTATTTGTGAACAGATTCTATGTCTGCAAGGATCTACTGATGGACCAGAACAGTACCTACCTCACGATCTTTACATTTTATACTCTTAATTTCTGCATTTCTGTTTCACTTCAAATCACACTTTCCATCCTTTTCAGGTATGTGGCAATCATGAATGCAATATTCTCTGCTCAGCGTTCTTCAGTATGTACTCAATCTTCATTTTTCCTTTATGATTGGTTTCTACCCTGGCTTTTTACTGCCTGTGACTTCAACAACATATATTTATATAATAACATAGAAGGATTGCTTGTTTTTATGTTGGCTACTTAGTGTATTATTTTGGCAATGCAGGTTCCTGTAGATTCTTGTTTTATTGGTTCAAACAATTCTGCATTCCTTCAGCAGGTAGTTAAATTAAACACACACACACACACTTAATGAGTTGGTACTGCAGGATATGTTTTATTGACTCTTGTCCTTTATCTCTATATTATGCATGGCAGGCTTCATACATAACTGGTGGCATATATTACAGGCCTCCCCAAATGGAAGGGCTTTTTCAATATCTTTCAGTAAGTTTGTGTTTTAATTGGCGCATTTGACTGCTTTTTCAGTATCTTTCAGTAATTCTGATTTCTTTCTTAATTGACTCGTTCGCCCCAGGACTTGAATACATTTTTAAATGAGTATATATTAGTATTAGTATTACAATTAAATTACTGTGGTTTAAGTTCATATCAACATTCATCGAATGCTCTCACTAAACACTAGATTTGTTTAGTAGCCTTAGCCTTGTTTATAATAAAAATATTTTTGTAATCAGTTTACCTCTAAAACATAAGACTTCAAAATAACTGTGGTATAGAAACCCCAATGGCGGTGCAGGACAAAATACATAATGCCGATAGCTAGTTTTCTTTGTTCATAAACCAATGTCTTGGTTATATACACCTCCAGAGGACAAGGTAATGACAAAGCCACCTCATACTTTGCTTTAAGATGACAAACACTTCTTATCAAGATCTCAGTAGGTTATAATTAATTTACAACACTGTCGTTACGAAAAGGCTGTGAACCTGAATGCCTTTAGAATACACACAAGAAAAATGAATTAAATGTTCTTTTAGTGTTACAATGTGTCTTCCTTCCCTATAAGTTGTTTGACATAAAATTAGTTTAAAGTCCAAAAGTGAACCTAACAGCTATTCAACAAATAAGTCATTAAATTATTGTCAAATCTCTATTTGATAATACTTCAAGATGGACAATTTGTTTTTCCGTTACTGGTGTGTGGGATTTGAGCTTACTTTTTCATGGTTGCACTTCCAGATAAGTTGGTATGCATGTGGTACAAACTGCATGTTGAAATCCTTTTTGGGTCAACGTAAAATGTAGGAAAAAGTATTCAAAACCATTAGGCTCATTTTTGCATGTACCATGTAGCTCCTAGTCAAGGTAGTTAAAATTGAGATTTTACGCAAAATCGGAAGGGGAAGTAAAATCATAAATCGTGGATTTGTAACACTATTCATCAGATTATACAAAATCGTGGATTTGTAACACTATTCATCAGATTATACAAAATTCATAAAACGCATGTATAGGCTTCTAGTAGAAGAGAAAGAAATGCAACTATAAGTATGGAAGGCAAGGAATGACCACATTTTCAAGAATAAGGTGCTTCGGCGGACGAAGTGGTGGATATCATAAGTGTTGGCGTGGTGTTGGTATTTACAGAAATTGGCAACGTTTCCGTGTCACTTTATGAGTGGTCTTGGGACCCTATAAAAGCTATTTGGTTTAGAAAGAGATGAGGTTTAGTAGGTTATCAGTGTGTTGAGGAGGGAAGGCTTTGGCTTTGGTTCTGTTTGCATCGTTCTTTTGCTTTAGTGGTCTTTTAAGCTTGTGTAGGCCTGTGTCAAGTGTTGCTCTGTTTTTTGGTGTTATGTAGTGGACAGTTTTTATTGGTTATATGACAGTGGCTGACTTGTTCTTGTGTGTTACCAGACTCCCTTTTTAGTTGGTGCCTTGCCTTTAGCAATTTCGGTGGAATAAGTTATTAATTGCAACTTTGTAAGGGAATTTGCTGTATTGTGTTTTGATCTTGTTGTTTAGTGGTGCTGTTTATCACTTGTTTTCTTTGCCCTGCTAGTGCAGGTGTGTAATCTCTCTATTCCAATTCGGGTATATATTGTGCTTGGGTTGGAATGTTTCAATATATATTTAGCCATTTAAAAAAATACAGTGCAACCAAATAAGCTAGCAGATATGCAAAACTAAAACTAATCTAATAAACCATTATATATTACTCAAACTTAAATCTGCCAGATTCATATCAACTTTAATGGATAAACAAATTATCGGAGTTTTTTTTTTGTTTATCAAGATCTGACTATTTGTATTTGCAATTTTACTTTTTAATTTACTTCTGTTCTGACACTAATGTGACTTTGTCTATGTAGACAGTGTTTGCAACTGATTTGCATTCTCGTGAATTTTTAAGGCTTCCTAAATCTCTGGGTGTGGATTTTCGTGCCTCGTAAGTTATTCCTTTTCTGTTAATCTTTTCCTGTTTGAGATTTCTTATTTTTGTTTTTCCAATCTGTTTCTCCATCCGTCCTGTAAAGATAGAAGCATTTTGTCCAATTGATCTTTTTCCCTTTTTAACTTATGTTGCTTTGAAAATACACAACTATTTATGACTTTGTTCTCCACATTGCTTCTACACGGTGAAGATATCAAATTATGTATTTTTAGATAAATTGACATTTGGCAAGTCTTTATGTAACCTGTGGTTGAGTAATATGAAATATATTTATTTATCCATGCTTAGTATAACCCAACTTTTGAAGCCTTAATTCGCTAAATTTAAAAACCTGTTTACCTGAAGGCATCCTTATTCTGTCTAATAGAAACTATGAGATCTACCCTTAAATAATTGTATGAAATGTTCAGGTGCTTCTGCCATAAGCAAACAATTGACATGGGCTATGTATGTTCAGTATGCTTATCCATATTCTGTGAGCATCACGACAAGTGCTCAACCTGTAGGTAAGCGTATATTTCTAAGATTATATCATTCCATTTGTCACTATGTTTCCATAAGCTTCACCATTTATGATGCATCAAATGAATGTAAATGTTCATTATTTGCAGACTGTAGTAATCAGTTCATCTTTTACGGAAATCTTCCTTCTTTCCTCTGTATTCTTTTATTTCTTTTATTCATTTATTATCAGGCTGCTATTAAATACAAATTGCAAAATTCCTTTACATAGCTGAATTTTATAGCTTTGGGTGAAAGTCTGAAAGATAATGTATCTAATTTAACGGTTAGCATATTTAGAAGAAAACCTACATTATGTGGAATACAATGCTTACTAATTAGGATGAAGTTTTCAGTCCTATATTCTGGAAAATCTCATATAATGCCCCTTTAATCCCAATGTCTTCATCCTGTCACATTTTGCCACTGTAGAATGTTAACTGAAATAGAGAAACAAAAATGGGGATGCACATGGATGGAAACATAAGTGACCATACTCTGATTGGCTTCAGCTGTTCAGGACTGTAAAAAATATCGAAATTTCAGTGATTGAATGGAAATGTGGTTAACTTGATATACTTAAAGTGTACCTCTTGTCTTGGTAAATGTCTTTTACCGTGTTATGATTTGGTTATTTTGTGTCTTTGCATGTTTTGCAGCTCTGTATTTGGCCAGACTCAATCAGATGCTGCCTCAGAGGAGAATCGGAAAAGAAAGGCTTGTTAATGTCTCCAGGCTCACAACACTTATGTGTCCATCAAGAGAGCTTATTTTTTAAGTCTCTCTTGATCTCTTCCATATACTTAGCATGATGAAATTTTGGCACCAAATTGTGTTTGCGTCTGTCTTGGCGGGACTCGAGTTAATTATGGAGATCAGCATCTGTCATGAACATTAGCAACAACGGGCTCTCCTCATACTAACGGCTTCATACATCTAGAAGACTATGATTTGCATTATGTTCATGAATTTTTGTTGACGAGCTATCACGATCTTTTGTTGTGTAAGTGGAAGTCTCAAACTAGTCTTTGTTTGAAGGAGTCTTATGATGATTAACTGAAAACATAGTAAAGAGAGTGAATCGACGAGTTTATAAGCATATGTCTCATTTATCTTCAATCAGACTTGATTTATATTCTTTATACTTTGAATGATGATTTTTTTTCCTTCTGAGGGTCCTCTACTTTGTACTTAACAAGACCCAATGAAATTATTGCCAATTGTTTTCAATCATTTTTTTAATCGAGTTTTCAATCAATTTTTTATTAAGAATTTATTTAATGGAAAACTTGTGAATTATACGGTAGTTAAATTTTTAACGGAGAGAATTTGAAGTTTATGCGAGTTGAATCCCATGGACTCTCACTAGGGTTAGGAAAAACTATCAAGACTGCCAGGTGTACTTGTATTATTCACCAATGAAGTTTTTGTATCGATAGCAGAATTTAAACTCAGGTTCTTGTGAGATTTGAGTTGAATTTTTACCGAGTAGATCAACTTAGTGTTGGCAAAAAAAAAAAAAATTCCTTATAAGTTAATTCAAATAGCTGTATAATGGTATATATAAGAACTGGTGGTATATAATCGCAATTCACCACCTTATTCACTCTAAAGAAAAAATGGTTGTATGTGTGTGTGTGTGTGTGTGTATATATTAGCTTTCTTATCCGTTTCAACGCAAGAAATGCAACATGTCATGATTTTATAAGCGAAGAAACTATCATTTTCATGTTTCATGTTTGCTGATATATGCGCATAAAAGATAGAGAATGCATTTCTAAAGTTACAATCACGTCTACAACAAGGAAAAATGTATCACTGTTCACCAAGCTCTCTTGCTTCATGAAAATATATTAGAACCATACAAAAATTAAATGGTATTCAAAAGAAAAATCAAAAGGAAATTCCCGCAACGAAATTAGTCAAAAAACGTTCTTTTATAACTTCATGGAGCACTGAACTTGGTGTTTTCTTTCTTTCTCCATATTCCCTTAGGTCTAACGAAAGGAACATGAGGGAAATAGGAATAACCTTGACCTCTCAAACAAGTAACGGACTAACATTCAGAAAACAACAGATTATGAATAGTCTCTACTAGTTAACGGAAAGGAAAAGGCAATCTCACAAAATGCTGATAGTGCTCAGACTAAACACAATCCAAAGGCAAAAGTTACCCTAACACAAATTCCTGCGTCAAGACAAGAAAAATCATAATCGTAACTGAATAAATGCCCTCTGATTATGTGAGAAGACAAGTGTCACAACTCACAAGTATGTTTATGCACAATCCAAAAAAACCAAGTCATATTTCAGACTTCATGTCATTTTAAGCGTGGTAGTCGGCTATAGTATAATAAAAGGAAATTTTATTCGAAAGCATAAGAAAGAACAGGCAAAAAAATAAAAACAGAAAAGGTCAAGTTGGAAACATTAATCAGTTAAGACTTCAAGAAATGGAAGTTTCTCACTTTGTAGATGCAACTAAACCTACATCAATCTTTTTTCTTAAGATATATTCAATCTCATTATAATCTATGAACCGTAGCAGCCCTATATGCCAGCAAAACAAATTTTGCTAACTCTGTGAGACAAAGGCAGAGTTTATAATCATAAATAAATGGATTGTATCAGCTCTATTTCTTTGACAGTATTCTATTTGTACCGATACAGGATTTCAACACCACAAAATGATAAAAAGTAAAAAACCAAAAATTATATTAGTTCTTTAAACTAACCAGATTATAGTATTCTGCAAGGAGTGAATTCAAAATAAGTAACACAGCGAAGCAGAATCAACAGAAAATAATCTTAACAGCAGAGAAACTAAAGAATCAAAAGAAAAATTAAATTAGAAGAGTACGACACTTTCTGATGATGAGGCATGGTGCAAGAAGCATTGTTCATCAAAGAAAAATTACAAGAAGCAAATACTCACCGATTGAAATTCGTCTTTTAGAAACCGATTTCAGGTCAAAGAAATCAATTTTTATGAAATTTTAATTTTGATTAAAAGTAAAAATATTAATATTTTTTGCTTTAATCAAACTAATCATCATTATCTATTTAAATGAAACCAACAATATAACCAAAAATATAATTTAAATTTTGATTTTTTTTAATGACACCAACAATCTTTATTATATCTTTCAAAAAAGTAAGTATACATATAATCATCTAGTTTGTTACAAAGAAAAAATTGAACATTTGTATTTGTTACACTTTTATTTTAGGGGTTTGCTACAATAGACCCACTCATTTCTATGAAGATCTATTTTAGCAACAAGTACCTTTTCACTTGGACACAAAGACCCTTGTTTTGATTTTTGGGAAAACTAAAGCTAAATGACACAAATGTCATCGTTATTTAAAAGTTAGATTTTCTTTTATTTTCTATTTATTTTTACGAGATTCTTTAGGCATATTCTCTTTCTTCCTTCATTGCTTTTTATGGAAATTACTTTCTTCACCACTTTTCCTTACCTTTGAATTAGGATATGAAGAAGAACCATCATATTCAAAAATAATTTATCTCCTTCTCATACTCAACCCGCTTAACTATTACGAGGATCCTTCACCCCCTTTCCCTCCCACCATCAATTCTTGTATAATTTCTCATTCCTCTCCTTTGTGTATTAATCCAAAGTCTTTTCCTAAATCTCATACATATGTGGCAATTTCTTTTGCTCCTCCATGTTACAAAACCCAATTTTTTCTATCTATCTCACCATCCACCATATTAAGATTAGAATTAGATGTTACCTTGTGTTGATGGTGCTTGCGCTGGTACATGGAGGAACCATTCTATTTGATACAAACTTTATTCTCAATGATGTTTGTTACTTCCTAAGTTTCTCTTTTAATCTGATTTCAGTACCAAAATTTACACAAACCTTAGAATTGCTCTGCCGTGTTTGTGGTGTTTATTCTTTGCTCATGATACATAAGTTGAAAAACTTTGTGTGGAGAATGATGAAAAAAACACACAAGGAAGAAAGTCCCGTAAAAAAACAATGAAGGGAGAAAGAGAATGTGCCTAAAGAATTCCTCGTAAATATAAATAGAAAATAAAAGAAGATCTAACCTTTAAATCAAAATGACATTTGTACCCTTAAGTTTTAGTTTTTTCAAAAATCAAAACAAGGGTCTTTGTGTCCAAGTGAAAAGGTGTTGGTTGTTAAAATAGACCTTTATGAAAATGAGTGGGTCTGTTGTAGCAAACCCCTTTATTTTAATATTTGAATTTATTCTTGTCTATTTGTTACATTTGTTATTTGCATTGAAAATTAAAGGTATTTTTAGAAAAAGAAAAGCAAGCCAAAAAGAGCTAAAATGATTGTTTTCGTATAAAATAGATTTTTTGTTCCATGACTTTTATGCTCCCACTCGGATCACAACTGGGCGCTACACAACTCAGCTATTAGTAAGTTCTGTTTTTAAAATAAAATAAATAAATTATACTCTCTCCGTCGTACAATAACTGAGTCATTTGCAAAAAAAATATTGTCCTAAAAAAAACTGACCTATTTCACTTTTCAATACAATAATAATTACTTTTTTTTCAATTATAACTCTAATTAATACTTCTACTTTCATCACTCTCAATTCAATATATTCTACTAAGAAAGAATGCACCAATACTCGACAAGACACTAAAAACAATTTCTCTCTCTTTCACTTTTACACATTTTCTTAATACGTGAAATGAACAAAAGACTCAGTTAAAATGGGATGGATGGAATAATTTATTTAATAAAAATAATATGTTAAATTATTAACTAACGTGAGATTTTGTCAATCAACAAATATTTAACCTAATGTCATGGACTAAAACCAAAACGGAAAATTAACAAAGCTCACGTATTTATAGCACTAAATATATTTAGGTGAATTCTTAGATACCTTGTAGTTTGATTGGGTATAGTACCCTCTGAACAACATTTGTTTAGCACTTAACTTTTTTTTTAAATAATCTAATATGACATGACATTGATCGATTGAATAAGAGGTACATATCTTTTTTTTTTTACAAAATAAGAGGTACATACCTAACCAAACTGCATGGTACAGCCTCTTAAAAAAACAACCAAACTACATGGTACCATTTAGTTCACTAATATCCCTTAAATATATAATGATTTGCTTGATATTTTTGCAAATATCCATTTAGTTCTAAATATGCAGTGAAAGAATAAACGGCATTAAAAAGTTATAAAAAAAAGTGGCAGTGTTAAAGTGTCTTCATATTAGAAACCTAAAGTCTTGAGGTGCTGCGAATTTTTCTTGAGTGCAGGTTCACTACTTTCTTAAATTACTGCTTTGTTTTGTGTAACATTTTCTTTTGACTCTAATTTGCTGTCAAGCTAGTGTTTTAGCCATAGTGTAGGCATCCGTTGGGCTGAGTAATTCATTTAAGCGTTGAGGAGAGGGTCACTATGTAAATCTATGGTTTGTTGTTCTATTTGGTCACTATGTAATTCATTTCCAGAACATCTTGTGCTACTATATATACTAGTATTACTTTTACTTATAGGGTCATGTTAACTTGTACCCTAAGGGTACAAGTTAAGAAACTAAAAATAGAATTAAAAAGTAACTTTTGTATTGAAAAGACAAAATTCACGATTTTTAATGTATTGAATGCACAATTTTCAAGAAGAAATTTCTATGTTTAGTTTCTAAACTTGTGCCCCAAGGGCACAAGTTAACATTTCCCTTACTTATAAAAGAAAACATTGCATTAACAAAGCCTTTTAACTTGAAGGTAAACTGTTCACACTTTGAGAATTCTCTTGACATATTTTTGGCAACCAAGATTATTGATAAACATAATAAGATGAGTGTGGCTACACTAAGATGTAACAGCTATATGAATGGGAGAGTTTCAATTATAAGATGCAATGTCGTGCAACATATTCAACTTGTATGAATTCATCAAAGGTACATACCAAGGGAAATGTATATCCTACAAAAATGGCATTAACCATTGAGTTATACAAAAAAAACTTTAAAGAATTGTTTATCACCAATAACAGCTCATCGTGGAAGCCCACCAAATTATAAATATTTTAATTGAGAAGCAGAAGTAAGAACAGGCTACAAAAAGCAACAAAAAAGGTCATTCTGAAAACATTAACCAGTTAAGACTGCAACAAATTTGTGAACTGTGAGACAGCTAGAATCAGCAGAAAATTAATCATAACGACAAACAAACTAAAGAATTAAAAAACAAAAAATAGAAAGAAAATACAACAGTTTCTAATATGTCGCATGGCACAAGAAGTATTGTTCATTAAAGAACAAATCTAAGACACAAATACACACCAATTGAAATACGTCTTTTGGAAACCAGTTTCAAGCCAAAGAAATAAATCATTGTGATCTAGAGTTGAAGACGACAAAAATGCTAAAGTTCTTTGCAGACAAGAGTCAAGACAACACCACGGCAGGCATTTGATCAAACCAAAGATGAACTTATTTAAATTCATGAATTCATAGCAGGATATGAGTTTAAACAAGAATGGGTGAAAAACATAATTTTGAACAAAATAGTTAAGGCATTCTTGTCATGATACAGAATATAAGAGTGAATGAAAACATGCCAAATATTTCAGCTTTTACAAAGTTAAAGGCTGATTTCAATAGATTATCAACTAATAAAACAATGCCATTAAGATATTCAAGAGTGTACTCTTAGGCAAATAGACACACACACATACCAGTGTGTAATATTCATCAGCTACATACCAGTGCATGGTGATCATTGGCACTCCACCCACAATTGCAGGGTGTTTCAAGACCAACCTTTTTGGCCCCTAGCCTCTCACCACCATCCCTACTGTATTTGAAACCCTCTACTACACGCAAAACTCTTTAACATACACGGGAACCACCCGAAGAAGTCCTTTCCAGGCACCCCACCTTCTGTCACTAAATAGTGCTACTTACTGAGATAACACAGACTCCCAAAGCAAACATAAACCACCAAGTTGGCTTCCCTTGAGTTGAGGCAACTCAAACACTAATCACCATCTCCGCCATCATAATCAACAACATACATGGTGAAAGTAACTGCATCTAGTAAAATGATTTTAATTGCATGATTATGTGACAGTAATCATATTCATACAACCTTTCACAATTAGGTTAGTATGACAGATGCTGATATAAAGATCACCAAACAGCCTGCAAGGTGATTTCTCGCTGGTTACAAGGAATCAAAGAGAAACTAGGAACAATTTACATACATTACTTATGTATTAGCCCCCGAAGGAGAACCAATTTGCCATGAAAAATCAAACTTCAAGCTTAAAACACAAAGCAAAGGAAAAAAAAAAAATGCAAAAATCACAGTTAGTTGCTGAGGACCCTGTACTTGTACATGCACCTTGACCCATATCTGACCCTCTACCATGGCTTCACTACTAGATAAAATGGAATTCGAGTAGGTGAAAATAATTAATACCGAGATCAATTTAAATCTACGGAAAAATTTGCAGAAAATGCTAAGGAAAGATCATCCAATCATGAAATTGATATATTATTAAATGTAAATATTATGCAACTACAAAAATATGACTGATATACTCCACAAACAGTTAGAGACTTCCACTAGCCCTTACACAAATAAGAGTATTGTTGCAAAACAACACAAATATTGTGGTAAATTTCCACAACAGTTCAAAGAAGTCTAAAAGAGGCATCAAGAGGACCAAAATGTTTTATACAACATGAGTACTAAAACTGAAGAAAATGCAGCTCCAATAAGCCTCTTTTTTCCCTTTCTTCCTACCATCGTGCATCGACCATCAATGATGCCAAAAGTGCTTGAAGTTAAGGCCATGGTTCTATGATTCAAGAAAGACCCATATTACACAGGAGAGAAAAACATCAAAATACAAAATGTAGAGCAAAAACAGAAAATATGAATGTATAATTCTCAAAAGTGAAGCCACATTCCTTTGTGAAAAAAATAATAATAATAAATTAGCTTCAACCATGATTCCTAAAAGCTAGTACCATAACTGACACGACGCTTATGATATTAAAAAATAGATTTTACTACAATATCATTATCAAGTACAAAATGTAATAACCATTGTTTCCAAAGTTAGTTTGGATAAACTTGAACTAGTATAAACAAAACTAAACCAAGAAGAATATCAAATGCATATACAATTATTTACAAAAGCATTTTCATGCTTAAAATGTAACAGGATAACACTTTTTTGTTTGTTTTCTACAGGATCCCTCAATCCTATTCGAGGTGCGTCAAACAATTGAATGTGGATACCTTTCCTAGCTGAGATTGAAACCTTGGTTCTACATGTTGTGGGACTCTAGCCTCTTTGGTTAGACCCAAACGGCTAAACCTCGTTGGTTAACTCAACTTATTCTATCAGAAAACAAAGGGGGTGGGTACTCATTCCAAAGCTTTGTTCACCCTCATAAGTAACAAAGGGGGTGGGTTCACAAACATACGCTCAGCCAATTTGAATGTTTATACAATACAATTACAAAGTATAAGTACATCACACTCATTATCTATAACAAAGTTTTGAAGTAAATGCAATTAATATCAGTTTGAAGAGAAAATGATATTTTCATGTTCTCATCTATGTATAGACTAATCAATAGATAATAAATCTGCTTAAGTCTAAAGATATTTGTAACCAACCCATTGACATGTTTCTAGCTTTAACATTTCACTTTACTACTTTTTTGTGACTTTTTACCTTGCATTTCAATTTTCAATAATGTATTATCCTCCCAAATTGAGAACAACTTCATACTTTCGTTTTGGATAAAACATTATGAATGCCAACCAAAACAAAGATCATTCAAGAGTAGTTTAATTTCCTTTTGGAAAGACTATTTTCAAGTTATAATAATACATAAAAACAACCCAAAACAAACTCATTCAGTTTAATGATTACAAAACAATTAAAATTAATTCAAACAATTAAATCATTGAAGAGAAACTTACTCTCAAAAGGGTGAAACTAAGCTTTCAACATAATCCTTGGTATGAAACCACAATATTTCATCGTCAACAGATGTAATTTGCTCGACCCTTTTATCTCTCCAATTATAGAGAATTGCATGGTTATCATGACCGTCATAGCCTTGTTGATTGCTTGCCATTATAAGTGTGTCATCACTCTCAGAAAGGTACAGTGGATACAAGAACAATTGAGAACCATCATATTCCAGTGAATCATTAATGCCATAATCAATTTGAAGGTCCTGAAGACTAATTTTGAGGAATTGAGTCCAAGACTCTTGAACTCCGTACTCCATCATCATCCATAAAACAAAATGGGTCCCCTTGAAACGGTGAGAAAAACATAGACAATCCATCAACACAGTAACAGCTGGCTCAACAGGCGGTACTTCAACAAATCCCTGCGGTGGCAGCAAATGTCGGTGCGTCTCAGTAGTCAGATCAAGGGAGACGATGAGAAATTGATCAATTGAAATATCATTCCATTCATATTCTGTCTTATTTCGGATAGCCAACCAATTAATAGTGCCACTCACATAAACACCATTATTCACATATGGATGACAAGGACCAGCATCAATGTCAAAAGGAACAACGGGAAAATTTGGAATATCTCTCCAAACATTATCACTCAAACTAAAAACTTTGACCTCGGTTGCAGAAAAAGCCACCACCTTATAATCATCATTTGAAATATCATATCCAAACGTTAACCTGAAAAACTTATTTAAACACCCTAATATTTGAGATAATGTGTTTGTAGCTGGGTTCCAAAAACGAAGCCAATGTTCTTCTGGCTGCAATGTTGTCCAGGGATAATTGCGCAAACAGAGCAATCCATTGCAGGAACCAATAACGATACAGCAATACAAATTACTCAATAGGTAATAAGGATCGTTGGGAATGGCGACACTCCTCAATCGGTAACAGTAAGGTTCTAAGGGTATGATGGTTAATGGAGCCTCGAGCAAATGAGTTACGGGAAAGGGTACGACACTGCAATCGGTCTCGTCTTCAGTGATGGACCGGTCTGAAAGTATTGCGAGGTGGGTGTTCCGTGGCGATTGATGAAGATGCAATTTGGCGAAGACGGGATCGTGAGAAATTAGGGTTTTCCATGATTTGCAAACACATTTGAATTGCATAAGAGTTTTGACAGGAAGGCGGGATAGGATTTCCACGATGAGTTCATCAAGGAGAAGAGACGTTGGAGCGCCGCCGTTTGACTGCGGAGGATCGGAATTAGTCATGAGAGGCAAGTATGCCGGTGATTATGAAGATTGCGATGATTTGTTGTTGAGATTTGAGATGGAAGTACAGTGTTGCCTCATTCACGTTGCTTATAATTTCACTTTTATTTTAATTTTACTGCTGCAACCATAATTGAAAAATAGTTTAATAGAGCTGGGTTCACACTAAAAAACAATTTTGCACATACAATTAATTAAAATATTTTGAATTGTCATGTTAATTAAATTATTGTTCTGTACATGACAATTTAAAATATCTTGAGTGTTGTTGCATGAAGGAGCATTTTATTGCTGCCCCTTCTGTCAAATAAGTAAACTGAAGGAAGAACTTGCATTGGATAGAACTTGCAACAACTAGTTCTCACATGAGCATAAATGTAATTGTAAACTAATCTGCTTTAAAGTAGTTATCCATTATTTTTATCAATAAAATTCTATAAATATAGAAAAGTAGGGAATCTAAGATTGAATTCAGATCTTGTATATCAATGTCGACATTTTTTTTAGGTACTATTGATGTACACATAACTTCCAAGTTAATTTGTAAACTATGTTTTATCTTTATCTTAATAATACAAGGAATACAGTTATGCTAACAGGTACACTCTAGTTTTTTTTTTTTTGGGTGCTAAAATACCCTATGGATACAAAAATAACAACATTGCCCTTTAGCTGATAAAGGTTTATAGTTCACACTATTCAAGCATTGCCATCAATCATTGTACCACTACTTTGAACTACAAAGTAATTCAGTCCTTTTATTTGATAATATCATGTGTGGAATTTGCTCTGAAACATTTTTACTTCGTATGTTTGAAGTTGTACATTTTGTTTATTTTCATCATTGGTTATTTGACCTGCAAAATATAAAATTTAAATTACAGCTAAATATTCTGATGTCACATGTTAGTAGAAGAGAGCCTGAAGCTACAATGCAACCAAGTAAAGACATGTCTTTAATGAAAAGCCTCCTGATGATAAAACTTTGTTATACTGCTCACATTGTCACAACAATTGAAGGCTAACGATCCCTTTCTCTCCTTCTCACTAAAGAACACATTTGGTGCTATTTTTTTCTTTGTTATTTTGTTGTCAGCAAAATGTAGAAAGAGGAATCACCAATGAAGTGTTTTCACACTAATTGAGGTAAATGAACTAGATTCTCTTCTAACGAGGGGTAGCGGGATACATTTTTTGCCGAGCTATTTGAGGTTTTCCATGGTTTGATGTTGGTAATCAACAATTTTGTTCAACGAGTTGTTTGTGAAACATATTCTTTAGAAGTCCTACTTCTTCAAGATCTAGATCACTCTCATATGCATGTATACGCTTCTTTGTTGGTGAAGATTTCTAGGTTAAATGAGCATATTAATTTCTAACATTTCTTTCCAACACGTGCCTATAGAGGGCAACCATTGCACATATTTCTTGGCCAAGTTATGCCGCTCTTCAAGATTAGGTGTGACTTTTTGGTAGACTCTCCATTGGAGTTGAAGTCAATGTTGAGACTTGATGTCCTAGGTTGAGTTCTTTTGTCATTCTAAAAAAAAATGAACACTCATACCGAATAATATCTTCTTGGAAAAAAATATAAGTTATTATATGCATGATAAATGGAAGTAGAATAATTTCATTTAGTTCAAAATAACGAAAGGTATAATTTCATCAAAATATAACACAACTGATAATATATATATTTAATATAAAATACACAAGTTTCAATATACATTTACTACTAAATTTGCACATGTTAGAAAAACCCTATATATATATATATATGTGTGTGTATATATATATATATATATATGTGTGTGTGTTTGAAAGAGCTGATGGTATATTTTTGAAAGAACATTCGAAGAATAAGAAAAATTACACTGAAAGTATATTGCTCTGTCAAAATAAAATAAAATAAAAAAGACTGAAGGTTTATTGTATTAATAAAATTACAACGAAAGACAAGTTGGTGTATTATATTAACAAGGGATAATAATATTTTCTTGAAAATAAAAAAAAGATAGTAGTATTTATTCTGGAGCTATATTATAATCAACTGTAATGTATAAAAATGGAATTTATATGAAATAATAAGGGTAAAAACGGAAGAAAAAGTGGGAAGCTGTAAGTTCGTGAGAAGATAACATTTACTAAATAGGACTTACGAGTTTATCTGTTTATAAGCTAGTTTTTTTGGTTTACCATACATACCTATAATGTTCTCTACCTTGAACTCGTCTAAAGAAATGTACTCAATTATTATAACTACAATCATCCCACACTTTCAAGTTTCTAAGAAGACATTTTCCTCCCACCGACGATCGACATCGTTCTACTTTCTCCCTCACACAGTTCTCTCGCTGACGATCGACATCGTTCTGCTTTCTCCTCCCATCGACGAAAAGATCTCACGAGCTACTGTTCTGATGTACATTCTCTGATCTAATTCTATATTTATGTGTGTCTGTGATGTGAATTTAATTTTGAAGATTTGGGTTTATCACTATTTTGTAGAGGAGAGAAGAGGAAGACGAGTGTACCAGTATTGGGGAAAAGAAGAACAGTTGAGAAAGAAGGGTGAAACGACAATAAAGGGGGAGAAGTACAAGGAAATAGCGAAATTACCCTTCTATTAAAATTGAAATGTCAAACCATAGTGTTCGTATGTTGTTAAAATATATGTGTTCACTTATCATTTTTGAAAATGTTTATACAAAGAATACATCGATGCATGTGGGATAAAATAATCTTGCCGTTATTGCTAAGTAGGAAATTAGATATTACAAAAACTATAACATTTTATATCAATAAATCAAGGGTCTTGCTAAGGGCACTCATTAAAGATTAAAAAACAGAAACAATAGATAACTTTTATGTAGAAAAAGTTACTATTTTACGTTTCAATGTATTAAATACACAAACGTAAAGAAAATTATATCTTAAACTTCTTATCAAACACCCTACGACACATGTTAACATTTTTCATAAATTAAGACACACAATTATTCAAGAACCTTCAACAGAATAAATATGTAGCATGGGCAATTGCCCTCAATGTGATCAACCTAGATCCGTCACCGATAGCTATCATGATGCTTAATATCGATGGTAGTGCTCAAACTAATATAGTTTATTAGGTCAATCCATCATGTTTCGTGAAGGAAATGTTTGCGTAAATATTGTAGTGATGATGAATTTAAAAAGAATATATGTGTGTTAAAAAAGAATTTTACAAATATCAGATGTGTAAAATTCAAATTTCCATCTCACGATAACTCCCATGTCTACGATGATATACTATACCGTCGTGTAACCGAACTTTGATTGATAATGAATACAATGAATTTCTTTCCTAAAAAAAAATATAATTCAAATTTAAAAAATAAAAATATGGAAGTGTTGGAGGAGTTTAGCAGTCGGGAGTGCAGTGTAGAGAGAGAAAGAGTTCAAATCCGAAATCGTACTGTGTACCCTAATAAACACAACACAACACCGATTGTTGACAAGTAAAAATAAAATCGAAGTTGCGAGAGAGAGAAACAGAGAGAACATGGCAGAAGATGGAACGAAGAAGATGAATGACGATGTCGACGTGATTCAGTCTCAGATTGAAACTGCCATGCGCTCTCGCGTCTCTCACTTCAAGCAACAAGCAGAGTTCGTTTCTTTCTCTTATTTTTTCTTTTTTTTTCGCGAAACAATTAACACTCTTTCTTTTTAATACTCTCTCTGTTTTAATTTTCAATGCAGTTCTTTGACATTCGCAAGTGTTCGTAGATTGCTCGAGAAAGATTTAGGGTTTGACGAGTTTTCTTTGGATTCTCACAAAAAATTTATCAAACAATCTTTAGACAAGGTTCGTGCATACCTTTTTTCGTATTCAAAACTCCTCAATTGTGCTTTCAATCATTAACTTATTTGAAGTGCTTGTCATGATAAACACTTATGTATAAGCTATTTTGTAACAAAAGTTATATTGTCTTATAGCTTATGTCTTTTAAGCTCATTTGACCATAAAGACCTGTTTGATATCCATCACTTTCTTACTAGCTTATAACTTATTTTTACATTTTTTGATAAGCCAATTCAAGTAGCTTATAGGTTATAGCTTATATTTAACACTTTGAATCTCAATTTACATCTGCGATCTTAATTGAAAAAATCAATATTAATTAAAATATACCTCTTTTTATGTCATTTCATAATACTTATAAGCTAATTTTACCAAACACTACAAATTCAATCAACTAGCTTTTCAGCTATACGCTAGCTTATAAGTCATCCGCTATAGGCTAAATTATCCGCTATTTTTTATCAAATAGAACCAAATTTAAAGTTATATTGTTTTTGTATAAGCTATAAGCTGTTTTCATAAGCTATCTTGAAGAACTTATGCAAATAAGTTGAAAATAGCTTTTGAACGATGTCGCTGTTTTCATGAGTTCTCTCAAACAGTCTAAAACTTATGGTAGTAGATAAGCTCAAACAAGCTAATCCAAACAGACCTTTATTCTTTTATTTGGATTTTGTTTTATGGAAAATACTTCTCTATCTTTCTGCTGCTGTTGAAAAGTTGGTTTCTGGCTGTTTCTGTGTGGATTTTAAAAATTTACATGGCATGTAGCTGAAGAAACTTATTGTTGGCCAATCACAAAATTATGCTTTTACATGAAATTAATTTTATGGCTGATAATTGTTTTTCCCTCTTTACTTAAGCTGAATACAAATTTGTTTTTGTTTTGTGTGACCAAACTTTGGTTACCATAAGTATAATAACTGACATTTCCTACCACTTTCCTCCAGTGATGATAGTTTGTTTTATATTGTATATGTGATGAAGAATGCTCGGATTCTTTGTGTATGAATGTGTATTTTTGTGCTTATTTCTGCCACAGTGCTTAGGAGAGGCTGGTGATGACGATGATGCCACAAAGATATCTGAGGAGGATGGTGAAAAAGGTGAAAGTACACAAGAGACTGAAGGGCAGAAGGAGGAACATCAATCTAAAGATGAAAAGGATCTCCCTGAAGATGAGGAGAAAATGGAAGATTCCCCGGTATTAGGTTTGCTTAAAGAACAAAAGGGGGGTATACAAGAAACCAAGATAGCAGAAGGCAATGGGAAAAAAATAGTTCCAAGTGAGACACTAATTAAGAAAGCTATTAAAAAAAGATCTTCATACCTCAAGGCTAATGCAGAGTATGTTGTTGATTTTTCTAATTATTCTTTGTTCTGACATCTGTGACAATGCACATATTCTTTCTGTTCTTACATTTGATACTTCTATTAATATCAGCATGTTATTTGGTTTTAGTTCTTAAGATGTGACCTGGGGTACTCCTCATTTGTTGATTTCAGAAATGTAACTTTGGGTAGTCTTCGCCGATTATTGGAGGAAGATCTTAAACTTGATAAATTTTCTCTGGATCCCTTTAAGAAGTTTATAAGTAAAGAGCTTGATGAGGTGAGTTAAAAATCTGTCAAATAAGTTTCATTGATGCACATAAGAAGCACAAAAATACACAATGTGATGCTTAACAAAGTTATGTTTAACGTGAAGGCATTAATGTCTTCTGAAGTTCCGGAACCTGCAGAAAGTGCTAAGAAAATTGTCAAGAAGAAACCTGATACCAAAGTAACTAAAAGGGTCAGTGCTGAAGATAACTCTGATACTTCAGATGAAGAGAGTGAAGAGGAAGATAATGAGGAAGATGAAGTCAAACCTAGAAAAAAAAGTGTTCCAAAAGGCAAGAAGCAGACTCCTGTTGGACCCAAAAAGCGTAAAGGAGATGACACCAACCTACCCAGCAAGAAAAAGGTCAAGCCTGAAAAAGCAGCCTCAGAAGACAATAGTGATGCAGAAGACGATGGAAAAAACTCTGAAGATGATCAGTCCCATTCGTCAGCGGAGAATACTACCAAGGTTATTACTAAATTATTCTTCATTGTGCGTCGAGTGCAAATAGAAATGCTTTCTATAAACAGTCATGATCTCTTAGCTGAATGTGAATATCAGCTCCTTATATAATGAAATATCTACTTGTCATTCATTATTATTTGTTAATTTCAACATGTTAAATGTATTAAATGTTAGTTATATTTAATTAAACCACATCCCTTTTTCCTTGAATTTCAGAAGAAACAAGTTTCAACTCCAACTCCTGTGTACAGTAAACGTGTGGAGCACTTGAAATCTGTTATTAAAGCATGTGGGATGAGGTGGTTTTCTATTTTGGATTCCTATGTTCCTAGTTCTTTGTTGAGGATGATTGTTTGATTTTATACATTTCTGTCACAGTGTTCCTCCCGTTGTTTATAAGAAAGTCAAGCAGGTCCCTGAAAACAAACGGGACGGACAACTAATTAAAGAATTGGAGGAAATACTATCTAGAGAAGGCTTGTCTTCAAATCCGTCTGAAAAGGGTGAGTTTTTTTTATTGTTAGTGATCCTTCATCCCTGAATGTTAGCTTCATTATTTGCATTCTGGTTGAATAGTATATGCATTCCATTATCAAAGGAGATTTTGGAGCTGTAGTTATCAGCTGTGCGCCTGTGCCCAATTATCTCTCACACAACTCAAACAATTGAAAGCTTTTCCCGTTTTCCAATTTGATCCTGTACATTTTTTTGTGTTTGTGAATATATTATGAACATATTTAAGTTGTCCCTTTATACTTTAAAATAAATTAGTCCTATCATCTATGTGACATCTTCAGGGTCTTAACTTTCATTCAGTATGTATGTTGCGGAGTAAAATGTCAACATGACAAACCAGAAATAAATTTTGGACATTTTTATTGATATATGTTGTCTGACACGTAATAGTGCCATTCTCTATTATTGGAGTTAGGTGACATAGTTTTAAGTAGTCTCAGAGAAACATGGCTGCACAGAGAGGATATGAATGTATGGAAAAACAAAAACTGGACTATTTGATATGTTGCTCCAATATTTGGAAATAAGGGGGATATAGTGTAGTTTCAGTTAACCCCAGAAGATGTTAGATTTGTGTAGTAGTCCCTGTTTTTTGGTAATTTGAAATCCAATGTCTGCTGCATTAAGTTGCAGAATGCTGATGCTGCAGCCACTGATATGGTCTCATTATATCTTTATATTTTTATTGGTCATATTTTTCCCTTTTTACTTATTTTCATAGAAATCAAAGAAGTAAATAGGAAGAAGGCGAGAGCCAAGGAACTTGAGGGTATTGATATGAGTAATATTGTGTCAAGTACACGTAGAAGAGCAACGCTTAGTTTTGCGGCTCCTCCACCACCAAAGCCCAAGATTCCAGTGGAAACTAGTGGCAAAGATACCAAAGGTAGTGATAACGACAACGATGATGAAGGCAAAGATAATGAAGAGGATGAAGAAGATGAAGAAGATGAAGAAGAAGAGGATAGCAGTGATGATGATGGAAGTGAGAGTGAAGAATTTAATGCGGGTAAGTCTATTTAAAATATTTCAAGGCACTGCATTGCTTTCATTTTGTTGGTCTATCATAAATCACAATAGATTCTGGAATCACGTGTTTCTCCAGTCCTTTTTGCAGGGGTTAAGTAGTCTGTTGTTGATGTTTAATTGCTTGGATAGGGTAAGCAATATGGATAGTTGGAATTCAAACTTGAATGTTCTATCAAATGATTCCCACGTTCTATATCTTTAAGCTTGCCCTGTATAGCTCCATTTTGTTATCTAAATGCTGTTGACAATAATATTTAAAACATCTGCTTTTAGTTATTACTGAATTTTTTATAAGGTCCATGTATTCTACATAGATTGAGCAGCCTTAGTTGATTAGCAACCTCAATATGCTGAACACGCACAGATAATGATATCTACATAGTGTTCCAAGTACATATAGATACACCTCATTTCTTCCTCTGTATTTAGGAATTAGATTGAGCAGCCTTAATTGATTAGCAACCTCAATATGCTTTTTTATTTTTGTTTTGGAAGAAACAACCTCAATATGCTGAACAGGCACAGATAATGATATCTACATAGTAATTGAAGCACATTTAAAGAATCTCTGGAACATAGAGAATATTTTTGTTCCCCCTCATATTTTTCATGGGTGATGAAAGATTTCAGTTTCAGGTGTATCTATATGTATTTCATTTTTTATAGATCTTTGCAGCGTATCCCGTGTAACCTAATTTAGATCGTGTTTTCAGAGTTTTAGCCAAAATCTTAAAAGCAGAGGAAGAAATGAGTTCTACTTGGAACATAATTTTTATTGTGAAGAAATTTAACTGACTTCTTTAACTCTGGTGCATTATCTTCTCTATGACAACAAGTTGGCAACATATATGTGTTACTTTTTTTTTTTTTTTTTTTTTGCTTTGTTTGAAAGTAAATGTCCTTATATTCTCTCATTCATGCAGATGAAGAGGACAGTGATTGAACTCGGGCAGATTTTGCAATAATTAAAAGGTGAATCTTCCACAATTAATTAGGAAGTGATGGTGTATAATGTTCTGTATCGTAGTGTGTTTCTCTAATTATGTATCTTTCCTCTCTTTTTACCTTTTTTCCTCCAATTTTTTTCGTGTCAGATGAATAGCGCTTGTTGCAGAAACATTATCTAGTTTCCTCTTGGTCTATGGATAGGAACTTAAAACACTGGATTGAAATTTAGTATTTTTTGTCCCCTCTGAATTCTAAATAGACATGTTTACAGTGAGATTGCCTCATTTCAATCGTAAGTGGCAGTGTTTCTAGTGAATAGTGATGGAAAACTCCAGCGTCTTTTGAAAATTACGTCACATATGACTTGTATATAACTTGCTTAGAAATCTACAGTATGCTAAACTTGAAATGGAATTGTGGAATTGATTTGTTCAAGGTATTATATTCGTTAAAAATGGCTTGCATTATTATTGTGTGTTAACTTAGTCTTTTATTTAAAGCTTTTGTTTGTGCTTTAAGAATACCTTATTGTATCAAAACCTAAAATATCGATATGGTCAGCTGAATCTGAATGAGTTTTTTTTTTTCTTTCTAAGAGTTTATTATTTGAACAACCATTTGTATGACAAACTATGGGACAATCATAGATTTACAAAGAAAATGAGATATTGACACAAAAATCAAAGCAATAGAGAGAAATTAAAAATATAATGTGAGTATGAGATTGTCACAAAAGTTATCAAAAAATGGTTGTACAAATATAATTTATCTTTTTGTAATAAGTTACCATGCTATCTAAACTATGTAAATGGAAAAACATGAACTTACATGGTTGGATAGGGGAAAACATTTGACTTATTTGAATTTCAGTTTGATAAGATCTCTATTCTTTTGGCTTCTAGTTTTTGTATTTGGTTATCATGCTAACTAGGTGGCATTTAGCATGGGAAAGGGCAAGAGTTTCCCATCATGGAAAAGTTAAATATGACCATTGGATTAAGTAATGAAACTCAACACCATATCTAACCATCCACCCTCTACAATCCATCTTCTTCCTTGCTTCCACCACCTCATTGAACCTTCCATTTTTGGAACGACAATTCCAAGGGACAGCTTAATGAACTTCAACGAAGTAATTCCAGGAGGTTTATATACTCTATACCCTTCTAATAGCGGTTCAACATATTCTCTTATCACCATAGTTACTGCCTAAAAAAGCAAACACAAACAAAAACAAGATAAAGTAAGTTATTTATGCAAAGTATGAATACCCTTCCCAAAGGAAGATTAGGAATGAAATCCAAAGTTTAAAGGTCTCCTGGAGCTTGAGCACAGGAGGATTTTTGTTTAAGGAAAGCAAGGTGCATAGCAAAGAACATACAGTGTTTTCGAAGGAAAAAATTGCATTGCTTCCTTAAGACCAAGGGGTCACGAGTTCTAGTTAGTAGTCACATAAGCCCCCTCTCATATCAGGATAAGGTTCATTAATTTTCATTTTTTTTTATCATCTTCCCACATTTCCTAACGACCAGTGAAGTGGGTGGGTCGGTCCCTTTGAGTCTTTTGACACAATTGTGTATGAGCACGTACAATGCAATGTGTCGTTTTGGCATATGGGTGTGCCATTGAGTGCATCATTGGAAGGAGAACATGATAGTTTTTTTAGAAGCTAAACGAGATTTTATCAGAACGATAAGGTACCAGAGATAGCACCAAAAGAAATTACAAACAAAGCTGAATGAAAATGTCGAGACACCAATCAACCAAGCTCCACTTACAACCACTATACATTCGAGGCTAGCTGCACCCAGAATTTACACATACTGAACAAAAATAACATAAGATATATGACAATGAGCCATTATTACTTATAATTCGTACACACCTGCTGTATAAATACCAAACTGCACCAACAAAATGCTCACTGCAGCTACTAAACCAATATCAATTCATGATATAATGATGATACAACTTGGATAAAATAAGCACAAATGAATTTAAGACTGATATAACGAAGTAATACTACTCAAAAACCAGCCACCCTGTTGCTAAATTCACACATACCCAAGCCAAAACCTACACCTGAAGAACACTAAGACACACCAATACAATCCTTAATTCAAAATTCAAGCCCAACAAATGAAGCAGATTGATTGACACTGATTCGACAAAAATGCCTCTGATCATGAACAAGCCGTCCGTGAGTTAACAATGCACAGTAACAACTCCCGTTAAGACAACATCGACAATATAACCAATGATCCAAAAGTTCGAACCATCATATTCAAACTCACCACCTCTTACAAACATCTTACAGCGTGGTTGGAAACTTTGCAAACCACAGTGAAAACGAACGTTCGCTTGATTCTACAAATCCTAACTTCTACAAAACCACGTCCACTTTGCTTTGGACACCATATCATTAGGACATTTTGACACCATATCATTAGGATCTCACTCTTGCTCCCCTGCCAAGTCGAAGCATATCTCTAATGCAACTTGTTGGAGGAGTCTAGGGTGCTTATTGAGTGCAATGAACTAAAAATCTAAGACCCCGAAGAGACATTGACACCACATATATACGCAAAACCTTAAGGAATTGGGTATATGATTCACCGCTCTTATATATAACATTTCTAATTCATGTGGTATCAAGGTTTCTAAAGGGTCTTGAACATTCTTTTTATAAGCAATTTTTTATTTATTTTTTATATTAATGGGGGGATCCTATACATTTATCACATTGCCCAGACTCTCCAGCAAGTGTTACCAGAGTCATCTTTTAGATTGACGGGGGAGCGGCAGTGAGATCCTAGTGAAGATCAAGTTTAGTGATGTGAATGATTCACACTTAATTAAGAGGGAGATTATTGAAATTCAAATGTGAGTTGTTAGTTTGATATCGACATGAAGGAAATATTGATTATGTAAGAGAGTTGACCCATATAACCAATGTCTTAAGATTTTATGTAAAAAATATGATGTAAAAGTCTCTTCAAGATTCTGGATGTTGATTCATTGCTTCTCCCAAGTCCCAACGCTTCTCCAAACTCCCGAACAAATAACTATTGTCACCTATACACGTGACGAACTTGAAAATTACAAGGTGCAAATAACTTAAAAAGACTTTGGAGAACATTATTTCTTTCGTCTAAGTAATCAAGTTAGTGCTGATTTTTTTTTTTAAGAAGCTAAACTAACACATCTAAATTGACACCAAAGGAAATTGAACCTGAGACCTCGAGGAGGAGCACACTTCCAAATCCTAAGCCAATACTACCAGACCAACCCAAATGAGTTTTTACTGCTCATATTAAACCTTCTCTTAGTATATTAATATGGTTGTGAGTTACACTTTTTGTGGAAGAAAAAAATACGTTCATATAAGCGTGCTTATATCGCGAGTGGATTAATTTAAGTGCCATATTGCAAATTTTTTATAAGCTGCTTGATTGCATTTAAATCTGTCTACTTTTTAAAAGTTGTTGTCTCTTTTGAATCAGATAAAAGTGTGATAAACTTTTGCAAATTTAAACTATTCATCTTTTACTTTGTTTGTTTGTTTCTATATATATATATATTTTAACTTATGTATAAGCTGCCTGATCTCTTCTTTAAGTGGTGCAACTGTAAATAATATAGTAATATCGATATTTTCTTCCTACTTTTTCAATGATGTATATTAATTTTTAGCAACCTGGCTAGCTTTCGCACCATTGGTATTTAAATGAAAAAGGGGATTGTTTTTTTGGTACTAAAAAGTGGATTGGTCAAGCAAACTATTATATACTACTATTATGCATGGGACCCTTTTTTGTCCAATGTAATTTGTAAAGGCTTAACTTAATATAAAATAAATAAAGAGCTTCTAAAAAAACTTAAAAAGAGTAGACGTCGATATTAACTTGAATGTGGCTCTGCCACTAAATTAAAGGTTTATATGCATTAACAAAATAATATAATAAAGTAAGAAAAGAGAAAACATTCCAATTCAAAAATATCCTTATGTGGAAAATAAGCGTTATGAGAGCGTGTGACAGAGAGGGAAAGGACGGCGACAGCCATCGTTTCGTTCATGCGCAGACACGCCGACGGTCTTTCTCGCCGGTTGTACAGTCCTTTCGGGGGGCAGGGGGCCAAGCAGGGTGCCAGAAACGGGGGGGATCGGGGACGGTTGACTTGATGTGAGATCGCGACGGAGGAAAACGTTGAGACAGGGAGATCGAGGTCAAGACAGGTCGAGACAGCCTAAGCAGTTCAGAGATAGGGAGATTCATGGCTTGCGACGGGGTAGGTCTAGGTTTAGATTTGATTCACGGGATGGGTCCTTTGGCAGCGTTGCGGATTTCCGTCGAAAGGAGAGCGACTGGTACGATGCGGTTTATGCGGGTGATGGGCGGAGGTGTTACGATGGTGGTTTTGAATTGGAACGGCAGCGACCCAGGAGGTATTGGCACGACGCCTGATCGGCGAGGCTTCGAGGGTAACTGTCATCATCATAGGGACATTGCTGTTCACAAAGAATCAGCCGCCAGACCTCAGGTTCGAAGGTTTGTGACATTTTATTTTACAAATTTTCCGCCTCTTTTATCTAATTTCTTTTTAAGGAAAGGGTTTGAAGTGTGTGGTATGTTGGAAGAGGTGGTTGTCCCTAGTAAACGTAATGCATTGGGGGAGGTGTATGGTTTTGTTAAATTCTCTAATGTGCGCGATGTGGGTAAGCTTTTGAAGGCGGTTAATTCTGTTTGGTTTGGTAATCTGAGGGTGTATGCGAAGGTTGCCCGGTTTGACAAGGATGCGTCGAAGGAGGTAGATAAGGCGAGTAGGCCAGATGGTGTGATTAAGGGTGTTAGGAGGATGGAGGTGAGAAACGGGAAGAAGGCTATTGATGAGGGAGGAGAAAATAGTAAGATTGTTGTTAGGGAGGCGAAGAGGGCGGTTGAGGGAGACAAGCTGGAAGCGAGAGTGCTGGCCGAGATGAATGAGTTACAGGGAGAGGGTGGTGATGGAATTAAGGTGCGGTTAGGTGTGGTGAAGGGGGGAAACAAGTCGGACCGGTGGAGAAGGGAGTTGCAGGACTACAGAAGGTTCGTGTGGGGGATGTGGAGGTTCGGTTGCCTGCAGCGAAGGAGAAGCGGAAGGAGACCGGGGGTCGTAAGGAACAGGATGGAAAAACAGGGGGGAATCGTCATGTTCTGATAGGGCAGCAACCTTCAATCCAAAAGTTGGTACTAAAGTATAGGTCGTCTGAGGAAGATCTTCAATGGGCAAAGAAAGGTTTTATTGCGTCGGTGGTAAACGATCAGTCGATTCTAGCGGTACAAGATAGAATTGAGGATGCAGGATTCTTAGACATTGATATTATTCCGTTGGGAGCCGACAGAGTTTTCATTCGTAGTCTGGCTGACGCTGATGTCTTATCTATTATGTATGAAGCTAATGAGTTCTTTGCTCATTTTTTCACCGATATTGCTCCATGGGTTAAGAAAGTGACTCTGTTTCAGAGGGGTGCTTGGTTGAGGGTGTATGGTATTCCGCTGCATGCGTGGAATGAGAACTTTTTTAAACTTTGTGTGCTTGACTCTGGTAGATACTTACGTGCGAATAGTTGTTATGTGGATAAAGATCGTTTTGATTATGCTCGGGTTTTGATTGCAACCTCATCGTTGGAAATTGTTCAGCGAAAGGAATCAATTTTGTTAGACGGCGAGTTGGTGGAGGTGAAGATTGTAGAGGAGTGAGGTTTTAACATTGGAGACGATGCATGTCTGTATGAAGAAAGGGAGGGGTCGCGGTCTGTTCATTCGAACTAGGAGGAATTGTTGGAGGATGCAAACCATGGTACTGATGCGAATTTCTTGGTTGATCAAATTATGCATGAGTTGCGTAATGATAAGGATCGTATGGAATCTAAAGTACAAGCTTCTAAGGTGGATGAGTCAGAAAGTGTTTCAGTCGAGGCTACGCGTCCTGTTCAGGTCGAGAATTCTAGTGCTGATGTTAATTTAGGGGCGGGACAAAAGGCGGATCCTTCTCTATTGGGTCGTAATGAATGTCCGTCGGTATGTGCGAATGGGGACGAACAGGTGGACTCTAGTGATGACCGATCCATATTAGACAACCCCTATTTTGTCATGTTATTCTATTATTATAAGTGTATTATAATTTTTTTTGAACAAGAAGCATATTATAAAATTGATTGCGAAGTAGCAAAATAATAAGTTCTTTTTAAATATCAATTTACATATATGATTTTTTTTGGACCAAATTTACATACATGATAATCGTAATATTATGCGTCCTATTAAATCAAATTAAAATACGTTTATGATACTCCTTCAAAAAAATAACGTTTATATGTTTATTAAATCGAATTAAAAAAAATGATTTCTTGACAGTAAAATAGAATTAAAATTTAAAATACACTCCACAAAATACAACTTTTAAGATTATGACAAATAACGTTACACACACACACACACACAATAATGTTATGTTTCGTAGTACTCAAGAGTCAAGTTTGTGACTAGCTAATTGATGTTGGCATTTTTATGGACGCTTAAATCAATTATTATCTCCATAAAAGTTCTCATGGTCTTTATTTTGGTCAAAAAGATGAGATTTCTTTAACAAGAAAGCTACTAGTAGTAGGTAGTAGCGTTCAATTTCTTTCTATATGGGACATGCATGCTTTAGTTTTGTACAATAAGCAATGCACCTTATGGTCATAGCATGGTGTCCTCCAAAATCCAAAGAACATATCCAAAATATAATTGATTCATCTTTCCGTCATAATTTATCATTTATTTTTTTCAATTTAGTGCATATATAAAATCCAATTATACTTTTAGTATTTTCTTAGGTATGTATCTAGCCTTTTTTTGTTTTGATGGAATCTAGACATCTTTGGTTTATACATATCTTATTATCTTTAAGTTTTTCATGTTGAGATTGTTAAGTGGTAGACTAACATGATTGTTTACAACTTGGCTAGAGAGATTATAATGCATGCTAGCTCTCAGATTTTCTAAATAATTGTACTATGTTTTGCTTTCCTTACTTTATTAATTGTACTTCCGTTACGTAAAAAGAATAATAAAAGACATTCGAAATAATAAATCACACATGTTACTAATTTAAGGCGTTGTTGAATATGAAAGTTTAAATAAAGGGTGGATGCAATAGCGATAGAAGAAGTGTTAGCAAATTTGATAAGTGCTAGCTATGAAATTTGGACCTACCAGCCACTATACATCACATAACTTGGAAGCAATATAATTTGCTTTCTAGTTTCAAATGGATCAAATTGAAGTTGAAAAATGATTGTCGACCACTTGTGCTAAGAGGAATTCCCAAACAGGAAAACTTGGCAATGATGTGTTGAACTAGCTAGATAACAATGGACGGCAAATATATGGCAAATATTAGTGTATCACGTTTACTAACCTAGCTTTTTAGGGACATTCAAGAAAAGTAGCACTAATGGAGAATGAAATTGATGAATAATATGAAACCAAAAACTCCTATCCACCATTTTTGGCCACGACAATTTATATGTTAGAATCTAAGTTATTATTGCAGCAGTAAAAATCTATCACAATCTTAGGACGTATGTATATTTTATGTGGTGTCTCTTACGGAATACAAACTATATCTTTGCATGATCTTGGTGTTCAATCGGTTGAAAATAGCAGTGGGGCATGACAAAAAAAGAATCTAATGGATCATTGAATGTCAATGTACAATTTTACAATAAAGTTGTTTTGATTATTTAATTACATTCACAAAGAGATAGTTTTAACCTTTAATAGTATTTATAATAAGAAAACATATAACATTTATAAAATATAAAATGCACCAAAAATAATGGTAAGTTATAGAAGTTTAGAGTTTTCAAAAATTGTAAACTTAAAATTTTATATTTTGTAAAAACTTGTAAAATTAACCAAGTTGCTTGGCTCAGGTGACAAGGAGCTCCTTCGACGTATCCGGGGAATATCAAACTCGATTCTTAGAGGAAACAACATTTGGTCAGTGTACATGCCTCTACGCAAGAGCCGGATTAATCGCTCACCTTTAATGGATCAGAAACCATTGTGAAAACAAAAAAAATATAAAACTATTTTATTGTCCGTAAAGAAAGGAATTTTGGGATCAGCCACCGATTGTACATATATCATATTCTGCCTCGTGATGTTAAGCAGTGAGACGAATGTAATGGAATTTGATTCTCTTCATTGTGCTATTATTCCATTCTATGATGAGACGAAATGAATTATACATGACATAAGCACCACTTGCAAAGCAATATTATGATTGTAAGAGATTCCAAAAAGAAACTATAAGAGAACTTCAAATCTTGTAGAGTACTGTTGAAAAACTCTATCCCCATCGCTCCAATTTAACAGGTGATTCGATGACGTGATTTGTATCAACATAAAGGTATATTAGAGCATTTCAAAAGCAACATAACTAAACGCAAGATAATTCAATGCTTGATCTTAACTTTTGGGATTGTTGTAAAATTTCATATTCATGTGGAATGAAGCTCTTTTCTATGCTTAGCCAGCTAGTATGATTTATATTGATAGTGGGGAGGGATGAATGATACGTTTATAAGAAATGTTGCAATCTTTATTTGTAGTATTTAAATATAACACTGTAAACCCTAATCTTTTCACAATCGATGAAGCAGAACTACCACTGTTTTCTTGCCAGACATTCGTGCAGACATGATTGACCAAACTTCGTTACCAAATTTTGTTTGTCCGTTGTTTTCGATTATTGTTTAGTTATTCTGTTAAAATCACTTGCCGTTCTAACACTAAGTATATGTTAAAGAGTCGCGTTACTAATTTTAGAGTAATTCGAGGATATGAAAATATTAAAGTAAAATCATGGGACAAACCAAGGTAATAGCTAGAAAGATGTAACTCATATTTCTAATGCTTTAAGTTATTAGGTGGTAGAGTCTCAATCTGTTGGTGGTTTTGAATCATAAGTTCATTGTTCCTTACTCTACCCATAACCTCCCAATAAGAATCCTACGATGACACGGAAGTTGAGACTGAAGGCCGGCCCAATAAATTTTATTTGTAGATGAGGTCTAAAACAAATTTGATAACAGGGTTAAATATGTTTTTGATTCCTATAAATATGTCATCTTTTCGTTTTAATCCCTCTATAAAATTTCTTCAACTTTTAGTCTTCTAAAAAAAATTTCACCTTCACTTTTGGTTCATCTTTTAAAGTAAACTGATATGTAGAATTCATTTATTTGAATAAATTTTTTTTGAAAAATTCATAAAATTGTAAGAATCTCTCCCAAAAAAATTAGATTTTTTTTAACAAAACATGAATTTAATATGAATTTTTATATTTTGACGGTTAAAAATTCATATTTAATTTTTGTTTTGTTAAAAAAATCTAATCTTTTTTGGGAATTTTATTTACAATATTCTACACATTTTTGCACAATTTCATTAAAAAATACAAACGTTAACTTAAATATAGGGACCAAAAGTAGATATTGAAAATTGTATAGGGACTAAAACGAAAGGTTGGTATATTTATAAGGACTAAAAATATATTTAACCCTTTAATATATGAGGCATTTTTAACCAATGTATGAAGCCTTTTTGTTTATAATATCTAATAAAAAATATTTTTGTTTTGTTGAAAGGCCTAAAGCGAGAATTTTAGTAGCCTTATCGCTGGACCGGCCCTGCTGAGACCAAATGAGTTAATTCGATCATGTGACAAACAAGAACACTAAACCAATATCCCAAGCTCTATGTATGTATGTATGTGTACATGTCTTACTTTGCCGACTTCTAACGGAACACAAACAAGTTGGGGATGACATGGAAACAACATACAGTTCAGTATAAAAATGGTTGGTCTTTGCGTTAACAAGGGAAGTTGGTAATAATAATGTGAATAATTTAATGACCTACTACCAATCACATTGGGAAAGCAACACACAAACATAAAGTGGAAATGAGTAATTATTGTATTAGGATATTGTATATAAACACCACTGATCAACAATTATCATTATAATAATTTTATCGAGCAGTAGTACTAGATTGTTTTCATTTTGCACAATCACTATTATTTTAATCTAAAGAGATTTTTGATTGGTTGTTTGTAAACATAAGTATATAGTGATTCATGTAAGATAAGAATATCTCACGTGAAAAAGTGCAATTAAACTTGTGAGAAGCTTTCTTATAAAGCATGCATGATATATACTTAATTAACATGGCTAAACAATAAAATAAGTACTCAATTAAGGTTTTGATTATATGTGTATATGCATATGATTATGTACTATTCATCATTATTGACTTGGTAGGAATTGCCTTGTTGGGTGTAACTTGTAGGTCCTTAGCAGGGGATCTTTGTGACAAAAGTATAAGATTCAAAGGAATCTGAATTTGATTCTCCTTGTCTAGATTCCTTCACGTTTGTAGTGCTCTTTGGCTACCTGATAATTCGTTAGTGAGCTGATGACACACAAACCACGTTTAAAATCCTATAATATTTTGTACCAAAAAATAGTCGAATATTTGCATATATAGCTAAAGAATGACCCCTCATGCATGGCATAGTAGGATCATTGTCATGATCAATCATTAAATTCTAACAAATGTGCTGCGATCTTCTTATCCCCATACAACTTGCAAGCAAAGTTAGAAATATATATAGATTATAGGCAGACGGAACGTGAAAGATAATGAATGCATATAAAATGGGTGAATAATTGCTATTTTCTTTTTAGTGGGATATTGTGCCATTGGTATACCTAAGTCCATATTCCGGAATAATTAAAAATAAAAAATGCATTTCCACGGCTACACAAAGTATCCCACAAGCTTGCTGTTTTGGGACTGTTCTTACGCTTGGATTTATGTGTGAGGAAGGATAGATCTAGAAATACATGTTAAGTGTGGTTAAATAGGTAGCAATCGAAATAATAATCAATTTTTAATATATTATACTTTAACGATTGAATTTTCGTTTACTATTTATGTAGCTAAACATATTAGAGATTGATTTTTACTTTAACGACTGAATTTTCAGACATTATTTCTGTCGCTAAATATATTAGCGATCGATTTTTATATCTTAGCGACCGAAAATCAACCTCTAAAGAAAAAATTCTATTTTTTTTTTAAATTCGTGTGGTTATAGCCACATGACCATGAGTTAGATCCGCCCCTATGTGTGAATGATTAATTTTAAATCGATTATAAAAGAGTTAAATGCTATATGTATACAAGATATGCGATTCATACACTTAATGTGTTAAAGTTTTTGGTGGAGATGATGTAGTGTTTTAACGGTCTTAATTGGACCATTCTTGCACATTAGAAAAGAATTTGACAATATGCATGGCCTGTTGCACCATAATCTATCAGCATGCTCTTTGATCTTGGAGTGGTTTAACAAGTTTTTTAAATACACTATTTATGGTGAAATATGATAGTTCTTTTGAACTATTTAGCCAAGATGGAGATTGTTTGGAGTTTACAGTGATATCTTGAGTCTCGCATTGCATTGTATGGTAAAGAAAGAGAGATGCCAAGACTATATATATATATATATATTGGTTATAGTTCTTAGTCACATCTTTCAAAAAAAAAAAAAAGTTCTCAGTCACAAAATACTAATCAAAAACATTTTAAATTTATATTTAATTTCCTTCTTTTCTCTTATACTCTTGTGTTCATAGTTTTTCTATAATTATAGAATTTTCTACATAAAATTTTCATGACATTAAATCTTTAAACTTGTCTTTCATTAAATTTTTTGTGTGGTGATTGCGTTCCTTACTTTCTCTATTTGTTTATCCACGTCAAATTCTTACAGTTGGTTAGGTTGCAACTTAATTTTCCCCCTTTTCAATTACTATCCTCTCCCATAAATTTGGATCATCCGCTGCGGTCACTGAAGCATGATTGCGTAACTTATATTTAATGCATGTATGTTGATTTTTTTCGTTTTCAAATTTCTTTTACAGCAGTCTTTGAATATTGCAAATTTATGCAAAACAGATAAGAAATTACAAAGAGCACGTGTTGAATTAAAATCAGTTCTACCGACCAAATCTTACGAAATTCATGAAACCAAACTTTATTTTATTTTTAACGAGGGAGTTAGAATTACAAATGTCGTGATAGATTCGTTTGACTTTTGTGAATTTGTTTAAGGAATAGATTCCTAAGTTCAGTGGCACTGTATATTTTACATATAGAATCTTTGGTTAAAAAGCACATATCATTAGATAAGCAGCTCAACATGGCAAATAAAAAATTAATCGAAGTCAAAAGTATTAGAAAGGACAAAAACAAAGACTAAAGCATTATATATATTGCATTATTTGATTCATAACATTATACTTTGAGAACAGAAAAAGTTAAGGTAACAAAATAAAAGTAAAACCACTTAGGAAGGTAAATTGAAAAAGATTTTCACACCGCAGAAAATCTTTCATGACCTCTAGCAGATAGGAAAAATTGATATATAAACTATTCTTATTCTTATAAAAACTTCATGATCATGCTTGTGTTGGAACATTTTTTGCTCCTCCTTTTTGCAATTTTTCAGCTGGAACATTAATCTCAATGCCATCAAAAGTGTCTGATTCTAACTTTGTACCATTCTTGATTGGTAATTGATCTTTGCCTTCACCTTTTCCTATTTCTTCTGCACTTTCACGACGATCTTTGCTTTTTCCCCATACCACAGTGTAAAGACCAATAACAATGATAATAGCTCCAAATATACTATAAAATGAAAAAGAAATAAAAAAAAAAATTCAATTAAGCACCAATATAAAAAAAACATGATGCATCTTTAATTAAATTAGAGACTTATAATTTTTTTATCACTAATTTTTGTTACAAATTTTAAGAGAAGTGGTGTTACCTTCCAAGATGAACTTGTTCAGCTAAGACAAGAGAACCCAATGCAGCGGTGATAATCATACATAGTGGACTGAAAGATGTTACAAACACTGGTCCACGTTCTCTAGTTACAACTCCTTGTACATAATATGCCATTCCAGAGCATATTACACCCTGGTTATATAATTATCACAAATTTAATGTTGAGTAAAAAAACTTTGTTGAATTAAATTATTAGAAATTAATATTTACAAATAAAAAAAATGGTAGACTCACAGAATAAACACAAGCAAGAAGCCTTGAGTCCCAACCTATGACCCACACACTCATGTCTCTTTCAAATATAAGTGATGCAATTGAACCCTCAATAATACCCATCAAGCAAATCCATGCTGTTAGTGATAGCTCTGCTGGATACTTCTTCAAAGTGAATGACTAATCCCACAAAGGAGTAACATAAGTTAGTTATCACATTGAATTAAAAAATAAGTTCATTATTAGATAATTTAATTAATTAGTTTATTAACCCTAATTCGAGTGACCATTTTTTTGAAAAATGGATCTCTTGTCAAGTAACACGGTTCAACAATTGTGGAGACCATTATAGGAAGAAAAAAAATCTCTCACCATATCCAACGATCTCCACAATTGTTGTACCATACAACTGATGTGGGAGATCAAAATCAAATTTTTTTCTTCTTCCGAGTCATTGATTTAAAATAATCTATATTATAAAGTAAAGAATATATATATGTTGATGATGTTTGGTAATTGGTTATGCTTACTTGCAAAATAAAGAATCCAGCCCAACTACAACAACTTGATATAAGCATTACTGTGCCCATCAGCCAATTTTGTTCAGATGGTTGGTCGCTTGCGGCGGAGGCGTGGTGGTTGATGGCTCCTCCTCCCTTTATGATTTGATAGGCAGGGCCTTTGTACAAAGTCATAACCATAGCTCCTGAAACTGTTACAACCGTTCCAATTACTTTGGCTACGCTGTGAAATTTTCTCCAGTTCACTGACTCTAACCTGGTTAATTAGTCAAATAATAATATATTAATTACCATGTCATTAGATTTATTAGAATAAATATTATAAAAAAAAGATTCATTGGAATAGTAATAATGAAGAATAAATCTTAAAAAGTAGATAAAAGATTAGAAAAATAGAGGAATCTGATTAGATATGCATAAATTGAAAATTATGTGTTGCTTATCTTAATTCGAGTTTGGACTATGTTAAATCAAGCTTTAATTTAATTTAAGATGAACCTTGCAAAGTGTGACAAACTAGTTGTAAGGGACAAAAATTCGTCCACTAATTAATATGGCCCCTTGCTTTCAAATTGTCGGATTCCAATTATTTTTTCCAGTAACACAAACAATTCTAGCTAGCTTTTTTTCCTTTGCGTAAGCACATTAGTTTTTGTTTTTGTTTTCATGGTGAATTGATTGAAGCTTTTACCTGAAAGTGAGAGCCATTATAAAAGTAATAGCTGGAAGGACATTAACAGTGGCAGATGCAAACGTTGTTGATGTCATCTTCATTCCCATGTTGTACAAGTTTTGATCTAGCACTGGCCTGTTTCATTTTATCAACAACAAAAAATATTAATAAACTATTTGACTTCAATTTCAATCTCTCCATTTTGTACTTTGAGCCGCAAAAAACAAAACCTAGCTATAGAAAAATGTTTAAACTATTTTGATTGAAAAAACTAGTCCTATAACTTGTTCCTTTTAGCAAAATAAAAAATTGTTCCTAATTCATAGCAAAATAAAAAATTATGTGTTGCTTATCGGGAAATCTTTATCAAATAACCAATATCAAAAAAATTATATCATCACATCTCAATCCAAAACTTTAATATAATATATAAAATGCTTCATTGATTTGAAAGATATATATATATATATATATATATATATATATATATATATATATATAAATTGAAGTGATACTAATAACGAGCTTTTAATATAGCGATTATTACACAACTTATTAATCAACGATAACTTCACTCTAATTTTATTTTTTTTGGAAGGAAACTTCACTCTAATTTTATTGATTGCGTAACTTGTAGAGTTTGGATCTCTATACTCTATGCACGGGTGTAGTGAAATTCATTGTACCCGTGCAATAGTGGTAGAAGACCCAATGCCTCATAAAACCATATATTATCCTAAGAAATGAAATCACACAATGGGGAACATTTCTTCCTTATGATTTTTGTGGTGGTGCGTCACTTGATAAAAAATGATGAGTCCGCTAGAAAAGGCAGGGCAATATGAAGTGTCGACATTATTCGACAATAATTCATTTCTATTTGCTTTTAGGCTAGTTAAATAAGGTTCTAGTTTTTTGTACCAAAAAAAAAAAGGTAAGGTTATAGTTAGTTCTTTTAAATAAGGTTCTAGTTTTTTGTACCAAAAAGATTCCTGAAAAATGTTTTTTTAGAGGTATTAAACTCTTATTTGCGATTATCTAGTAAATTAGTGAAAAAAATTGCAAGAACGAGCAAAATAATTTAAATAAAAATCAGAGAGATCAAATATAAGTTAGTTATATTTTAGTGTTTTTATTTCCTATGAATCTTTTTTATTTCCTTCACACAAACAAAAAAGAATATGAATTTTATGGTACTTCAAATAGATAAATAAATATATTAGGAATATTGTAAGCATAGCTACTTATGCATGCATGCATGCATGTGTGCTTCAAAAAATATCATCAGTGTCCCACTCATGATTATGAACATACTGATTAATAAACAGAACTATATGTATATGATTCGATACTGCGAATATATCATAGGTGGAAATATCCGGAAGAGCCTTACTCAAGGAAACCAAGTGCCACTATCCTCAGGAAGATTGGGAGAGTCATCTTTGGCCTTGTTTTTCTGTAAAGATAAATAATTAAAACAAAACCTTGTCAAGCTTACCATTGCAAAGTATTTAGTAGCTACACAAATACTAAAAAAATTTGAATTCTAGAAAGAAATTGTATATGAAAAAAAAAGACTAATTTCATTTTGTCTGATTCTAATCTCTATCAGTAATTCAACATCGTTGAAAGAGACACAAAAAGAGGAAGAAAATGATCGAGGAAAGTACCTTTCGAGCACAAGGGCGAAAGGAGTGATTATAATTGCGGCCACAACATGACGGTACACAGAGAGAATCCAATGGCTCATACCATGTTTGAAAGAAACCATAGTAATGATGTACATCCCCGAGTAACCAAATTGAAGGGACAATATAGCAAGGTATGGTTTAATCTTGCGAAGCAGTGCTCCATTGTTCAATTTACCATTAGCATTTTGGTCCTCCATTGATCTCTTTTGGTGTATGAAAGCACCGTGGTTGACACACACAACAAAGCACACACACACACAAAACTATAGGTTATGTGAATTGTGAGTTTGTGGGTGACCATCAAAATGCAAAATAGGCTTTATATAGGCCAAAAAAGCTAATTATTATTTAAAAAAGAGAAGCCCCAGTTTCACACAACACCGGCACTTAATGGCACTAACTCTCTCACCTCAATTTTTCACCTTAGAGATTCCCTTATCCATTTTTCAAAACAAGCCTATATTCCGATCAATTACTAGAATCTGATTTTATGTTTATTATGGAATCAATGTTTTTTCCTTCTCTACAAGAGGCAATCCTATTAGAGACACAATGTCGGATAGTAAATGTTGATACCTCACTCGATCGAGATTTAAATATTGATTTACCACGTTTTGGAAGTCTAACCATTTCCACTTTATTCAGTCTCTGTTTGTGTTTTGGAGTGGATAGAAACTTAATCCACTACAGATTAGATCACAGAGGAACACACGACGAAGTTGCACCGACAACACACCATAGTAAATTTGGCGATCTCACTAGCATCACATGATGGAAATGAAACGTTGATATGCAAATTATACCAAATACAACTCAACTACTAATCGATTTTCATTGTGTAGTTTGGATAAAGGTACACAATTCTCTAGTTACAAAAAAACTACTGATTGTCTAAGTGTTTGCATGTACACCATCCCTACTAAGGAGATGCCACCATCCTCCGTCGTGTCACTACAACTCCGACCGTCGATCTTGGTCCACTTGGGATCGGTTAATATTGTAGAATCAATATTAAAGCGAGGAAGATATTATATGCATCTCTATATAAAAATAAATTTTATTGTACTCTTAGTGTAATTTCACTTTATTTTGTGTTTGCTTAATTTATGGGAAGTAGGAGATGTTTGATTTCATTGACCAACAAATGGAATTTACGTTTAGTGCTTGATCATGACGCAAGCAATTTTGTTCCTTTGTGATGTTAAGTAAGAGTGGGTGTTGTACATGTGGATACCATTTTTAAAGAAACGAATGAGTAAAACGTTATTCGTTATGTAGGGGCTTTTACCTCTATTAACTAATAATAACTACCCTAAGAGTCAATTCCTTGGATAATAGATGCCATAACATAATCCGTATAAGATCTTATTTGAATTGAACATACAGAAATAGAATCTCATGCTAAAATCTTGTCTTACCAATCAATCAATATTACAAACAAACAAAATTTACCACCCTTCCGATATCCGTCCCTAGTTTTTGTCCTTTAAGATTTAGATACACGTAATAGATATGTACTATATATTAGATGTAATTCAAACCAGTTATATTTAGTTAATTGTTACTTTATTGTATACGTTAGGAGCTAGTTAACTTTTAACTAATGGTTTTACTCGTTAACTTGTTTTACAAGAAATTGGGTTAATTGGTTGCAATTAGGGTTCATGGTTCTAAACTGCATTGGAACTGAACTGCATTAATGGTTACAGTTCAATTTTAAAAACCACTTTAAGAAAAACTGGTTTATTTTTAAAAACAATTCAGTTCAAGTTTAAAACCGGTTCAAAACTAGTTTAATATATTTGAACCATATTTTTTTAATGCACATTTTTTCTTCAGATTTTTATATTAATTTTTAATTAAATAATTTAAAATAAATAATTTAAATGAATAATATAATAATTATAAAACAACTTATTACGATCTCTTTTTAAAAAACAATTTATTCAAAACAGCTTATTTAAGCAAAACAACTTATTATGATCTCTTTTGAAAAAAGAACTTATTCGAAACAGCTTATTTATGCAAAACAACTTATTATGATCTCTTTTTCAAAAACGGCTTATTCGAAACAACTTATTTATGCAAAACAGCTTATTCGAAACAACTTATTAATGGAAAGCAGCTTATTAGGACCTCTTTTTCAAAAATAGCTTATTCGAAACAGCTTATTTATGGAAAACACCTTTTTAGGATCTCTTTTTTCAAAACAGCTTATTCGAAATAGCTTATTTATGAAAAACAACTTATTAGGATCTCTTTTTCAAAAACAGCTTATTCGAAACAACTTATTTATGCAAAACAGTTTATTAGGATCTCTTTTTTTAAAAAAACAGCTTATACGAAACAACTTATTTATGGAAAACACTTTATTATGATCTCTTTTTCAAAAACAGCTTATTCGAAACAATTTATTTATGCAAAACAGCTTATTCGAAACAACTTATTAATGGAAAACACCTTATTAGGATATCTTTTTTCAGAAACAGCTTATTCGAAACAACTTATTTATGGAAAACACCTTATTATGATCTCTTTTTTTCAAAAAAAACTTATTTGAAATATCTTATTTATGAAAAACAACTTATTAGGATCTCTTTTTCAAAAACAACTTGTTCGAAACAGCTTATTTATGCAAAGCAGCTTATTAGGATCTCTTTTTAAAAAAACAGCTTATAGGAAACAACTTATTTATGGAAAACACCTTATTATGATCTCTTTTTCAAAAACATCTTATATGAAACAACTTATTTATGCAAAACAACTTATTCGAAACAACTTATTAATGGAAAACACCTTATTAGGATCTCTTTTTTCAAAAACAGCTTATTCGGAACAACTTATTTATGAAAAACACTTTATTAGGATCTCTTTTTCAAAAGCAACTTATTCCAAATATCTTATTTATGAAAAACAACTTATTATGATATCTTTTTCAAAAACAACTTATTTATGCAAAACAACTTATTAGGATCTCTTTTTAAAAAACAGCTTATACGAAACAGCTTATTTATGTCAAACAACTAATTAGGATCTCTTTTTTAAAAAAACAACTTATTGGAAATAACTTATCTTATGCAAAACTGCTGATTGGAGATCATAATAAGTTATTTTATATAAATAAGCTGTTTTTAAAAAAGAGATTGTAATAAGGTGTTTTTGAAAAAGAGATTCTAATAAGTTGTTTTGCATAAATAAGTTGTTTTGGAAAAAGAGATCCTAATAAGTTTATTTTCATAAATAAGCTATTTCGAATAAGTTGATTTTGAAAAAAGAGATCCTAATAAGATGCTTTCCATAAATAAGTTGTTTCGAATAAGCTGTGTTTGAAAAAAGAGATCCTAATAATGTGTTTTCCATTAATAAGCTGTTTCGAATAAGCTGTTTTACATAAATAAGTTGTTTCGAATAAGCTGTTTTTGAAAAAGAGATCCTAATAAGGTGTTTTCTATAAATAAGCTGTTTCGAATAAGTTGTTTTTTTATAAAAAGAGATCCTAATATGCTGTTTTGCTTAAATAAGCTGTTTCGAATAAGCTGTTTTTGAAAAAGAGGTTTTTTTCATAAATAAGCTGTTTCGAATAAGCAGTTTTTTTATAAAAAGTGATCCTAATAAGCTGTTTTGCTTAAATAAGTTGTTTCGAATAAGCTATTTTTGAAAAAGAGGTCCTAATAAGTTGTTTTTCATAAATAAGCTGTTTCGAATAAGCTGTTTTTTTTATAAAAAGAGATCCTAATAAGCTGTTTTGCCTAAATAATCTGTTTCAAATAAGCTGTTTTTGAAAAAGAGATCCTAATAAGTTGTTTTTCATAAATAAGCTATTTCGAATAAGCTGTTTTGAAAAAAGAGATCCTAAAAAGGTGTTTTCCATAAATAAGCTGTTTCGAATAAGCTATTTTTGAAAAAAGAGATCCTAATAAGCTGCTTTTCATTAATAAGTTGTTTCGAATAAGCTATTTTGCATAAATAAGTTGTTTCGAATAAATTGTTTTTGAAAAAGAGATCCTAATAAGCTGTTTTGTATAAATAAGATGTTTCGAATAAGTTGTTTTTGAAAAAGAGATCCTAATAAGTTGTTTTTCATAAATAAGTTGTTTTGAATAAGCTGTTTTTTTAAAGTGATCCTAATAAGTTGTTTTGCATAAATAAGCTGTTTTTTTTTTTGATAAAAAGAGATCCTAATAATTTTTTTGCATGAATAAGTTGTTTCGAATAAGCAGTGTTTGAAAAAGAGATCCTAATAAGTTGTTTTCCATAAATAAACTGTTTTGAATAAGATGTTTTTTTAAAGAGATCCTAATAAGTTGTTTTAATAAAAAGTGCACTAAGAAAAATATGGTTCAAATATATTAAACTGGTTCTGAACCGGTTTTAAACTGAACTGAATTGGTTTAAATTTATGGTTCAGTTCATAAACCATTTAATATGGTGCAGTTTTTTTGTGGTTCAGTTTGGTTCAGTTTATGGATACAATTCAGTTAACCACATTTTTGCACACCCCTAGTTGCAATCTCACCTGTAAAAAGTATTAACATACATTGTTGTGTAATCAATTAATCCATTCACTAGTGTATCAATAATATGTATCTCTAAATCTTTTTCTTCTCAAAATCTTTAATATGAACTAGTGTATATTGTTGGTTTTCATATCCAACATAGTACTTGTATCATAGAGCAAATACAATCCAAGGGGCTTGATTAATCTTTCTGTAGTGATAAAAATTCAGTGATAAATCATGGCTGAAAATGGTATTTTTCACGTTAATCTTTCCATTCATGATGACAAGAATTGGAATTGATGGTTTAGAAAAAATGAAGGCGATCTTTGTTGTTCATAATGTGTATGAACAAAACAACCAATAGTGTGGAGCCTCTCCCTAAGATAGTATGGAAATGAAGAATGATTAAAAGATGTATGGCTACTTCACAAGATTGGTGACACTCACCAATCAAATGGAGAATTGTGAGGATGCATGTCGTGGCAAAAGAAATGGTAATAGAGAAGGTTTGCGTACATTGACTATTTAAATTTAGAATTTCACTTGTGTACCATTAAAGTATCAATGGTGTATACTATTGACCAATTATAGTGTGCCACTTACCAATGTTACTTTATAAATATTTTATTTGATATATATTTTTAAAGAGTGTGCCACGTGGTGTAGTCTAATTGGACAATGGTATATACATTTATGGTACACAAGTGTTATCCTTAAATTTAATAATATATAGTGGTGAAATTGAAGAAACAAGAGTTAAATGAGATCAAGATTGAAGATCTACTCAGCATACTTGAAGCTTATGAGATGAAGTTTATAGAAAGAAACAATGGAAACGAAGATCAACAAGCACTTCTTACTCAATTGATCTATACTATTAGTACTTAATTCACTAAAAAAAAAACAAGATTTTATCATTAGCTATTTTCTTTACTACTTCAACCACAAAAATGTGTATTATTAACCACTTTTGTAACATATATCTCATTATTAACCATTTGATTACTTTATTAATCATAAAAATACAAGACAATAACCACTTATTTTTACATTTTTATAATCCACTTAATTCAGGTTATAAAAAAAAAAACAAGTGCTTTAAATTTAATAATATAAACCCCTATATCAAAGTTCAATTTCACAAAATACATGAAATACATGCCGTGGTCACCCACTGTATACATGTCAATACATAACTTTGATCATTATTATCTTTAAATATATATAATAAAAAGTTATTAAAAATTGATATTTTGAAAATATTCATTGAGACAAATCAAACAACATCTTACACGCTAACATTTGCATTCATATATTAGTTAAACAATATAATTAAAGTAAGCTAGATAAATAGTGCACTTTATAAAATTTCGACATGTATTTTAAAACGGATGAAGTAGTTAACATATCATTCATGGTGATCAGCAACTACTAATGCATGAAAAATGCAAATGTTATATTTTTGAGGTCTACACAATATTCACATGAGAGATACCATGTAATACGACTCAATTAACCGATAAATTTTTATGACATGCAAATCTAGTTGGTTGCCAAAAAAAAGAGTGTGCGTGGGTGTGAGGGGTAAAGACTTATCCAACAGCTTGCAATCATTTCGTAATAATCTTATCTAACAAAAAACATATAGCAATGTTTTGGGTTTCATTCTCCGTGTTATCAATTCTTGTGGACAAGATAACAAGTTTTTTAAAAAAATTAACAAAATATAGTTTAATTATTTAATTTCTTTCTTGTACTGAAAGGAATCACAATATAACTAGAAAAGAATAAATTAATTTCATATGATGATATATTACCATTACTGAAAAAGATTGTGGATGATTCCTTTTTTTTCTTATTTTTTTAACATAAAATTTAGATGAATTGAGTTTCATAGACTCGCTAGTATCATGTCCTACCTCATAGTTCAACAAACGTAAATATAATTACTTACGTGATCCTCGTGCTGACAGAAGTTGAACTTACGATCTTGCAATGAGTTAACTCTTTATCAGTTGAGTCAACCTTTATTGCTATAAGTCCAACCCACCATAAAATAACAATGTAAAAAAATATTGAGATAAACAAAACATATAGAGATTAGAGACAGATAGAGAGAGACTAAAATTAAATTGCAGACTAAACTTGAAACACATGTGTAGATGAATTAAAATGATTATTTTTTTAATAACAAATGTTTGTATTTAGTCCAAATATCACTTTTTGTTTTTTTAGTTTGACAGAATTTCCAAGTTAGTTCTTTAAGTTTTGAAAGTTTTAATTAGGTTCTTTTAGTTTGACATAATTCCCAAGTTAATCCTTAAGTTTCAAAAGTTTCAAATAGGTCCTATTAGTTTAACAAAATTTCAAGTTAGTCCTTTAACTTGGGACCAAATAGGTCTTTTCGTTTGAAACTTAAAGGACTAACTTGAGAATTCTGTCAAACTAAAAAGACATATTGAAACTTTCGAAACTTAAAGGACTAATCTGGGAATTCTGTCAAACTAAAAGGACCAAATTAAAACTTTCGAAACTTAAAGGACTAACTTGGGAATTATGTCAAACTAAAAGGACCAAAAGTGGTATTTACCTTGTATTTAATTGTTATGTTATTTTTTCTCCTTGTCAGAACTTGAACATGAACTCCAACTTCTTAACTCTTAGCTCAAATCAGTTGAGCTACCCAACCACTAATTAAAATGATGCCTACCGTTCTCGTTAGAATTCATTCATCTATCTAGTCTATGTTTTAGCATTGATTTTTTATATTAGCAATTTTTATTTTTACTTTGAAGAAATATTAGCAATTTTTTTATCGGCTGTATTAATATTATTGCTCAATTTTATCCGGCTAATTCAATTTTTAACACTAAAATCAAAAATATTCATCATCTATTTTTTAGTCAAGATTCATCGTACATTCTACACCTTGGTGGCTTGGTTTGCATAATTTAAGCCCATTTTAATGTCTTGGCCCATTTTCTTGAAAAAATTAACAAAATGATTTTAAAAAAAGACAATAGCATTGTTTGTAGGTTCTATCTATTTCAATAAAGGACCAGACTTAAATGCATTTTTTAAGAGCTTTTCATGTAGTTTTTTTTTACATAAAATTTACTTTTTGTGCTAATAATAAATTTTGAGAAATTTGTGGATTTGAAAAATAAATGTACTTTAGTCTTGTCATTTAATTAAAATGAGAAATGCAAACTACTCTCTATACATTTTGCTACATGAATGCTATTTTGTGCAATATAACAGCCTGCATTAGACCTGCTTAACCACTCCCTGCACTGGCACAAGCTAAGCCATCACACAAAACAAACACGCTTTAGGAAGGAGAGGTGAAAAGCAATCTTTATTACTTGAAAGAGAAATTGTTTTAACCTATTGTTCTGCACCAAAACATGTGCTTTAAGATTGTGACGATTGTATATTAAGCATCAACAATAATATGAGAAAGGATTTTCATCTATAAAAGAAAATTGAGACATGAGTAAAAGAGGAGGCTAAAATAAGAGGTGAACCGAAAAAAGAAGAGAGGAGAAAAATATAGAGATTCATAGAACTCGAGCCATATTCACCACCACCTCCATTCTCACCATCTTCTACAAATCATCATCCGAAATCAGTAACACAAATATTCATGCATAACGTTGGTAAGACGGTCGCTGATCCTTATGTTTTTTACATCAGTACTGCTATTTTTAGTCAGTTATTAATTATTATCTTATGAATGAACATCGCTTTTCCCATTTTTTAAATTCCTAAAAAACTTACCTAACTAACGTTCAACTTTGTTCAACGGAAGTTAACTGTCGTTGGACACTTTTTAAATCGGTTTTATCCGACTTAAAAAGTGATTAAACCATCGAACGATAATTAACTATCGTAGGATAAGTTTTTTAGCAATTTCAAAAATGGGAAAAGTAACGTTCTTATTTTATTATTGTTTTTGTGTGTGATTTATTTGGGCTTAGCCCATTCTATACTATTTTATTTTCATCAATGATATTTAAACACCCCTTACTCTTCTATACTTATTCAACATGTTATTCTCTCTCTATTTTTATTACATCATCAATCTATTACATCTATCAAATATTTTCCTTTTATTTTAGAAAAATGTTAATAAATGCCCATATGTTAGTATTTTTTAAAGGATAAAATAATGTAAATCTTGCATAACCGTTAATTTCTTTTTAGAAAACTGTTGATGAAATTATTAATTTAATTTTTTTTCCCTAAATGGATCAATTAGTATGTACTTTAACATGTGCATTTAGAAAATAAATTAAAAGAAATTGAAAAGATAAAGAATCACACGAATTTGAAATGGTGGGATCAACTTTTATCTACTTTATTTTCTATTTTAATCGTAAAACCTATTAATTGTTAGACCGAGAGTCCTTATATAGTTGCAGGTAACTAATTAATACAGACGTTTTTTCTTCGTCCAATGAATATCCTTAATAGATTGAAGTCTTTGTTAAGTAAACGACTTCCTATTAGAGATGTTCTTGTACCTCAAGAGAGGATCACCAACAATAAGGCAAAAAATCCAAGCCTATCTACAAATACAATCTAGCGGAAAATTAAACCATTAATAGAAGAGGCAAGGAACCCCCCACTTTCTTCCCTAAAAATGAACTCCAAGACTAGCTTTTGATCACATCCAAAACCTCTCTCACCGTAGTGGATTTGGAGTTGAAAATTTTAGAATGCCACTCTTCACCCAGCAACATACACTCCCGCCCAGTCAAAATGACGAAAATGCCCTTGCGCAAGTTAAGTCACGCTGCGTGACTTAACTTGCGCACGTATGTGTTCTGCGCAACTTAAGTTGCGCTGCGCATGTTAAGTTGCGCAGCGTGACTAAAGTCATATAACAGCATAACAGAAACACAAACCCCTCATTTCTCAAACTTCCAAACTTCAAAAATTTCTCCCCCAAGTGCGATTTTCACCATTCTTGCGCCGTTCCAAGTCAATTTCGCCCACAATATCAAGTAAGTGATGATTATCATACTTCATTGCATTTTTTTGGTTGAAATTTACGAATTTTTGAAGAAAATTGACATTTTTAGGTTTTTTAAAATTTGTCTTGCATGTTAGTTTTTATGATTGTTAGTGATGATTTAACTTAGGAATTGTTGTTTAGATGTTGTTTATAGTGCATTGTGGTAGTTTAGGGTTTAGAAATTGTTAGTTTTTATGTTGATTGAAAATTGCACTCTAGGTGTTTGATAAAATGTATCAATGAAAAATTTGTGTGTTTTTTGGATTGTTAATGATGAAATTAGTTAGAATATAGTATGTTTGACATCAATTTGGTAAATTACGGATTTAAATGACACTGTCGAAACTTTCATGTTGTTCTTGAATTGTTACAAATGACACAATGTTCGTATGAAAATGTGTCATTGATTTTGTGCTTTTTAAAATGTTGTGTTGTGCAGATATGTCTTAGAGGAAGAGGACTGACAGACTTAGGTTAGGGAAACCTACCTCTACTAGTAGTGCATGGAGGGAGAAACAAGTAGTAGTCCCTCCTTTACATGGCCGAGGTCGAGAGAGAGTGGGGGGCACGAGACTTGCCAGTGATGATGATGTTGGGCCTGGGCCCTCTTCATCACAGACTGGTCCATCCTAGGCGATGGACCCGACGCAATATCAGTTTGAGGAGCCTCAACCTCACCAGTATCAGTTTGAGGCGTATCAGCATCAGCAACATCATCATATGCAGTCTGTTGTTGAGAGGAGGAGCAGCCTCATATTGAGGAGCCTAAGCAGCAGGAAGATATTGCGCAACCTCAGGCTCAGGCTCAACCTCAGCAGGATGATGATGTTGGGGCTCGTTTTCATGGGGTGCCGAGGGTGGTGTACGAGGCCGGACCGGACGGCTATGCAGGGGGGCCTTCTAACCTCTCGGTTTTACCTCGCTTTGGTGGACATGTGGCATGCAGGATATGGGTCGATGCCGATGTAAGTATATTTTAACTCTTTTTTACTATTTTAACGGTAATTTTACAACTTATTTATTTAACAGTGTTGTTTATTATTTTTTGTTTTTGTATTTCAGTTTTGGAGAAAGCATAGGGTGAGAGGTATCTCCCACAGGAAGAAGTTGAGCCTGAAAAACTTGACGGTGCCTCTGCCGGGAGCACAAAATAATTGGTTTTGGGATGTACTGAATGCGTACGGTTTAACTCCCCTCATGAATAGTGGGTACGATGTAACACCCCGTTCCCAAAAGTCGTATTATTTAATAAATAAATCAGAGTAAACGTCATAACACGGAGTATTACACTTCAAATTATAAAATCTCATAAATAGTAAATATGTTATTTAATTAAACCAACATATAATGTCATAAACTTGCAGCGGATATTTATTCTCAACATAAAATGTTATTCACCAAGATAACCATTCAACAAATACAATTTCAAAGTACGATACATAAGAATTAAGGAAATTATTCGCGACGATCCCCATCCTATATGTATCAGAGTCCTAGACACTTGAGCCATACCTATCAGTCGTCGGAACCTGTACTTGCCCACAAGGCGGCAATTCCAACAGAAGGGGTGAGAAACGCATTCAATAATAATAATATATAATTTATCAAAATTATTGAAACAATAACAATCATAACAAGTAACAACATCAAGTCCGTATATAATCATATATATATATATATATATATATATATATCATTCAACATCATAATTAATTCTCAACAACAATATCATCACCAACACCAAATCATTATTAACAATAGACACCAATTAATCACCGACGACAACACCCTAACCAATGCAACACCGACATCAACTAATGCATCATGCAATGTGGTACCAACTACGCGCGTTGAATGCTAAGCATTCCAGGGCATAAGACCTCACCAAATTGGATGGTTAAAGCATCCCAGGGCATAAGCCCCCACCAAGTGAATGATAAACATTCCAGGGCATAAGCCCCCACCGGATTGAATGACTAGCATTCCAGGGCATGAGCCCCCACCAGAAAATGATATGCATATGGACTCCACTTGTGTATATCTACATACAACTTCAACAACAACATATGTGCCTAAAATATTTATGACACACTCCCCAACTAGACAACACCAACACTTATTTAAGTTATCAAAGTATCAACATTTCACAAAAGTATACATTCTTACGTAATCCAACATTCAAACACCGCTTTTAGCTTTATAGATAATTCTTATAAATTCATAGGAACTCCTTAGGATGGTTAGAAAAGTCCCTAGAGGCATTTAACAAAATATGGAAAAAGGTCGTACAGGACCTGGTTCGCTTGGAGGTCGCTTATGGTTCGCTTAAGCGAAGCGTCAAAAGCTTGGAAAATACACTATACTGGGTTCAGTTCGCTTAAGCGAGATGGATTTCGCTTAAGCGAAACAAATGTCGTAACTCAAGACTTGGTTCGCTTACGGCTCGCTTGCATTTCGCTTGAGCGAAGGTTCATGGGTCAATTCTGGGCAACTACAGGACATGTTCGCTTAAGCGAGATTCATTTCGCTTTAAGAGAAAAAAATGTCGTAACTCAGGATTTGGTTCGCTTACGGCTCGCTCGCATTTCGCTTGAGCGAAGGTTCATGGACATTTTCGCTTAAGCGAGATTCATTTCGCTTAAGCGAACGGCTACGATTTTCAGGATGAACAGTACGATTCCAGCATCCAAATTCAACCCAAAATCCCATTTTTAATCCCTTATTCACCCAAAAGTTTTACAAAACATGTTTACAGGTCAAACCTAACATATGGCAATCAAAATGGCATAAAATTACACAATTAACAATCATTGTATCACATTTTCATTATTTCATAAACCCTAATTCAAGAACACAATTTCAACAATTATCAAAATTATACAACATTATTAATGAAGGATTCCCACCCTTACCTCGAATTAGCAAAATCTACAGCAAATTAGGTTGAAATCTCTCTTCCTAGCTCTCCTCCTAGCTTTCCCTTCTTCTTCTCAAAAACTCTTTTTTTCTCTCTTTTTGTCTGTACGTGAAAAATGATACTGGTTCTGTTTCTTTTTACTTTTTCTTTTCTAACTCCCTTTCTTTTACTCTTTCAACCAAAACCTACTCTTTTCACTTAACTCCCCTTTAATTTCTATTAATTCCACTTAATTCCTTTTTATTCAAATAAATAATTATTTTCTACTCTATTATCTTAAATAATAAAAATACCTCATAATCAAATATCATATAACAAAATATCAATTCACCAATATCACATAAAATCATACAAGAATATATTAAAACACCACTTAAAATAATTAAATAAAACGGGCGTTACATACGAGAACATCTCTCACGAGCTCGTTTGTGCTATGTCAGAGAGATGGCATGAGGAGACCATCAGCTTCCATCTATCCATTGGGGAGATGACCATCACACTGGATGATGTTGCGTGTCTCCTAGACATCCCCATCACTGGGAAGCTCCTTTCTAATAGAGAGCTCACCCGTACCGAGGCGATAGAGATGATACAGGTGGACCTGCTTATTTCCGAGGAGGATGCCGCTAGGGAGCTGAACAGGCAGGGTGGTCTGTATATCAGTTTTGGTGTACTGAAGAGGCGCTATGAGGAGCTCCTGAATAGGTGTAATCAGCTGGTAGAGATTGACACATAGGAGGAGGAAGACGAGCGTGCTCGAGTTAGGCTGGCTTGCGTTAAGGTGTTTATGTTGCTCTTGCTTGGATGGACCATTTTCTCCCGCAACAGCAAAAACATTAATCTGTTGTGGCTGCTTGCGCTGCAAGATATGGACGACTGGTCATGGGGTGGGATGGGGCTAGCATTTATGTACGAGCAGCTATCTCTAACCTCCGATTCATCATTGGCCACCTGTGGTGGTTACATGACCCTGCTTGTGGTATGTTTTTCTTCTTTTTTACCTTGTTTGTATAATACTTGTGTTGATATATATTTGGTTCTTTGTGTTTGCAGGGATGGACTTTGGCGCACTTCACGAACCTCATTCTGAGGGTTCGTAGTGATGTGTACGACCCGACAGTAGCCCCGCTTGTGAGCCAGTGGAGACCTCCTAGGGGCTTTACAGACCCTGGACACTACAGAGATGTCATTGATGTGATGGATCACTCTCATGTCATCTGGAGGCCGTACGAGAGACGGCGACACATCACGCCCTTTCATGACATATGTTGGTACTCCGGATGGATCATGACCGGCAGAGACATGATGTTCCGTCACTTGCCTGAGAGGGTTCTTAGGCAGTACAGGTATGTCCAGACACGACGCAGGTCTCCTACAGATGTTGAGCTTACTACGACAGATGACGTGGCCCAGGCTTTCATGGAGTTTTCTCTACATGTCCTCAGCCAGCAGCAGAGGGGTGATCCGGTGCCAGAGGACAGACCGTGGGCTCATAGTAGGGGGTACATGAGATGGTTCTATAGAGTGTCACATCCTATTGTGAACCCCCTGCGGCCATTCCTGACTACGCAGGTCAGACACCTCCTCGTCCTGTCCCTCCTTACGAGGAGGTTATTGTTGACCAGCAGTAGGCCAGACATCCTCCCGACCCATACTAGATCATCGCCAACATCAGAGCCAGAGTGGATAGTGCTATGGGGCATCTTGATGTGTTTGGTAATCCAGAGGTACTTCGCATGATGCAGGGTATACAGTCTGAGTGGAGCATGCTGGAGCAGATGCAGGTTCCACGACGACGGAGCAGGAGTCCACATCAGTAGGGTTTAAGCATTATGACTTGTATAGTTTTGTTTATGATATTTTGTCGGATTTGGATGTGTATTACATTTGCGCTTTTTTAGCATTTTTATGACATTTTCCCTTATCTTGGTCCTTTATTTTTTCGTAATTTGTTTATGAGTTAACACGTGCTTGAATGAATAACGAAAAATGAAATATAACGAAAAATAAAAATCTTGACTGTTAACATAGGGATCAAAAAACCGGTTTTAGAAATATAAGGATTATAATTTAAAGAATATGTAAATAGAGGGATCAAAATTACATTTAAGAGGCCAAAAACAAAATAGATTTAAAAACCCGCTCACTTCTAAGCACAAGGTATGTCTAGAAGGGATCAAAGAGAGCAAACATTACATACATGCTAGCAAAAATGTCAAACCAAAACAAAAAACAAAACCTCCTATGCGCGCTAGTTAACTCACGCACGTGTTAAATCTGTGCGTGAGTTAACTTGCGCAGTGTCTGGCTTAAGTCACGCAATGTTTAACATATGAGTGACTTAAGTCACGCAGTGCATGTTAACTAACGTAAAGTTTTACACTTGCGCGAGTTAACTTGCGCAGGGGTATTTTCGTCTTGCCTGCATGGCGAGAGTGGATTTTGCAGGGGAACAACATGATTCAAATTTTATTGTCTATCGCCTTATAATTCATCCACACTACCGTGTGCCAGATCAACAATTAGCCTTTGACACCTTTCCCTTTCCTTAACCACCCCACAAAACTTTGTAGTAAGGTATGAGGTTTCCCCGGAAGCACCACAATCAATCCTAACCATTTACAAATTTCCTGCCAAATAGCACTTGCAAAGCCACATTTGATAAAAAGATGATTTTCGGACTCACATTGTTGGCCACACCCAACACACACGGCATCCAAAGGCTCTGCTAACAATCCTCTCTTAAGCAAAATGTTTCTTGTGGGAATTCTTGTTAGAAACAATTATCAAGAAAACACATTGACTTTTAAAGGTGCATATCTATCCCACACCAAAGGTAAACACTATTACTTAATTTTTTGTGACCTTTCTTTTGATTTGTATATTGGCTATTGCATTCATATAGTATATAATTCTAAGTAACGTATACAATAAATGTAATAAATAAAAAATCTCAACTAAATTCATAAAATTATTTATAATTTTGGAGATGAAAATATTTAAAAAGAAATACAATAAGTAAAAAAAAACATTTCTATATAATATTCATAAAAAATTAAACAAACATTTTTTTTTATATTGGTTTATATTTACCAACTACTACAACAATAAATTCTATCAAACACTCAAATTTTAATAAGCTAGATTTTCAACTATAAGTCATCGTCTATATCAGATCTCAACAATAAACTAATTTTTTAGCTATTAATTAACTTATAAACTATCATCTAGTTTATAACTTATTTTTACCAAACATACTCTAGAGCTTTTCCACTAGCCCACCATAGGTCGTTAGAGCCACACTCACCTTGGCCTTATCACACGCCATCCATTTTCTAAATATTTGAAAATTTAATAACTGCTTTTTTTTTTCTTCCTTTTTTTGAACGACAATTTATTAATAATAATCTCTGTAGAAAACGAACATAGAAATGCAAACAAAGGATATTGTATATACACGGAACATCCAAAAAAAAACTCATACATCTCATATATCAAAACACCCATAAAGACACCGCTCATCCGAATGTATTGTTTTTTAACGTCCATTGGATTTTAATTTGACACATTGATAGAGAAGGAAAACAAAAATGTCGATAAATCCAAATTTGACTCATTGGAATGTTTTTTTTCCCCTCATTGGAACGATTTTTTATTAGGGGAAAAACTCACGGAACGTTGATACCTAACAAGTTACAATGCATATGTTTACTTTGGTAAGGATAAAAGATAGAAATTTAACAAATTCTTTAGCCACCATACACCTTAACTTTTGTTGGTATAAGAACTTAGGTACTTTTTTTTTTGAAAGGAGAACTTAAGTACTTAACTCTCTTCTTTTTTCTCTTTCAAAGCAGGCCATGGATCGCAAACGAACCGCAATAACTTCTCCAATTTAAAAAGTTGGATATCATGCAATATATCACGAAATATTATTCACTACAATTAAAATGTTTAATGTTCTAAGATAATTTTCTCAAATGATACACGAAATTTTCATTTGAACTCACTGCTTTCATTCTTTTCTTATTCTAAGCTTATTCTAGGTTCACACCATCCATCACAATGAAACCAATACTTTAAACACTACGTCCACATCTTCACTATTATGTTATAATTCCTTCTTAGATACCTTCACGCACACGGAACCTTGGAAACAACTAGATTAATTATAATAATCTTTTTACACAGTACTTCTCTAACACTTCCATGTTTAAGTAAGATATGATGCCAGAGGTTTTATGTCATTAATGTAAGCAAGTAACGTAAGTGGACATGACACAGTACAATTTTACTTGAGCGTTATGTATGTCTCCCAATAGGTTTCATGTGTGAAGGCTTCTCGCAAGAAATTGAAACATGAAGGTGGTGATGTTTTTGTTTATGAAGATGGTTTGTTTGGAATGGGTTTGGTTGTGATGAGGGTTTGTGGAGATGTTTTCGTGTGGAGAGAGCGGTGGAATAAGCTTAAAGCAAGGGTCAAATAAGAATTTCAGGTATCGAGACATTATTTTGGGACATAAACAACTAAATCAATTAACGAGAGTGGGTACAAAAAATTAGTAATGATTATTGTGAAGACTTTGGACTTCAAATAAGAGATATTGGAAATTGAATTCACTCATTCCATTCACTCTCACCATCTCTCTTTTTAAAGTATTTGTCTATCTCTTCTAATATTTCACTAAACTTTAGAAATTGATAGACAATGATTTTAGAATGGAAGAGATGGAGAGTCGATGGGCACGATCTTGTATGTTGTTATCTAATTTAGGCAATCCAATCACTTTTATTGTTGAGAGCAGATGTATACTTTGTCAAGGAATTTTCTTTCTTGTTTTGAAAGGAATCTTTATTAGAGAACCTTGACAATATTATTTAATCAACATATATGGTGCAAGAATGTCATTTACTTTCACAAATTTAGAATCTCAAAGCACAAAATGAATCACACTTTTTTTTTCTTTATTTTGTATGTATGTCCTTTAATGAATACTCCCAACAAGTGTTAACTAATTAAATGAGCAATTAGTGCTCCCTGCCAAATGGCCAATTTCCTCTTTCTGGTAACATATGCATGACATTGAGCTTAGATCATTGCCATTATCTCTTTGAAAATGGTAAAATCAATCAATGTCAAGCCATGGCACATTTAATTTCTGCCACAACCGTCACATTTAATTTCTTCACTGCGAATGACCAGTTGAGTGTTATTAATATCGTTACTTTCAATTCTAGGAACTGTAACGGGTAGCTGCTGTTGTTGGTCTTGCAATGAATCCTCCTTTGTAGGTGAGGGTGGCATATCAATATGATTTCGAGCTTTGTATTCTTTAGATTTTCCCCACACAACTAGATAAAGGCCAAGAACCACCACCACTGCTCCAATAATACTGTTATCATAAAAAAAGATACACTTAACTATAAGTCTATAATCCTTAATAAACATAAAATTATGCATTCTTGCTTAGTACAGAAAATTACCTTCCAAGAAAAAGTTGTTCAGAGAGGATGATGCAGGCCAAGGCCGTTACGATGATCATACGCACGGGATTAAAAGCAGTTACAATAACTGGTCCCATTGTTTTTACAACAATACCTTGTATGTAGTACTGCACTCCTGATGCAACTATCCCCTGTAGTAATCAATCACAAGAAAAGGAAGAAAAAAGTTGTTTAATGATACTTGAGAAGCAATGGTTGTATTGTGTCCAAATAGCGCAAGTGGTTGATGCGTAGTGCATCTGTGTATTCTAAACTCGAAAGTTGAATTCTATGGTTCTATTCATAAAATAAGGAAACACTAACCGCGTAAGCTGGGGCAAAAAGTCTTGTATCCCAACCAAGAGCCCAAGCATGAGAGTTGTGGCGCTCTGCAAAGATTGCTACCACGAAGCTTTGAAGTGCGCCAATGAAACAAACCCAAGTTGCTAGAGACATCGGTGCTGGGTACTTTCTCAACGTTATGGTCTACAAAGTCATCACATTAAACCAAACATATACATACATGTTTCTCATATCATACTTTAATTTTTTATTGATAACGATACTAACATTGTCGATTTCAAAATAAAATAAAATTTACCTGCAATATGTAAAACGCGGAAAAGCCAGCACAACCAATGAGGAGGAAACATGTCCCTATGATCCACCGGTCACCGGTGGGATCAGACACTTTTTCAGGCTGGCGGGTAGCATGACTGATGGATGACCTCGCAACACTAACTACAGGACCTTTGTACAAAGCCATTAGCAATGTTCCTCCAAATGTTACAATGGTGCCTATTATTTTTGCTTGACTTGCTATCTCCTTAATCTTCATGTGCTCCAGTCTGTCCAATTTAATTAATTAACATCCCTTATTGAAATTTTTTTTTGTGATTTTCATTTTGATTGTTAAGCTGGAAGTTATCGGTTCATGTATCATCCATAACTCTAACTTGATGTGTGTAACTACAATTGTAGCCATAAAATAAAGGTTTTAGAGGTCTCTGCAATATTAACATTGCAACTACAGCAGTGGCTGCATTTGTTTTCATTTTACCGCAATATGGTTCAGTTAACAGCAACTTAGAATATGATATCATCTAGTATATCATTACTTACTTTAGAATGACTGCAAACAGAAAAGTAATAGAGGGCGCGGAATTCATCACAGCTGACAAGAACGACGCGGAAGTTAACTTCATCCCCAGCAGGGCAAAGCATTGATCAAGTATTATTCTGTAACATAATATAGTTTAATTAATTAAGTTTCTTTCTTGTACCGAAAGGTATTGCATTATAAATAATTGCAAAGTAGAAATTGAATTTCATATAGTGATATAAAGATTAGCATTACTCAAAGAAGGCCAGTAACATAATCTCTGAAAATACACGAACAGACATCTTCGGCCTAATTTTCCTGCCAAAACAAACAAACACATATTTTAGCACAGCCTAATTAAAATGTTAATCATATGCTTTATTTGTAACAAAATATAAGCAATAATGAGTCAAATAAAGTTAATGTATTCGGTCTAAAATTTGAATGGAAGACCGAGTAGAGACCTTTCTAGATGAAATGCGAAGGGAGCTAACGTTACAGCAGCGATGGCATTACGGTAAACAATCAAGACGTAATGGCTCATGCCTTTCTTGATAGCATCCATGGCAAAAATGAACATACCAGCAGAACCAAATTGAACAGCCAACAATAGTAGATATGGCTTTGCATTTTTTAACCACGCACACGCACCCATCTTTTGAATCTCTCCTTTACTCTCCTGCGTGGTGCCTTACCAATGTGAAATTGCTAATGTGGCTATGCTAGTGATATTGTACATTAGTGCATAAGGCATTCTGAATATTTATAACCAACCATTAAATTAAGGAAAATGTTAACCAACACTCCCTCCGGTCCACTATTACAAGCAAAAGTTGACTTTTTAGATTCATATGTATGTGGTCTATATAATAAATTATGTATGTAGTCTATTATTCATCATTTATTGAATGAACCTAAAAAATCAAATTTTAATTATATTAATGATCGGATGGAGTATTCCGGAACAATAGTTAAATAATTATAAAAAGTAATATTTTCTTACAAATTGTGTATATTATTTTTTGAAACTTGAAAAAATATTGTTTTTAATGTTAATTTTTGTTGTTGTCATTTTTAGTTGTTTAACTAATACTCTGGAAGCACCGGTTAACCTGACCCTTAAATTAAATATATTAGTGAATTTAAAATAATTGAAAAATTGATAATAATTTCTGCAAGTAACGATTTTGCATGCTGACTCATAATCCAAATTGAGAAGTGAGTAACAAGTTGTCTAGTTCTATATATGTGTGTGACTTGAATTTGGCATCTATGAATTCTTTTACCTTTAAATGTCATTTTAGTTTTTAGTGGCTGTGGTCATTCGTGTTGTTTTCAACTGTACAGTTTTACTTATAGGCTGGTTTACTGGTTTTACCTTTTCTTTAGGGTTAATTAAGTTTTTGATCCCTATAAATATATGCAGTTTCGTTTTTAATCTTTATAAAATAAAATCACACTTTTTAGTCTCTGTGACATTTTCTTTTAGTATTTTAAGGACCAAAAATGCTGACGTAAATTTTTTACAACGTACTAAAAATGTTTATGGAAAATTTTATAGAGATTAAAAATGCTGACGAAAATTTTTGCAGGAACTAAAAAGTATAATTTTATTTTATATTGACTAAAAACAAAATTTTGAATATTTATAAGGACCAATTACTTGATTAACCCTTCTTTTTTAGCCGAGCAAGCTCCATTTTAATTTTTAAGTATTATAGCTATAGGTACCTAAAAGTGTTAACTAAATAAAAAATATTTATATGTATAAAAATCATATATATTATATCTACATATTATTCATAAGAAATATAATTTTACATAATTACTTTTATCATTTTATGAATAAATTTTATAAATTAAAAAAAAAAAGGTAAGCTATTAAGAGCTGTGTAAATAGTAACGTCATTGTTGCAAACTTCTTTTAGATAGTCTATACTCTATAGTGATACTTGTTCAAAAAAGTCTATAGTGATGTAATCCTTAACAAATAAAAGGACAAAGATAACCGCATCCATTTTCATAGTCATTTTTTACTCATTTCCATCATACAAACCATTGATTTTCGTCTTACATGTCAACTCGTAATTATCAGATTCATCTAGATTTCTTTTAGGCTAAATTGCATTTTTGGTGCTTTAACTATTTAGGCAGTATCGCTTTGGTCTTCTAATTAAAATTTGATTTATTTTGGTCTCTTAACTTCTTTCCGTTACATATTTTGGTCATTTCCATTAGTTTTAATTCAAATACGTTAAATTTTCTTCATCTTCTTCTCATCTTTTTCATCTTCATATCATCTCCATCAACCTTCAACAACAGGAATCCCAGAAAAATTCCAAAAGAAAATGAAGAAAACCTAACGTTTTTGAATTAAAACTAACGGAAAGGACCAAAATATGTAGCAGAAAGAAGTTAAGGGACCAAAATAAATCAAATTTTAATTAAAAGACCAAAGTGATTCTTCCTAAATAGTTAAGGGACCAAAAATGCAATTTAGCCTTTCTTTTATTTTACTGTTAATTAATTAGCACGAAGAAGAAAAAGGTCATTGTAAAAACAAAAGGAAAAAAGAGGCCCATCACACTCTTCGTCAAAAAAAGTTATTAATATGACTGAAGAATATTTCAATTATACATCATCTAGTAGTTTATAAATATTTCAACTATTTATATTAAAACTAAAAAATGTTTTGTAAGACAAATTTATCAATCATCCATTTTTTTATTACTTCACCTTGCATAGTTTTGTCATAGAAATACTTTGTTTATAAACGAATTTTATTTTTTAAGTTCATTCAATTAAAAACGTAGGTTTATTCAATTAATGATGTATGTGATATATATTATGGACCACATACATAATTAAGGTTTTGTTTGAGATTTTAGTGGGGAGAGAAAAGAAGGATTTAGGGGATAGAAATATAGAGAAAAATTGATAAATCTTTCACATTTTTTGAAAAAGTGTTTTTTTTGGAGAGTAATAAATTAATCCTTATGATTAATAAATTTTTAATTTTAAGAATATTATAACAACGAAAATTGCTAAACTACACAACAAATACATGTCGTGCTACCCGCACGACTTTGTTTTCCACCAAGACACAATTTCTGATATTTTTCATTTATTTTAATTAAAATTTATTTAAAGAATGGAAGAGTGTCACGTACATGTCGTGTGCCGTTTGTGGTGCATATTTATCGTGTGTTTTAGCATTGCTCTTATAACAACATATATTAAATTGGAAGAATTCATATAAACCCTAAACCTCCAAAAATTTTCCGTACAATTTTTTTAGTTCCCAAAATGAGGAGGGTTTTATATTTTGAAGAAAAATAAACTCCCCAAACCCTCTCATCTCAATGTCCTCTATTTCTTCCACATATTCCTTCATTTGTCTCCAAACCATCCCTTCCATTTCCCTCCAAACTCACAAACAAAGCTTAATTGAATGAATCTAAAAAATCAAATTTACTTATAACTGACAACCGAGGGAGTACAACTTCAACGATAAAAATCGTATGAACATTAAATATATTAAAATGCGAGTCAAACCTCTAATTCGCCATTCATCCATATTTAAAGCATATAAATTAATTATGTGCATGCTAGACTCACTAAAACCAAAAAACTTGTGAAGCCATTGCTATCCATGTGGAGAATTGAGTTTTGCAAGTCTTTTAACATGTTTATCAGAGATATAACTGACTAGGGACCTTAGTGAGAGTAAGTATGTGCAGTTAGGGACCTAACATTAAATTGATGTTTAATAAAAGATTGATTTTGAACAAAAGAGAGAATTAGATGACATTTAGGGATTTGAGATTCAATTTGAGGATATTAATTTTTAGTTTAGGGATCAAAATGATCATTTTCTACTTTCACTTTAGTCCATGTGACACATCACATGCCATGTCATCACATCGTAAAACATGTGCACATCATCACTTATCAGAATTATTTAACGTCATAGACTATAGTGATAACGGAAGTGCAGAGTCAGGGACTTCTTTGTATTTAATTCTGAATCAAGGACCTTTGTGACATCAAGATATAGAGTCAGGGACTAAAATGATTATTTGCCCTTTAATTTTTTCTTCTTCTCTAGGTACGTGTTCCCAATCCTTGCTACATGCAGTGGTTGAGTCAGAAGTTTAAGATTGTGGGGGTAATATTCATACCCTGCAGTACTAAAACTATTATTTTATCAAAAAATAAAAACTTATAATTTAAGTTTCTTTAAGAAGAAAGTAAAACAAACGATTACACTTCTTCCTCCGATCTTTTTTATAAAAAATAAAAGTTCCAACATTTTTTGTTCTTTTTACCAAAAATATTGACAAACTTTCAAATGTGTTATAAACTAATATCATTTGTATCCTTATTTATTACGAGAGACAATATTAAAAGTAATTCAGTTATCAGAATTAAGTGTAATTAATTGAGTAGTATCAAGTCCACAAGTCTTAGGCTAGCTCAGTTGGTAAGAAAAATGCATACTCATAATATATGCAAGGTATGTGGTTCGACATTTTCGTAAATACACAGTAGAAGTTATTGACTTGAGAATAATGCAACTATTAGTGTACAATAATAAAAATAATTAAAATTGCATTGAAATATTACGATTCATTGTTCAATTTATCAATTAAAGAGATATTAAATAATTGTACTAATTTTAGTTTGGTAAGATGAGTACTTTCTTTTACGTAGTAATGGGGGCAAATAAACAGTAGCACCATTATATTATATACTAAACTAGTATGATACACATGTCAAACACGGGGAGTTAACATACTTATTAAATTTTATTTTTAAAAAAATTATTTTAAATTGAATTGAAAATCAATTTACTCAAAAAAGTACATCTCACACAAAGTTAGTGAATATTTAAGGTATTTGACGTATAATTCAGCATAAATTTAAAGTAAGTTTAGTATAAATTATAAAGTTATTTTTACGAAAAGTATAAGTTGTAATATTGTGTAGTTTTTGTAAAAATATATATAATACAGTTGTATTAGGATATATGATTTTACAAATATAAAGAATATATATATATATATATATATATATATATATATATATATATATATATATAGTTTACAACTATATTTTATTTCAAATCAATTTTTTTATCCCAACAAATAATTTGTTTTTGGAGGGTTGGGTAGTTGAACTTATTTCAATTTCATCTCAACTTTCGGTTGTTGCTTGTTCAGGAGATATCCCCCGTAGCTTTTGTGGTTTATTGCTCATTTAGTTTCTCTTATTTGCTTTTCAATTTGGTTGTACATTTTTCGGTTTTGTTGTATGTTCTTTACTCGGCTCCTCTACTCTCTTTTTTGTTTTACTCATTTATATACTTTGTTACTAATATTTGGAGCGGATTTCCATTCAATTCCGATAAAGTTAACACCAAATCAACAAATTATATATATATTTGGATAGTTATGTTAAGCACGTGTGAGAAATTTTTATTATTTTGACAATTTTAATAAAAACATAAATAAATTGTTTTTATACCTATATGATATCACTTTGTAATACGTCGTGGCAAGTAGATCATTTCCATATTGGACTTCCCATACAGGGGTGGCACTGAGGGTGGGCAGGAGGGGCGGTAGTCTAGGGCACCATTTTTTTAGGGACACCAAAATTATTATTTATACTTAGTAGTTAGTACTATATAAATATATATATTTTTAATTTGCTTTGATTAATTCTTTTGAAAATATATTTTTAGAGAACTTTGATTATACAAGAAGAAAAATATTAGAATCATTAAAAGGGCACAATTTTATTGTTTTGCTCAGGGTACCAAAAATCTTAGGACTGCCCCTGCTCCCACACATAAAACCAAATTAATTATATGTAACTCAAGTATTTTTTTTCTTAGTCTCTGTTCAATTACTTTTTTCCATAACTTTATGGTATGAATCTTAAGTTTAATTTCAATATAATTTGCACAATTTTGTATATCCCCCTTAATCTTATCGATCAAAATTAAATTGACTATTCTCTGCTCACCCGATATTTGATTTGAACTTATAGTTTCGTTAAAATATTTGGTGATCCACCTAAAATTAGTCATTCTAGAAGGATTTTCTGCATTTCAATAGGTACTTTGTTAGGCCCAATTAGCTTGGCAGTACTCATCCTTTTCAAGACTTCTTTTAACACGTGTTCTTGAATTATAGTAGTTATAGTTTTTATCCTCCACTCTATTGCCCATCTTGTTTGAGTCTAGTAATATCCAATAACCTTACTTCTCCCATCCATCGTTTATATCCTTTTCCTAAGCAATAATTTTACCCTCTTCATCTTTAATACACTTCACTTGATTCAAATCTCACCTTTCTTTCCCGTTTATTAGCAAGACTATATAAAGATTTTTCTTCTTCTTTGATACCTAAGGATTGATATAACCAGTGAAGGAATCAAGGAGGTGCAGGGGGAGCCATGGCACCCCATTTAAAATATAATTTTTTTTATACCATGAATTTTTTACGAGAAAAATTACTTGATTTTCTACGTGTATGTTACATCTTGATGACATAATTCTTAATTTTACACATTCTCTTTACATATCGTTTATTTAGTTTAAAATAATTGATATTAATTTAATAAATGATAAGATAGAGAAATAAACAATGAAATATATACATCTGACACATAATTGATACCTTAATAAGTCCATTTTTCTTGTCTAGTTATTACTTAATTTTGCTTCATTTGCGAATTTCAATTATTCTTGTTCAGTACACAATGTTAAATAGAAATCGAAACGGGTTGAAATAGATAAATTGGTTTATTTGCAACAGAAAAAATTAATGATCGACTTTAATGAGGATAAATAATGTCACTTTTTGTTTATTATTACAACTTAAATATTGTATGCAATATCATTTATATTTTTAGTTTATTTTGATGACAGTCACCCCAAACTTTTTTGTCTGGCTCCGCCACCGGATATAACACATCAAAATCTTACGTTCATACTTTGTTCAATGCCTTTTTGATGGTTTCTTTTATAGATTACCCTTTCTTGTTTAAGGGGTAATTTACCCATTCAAGATATCAACCAATCAAAATGTAATTTACATATTCAACATTAAATGTCAATTAAATGAGTCAATTTTTTCAATAAAAAAAAAGAGAGTCAATTTTAATCCTAAGGTAACTTTTAATACTTTTAATTTTTATTTAATTATATTTAGGTGTTCAATCTTATTTAATTTACACTATAGGGCTTATAACAATTAAAATTTTACATCAAATTTCTTTCATATGTATATCCTTGAATCCATCAGTTACGTTCATACAATTTCTTCCATTCCAAAACCTAGAACACCAAGAAAGTGGGAACAAAAATTTCTCCTTCATTATTCTTCCCCGTCGATCACTTCCTATTTATTCTTCATTCTTCTTCCCATTTTGATTGTTCAATTCGGTCATTCCAGGCTGCTGCAGTTTCCAATTATCGTAAGAATCACCGCCGTCCGTTTGATTTCAAACATCGTGAAAATCGCCGTTGTTTCTAGAACGGCGTTATTAGGAACATTGAGATCATAATTGATTATCATGCTTCTAAGCCTACAAAATAAGGGCTTATTTTGCCGGATCGTCTGACCTTATGCTACTACCAATTATACTACTCTATATTGCAATAAAAAATTAGGGTATAATTAGTTTTTTTGCCGGTACTTAGATCCGTTGAATTTTTGATCTGAAATTGATAGTTAATATGTGCTAATTGAACTATCAATATTACTATAATTTGCCTTTCTACATTGAACAATGCCTTTCTACGAATTAATATTAAGTAATATCTGCTTATGCAATGGCTTTCTCCTATAGTAATATTGATAGTTCAATGTTCTCTTAAAAAGATAAGAATAAGAAATCCATGTGTAGTGTACTATAGTAGAAAGGCATTGCATAAGCAAGAAAAAAGGCAAATGCATTATTACTTTTTATATTTTATTGTGCTGCAACTACCAGACAATGCAGCAGAGACAGATACACCTGCAAACAACACTAAGGCAGCAGAGTGAAAAAGACAGTAGGTTGATAGCTAAATGAGAAAAAACTTAGAATCCTTCAACACCTTTTCAAAAAATTCAGTAAAATTGTAGCGATAATTGTGGATTTAAATTGCAATAATAATCTTCAACAATTTATAAAAATTCATTAATGTTGAAGCTAAAATCATGGCAGATAGATAACTGAATCATTGAGTTCCTCCAATAGTGATCCAAATAAGAGACAGTAGTTACTTTAGCATCGACTTTTGGTTATCTGATGTAAGATTTTTACATGTCATATAACTAATTACACGTGAATATAATAGATTCGTTTCCGTATGAATTGATGTGTCTTATAAGTATTTTAACGTCAAATACAATCTTAAGTGTTTGTGTATAAATTGTTTGTTTGTGTAAAATTATTTGAACTATTCGACATAAAAGTAAAACGAGTAGAGATAGGGCTATTTCGCTTGGGGTCAGAGATATCAACCAAGCGTAACAGCTGCAATCTCTCGATCAAATAACGGATTCTAGCTTTTAAAACAATATTATCACAATCACTTGACAATATCATTCGTGTCCAAATGATATTGTTATTTCTAAGGGATTATTTAAATGTTGATTTTCCACACATTTAAACAATCACAAAGTCGATTGGATCGTTTAATCGACGATTTCCAACCGATTAAATGACCCAAAAGCATTAAGTTCTAGATTAAAAGTGATTATCAAATATTAACATCTATGTCTAGAGTGATAACTTAAGATAGATTGTTATTATATTTCTTAAATCCAAAAGTATTTGTCAATATCATTGAATCTCAATAAAGCATTAAATACAAGAATAACAACAATATTGAATAAATAAGCTAGAATCATATATTAAATGATCAAAAGATTACATAATAGCTTGTTTGAATACTTCAAAACTCATAAGGGTAGATGTAGCTACATATGTCTATGATAGCTTTGCAAAGGAAGAAGAAGAGATGAAGATTCAATGCCTAGATCCATGATGTCTCAACAAATTTTGGGTTAAATCTTCTCCTAACTACCTTGCTTTGTGTTTCTCTCTCTAAAAAATGCCTTATTCTCTCTCTAAAACCAAAAAAATCTAATAAAACAGTAGTTAGTCTTCAGAAAGAGAAGAAAAAACTATTTATATGGGCATAATTTGTGAAATCTCGCTTAAGCGAACTGCCTAAGAATCACATTCTGGCCAATGAAGCCATGCCACGTGGACCTTATCCCCTGAAGTGCGCTGGAAGTGAAATGGGGAGCGAGATTGAAGTTGTGCTCAACACACATCTCGCTTCAGCGAGTTAGCTTCGTTCTTTAAATATTGCTTGAGCGAACTAGGAAGCGAGTCAAAAGGTAAAATGAGACTTGTTCTCGACATGAATCTCGCGTGAGCAAGGTATCTTTTTATCACAAGCGAGCTGGCTGCAAGATGTTAGTGTTGCTCTTGGAAGAATCTCGCTTAAGCGAATTGATCTCGCTTAAGTGAATTCTGATTGGCTTGGAAAGTGATCTGTTGGTCCTTGCTTGTCATTTCCTGCAAAAGTTGAGTGGAGTAAGGCATACAAAGCATAAGTGGTAAAATTACAACAAATGATTACTTTTCCTTAGATATCTTGCAAAACAAGTCACTAAAATGCCTAGATTAACAAATAAAAAATGTTACTTTTGAGCACTTATCATTACCCATATTTGAATTGATTTCTAACCAATTTCTTCTATTTTGGATTAAATAGTGCATATCAGTTTTGCTTAAAAATGGTTTAGTTTTTAGATAACATATCGATGCAGTTATCGGGTTGGTTCAAGTGAACCAGTTTTTTTTAACAGCCCTATGTTCAGTTGAATTTTGCGGTACTTTAATCCAATTATTTTTCATATACATGTATTCTTATGTTGTCGATAGCTATGAACTTTGATCAATTTTATTTATGATTGTAGGGTTCTTCGTACATCCAGTTATAAAAGATGATAAATGCATTACATTAGTGTAAAACATTGAGAAAAATTTGTTCAAATTAATTTAAAAAATAAACGAGTAAGATTCAAGCCATTTAAGTAGACTCAATAATATGTCTTAATATTGTTGTCTAAAACCTATGAAAATGTATTACATTATAGAAGAAAGGTCGGACAAATTTTAAAAAAACAAACATACATAGTCACCACCGTTGCATTATAAGTGTGAAACGGTTGCATTTTTTGTTTTTACATTTTTAGTTTATTTTACTTTTTTATATTATAAACCATTGGGTTAATCCAACAACCGAGAAACTAGCAGCATAGAGAGCGTTATAGATGTTTCAGGAATTCGTGATATCCTCGTGAGTAATTTTTTTCGCTACAACTAGCATTATTGAGGCCTAAGACATTATATTAAAGATCGTCAACGGTCATACTCATGTCAATCTAATAGTAGTGAGAAAGAAACGAAAATGAAAAATCAAATCAAGAAGAAAAATCAAGTCACGATACCTGATGCGGTTATGGAAACAATGGTAGTTCTCACGATGTCTTGAATCAATCATTTGGCGGCGATTCTCACGATAATTGGAAACTGCGGCAACTTGGAACGACATAATTGAACAATCAAAATGGGAAGAAGAATGAAGAAGAAACAGGAAGTGATCAATAGAGAAGAAAAATGAAGAAGAAATTTTTGTTCTGATTTTCTTGGTGTTCTAGGTTTTGGAATGGAAGAAATTGTTTGAACCAAATCCAACAATGTTGATCGTAAAGGATGTGTTAAAGAGTCCCACATCTAATAAAATATGGTCTAATCATGTATTTATAAGCGGGGACAATCATCGTCTAACAAACCAGTTTTGTATGGTTGTGTTAGGTCCAACCACGATTTTTAAAAATTCTAAATTTATATTTTTGTTGTTGATGCAGCTCAGCCACCTCAAATTAGGATCTAGGCAAGAATTTATATGTTTGTTACTGATGCAGCTCACATGGCGGTCCTGATATTTTTTGTGCCCTGAGCGAATCATTGATGTTGTGCCCTTTTAATTATTTGAACGTATTTCTTCTTGTATTTTTTGTTGAATAAAATTCGTTCATAATCGAAATTCTCTAAAAAAATATTTTCAATAGAATTAATCAAAGCAAGTTAAAAAGAAATATATGTATATAGTACAAACTACTAAGTAAAAATAACAATTTTGATACTCCTAAAAAAAGTGGTGCCCTAGACTACCGCCCCTCAAGCCCACCCCCAGGACCGCCCCTGCAGCTCAGCCAAAAAAAATAAACTTAAAAGTTGACAACTTATGCTTATATGTGGCTTTTTAAGTCTATAGCGTAGAGTATCTACAATGGATTAATTAACGAGTGCTTACCGACAAGAATAAATGAAAAATGAAATATTGAATGAGTGTCGAAAAAAATAGATAGGTTCAAATATTGTTGTTTGCTCTTTTCAAGTGAGTTTCGTAAGTATAGACAACTCATTTCATAATTTTTTAATGTTACCATTGTTGTTGCTCTTTTAAAGTATAGATAACTTGTTTCATAATTTTTTAAGGTTACAATTAAATAAATGTTAAATGTCTTCAACTCAACAACTTAAAATAAATAAATTTAGTCCCATAAATAACTTTACATTATTAGATTATAATAAAACTTATTCATTTTATACAATTTATCATGAGAGACCTAAAAAAAGTGAAGAGAAACATTGTACTCCCATTGTTAACATTTTTTATCAACACTCAAAATGTTTAGCCACAATAAAAGTGAATAGATTTTTAAGGGAAATAAAAGTGAATAGATGAATCACAAGATATAATGGATGTTCTTGAATTGTATTGTTATACATAAATACACGGTGAGGTTTTATTTATTGTCATGACCTTTAATTGTTCACTGATCTAAAGCTTTTCCAATTTAGAATCAGATAGTGTGTGATAAAAAAAAGTCTTAATATTCTTTTCAGGAGAATTTCTTTGATACCTCGAGTTTTTGGTGAGTACCAATATTTGGTAGATAAAATTAATTGGAAATTTTATTTCATTTTAAAATAATAACATAACATTAAATAATTGAATATTGGATAATATAATAAACAAAACTTTAGAATGCCGAGTACACTAAGATTTTAGATGCATGAAGCTAGTGGCGGAGCGACTTACATCTTTGTGTGGGCATGTGCATATACTGTTAATTTCAATTCAGCATATAATGGTGCTAGCTGTTGAAATAACTATATGCCCTCATTTTAAGTAAAAAAAAAGTCTTCATATTCTTTTCAGGAAAATTTCTTTGATACCTCGAGTTTTTGGTGAGTACCAATATTTGGTAGATAAAATTAATTGGAAATTTTATTTCATTTTAAAATAATAACATAACATTAAATAATTGAATACTGGATAATATAATAAACAAAACTTTAGAATGTCGAGTACACTAAGATTTTAGATGCATGAAGCTAGTGGCAGAGTGACTTACATCTTTGTGTGGGCATGTGCCTATACTGTTAATTTCAATTCAGCATATAATGATGCTAGCTGCTGAAATAACTATATGCCCTCATTTTAAGTAAAAAAAAGTTTTAATATTCTTTTCAGGAGAATTTCTTTGATACCTCGAGTTTTTGGTGAGTACCAATATTTGGTAGATAAAATTAATTGGAAATTTTATTTCATTTTAAAATAATAACATAACATTAAATAATTGAATATTGGATAATATAATAAACAAAACTTTAGAATGCCGAGTACACTAAGATTTTAGATGCATGAAGCTAGTGGCGGAGCGACTTACATCTTTGTGTGGGCATGTGCCTATACAGTTAATTTCAATTCAGCATATAATGGTGCTAGCTGTTGAAATAACTACATGCCCTCATTTTAAGTAAAAAAAAGTCTTAATATTCTTTTCAGGAGAATTTCTTTGATACCTCGAGTTTTTGGTGAGTACCAATATTTGGTAGATAAAATTAATTTGAAATTTTATTTCATTTTAAAATAATAACATAACATTAAATAATTGAATACTGGATAATATAATAAACAAAACTTTAGAATGCCGAGTACACTAAGATTTTAGATGCATGAAGCTAGTGGCAGAGCGACTTACATCTTTGTGTGGGCATGTGCCTATACTGTTAATTTCAATTCAGCATATAATGGTGCTAGCTGTTAAAATAACTGTATGCCCTCATTTTAAGTAAAAAAAAGTCTTAATATTCTTTTTAGGAGAATTTCTTTGATACCTCGAGTTTTTGGTGAGTACCAATATTTGGTAGATAAAATTAATTGGAAATTTTATTTCATTTTAAAATAATAACAAAACATTAAATAATTGAATATTGGATAATATAATAAACAAAACTTTAGAATGCCGAGTACACTAAGATTTTAGATGCATGAAGCTAGTGGCGGAGCGACTTACATCTTTGTGTGGGCATGTGCCTATACTGTTAATTTCAATTCAGCATATAATGGTGCTAGCTGTTGAAATAACTATATGCCCTCATTTTAAGTAAAAAAAAGTCTTAATATTCTTTTCAGGAGAATTTCTTTGATACCTCGAGTTTTTGGTGAGTACCAATATTTGGTAGATAAAATTAATTTGAAATTTTATTTCATTTTAAAATAATAACATAACATTAAATAATTGAATACTGGATAATATAATAAACAAAACTTTAGAATGCCGAGTACACTAAGATTTTAGATGCATGAAGCTAGTGGCAGAGGGACTTACATCTTTGTGTGGGCATGTGCCTATACAGTTAATTTCAATTCAGCATATAATGGTGCTAGCTGTTGAAATAACTGTATGCCCTCATTTTAAGTAAAAAAAAGTCTTAATATTCTTTTCAGGAGAATTTCTTTGATACCTCGAGTTTTTGGTGAGTACCAATATTTGGTAGATAAAATTAATTGGAAATTTTATTTCATTTTAAAATAATAACATAACATTAAATAATTGAATATTGGATAATATAATAAACAAAACTTTAGAATGCCGAGTACACTAAGATTTTAGATGCATGAAGCTAGTGGCGGAGCGACTTACATCTTTGTGTGGGCATGTGCCTATACAGTTAATTTCAATTCAGCATATAATGGTGCTAGCTGTTGAAATAACTATATGCCCTCATTTTAAGTAAAAAAAAGTCTTAATATTCTTTTCAGGAGAATTTCTTTGATACCTCGAGTTTTTGGTGAGTACCAATATTTGGTAGATAAAATTAATTTGAAATTTTATTTCATTTTAAAATAATAACATAACATTAAATAATTGAATACTGGATAATATAATAAACAAAACTTTAGAATGCCGAGTACACTAAGATTTTAGATGCATGAAGCTAGTGGCAGAGGGACTTACATCTTTGTGTGGGCATGTGCCTATACTGTTAATTTCAATTCAGCATATAATGGTGCTAGCTGTTGATATAACTGTATGCCCTCATTTTAAGTAAAAAAAAGTCTTAATATTCTTTTCAGGAGAATTTCTTTGATACCTCGAGTTTTTGGTGAGTACCAATATTTGGTAGATAAAATTAATTGGAAATTTTATTTCATTTTAAAATAATAACAAAACATTAAATAATTGAATATTGGATAATATAATAAACAAAACTTTAGAATGCCGAGTACACTAAGATTTTAGATGCATGAAGCTAGTGGCGGAGCGACTTACATCTTTGTGTGGGCATGTGCCTATACTGTTAATTTCAATTCAGCATATAATGGTGCTAGCTGTTGAAATAACTATATGCCCTCATTTTAAGTAAAAAAAAGTCTTAATATTCTTTTCAGGAGAATTTCTTTGATACCTCGAGTTTTTGGTGAGTACCAATATTTGGTAGATAAAATTAATTTGAAATTTTATTTCATTTTAAAATAATAACATAACATTAAATAATTGAATACTGGATAATATAATAAACAAAACTTTAGAATGCCGAGTACACTAAGATTTTAGATGCATGAAGCTAGTGGCAGAGGGACTTACATCTTTGTGTGGGCATGTGCCTATACTGTTAATTTCAATTCAGCATATAATGGTGCTAGCTGTTGAAATAACTATATGCCCTCATTTTAAGTAAAAAAAAGTCTTAATATTCTTTTCAGGAGAATTTCTTTGATACCTCGAGTTTTTGGTGAGTACCAATATTTGGTAGATAAAATTAATTGGAAATTTTATTTCATTTTAAAATAATAACATAACATTAAATAATTGAATATTGGATAATATAATAAACAAAACTTTAGAATGCCGAGTACATTAAGATTTTAGATGCATGAAGCTAGTGGCGGAGCGACTTACATCTTTGTGTGGGCATGTGCTTATACTGTTAATTTCAATTCAGCATATAATGGTGCTAGCTGTTGAAATAACTGTATGCCCTCATTTTAAGTAAAAAAAAGTCTTAATATTCTTTTCAAACGAATTTCTTTGATACCTCGAGTTTTTGATGAGTACCAATATTTGGTAGATAAAATTAATTTGAAATTTTATTTCATTTTAAAATAATAACATAACATTAAATAATTGAATATTGGATAATATAATAAACAAAACTTTAGAATGCCGAGTACACTAAGATTTTAGATGCATGAAGCTAGTGGTGGAGCGACTTACATCTTTGTGTGAGCATGTGCCTATAATGTTAATTTCAATTTAGCATATAATGGTGCTAGCTGTTGAAATAACTGTATGCCCTCATTTTAAGTAAAAAAAAGTCTTAATATTCTTTTCAGGAGAATTTCTTTGATACCTCGAGTTTTTGGTGAGTACCAATATTTGGGAGATAAAATTAATTTGAAATTTTATTTCATTTTAAAATAATAACATAACATTAAATAATTGAATACTGGATAATATAATAAACAAAACTTTAGAATGCCGAGTACACTAAGATTTTAGATGCATGAAGCTAGTGGCAGAGGGACTTACATCTTTGTGTGGGCATGTGCCTATACTGTTAATTTCAATTCAGCATATAATGGTGCTAGCTGTTGAAATAACTATATGCCCTCATTTTAAGTAAAAAAAAGTCTTAATATTCTTTTCAGGAGAATTTCTTTGATACCTCGAGTTTTTGGTGAGTACCAATATTTGGTAGATAAAATTAATTGGAAATTTTATTTCATTTTAAAATAATAATATAACATTAAATAATTGAATATTGGATAATATAATAAACAAAACTTTAGAATGCCGAGTACATTAAGATTTTAGATGCATGAAGCTAGTGGCGGAGCGACTTACATCTTTGTGTGGGCATGTGCTTATACTGTTAATTTCAATTCAGCATATAATGGTGCTAGCTGTTGAAATAACTGTATGCCCTCATTTTAAGTAAAAAAAAGTCTTAATATTCTTTTCAAACGAATTTCTTTGATACCTCGAGTTTTTGATGAGTACCAATATTTGGTAGATAAAATTAATTTGAAATTTTATTTCATTTTAAAATAATAACATAACATTAAATAATTGAATATTGGATAATATAATAAACAAAACTTTAGAATGCCGAGTACACTAAGATTTTAGATGCATGAAGCTAGTGGTGGAGCGATTTACATCTTTGTGTGAGCATGTGCCTATAATGTTAATTTCAATTTAGCATATAATGGTGCTAGCTGTTGAAATAACTGTATGCCCTCATTTTAAGTAAAAAAAAGTCTTAATATTCTTTTCAGGAGAATTTCTTTGATACCTCGAGTTTTTGGTGAGTACCTATATTTGGTAGATAAAAGGAAATTTTATTTCATTTTAAAATAATAACATAACATTAAATAATTGAATATTGGATAATATAATAAACAAAACTTTAGAATACCGAGTACACTAAGATTTTAGATGCATGAAGCTAGTGGCGGAGCGACTTACATCTTTGTGTGGGCATGTGCCTATACTGTTAATTTCAATTCAGCATATAATGGTGCTAGCTGTTGAAATAACTATATGCCCTCATTTTAAGTAAAAAAAAGTCTTAATATTCTTTTCAGGAGAATTTCTATGATACCTCGAGTTTTTGGTGAGTACCAATATTTGGTAGATAAAATTAATTGGAAATTTTATTTCATTTTAAAATAATAACATAACATTAAATAATTGAATACTGGATAATATAATAAACAAAACTTTAGAATGCCGAGTACACTAAGATTTTAGATGCATGAAGCTAGTGGCGGAGCGACTTACATCTTTGTGTGGGCATGTGCCTATACTGTTAATTTCAATTCAACATATAATGGTGCTAGCTGTTGAAATAACTATATGCCCTTATTTTAAGTAAAAAAAAGTCTTAATATTCTTTTCAGGAGAATTTCTTTGATAGCTCGAGTTTTTGGTGAGTACCAATATTTGGTAGATAAAATTAATTTGAAATTTTATTTCATTTTAAAATAATAACATAACATTAAATAATTGAATAGTGGATAATATAATAAACAAAACTTTAGAATGCCGAGTACACTAAGATTTTAGATGCATGAAGCTAGTGGCAGAGGGACTTACATCTTTGTGTGGGCATGTGCCTATACTGTTAATTTCAATTCAGCATATAATGGTGCTAGCTGTTGAAATAACTATATGCCCTCATTTTAAGTAAAAAAAAGTCTTAATATTCTTTTCAGGAGAATTTCTTTGATACCTCGAGTTTTTGGTGAGTACCAATATTTGGTAGATAAAATTAATTGGAAATTTTATTTCATTTTAAAATAATAATATAACATTAAATAATTGAATATTGGATAATATAATAAACAAAACTTTAGAATGCCGAGTACATTAAGATTTTAGATGCATGAAGCTAGTGGCGGAGCGACTTACATCTTTGTGTGGGCATGTGCTTATACTGTTAATTTCAATTCAGCATATAATGGTGCTAGCTGTTGAAATAACTGTATGCCCTCATTTTAAGTAAAAAAAAGTCTTAATATTCTTTTCAAACGAATTTCTTTGATACCTCGAGTTTTTGATGAGTACCAATATTTGGTAGATAAAATTAATTTGAAATTTTATTTCATTTTAAAATAATAACATAACATTAAATAATTGAATATTGGATAATATAATAAACAAAACTTTAGAATGCCGAGTACACTAAGATTTTAGATGCATGAAGCTAGTGGTGGAGCGATTTACATCTTTGTGTGAGCATGTGCCTATAATGTTAATTTCAATTTAGCATATAATGGTGCTAGCTGTTGAAATAACTGTATGCCCTCATTTTAAGTAAAAAAAAGTCTTAATATTCTTTTCAGGAGAATTTCTTTGATACCTCGAGTTTTTGGTGAGTACCTATATTTGGTAGATAAAAGGAAATTTTATTTCATTTTAAAATAATAACATAACATTAAATAATTGAATATTGGATAATATAATAAACAAAACTTTAGAATACCGAGTACACTAAGATTTTAGATGCATGAAGCTAGTGGCGGAGCGACTTACATCTTTGTGTGGGCATGTGCCTATACTGTTAATTTCAATTCAGCATATAATGGTGCTAGCTGTTGAAATAACTATATGCCCTCATTTTAAGTAAAAAAAAGTCTTAATATTCTTTTCAGGAGAATTTCTATGATACCTCGAGTTTTTGGTGAGTACCAATATTTGGTAGATAAAATTAATTGGAAATTTTATTTCATTTTAAAATAATAACATAACATTAAATAATTGAATACTGGATAATATAATAAACAAAACTTTAGAATGCCGAGTACACTAAGATTTTAGATGCATGAAGCTAGTGGCGGAGCGACTTACATCTTTGTGTGGGCATGTGCCTATACTGTTAATTTCAATTCAACATATAATGGTGCTAGCTGTTGAAATAACTATATGCCCTTATTTTAAGTAAAAAAAAGTCTTAATATTCTTTTCAGGAGAATTTCTTTGATAGCTCGAGTTTTTGGTGAGTACCAATATTTGGTAGATAAAATTAATTTGAAATTTTATTTCATTTTAAAATAATAACATAACATTAAATAATTGAATAGTGGATAATATAATAAACAAAACTTTAGAATGCCGAGTACACTAAGATTTTAGATGCATGAAGCTAGTGGTGGAGCGACTTACATCTTTGTGTGAGCATGTGCCTATAATGTTAATTTCAATTCAGCATATAATGGTGCTAGCTGTTGAAATAATTATATGCCCTCATTTTAAGTAAAAAAAAGTCTTAATATTCTTTTCAGGAGAATTTCTTTGATACCTCGAGTTTTTGGTGAGTACCAATATTTGGTAGATAAAATTAATTTGAAATTTTATTTCATTTTAAAATAATAACATAACATTAAATAATTGAATAGTGGATAATATAATAAACAAAACTTTAGAATGCCGAGTACACTAAGATTTTAGATGCATGAAGCTAGTGGTGGAGCGACTTACATCTTTGTGTGAGCATGTGCCTATAATGTTAATTTCAATTTAGCATATAATGGTGCTAGCTGTTGAAATAACTGTATGCCCTCATTTTAAGTAAAAAAAAGTCTCAATATTCTTTTCAGGAGAATTTCTTTGATACCTCGAGTTTTTGGTGAGTACCAATATTTGGTAGATAAAATTAATTGGAAATTTTATTTCATTTTAAAATAATAACATAACATTAAATAATTGAAAACTGGATAATATAATAAACAAAACTTTAGAATGCCGAGTACACTAAGATTTTAGATGCATGAAGCTAGTGGCGGAGCGACTTACATCTTTGTGTGGGCATGTGCCTATACAGTTAATTTCAATTCAGCATATAATGGTGCTAGCTGTTGAAATAACTATATGCCCTCATTTTAAGTAAAAAAAAGTCTTAATATTCTTTTCAGGAGAATTTCTTTGATACCTCGAGTTTTTGGTGAGTACCAATATTTGGTAGATAAAATTAATTGGAAATTTTATTTCATTTTAAAATAATAACATAACATTAAATAATTGAATATTGGATAATATAATAAACAAAACTTTAGAATGCCGAGTACATTAAGATTTTAGATGCATGAAGCTAGTGGCGGAGCGACTTACATCTTTGTGTGGGCATGTGCTTATACTGTTAATTTCAACTCAGCATATAATGGTGCTAGCTGTTGAAATAACTGTATGCCCTCATTTTAAGTAAAAAAAAGTCTTAATATTCTTTTCAGGAGAATTTCTTTGATACCTCGAGTTTTTGATGAGTACCAATATTTGGTAGATAAAATTAATTTGAAATTTTATTTCATTTTAAAATAATAACATAACATTAAATAATTGAATATTGGATAATATAATAAACAAAACTTTAGAATGCCGAGTACACTAAGATTTTAGATGCATGAAGCTAGTGGTGGAGCGACTTACATCTTTGTGTGAGCATGTGCCTATAATGTTAATTTCAATTTAGCATATAATGGTGCTAGCTGTTGAAATAACTGTATGCCCTCATTTTAAGTAAAAAAAAGTCTTAATATTCTTTTCAGGAGAATTTCTTTGATACCTCGAGTTTTTGGTGAGTACCAATATTTGGTAGATAAAATTAATTGGAAATTTTATTTCATTTTAAAATAATAACATAACATTAAATAATTGAAAACTGGATAATATAATAAACAAAACTTTAGAATGCCGAGTACACTAAGATTTTAGATGCATGAAGCTAGTGGCGGAGCGACTTACATCTTTGTGTGGGCATGTGCCTATACAGTTAATTTCAATTCAGCATATAATGGTGCTAGCTGTTGAAATAACTATATGCCCTCATTTTAAGTAAAAAAAAGTCTTAATATTCTTTTCAGGAGAATTTCTTTGATACCTCGAGTTTTTGGTGAGTACCAATATTTGGTAGATAAAATTAATTGGAAATTTTATTTCATTTTAAAATAATAACATAACATTAAATAATTGAATATTGGATAATATAATAAACAAAACTTTAGAATGCCGAGTACATTAAGATTTTAGATGCATGAAGCTAGTGGCGGAGCGACTTACATCTTTGTGTGGGCATGTGCTTATACTGTTAATTTCAATTCAGCATATAATGGTGCTAGCTGTTGAAATAACTGTATGCCCTCATTTTAAGTAAAAAAAAGTCTTAATATTCTTTTCAGGAGAATTTCTTTGATACCTCGAGTTTTTGGTGAGTACCAATATTTGGTAGATAAAATTAATTTGAAATTTTATTTCATTTTAAAATAATAACATAACATTAAATAATTGAATATTGGATAATATAATAAACAAAACTTTAGAATGCCGAGTACACTAAGATTTTAGATGCATGAAGCTAGTGGTGGAGCGACTTACATCTTTGTGTGAGCATGTGCCTATAATGTTAATTTCAATTTAGCATATAATGGTGCTAGCTGTTGAAATAACTGTATGCCCTCATTTTAAGTAAAAAAAAGTCTTAATATTCTTTTCAGGAGAATTTCTTTGATACCTCGAGTTTTTGGTGAGTACCTATATTTGGTAGATAAAATTAATTGGAAATTTTATTTCATTTTAAAATAATAACATAACATTAAATAATTGAATATTGGATAATATAATAAACAAAACTTTAGAATATTGAGTACACTAAGATTTTAGATGCATGAAGCTAGTGGCGGAGCGACTTACATCTTTGTGTGGGCATGTGCCTATACTGTTAATTTCAATTCAGCATATAATGGTGCTAGCTGTTGAAATAACTATATGCCCTCATTTTAAGTAAAAAAAAGTCTTAATATTCTTTTCAGGAGAATTTCTATGATACCTCGAGTTTTTGGTGAGGACCAATATTTGGTAGATAAAATTAATTGGAAATTTTATTTCATTTTAAAATAATAACATAACATTAAATAATTGAATACTGGATAATATAATAAACAAAACTTTAGAATGCCGAGTACACTAAGATTTTAGATGCATGAAGCTAGTGGCGGAGCGACTTACATCTTTGTGTGGGCATGTGCCTATACTGTTAATTTCAATTCAACATATAATGGTGCTAGCTGTTGAAATAACTATATGCCCTTATTTTAAGTAAAAAAAAGTCTTAATATTCTTTTCAGGAGAATTTCTTTGATACCTCGAGTTTTTGGTGAGTACCAATATTTGGTAGATAAAATTAATTTGAAATTTTATTTCATTTTAAAATAATAACATAACATTAAATAATTGAATACTGGATAATATAATAAACAAAACTTTAGAATGCCGAGTACACTAAGATTTTAGATGCATGAAGCTAGTGGCGGAGCGACTTACATCTTTGTGTGGGCATGTGCCTATACTGTTAATTTCAATTCAGCATATAATGGTGCTAGCTGTTGAAATAATTATATGCCCTCATTTTAAGTAAAAAAAAGTCTTAATATTCTTTTCAGGAGAATTTCTTTGATACCTCGAGTTTTTGGTGAGTACCAATATTTGGTAGATAAAATTAATTTGAAATTTTATTTCATTTTAAAATAATAACATAACATTAAATAATTGAATAGTGGATAATATAATAAACAAAACTTTAGAATGCCGAGTACACTAAGATTTTAGATGCATGAAGCTAGTGGTGGAGCGACTTACATCTTTGTGTGAGCATGTGCCTATAATGTTAATTTCAATTTAGCATATAATGGTGCTAGCTGTTGAAATAACTGTATGCCCTCATTTTAAGTAAAAAAAAGTCTTAATATTCTTTTCAGGAGAATTTCTTTGATACCTCGAGTTTTTGGTGAGTACCAATATTTGGTAGATAAAATTAATTGGAAATTTTATTTCATTTTAAAATAATAACATAACATTAAATAATTGAAAACTGGATAATATAATAAACAAAACTTTAGAATGCCGAGTACACTAAGATTTTAGATGCATGAAGCTAGTGGCGGAGCGACTTACATCTTTGTGTGGGCATGTGCCTATACAGTTAATTTCAATTCAGCATATAATGGTGCTAGCTGTTGAAATAACTATATGCCCTCATTTTAAGTAAAAAAAAAGTCTTAATATTCTTTTCAGGAGAATTTCTTTGATACCTCGAGTTTTTGGTGAGTACCAATATTTGGTAGATAAAATTAATTGGGAATTTTATTTCATTTTAAAATAATAACATAACATTAAATAATTGAATATTGGATAATATAATAAACAAAACTTTAGAATACCGAGTACACTAAGATTTTAGATGCATGAAGCTAGTGGCGGAGCGACTTACATCTTTGTGTGGGCATGTGCCTATACTGTTAATTTCAATTCAGCATATAATGGTGCTAGCTGTTGAAATAACTATATGCCCTCATTTTAAGTAAAAAAAAGTCTTAATATTCTTTTCAGGAGAATTTCTGTGATACCTCGAGTTTTTGGTGAGTACCAATATTTGGTAGATAAAATTAATTGGAAATTTTATTTCATTTTAAAATAATAACATAACATTAAATAATTGAATACTGGATAATATAATAAACAAAACTTTAGAATGCCGAGTACACTAAGATTTTAGATGCATGAAGCTAGTGGCGGAGCGACTTACATCTTTGTGTGGGCATGTGCCTATACAGTTAATTTCAATTCAGCATATAATGGTGCTAGCTGTTAAAATAACTATATGCCCTCATTTTAAGTAAAAAAAAGTCTTAATATTCTTTTCACGAGAATTTCTGTGATACCTCGAGTTTTTGGTGAGTACCAATATTTGGTAGATAAAATTAATTGGAAATTTTATTTCATTTTAAAATAATAACATAACATTAAATAATTGAATACTGGATAATATAATAAACAAAACTTTAGAATGCCGAGTACACTAAGATTTTAGATGCATGAAGCTAGTGGCGGAGCGACTTACATCTTTGTGTGGGCATGTGCCTATACAGTTAATTTCAATTCAGCATATAATGGTGCTAGCTGTTGAAATAACTATATGCCCTCATTTTAAGTAAAAAAAAAGTCTTAATATTCTTTTCAGGAGAATTTCTTTGATACCTCGAGTTTTTGGTGAGTACCAATATTTGGTAGATAAAATTAATTGGGAAATTTATTTCATTTTAAAATAATAACATAACATTAAATAATTGAATATTGGATAATATAATAAACAAAACTTTAGAATACCGAGTACACTAAGATTTTTGATGCATGAAGCTAGTGGCGGAGCGACTTACATCTTTGTGTGGGCATGTGCCTATACTGTTAATTTCAATTCAGCATATAATGGTGCTAGCTGTTGAAATAACTATATGCCCTCATTTTAAGTAAAAAAAAGTCTTAATATTCTTTTCAGGAGAATTTCTGTGATACCTCGAGTTTTTGGTGAGTACCAATATTTGGTAGATAAAATTAATTGGAAATTTTATTTCATTTTAAAATAATAACATAACATTAAATAATTGAATACTGGATAATATAATAAACAAAACTTTAGAATGCCGAGTACACTAAGATTTTAGATGCATGAAGCTAGTGGCGGAGCGACTTACATCTTTGTGTGGGCATGTGCCTATACTGTTAATTTCAATTCAGCATATAATGGTGCTAGCTGTTGAAATAACTATATGCCCTTATTTTAAGTAAAAAAAAGTCTTAATATTCTTTTCAGGAGAATTTCTTTGATACCTCAAGTTTTTGGTGAGTACCAATATTTGGTAGATAAAATTAATTTGAAATTTTATTTCATTTAAAAATAATAACATAACATTAAATAATTGAATATTGGATAATATAATAAACAAAACTTTAGAATGTCGAGTACACTAAGATTTTAGATGCATGAAGCTAGTGACAGAGGGACTTACATCTTTGTGTGGGCATGTGCCTATACTGTTAATTTCAATTTAGCATATAATGGTGCTAGCTGTTGAAATAACTGTATGCCCTCATTTTAAGTAAAAAAAAGTCTTAATATTCTTTTCAGGAGAATTTCTTTGATACCTCGAGTTTTTGGTGAGTACCAATATTTGGTAGATAAAATTAATTGGAAATTTTATTTCATTTTAAAATAATAACATAACATTAAATAATTGAATATTGGATAATATAATAAACAAAACTTTAGAATGCCGAGTACACTAAGATTTTAGATGCATGAAGCTAGTGGCGGAGCGACTTACATCTTTGTGTGGGTATGTGCCTATACTGTTAATTTCAATTTAGCATATAATAGTGCTAGCTGTTGAAATATCTATACGCCCTCATTTTAATTAAAAAAAAGTAATCATCTTTCCAAACTAAAATTAGTACAATAATTTAATATCTCATTTATTGATAACAAAACAAAAAGGGTGACCTCTAGATTTCCCTCTATGGTTTAGGTGGTCATTTACTTCTTTAAGATATTAACCAATAAAATGTAATTTACATATACAACCTTAAATGTCAAATAAATGAGTCAATTTTAATCCTAATGTTTTAATATTCTTTTCAGGAGAATTTCTTTGATACCTCGAGTTTTTGGTGAGTACCAATATTTGGTAGATAAAATTAATTGGAAATTTTATTTCATTTTAAAATAATAACATAACATTAAATAATTGAATATTGGATAATATAATAAACAAAACTTTAGAATGCCGAGTACACTAAGATTTTAGATGCATGAAGCTAGTGGCGGAGCGACTTACATCTTTGTGTGGGCATGTGCCTATACTGTTAATTTCAATTCAGCATATAATAGTGCTAGCTGTTGAAATAACTATATGCCCTCATTTTAAGTAAAAAAAAGTAATCATCTTACCAAACTAAAATTAGTACAATAATTTTATATCTCATTTATTGATAACAAACCAAAAAGGGTGACCTCTAGATTTCCCTCTATGGTTTAGGAGGTCATATACTTCTTTAAGATATTAACCAATAAAATGTAATTTACATATACAACATTAAATGTCAAATAAATGAGTCAATTTTAATCCTAATGTAACTTTTAATACTTTAAATTTTTATTTAATTATATTTAAGTGTTCAATCTTATTTAATTTACACTATAGGGTTTATAACAATTAAAATTTTACATCAAATTTTTTTGTCCTTAAATCCATTAGTTACGTTCATACAATTTCTTCCATTCCAAAATCTAGAACAACAAGAAAGTGAGAACAAAAATTTCTTCTTCATTATTCCTCCCTATCGATCACTTGATCACTTTCTGTTTATTCTTCATTTTTCTTTCCATTTTGATTGTTCAATTCTGTCGTTCCAAACTGCCACAGTTTCTAATTATCGTGAGAATCGCCGCCGTATGTTTGATTCAAGACATCGTCAGAATCCTCGTTGTTTCCATAACCGCATTAGGTATCGTGACTTGATTTTTCTTCTTGATTTTATTTTTCATTTTCGTTTTTTCTAACTACTATTAGATTGACATGAGTATGATTGTGGACGATCTTCAATAGAATATCTGAGGCATCAATAATGCTAGTTGTAGCGAAAAAATTACTCACAAGGATATCACGAATTCCTGAAACATCTATAATGCTCTATGTTGCTAGTTTCTCGGTTGTTGGATTATCCCAAAGATTTATAATATAAAAAAGTAAAATAAACTAAAAATGTAAAAAATAATCTGCAACCGTTTCACACTTATAATCGACAGTGGTGACTTTGTTCTGTTTTTTTTTTTTAATTTGTCCGACCTTTCTTTTATAATGTAATATATTTTCATATGTTTTAGACAACAAGATCAAGACAGATTGTCGAGTCTACTTAAATGGTTTGAATCTTACTCGTTTATCTTTTAAATTAATTTGATCAAAATTTTCTCAATATTTTACACTAGTGTAATGCATTTATCTTCTTTTATAACTGGATGTACGAAGAACCCTACAATCATAAATAAAATTGATCAAAGTTCATAGCTATCGACAACATAAGAATACATGTATATGAAAAATAATTGGATTAAAGTACCGCAAAATTCAACTGAACATAAGGCTGTTAAAAAAAACTAGTTCACTTGAACCAACCCGATAACTGCATCAATCTGTTCTCTAAAAACCAGAACCATTTTTAAGCAAAACTGATCTGCATCGTTTAATCCAAGATAGAAGAAATTGGTTAGAAATCAATTCAGATATGGGTAACCAAAAGTCGATGCTAAAGTAACTACTGTCTCTGATTTGGATCAATATTGGAGGAATTCAATGATTCAGCTATCTATCTGCCATGATTTTAGCTTCAACATTAATGATTTTTTATAAATTGTTAAAGATTATTATTGCAATTTAAATCTACAATTATCGCTGCAATTTAACTGAATTTTTGGAAGAGGCGTTTAATTGAAGGATTATAAGTTTTTTCTCATTTAGCTATCTGTCTACACTCTACCGCATTAGTGCTCGTTTGGTTCGGCGTTTGTTAGCCTCAAAAGCGAGTTTGCTTTTTCAAATGCAGTTTCACCATACTTTTTGCTGTTTGGATAAATTCAGAAGCGATTAAATCAAACGTGAATATAGCCCCAGACTCACTTTCAAGTGAAGCCACAATCCGGAGCTTCTGCGGCAAATAAACGTGAGTTGGGAATTAATGTTGTGCTGACATTTTCGTTTTCCATAATTACCCATATTTCTTTTTTCCTTTTCCTGCGGGTTGAAGCATTCAACTCACTTGCATAAATCAATTCACATTCAACTCACTTTTAACCAAAATCAATTCTAACGAAATCAATTCTGTCAAAATAAATTATCTCCACCGCATAACCAATCAGGCAGTTAGTGTTGTTTGTAGGTGTATCTGTCTCTGCTGCATTGTCTGGTAGCAGCAGCACCATAAAATATAAAAAGTAATAATGCATTTGCCTTTTTTCTTGCTTATGCAATGCCTTTCTACTATAGTACACTACACATGGATTTCTTCTTCTTATCTTTATTTTTTTAAGAGAACATTGAACTCTACGAATTTATAGATCAATTAGCACATATTAACTATCAATTTTAGATCAAGAATTCAACGGATCTAAGTACCGGCAAAAAAACTAATTTTACCCTAATATTTTATTGCAATATAAAGTAGTATAATTGGTAGTAGCATAAGGCCAGTCGATCCAACAAAATAAGCCCTTATTTTGTAGGCATAGAAGCATGATAATCAATTATAATCTCAATGTTCATAATAACGTGGTTCAAGAAACAACGGTAATTTTCACGATGTTTGGAATCAAACAGACGGCGGCGATTCTCACGATAATTGGAGATTGTGGCATCTTAGAATATCAAAATGGAAAGAAGAATGAAGAAGAAGATCGATAAGGAAGAGTAATGAAGAAGAAATTTTTGTTCTCATTTTCTTGGTGTTCTCTGGAATGAAAGAAATTGTATGAACGTAGCTGATCTATTTAAGGATATGCATATGAAAGAAATTTGACGTGAAATTTTAATTGTTATAAGCCCTATAATTTAAATTAAATAAGATTGAACACTTAAATATAATTAAATAAAAATTAAAAGTATTAAAAGTTACCTTAAGATTAAAACTAACTTTCTTTTTTATAGAAAAAACAAAGACTCATTTAATTGACATTTAATGTTGCCTATGTATATTACATTTTGATTGATTGATATCGGTAAATCATCCCAGAGGTCATCCTTTTTGTTTTGTTATCAATAAATGAGATACTAAATAACTACTAATTTTAGTTTGGTAAGATGAGTACTTTCTTTTACTTAAAATGAGGGCATATTGTTATTTCAACGGTTAGCACCATTATATGTTAAATTGAAATTAATAGTATAGGCACATGCCCACACAAAGCTGTAAGTCGCTCCGCCACTAACTACACGCATCTAAAATCTTAGTGTACTCAACCTTCTTAAGTTTTGTTTATTATATTATCCAATATTCAATTATTTAATGTTATGTTATTATTTTAAAACGAAATTAAATTTCAAATTAATTTTATCTACCAAATATTGGTACTCACCAAAAACTCGAGGTATCAAAAAAATTCTCCTGAAAAGAATATTAAGACTTTTTTTTTTTATCACACACTACCCAATCTCCATTATGAATTGGACAAGCTTTAGATCAGTGAACAATTAAATGTCATGACAATAAAGAAAACCTCACTATCTATTAGGGATGACAATTGGACCCATACCCAATGGATATCTGTAAAAAATACATACAATGAGTAGGGTAAAACCCCGCTTTCATGGGTATGAGCACGAGTCCGAGTAATACCCACAAATTTTAATGGGTAAGGGTACTATACTACCCATCCCCGCAATCCCGCATATACATATTTATATAATATTATAAATAATTATTTATTTTTGGTGTATAATTAATTAATTAATTTAACTATTTAAATCTAAACCCAAACCTAAATTAAAAAGTTACTTAATACAATAACAACTTCATCTTGTCGGTGTTCAATTTTTTAGGGATATTTTATATGTTTTTTATTTGACTAAATACTACGATTCATACTATTTTATGAGTTAATTTTAAAAAAATTGAACCATAATTTTATTTCAATTGTGATGTTTTTATTGCCTTTTTATAGTTAAAGTGCGGGTAATGGGTGCGGGTATGAGCACTTAGGTACCCATAGCGTATGAGAAAGAGCACTAAAGTTGTTGCTCACGAGGATACATGCACATTTACGGATATTTTTTACAAATGCGGGTATGGGGATGGACACCGTAGTACCCTACCCATTGGATACCCATTGCGATCGCTACTATGTATTTATGTATAACAATACAACAACATCCATAATATCTTGTGATTCATCTATTCACTTTTATTGTGGCTAAACATTTTAAGCGTTGATAAAAAATGTTGACAATGGGAGTACAATGTTTCTCTTCACTTTTTCTTAGGCCTCTCTTGATAAATTGTATAAAATGAATAAGTTTTATTAAAATCTAATAATATAAAGTTATTTATGGGGCTAAATTTATAATTTTTTTTATGTTGTTGAGTTGAAGATATTGAACATTGATTTAATTGTAACCTTAAAAAATTATGAAATGAGTTATCTATACCTAGGAAACTCTAATTTAAAAGAGCAAAAACAATGGTAAACATTAAAAAAGTTATGAAATGAGTTGTCTATACTTACGAAACTCACTTTATAAGAACAAACAATAATATTTGAATACATCAATTTTTCTCGACGCTCATTCAACATTTCGTTTATCATTTATCCTTGTCCATAAACACTCATTAATGAATTTCATTGTAGATACTCTACGCTATAGACTTAAAATGTAAAAACCCACATTATTGTATAAGTCAGCATTGCATAAGTTGTCAACTTTTGAGTTTTTTTTGCTTAGATCCTGATGTGAGGTGGCTGAGCTAGTGAGCTGCATCAACAAAAAACATATAAATTTTTGCTTAGATCCTGATTTGAGGTGGCTGAGCTGCATCAACAATGAAAATATAAATTTAAAATTTTTAAAAACCGCGGTTAGATCTAGCACAATCACACAAAATTGATATGTAGGTGATGATTGTCCTCACGTATAAACACATGTTTAGACCATATTTTATTTGATGTAGGACTTTTTAACACATCCCTTACGATCAACACTTTTGAGTTTGGTTCTTGAATATAAATGATGAGTTATTCAATAATAAAAACCTAATAACATGTGGCATAATGGAACTTAAAAGATTATGATATAATCTTAACAATTGTAGTTGTACTTGATTCGATTTACAAAACTATCTTGTGAGGTGATGATTGTTCTCGGAAGGAAACCAAATTTTACATTTATTATATACATATTTCAGTATATACAATGGACCCCTCTAATCTTAGTTTGTGAAAAGTTTACCCTAATAATTACAGGTGGAGAATGCGCACCATGCCACCATGCATGACGCGTCCACCCACGTACGTATGCTAAGCCATCTGTAAGTGGAATCTTGAGCTTCAATATGCACCACATACATTGCACTCGTTTAAACCAAAATAAATAAATTAATTAAGATTCAAAAGATTCTATAATTATGACTTGCTAAAAATTGATTTTTCGTTTCCTAAAAAAAAAATTTGATTTTTCGTCCATAAGGTTTTTTATAATTATTCTAGTCCATTGTCGAGTTGCAGATTTTAACAATTTTTTTAAATTATTAATATAAAAAAAGGTGTTACAAAGAATGCGAACATTTAACACGTAAAATACTCTCGCACAAGGCTTGTGCGAGAGTATTTTACCATGTGTTACATGTACCTCTAATTTCAATGACCACGCCGCTAGTTGCACTCAATTCGGATGTGGATTAATCTCATCATCCTTTCTAATGACTAATAATGCCGAAACTTTGTCCATCCTTAATCCTAATCCTTGTATTTTGTGGAATATGGAATTTTAACTCAATTCAGTCAGAAGAAATTTAATTAGGTCCCATATATAGAATTTTCCAAAATCAACCGTTAGAATTGACTCGATTCTACAGAACCAGTTTATAAGACGAAGATTCATTTAATATGGCACTCTTAACATCAACAAAACCGACATGGTGTACACCATATTTTATAGACTAAACTTTGCACATGTAAACCAATCATTCAAGAAAATCTACGATAAAAGCTGTACGCATCAATTTTTATTTTTTTTTACTGTTCGTGTAACTTTATGTACTCTTTGTTATGCGACCATAGAATTTCATCGGTTTGCCTTAAAAAAAATCCATATATATGTTTGTCCTACTGCGAGCCTACATACAAGACATCTAAATATATATGCATTGCATGCGACCAACCAAAGAATAAAAAAATTGCAGCTTTGTTTTTGAATTAGCCACCCGTTGACATTTTTTATCTGCACTTTATACAGCATCCTCACTTCTAATTTACTAGGCCAACCTTAATTATAGTTGCTTCCTATTCAGCATGCAACATTAACATGTGGCTAGAAACTGAAAACATGTCGATCCCGTTTCTCATCGACATACCCAAATGATTTTGCTATTTTTAATCATATATAATAATATGATATTATTTTGAACTGTACATGGTTGTTAGTTTCATATCAGCCATGCACGATACATTATTATATGTCACTATCATTTTGTTAGTGCTTTCTAATTCACATGACATTATTAATTCACGCCAAAAGTATATGCTCATTGGCTATTTAAGATGTTTCTTCTACTAACTCTTTCGAGAAAAAAGAGTAGCTTTAAATTGTGGATTAGTGAGTGGGCTTATAACATATGACAAAATAATTAGGGACAAATCAAAGATAGTATAATCAGTATTACTGATGACTAGATGGAGAAAGACAATATAAAGTTGTCTAGGTCAGTAACCTGTAAAAAAAATTTCAAATTAAATAATGTATCAAGTAATTCTTGATAGAATTCATAATTGAGAGGAAAGTATAGAAAAATAAAATGGAAATAATATTGATTATGAGAGAAGTTATTACATCAAGCAGTGCATTTTAGATTTATATAATCAATTAAACCAACTAACTCTTATCTAATCTAACTAGGATGTAACCAACTTTTATAGCTTAAATAGTCTTCTGCAAGTTGAAAGGTGTTTACAACACTTCTAACTTGGAAAATAGAAAATATAAATCCAAAAAAATATCGACACAAAAGTATATGAAATGCCTAAATAGGTCGACTAAAAATATATAATTTTTTTTTGGAGATAAGCTAAAATGACAACTATCCTAAAAAGACTGAATTTCGATTGATTAACTATCCAATATCCTCAAGGATCCCCTCAAAAAAAAAAAAAATCCTCAAAGATAGAAGCTAAAATGTCAATTAGGTGGCAGATTTTTTTTTTAACCATCCATTTTTTTTATGGATAGAAGCTAGAATGTAATTATGCTAAGAAGAATGAAACTATCTATTGTTTTTGTGTATAGAAAGCTATAATCTAATTTAGGCAAAAGGAAATAATTTTGTTTAACCGTCCATTTTCATAAAGTTGCGAAATAATTATTCTCTCTGATACCATATTAATATTCTGGACAAAACTTATAATTGAGAGAAAAGTATAGAAAAGTGAAATGAAAATAATATTGATTATGATAGAAGTTGTTGCATCAAGTAGTCCATTTAGTTTATATAGCCGATTAGGCCAACTAACTCTTAACTAATCTAACTAACATGTTACTAACTTTTATACCACTAAATAGAAAATTTATACACATACTTATGCAATAACCATTCATAAATGTGCAATCAAAACAGGTATTATTTGTATACATCCCCAAAAAAAAAATTATAGATGCACACATGATAAATAATAATTAAAAGATAGTAAATAACTCAGTCACAATTAGCCCCTTTAACTTTTAATTTTTTTCATCTGCATATATATTCAAATAATTTTGATTTATGGTTGTACTCAAGTGAGTATTTTTCTATGCAATCAATGACCATGTTTGTGTTTTAGTTTAGCTAATACAAACTAGGAGAACAACATTCATCGTGGATGTTCTAAGATTCCGTAAAGATCATCTTTATTTTGTAAAAGAATTATACATTTTCATTACTATGATTTTGGATTATAAATATTCGATTAAAGTCATAAATTTTTAAAAAAGCTTTTATTTATATTCTTTACATTGGTTGAGGAATGTAGAGGCTTTGTTTCGTACATCTTGTTAATTTCATAAAAAAGTGAAAATGGAATCAAGTAGCCATTAATTTTGTCACTTTCAAATAGGAAAAAAAAAAAAAAAAAGGATAATGAACGCAAAATGATAATACACAGTTAGTTCCACACAAAAACATCTTGGAATGAAAAGTACATATACTTTGAGAATGTGCATGTATACACTGCCTGTAGTATAACAATATGATAATATCTTTTCAGAATGTGTAAACCACAAAACAAGCATGAAATAATATAGATAGCTAGCTATTGCAGATTCTTAATTAAGGCAGCAGCAGCACACTATTCATAATTTATTCATGTTAGACATCAGATGAAGTAATTGGAAGTTGTTTCTCAGTTTGTTTCATAGCAACTGGTGATGGTGGCATAGTAGTAGTGTCTGATAAGTAGTCTTTTGCTTTACCCCACACCACAGAATATAGACCTACTGCAATAATCAGGGCTCCAATGATACTGTAATCAACAAATAGAGATCATCATTAAGTATATTTTTAGTGAAATAGAGAACATCATTAACCTGAAGTTTTATCAAAACCCTAAGAATCCAGACACTCCTTAGATTAAGTGTATTATGATGTTGGACACGCGTCGGTCTCTGAGATCGACACTTATGACCACACACAAGTGATGATCACTAGGTTGATCAAACTTTTATAAGAAAGAAGAGGAATATTATAAGTTACCTTCCCAAGTGGAGTTGCTCTGCAAAAAGGAAGGAACCTAAAGCACAAGTGATGATCATACAAAGGGGGTTAAATGCTGTATAAAATACTGGTCCTCTGCTTTGCAATACCAGCCCTTGCACATAATACGTTATTCCTGAGGTAATTACTCCCTGCAATTTTCAAATTCATTGAAAATAATTAAAAGTTGCAATTTATGTGGAATATACAATATCAATTATTCAAAAAATAATTAAGAAAACAATCCATGATATTGTTTTTTCAAGATTTTGTACTGAAAATATTCAATTATCAATCTTTTCAGTATGAAATTACACTTTTCATTTATGAAATTGCTCATTCACTACATCAACAATATTTAGATATAGTGAATGAAAAATTTCATAAGTGAGGAGAGTTTTTCTTTCGGTATGTATTCTGAAATAAATCGTTGGGCTTAGTTTACAAAAATATTGTTTGGGCCTTAATCCTTTCATTGTCTAGTCTTGCTGTGGCCCAAGTTAAACAGTTACTTCATTTGGAAAATAGTAGCAATTAGTTGACCAAAAATTAACAACTAGATGATCATACAATTGGTGTCCCCAATCTCTTTTTCACTTTTTTTCTTCTTTAGTATTTCATAGGCTTTTTTCGTTAGAGAACATCCTATTTGAGACGTGTCAGATATTAAATGTGGATATTAGTCAAATGAAATTTGATCATTTGTTTACCATACTATGAAATCTAGTCTCTTTCGATAAACTCAATCTCCTTAGTAAACATTCTTATATTTTACTTCATGTTACATATATGAAAAAAGTTAATTTGAGATTAAGAGGGTACCGTGTAGAGAGGCCCATATAGTCTAAAGTCCCAACCTACAGCCCAAACCGCAGCACCAGAGTGACGCTCAGCAATCAAAGCCACCACACTAGTTTGCATAGCACCAATTAAGCATATTAAGGTTGATAGTGACATTTCTGCTGGATACTTTTTCAACGTTACTGACTGCAATTTATACATACATAACACACTTTATTATACATGATGATACGTATCAAAATTGAACAAAAAAACACTTTCATAAAAAGAGAATAATAGTTGCCTGTAAAATGAAGAAAGATGACCAAGCCACACAACCCAGCATTAGAAAGAGTGTTCCTGAGACCCAATGTTTGAGAGTTTGCGTGTCGTGACTTCCAGAATTATGTGCTGTTTTTGGAGAATAGAAAAGGTGAATTTGTGGGCCTTTGTAAAGTATCATCATCAATGCCCCTGCAAAGGTTACTAATGTCCCAATCACTTTTGCTATGCTTCGTATCTCCTTCATATTTACACGTTCAATCCTGATACATTGATTATTACACAAGTTAATGGTATAAGAATTTTTTGGCATTAATTCTAACAATGTTACAGGTCTCGCTAACACGTGTCCTTGAAGAATATGTTAGTTAGGGCACATATTATCATTTTCCTGATGTAGAAATGTTACCTGAAAATTACGGCTAGCACAAAGGTAACAGAAGGAACAGCATTCATCAAAGCAGAAGCAAATGAAGCCGATGTATATTGCATCCCCAAGAAAGTAAATCCTTGGTCTATCACTGGCCTAAAATAATACCAAATGGTATACGTTACAATACATCATCATCATCAAAAATAATTCCAATTGAGACAAATTTTGTACGTGCACGTAAGCAATACATACACTTTATTGTTTTTTTTGAAGGAATACATACACTTTATTGTTGGTAGTGATTCACTTTGTGTTTGGTTATACATGCATGTCGAAAATTTTGTTTTTTCTAAATTACCTTGGTGGGTAATTCACCCCACCAACTAATGAAAATGAGCCTATTATTATTATTAGTGGGGTCAATATAATTCATGATACCACTTAAAAAGGTGCTTATGAGACTAATTTTTATTGGTCAGGATAAATTACCACCATTCTTCCATGAGTATCCTAGTTGTCACCCAAATTTTTTGATTATATAATAATTAATTTTGGGTAAAACTAATTAAATATAATGTGGGTTGTGTTTTATACATTTAAAAAGGTGTATGTTTTGTAAAAAAAGAAAATAGGTGTATTGTATTATTAAAAAAAAGTGTAGGTCGTGCAATAAAATTGAATTTAAAATCACATTTTAGAATAAAAGTTTCGATTTCCTTCAAGTTATGAATTATTTTCAAACCGAAATTAATTCTATTCAAAATCGCTAAGAGATGCTAGTCACATATCCATGTGTCCAAAAATATCACAAAAGTGAATCCAACATGCGCTTAAATTAATAAATAAAATAAATCATTACATTTTGTCAAAAAAAATAAAAATCATTACATGTAAATTTGGTGATTGAAAAATAAATATGAAACAATACCCAAGAGTTTCGTCCCGGCTAAGTTCAAGAGTAATTAATTTTTTTCCTAATTTTTTTAATTAATCTTTAAATTTTATTATTCTTAACCAGTTGACGAGCTCTTTTTTTTTTTTGTGTTTTTAAAGATATATTCATATGATTTTTTTTACTATATTCATATAAAGTTTCAAAATTGACATAATAACAATATTTTTCTTAATTCTCCTTGACTTTAACATTTTTTTTATCATGTAACTTAATAGTTAGAAATTCACCTCTAAAATAAATAAGTAGAGAATCCAATATTCGAATCATATATCAGCTAAGTTATACTTAAGGGGACCTCTAACACTTACGGATAGAATTGGACACATATTTCTTTTTAAAACAAGCACATATTTCCCCATATCATATTATTTAATAGATAAAATTTTATTTATATTTTAAATATCATATTAATATATAGTAAATAAAGTGATACATCTTGACTTAAAGTGGCACATCAAATTAGAAAATAATTTTTGAACCTTACCCTTTTTTGACTTTTTTTATTTTTAATATGAAAAAACTATCGTGAATAGATGATATATTAATATTACGATTTTTTGACAAAAAGTTCATTTTATTATTTAGTTCATATACTATTTTATAATTATAGGATGATAAAGAAATAATTATCTTTTAAAGTAAATGTTTTATAAATTAACTATATGTATTACTCGTGTGAGTATGCTGCATAAACATGAGACATTTTTAATTAAACTGTATCGGTAGCGATGAACTACTATCGATACTTATAGTGTTAGGATCAATAAAAAACGTGTACATGCACACACATACTTCTTAATGTAAAATAAATAGAAGTAGGTTGATAAATAAATAATTAATGAAATTGGAAATAGTAAAGTGATCTTATAAAAATGGACAATTTTTTTTCTTCTCAAAACGGTCTTATAAATAGGGACTGATAGTATTTTTTATTAGTTAAAATTTATATGGCTCAACAAGTTGGTGCTACTCATACATTTTAACAGATAAAAAATAATTAAAAAATATGTTATTAGAATTATTCATGTTTTAATTATAAGAGGATTGATAGGTTTTAGATAATTACTCCAAAAATGCTAGCGCCATTATCCGCAAAAAGACAGCCATTGTCATCTTTGGCCTAATTTTCCTGCAAAGTTGTAAGAAAAGTGGTAATTAGAAATATGAAAAAGTTAATTCTACTGCCTTTAAATATCTTTAAACAAAAAGCGAGATACATTTGTTTCAAAAACTATAACTATACTCCATTGTTGGAATTCTCACCATTCACTCATTCGAAACATTGATGATTATTAGATTAAGATTGAACGGTTTTAAAAAATGCACATTATCATTCGATTAAGATCAGACGATTTAAAAAACATACATTTTAATTTTGTTTTATGTGTGATTCAAAAAGTCAAGCTAAAATTTAAAATGTCTGATCTTAATCGAACAACCATCAATATTTTGAATCCAAGTTAGTAAATGAAACATGTACAATTTATTTATAATTGTAAAACAGAATAAGTAGGGACACTAGCACCTTTCAAAAATGAGTGCAAAGGGAGCAAGGGCAATTGCAGCAATGACATTACGATAAACAATGAACACAAAACGATTCATTCCCATGTTGAAACTGGCCATGGAGAATATGTATGCTCCTGCAAACCCAAATTGAAGTGCCACTGTTAACACATAAGGCCTTGCCTTATTCATTTTATTACCAAAATTAGCAACACCTATTTTTTCCATTTCTTTGTATTCAAGAAAATATGATAAATGTTATAGCTTATTGTTTAGTGATGCTGTGAAATGTATGAAGTGGCCTTCCTTATAAATAGCAAGAATTATGATTAAGACGTAATCCATTAGAAATGGCAAAATGATAAGTATATCTTGAAGAGTCCCTTGTTATAAAGTTTTTGCTTTTTATCAATGAGATATGAAAGCTATATTATTATTTAGTGGAAGTATTGCAAGTAGCTTTGCTTGATTGAGTTGATTCCCTCTCTAATGAATTAATTGCCTTGAGTCAGAATACACTTTGGAGTAATCATAAAAAAAGAATGCACTTTGGCAGCAGCTGCAAGATTTATCACAACCCCACTATAATAACTTTATTTCATTTGAATATTAAAT